>CM053597.1:118662697-118677386 GCA_028646575.1 Pseudocheirus occidentalis | reverse complement strand
AAAATCGATTTGGGTAAATACCATGCTGCATAATTTAAGTATTTACAAAGAAATATGTTTGCCAGGAAGTTGGATGTTGTCTCTCAAGTCGTGGATTCAGTTTCACTGACAAACATTTAATTAGCCTAAGCACCTCAGTTTACTGGAATGGTTCAAGATTGTGGAATTCTGTATACTTTGCTTTTCTGAATAACTAAAGAATAATCCTTTAAGTATTTGAAATATCTTCAAAAGGGTAATTCTCAAATTATTTCTCAAAGAACCTTGGCACTGTGTGAAGTGAATAGAATTCCCAGATAAAATGTTAATGCTAAGGATATTTTTCTATTAAATATTATAAATTACATCATGTTGATATAGGCATATATAATAAATGTGACCATTTTAACATGTGAATTAATTCTTTTTTCCTATTTTTGATACACATATAGATTTGCTCCAAAATTTCTCCAACCCTACTTTTGTCACAGGCAATATGGTAGAGAGCACAGAGTGCTGAATTTGAAGACAGGAAGATCTGTGTTCAAATCTAGCTTTTGCCACTTACTAATTATATGATTATGGACAGAATACTTAACTTTTCTGAGCCTCACTCAACTTCCTACTAAATTATGTGAAAAAAGCACAATCAAAAGAGGTATAAGGCATAACTCCAGTGACAAAATCATAAATCCATAATGTGATACATATCATGGTTAATAATATACTTTATATCTTCAACCCTCCAGGATAAGCATTTATGGGTTGACAATTTAAGTTGAGTCTAAAAATGTTCAGTGATTGAATTCCTTTGGGATATATATATATATATATATATTTTCTGTCTTACCAAAAAAAATATATGGTGCAATTTGACCTCTTGCTAAAGCTCATTAGCCCACCAAACATAGAGTATGAATATAAATTATCATATTGCATGTAGCTCTAGCTCCCATAAAATGTAAGTCAAAGGGCTAAATGCATACTGATGCCAGGAGCTTACTTTCTTTAAATAATTCCTTGATAGTGGCATGCTTCTTGTTATTTTCTGTTTTCATGCAAGTAAAGCATGTCTAGCTCATGACTTTAGGAGAAGTGTAAAATGTATTTAAGAATAACTACTGATTCAAAAGTTAAGCAACCTTTTCCCAAGTTGTTTTCTCACCTTCCCTGTAATTATCTTGATTTAATTTTTAATCAGATTCCTTTGGCTTGTCAGAAACAGTCAGATGTATTATTTATTTAATCCATTATTTCTCCATCACTAATACCATGCACCAACTCAAATTCTTATAATTTTCAATCCATTCTTAGTCATCTATGGTTCTGAAAAATAGCCCCGATTATGCTGCATCTTTCTTTTGCAAGTCCCAAGGAAAGAGCAAAGGATGATATATAATTGCCACCGGTTAAATTTTGGCCTTTGTTGAACAGTGCTTTCATAAACTTCTGTATTATATCTCTAGGTAACTGGTATTGTTCCTTTGAGTATTATCTTCTCTCCAAGAAAGGGAATCAAATGGACAAGTATTTGTTTTCAGTGTCTCCTGATGACTGAAATATCACACCAAAATTGTTTGTCTTGTTTGATGTATGTTGGTTAAAAAATTTACAGTGTGCTTTGCACCACAGGAATTGTTTACTAACCATTGTGTGCATGTACACACATATACACATATATAATAGTATGTGCATGTGTGTATATACACATACACATAAATATTGACATGTAAACATATACATATTTGCATATACATGCATATACATATACACATATATAAGGAATAAATTACCTCTGGAAGTTTTCATTAAGGGATGTTGTTGCTTGTCTTTCATTCTCAAAGAGGACCATGGCATCAGGAAGGTGATGCCATGACTTGCAAGTGAATTGGATTTAAGTGAGGGAGGGCTGTGCAAAGTCATCAGCCTTACTTTCTCCTCTGGAGCCATCTGGGTCCAGTGGCAAGACATAAATCAGCATGACTGGAGATAGTCCCATTCATTAAGTGGATACTGCAGTGAAGATGCTAGACAGAATCCTTCCTGAGATAAATTTGGCTTCCTTTCAGTTTTCAGGGGAAAGTGAAGGTATATCTCATTATATCCAGGAATTGATTACATTGTGCAGTTTTACTGAACAAAAGAGAACCCCCAGGAGCTAAACCACATCCTTTATCTGGGTAGGTTCCTTCCATTGATAATGCCGCAATAACAGTGTAAGATGAATAAGACTAATAAACTTTTCTAATTTGTCTAATATAATCGACTAATTAGCTTACCTGTTACTAGCTGACCTTCAGAATTTGTACATTTCTGAATCCTTCCACATTTGTACATTTTTGAATGTATCTAAATACTTGCTCACTAAATAAAATTTTAAAAGAAGAAATTACTTTTCTCAATGACATGGGTTGTAAAATATGCAGTAGGGCCAGATCAAAGTGTCATAATGTGTAGCTCTTGCAAGTTTCCTCACACTGCTTGAAAAGAACCTCATTGCCAAGAACAACCATCTTTACCTTTGAGGCAATGTGGCTCTTCATTCCTTTTGTTGCAAATTTTATTCCGATGAGAATCACATTTCTCATTACCTTTTAGATTGTCAGCTGTAGAAGGAACTTCACTGATGGACTGTATCAGGAGAATCAGATAAGGAATATTCTTTTTCTGCCTCATGCATTGCAATTGAAGCATTTACATCATTGAATTCACTATCTAAAAGTTCACCATTGTATGAATAGATGAGATATTTCTCATTAGTTCTAAAATGTATTCATTTCTCAGACATTTTATTGGTAAGAATAGAAAAAGGTAGGTTATTATGACTGCCAAACTATAAATTATGAAAATATGAAAAGTCATAAAAATAAAAATAAATTAATTATATACTAGAAATTATATACAAAATTAAATGTTTGTTTTACTTTATAAATACATTATTCACATGTTTTCATAAGTATTTAATGAATTCCAATGTTGTTCCAAGGGGAAAAGATTATTATGGTCAAAAAAATTTGCCCAGTAGAAATTCATGTAGAATCATTTCTTCTTATTTACAACAAACACAAAATGCTTAAGAATATATATCATTTAACACACCTCAACATTTAACATGTCATTACATATAAACTACATGTTTTAATTCTTTCATTTGAAAAGTCATTAGAATAAATATTGATAACAAAGATACAGAACAAGTCATGGAGTAGAAATACCTAATTCTTTTTCAGTCTCAAATATATAAAATTATTTTTATGTCAGTTGATACAACTGGTCCCTCAAGGGTGAATAGGCTTTAATATGTGGTAGGTTCTAATTTAATAAATTAAAATGGCACTAAGACTTTTGAAATACCTTATTTTATATCAGTTATAATATAGTAATGAAGATGATGATGAGGTTGCTTTCATGTATATGTGTGTATTATATATTATACATATATATATATATATATATATTCATAGTATTTATTAGAGCACTCTACTGGATCACCTTGTCCCTGTACCACAGTGAATTCTCACTATTACCTATTGTTTTGTACTAGTTAGCATGCCTTAATAAATAATTTACAGCAGTGGTTCTCAACCTGTGGGTTATGTTCAATTTGTAGCAATGAAAATACATCCTGCGTATCAGATATTTACATTATGATTCATAACAGTGGCAAAATTACAGTCATGAAGTAGCAATGAAAATAATTTTATGGTTGGGGGTCACCACAACATGAGGAACTGTATTAAAGGGTAGCAGCATTAGGAAGGTTGAGAACCACTGATTTACAGCCTGAAACATCTGTCATCTGCTTTTTATTTCCAATACTTCTATCTTAGTTAAAACCCTTAATTACTGAAACCTGGACTCTTTTAAACAGTAATATCACTGCCTCTGTTTCCAGTATCTCTTTTTCCATCAATACATCTGGCATATTACTTAATGTTAGATTAATTTTCTTAAAGCACCACTTTTTTCAGATCATTTCCATGTTCATAAACCTTCATAAGCCAGATGAAGTAGAAACTCTTTATTATATTCAGGGGTCTCCATTTAGGACCCTAATTCCAAATTGCTAATTCAACCTTATCTTTGTACAAACTTTTTAAAAACAGAAATTATTCAAGAAAATCCTTCAACACTTTTTAAAAATTCTTTCACTGTTGCTCATCCATTCATTCATCATTCAACAGTCATTAAAAACCTGCCCATATACAAAGAGTCAGTCCTCTACAAACTAGTTATGAATAAACAAATAATGGTCGATGACACAAATGACATGTTCTTAAAATATTCTGAAGGCTTTATTGTTTTTTGTTTTCCTTCCTAGTCAAGGCTCCATTCTGGATGCTACAATGGATACAAAGACTGAGTGTCTGCCCACAAGTTTATACTCTAGCAAGAGAGGAAAATGTCCCTGTGAATAATCCAACACAAAGGATTACACGATAAATGTCATGAGATGAAGAAGGAACTACAAGTGAACAGAGAAATATCATGGAATCTTTGGTATAGAATTGGAAGGAACCTTCAAAGTTATCTGTCCTAATCTCTTCATTTTACAAATGAGGAACTGAGGACCAGTATCTGGGCCTAATTTCCCCTAATTCATAGTTTGAGCTCCAGCTCCTTCATTTCATAAATGAGGAGACTGAAGGCCAGAGAGAAAGAGTGATTTTCTGATGTCATACAGTAAGCAGACCCTTGAATAAGGACTTGAATCCAGGTCTTCCTGACTCCAAGTCAGACACTCCAGCCATTCTACCTACAAGTAGGAAGTGGTAGATCCAGGATTTGATTTCTAATCAGACTCCACATCTTGTGCTGTAGAGCTCACTTTTCTTTCAGAAAAACTCAGAGAAGGCTCATTTGAAGGGTGCTGGGTTAGAATAAGAACAATGAGTAGGATTTGAACCTGGGTGAGCATATGGGGTTCAAACTATGTGAAATCTCTAGCTAATTTCAAAATGCATTTTTGTCAATAATTTCAAACTTTAGCAAACACCATTACCTTCCTATTCAACCACTCCCATATTTCCAGTCCTTTTATGAAGTCAATTGATTTTAATAATCTGGAATACCCCAGTCCATGGTTTTTCAATTACCTGGTTGAATGAGAATGAATAATCACTTTTTTTTCTCTACTCAATTTCCTTGTGCCACAAGGTTGATTTTAAGTTTCTTTAAAAGCTCCACATATGCACCCACCTAACCTCCCCAAGCACAAGAAGGAACTACTATATTTTTGAAAACCATATACAGCATTTATCAGATATATAAATTACTTTTTCCAGATACCATCAATCCACAAACATTTCTTAAGCATCTACTATGTGCAAGGCATTGTGCTGAGTGCTAGATATACATATACAAAAAAGGAAAAAAATTGCTGCTTGAAAATAATTTATATTCTGATGGAGGTGACAACAAAGGTGTCACCTTTATTTTTAATAAAATTAAGGAGAATAAATGTTTCCTATGTGCAAGAGATATCATTCTTAGTCTTCAGTCTTCTCAAAGTTAGCCTCTCCATTAATGTGGGTGCTTCTTAAATTCAAACTAATAGAAGCTATAGTTGAATATTTTGTCCTTATTTAACATGTTGGGCTCTTTGTGAACCCCTCTTCTATAATTCATTATGTTAGCTATCCTTCTGAGTTCTTATTATCTACAAATTTAACAAGTTTGCCATATATTGTAATCTAAGTTATTGATAAATGTGATAATCAGAACTTGGCCTTTGAGTGACCCTTGCTGCCTTCTACTAGAGACTTCCTTCCAGGATGATCTTTTAATTATTTGTTTCTAGTTGTCTAAGAAGGTTTTAGTATGCCTAAGTAACTGCATTTTTATTTATCCCATTTTTTTAGTGATTATAAAAGACTTGATCATTGGTGGAAGTTGCAAAGAAACAGATTTGACTTTTATTTAAACAAAAACTTTCTGACAATCAGGCATAAAAAAAGTAGAATGCCCTGGTCCTGAAAGTAACAGATTACCCCTCACAAGAGAGAAAATAAAGAAAATTAAAAAAAAAAACTTGGATGACCACTTTTCATATATATTGTAGACATGACCATAAATAAGGCATGGAAAATGGGCCTTTGCCCCAAGATACTGACATCTGGGCTTTTGGAGTTGTGCTTACATCCCACAGAGACCACTGTCTCCCAGCCTCACTTTGAAGTCTGGCCTGCCTCAAGATGTACCATCACTTCCCCCCAAGTTGCAACTTGCAGGATCTACTTTGACATTCATCTCTCAGGACTCAGTTTCATGTTATACTGTTCTTTTGTGATTTGGTTTACATTGTGGTGATCATTGATTTTACACACACACACACACACACACACACATACACACACACACATCTGATTCTGCTTATTTCATTCTGTATTGGCTAATATACATCTTCCCATGTTTTTCTTAGGTTCTCATAGACATTGTTTCTCATGGTACAATTAAGTTTCCATTATGCTCTTTTTATATAACATTTATTAGTATATAACTTATTTATTCATTTCCCCTATTGATAGGCACTTATTCTGTTTCCAGTTCTTTGCTACCACAAACTGCCTTTTTGTTGTCCTTAGCATTTATTACCAACCTCATCTCTTTGTGAGCGTTAGCCTTCTTTTTTGCTCTTACAAGGTCATGGCACCCTTTTGTATTAGTTAGTTGACTCTCCTTACTTCCATCTTTTATACATTTCCTTTGAAAATCTAAATGCATTTCTGAGCTTCTTCCTTAACAATCATATCACTCTTATTAGACACTTCCCTTTTTTCTTGCTCAAGAAAATCATTCGTAATTATATTGTTAGAATCTAATGCTTGAGAACTTCCTTTTCCCCTTCAGTCAAGTCACTTTTAAAAGTTCAGTCCATGGCATTATACTTTTTCTGACTGTGAATTCTTTAAATTATATTCTTCTAAAGCTTGCAGTCTGTAAACCACCAAACCTGAAGTTAAAAAGAGAAGTTCAAATCCGGCATCAGACTCTTAGTATTTACATGGCTCTGGGAAAGTCACTTGACCTTTCTGTGTCTCAGCTTTCTCATTCTCAAAGGGGAGATTGGATTTGATGGTCTATACACCCTCTTCTAGCCCCAAACCTATGATCCTATAATCAAAAACTCTAAAAAAGCATTGCTTCCCAAAGTTATCATCATTTGCATGACATCAATTTTTTCATAGTTGTCAGAATGATATTCACAATGGTAATTCCTGCAAAGTTCATTTCCTCTGACATTGGAACTATATGACTATAAAAACAAGTCCAGGATTTGTCAGGAAAAGTTCATGAGATGGTTCTCACTTGTATTGGGTTTTTAAGGGTTTCTTACTCCTAAGATCTTTGATCTTTCCCCCAATACTCTCCCATCATTTTTCAAATCTGAGGGGATATAATGCTACCCTCGCTCCTCTATCTATTGTTTTTCTTCTGAGGTAGGAATAACCTTTCATGCTGTATTCAAGTTATGAATCTTATCCCGTCAAATCTCAGCTATCCTTATTTGGCCATATATACTTCCTTGCATTAAGCTCTTTAGCTTACTCGATTTATTACTTATGCTTGTACATTGGCAAGTAAGACAACGGCTTATCATTTTTGCCTTTCCTTTTTATCGTCTCCTAAGAGTTGCTAAACGTCCTTACTACTTTTCTTCTATATCATCCTTCTTGTCCTTTATGTAACCTAATAATTGAACTCCCTGGGGGCAGGAACATTTTCATTTATGTTTCTGTATAGCCAGCACCTAGAAGATTTCCTGGTATACAGAAGACCCTTGAGTTAATTCATTTTTCACTGATGTCTGATGACTGATTGAATCTTATTTAGTCTACATTTTCCCTTTTCTCTACTCTTTCAGTTTCAATTTTTCAGAGTGGAAATAGCTGTATCAACTCCATTCCATTTCATTCCTATCCAAGTCTTCTTGATCAGATCAGCCAATCACTAGGCAAATACTTTTTTCCTCATCCAATTTAGTTCCTTATTCACTTTAGTATTCTAGCCCTGGCCAAAGTTCATCAGATCTATATCTTAAGCCAAAAAAAAAATCAAATGTCATTCTCAGATATTGTCCTATTACTCAACTATTCACCTTTTTATATCTTCTAAAATACTTAACTTAAATCAACAACAGTGACAAAAACCTCACTTGTATCCCTAAGATTTTCAGTTTTATGCTCACCTCTTTAAAATAACCTAGGAAGCTTTTCCACATGCTTTCTGACAACATTTTGCAATGTGGTATGCATCATCATGAAAAGATCCCCAAATGTAGTGCTGCTACCTTTGTGATCTTAGGCAAACCACTTCTCTGGGCTGCATATTACTTATCTGTAAAAATGAGATCCCTGCTAGTTCTCAATGCAGTGATGCTATGACCATTAATAGGCAATGATTCTCAATTTTGGCAGCTCTCAATCATGGCTTAGATATGTGCCTCAGGAAGATATGCCTCTGTCCTTCTTTTTATCTCTTAAACCCTTGTCATCATCCCTACTCTCTTTTTTCCAAATGTGTGAAAACAATACTATTTTTCTTGACAATACCAACCCCATTCCAAGTACCCCTGACTCTTCTTGTTGTCTCCAGCAGACTGTCCCACTGTCACTCTTCCTTTCTAAATTTTAATTTCTATCTACCTGTTCCTTTTTCTACTATCTTCAAAAGTGCTGGACCTTCTAAATCCCTTAAAGCTGTTGTTCTATATCTTTCCTCTCTTTTTTAGCCAAATGCCTGGAAAAAGCTTTCTTCACTCATAGCTTTCACTTCCTCTTCTCTCATTCCACAACCCTTTGCAGTACAGTTTTCCAGTTTCATTACTCAATTGAAACTTCTCTCTTCAATGTGACCAACCATTTTTAAGCTATCATATCTAATGAGCTTTTCTCAGTCCTCATCTTTTTTTTTTAAGTCCTCGTGTTTCTTGACCTCTATACAGTCTTTGGCATTGTTGACTACTATCTCTTCCTGGACATTCATTTCCCTCTAAGGCTCTTCTGGCACAGCTATGTCTTGGTTCTCTTGCATAAAAGAGAACTGCTCCTTCTCAGTTTTCTTGGCTGAATTATCATCTGTATTACACTTCCTAATAGTGCTCATCCAAACCCTCTTCTCTTCTCTTTCTCTCTTGATAACCTCATTTGCTTTCTTGGTTTTAATTCTTATGTCTATTCAGATGACTGAAGAGATCTGTAGAAATGCTTGGTGACTGATTAGAGATAATGGGCATGACAGTTCAAAAATTTTCTGCTCTGATTTCTCAGAGCAAAAAGTTGACTGCCACTCCAACATATTTCCTTTTTTTTCAGTCTAATAACCTTATGACTCTTACTAAATCTCTGAATACCCAACAATACTTCTGTGGTGCATAAAAAGCTGACTCTTTTGTACTTGTATGTGGGAAGAATTTCATATATATAAGCGTATACATTATATACACATATATATAAGCATATACATTATATATATACGTAAGCATATACATTTTATATATATAAAATTCCAATGAATGTTTTGAAACCTGTTTCTAGGAAGGACATCTTTTTTCTTCTTTATTTTCCCCCTAGAAAATTGTTTCTGATCTTCCAGGGGACCCATCTTCTTCCCTGATAAACCATAAGAAAGAGACAAATATTTCTTCACCGCATTTACCTTCTCCTCTAGCAGGGAGATCAATTAGCAATCATAACTGTTGATTACTTATAACAGGAAATACAAGGATGGAATTTTCCATTGGTGAATGGAACATATCCTATATACTGGCTGAAATTGAGATTCTCTTTTATTTCCCATGACTACTCTTGTGGCTAACTACCTGTTTGCTCTAACTGTTTGCTGACCCATGGACCCCTAAGTGACGTTTTTTATAGTGTGCTTTATCTGGTGATAGCTTGTCCAGGTGTTCATAATGATTAATTAGTAATTAGCAAACAACTGCCCCTGCGCTAATGCAAATAGTAGCTTCAGTCAACTGCAGTCAGTAAATATATGAGAAATAGCTTTGTTAAAGAATTCCAAAATCCCAGTAACTTCTCACTGCCTCTTCCTTCTTACTGGCCCATGCCATATACATGGAGAGAATCAGAGCACTATCATTTAGTCTAATTCATGACTAAACAAAGAGCCTACTTTTTGAGGTAATGAGTCCTCTGTCACTGGAAATATTAAAACAGAGACTAGTCAAACAGAATTCAAGGATGCTGCAGACAGTGATCCAGGAAGAGTTTTGGTGAGGAGACTACAGGATCTCTTATTTGGTCCAGTTAATTCATCTTCTGGATGATCAGTCTATGAATATTAGAATTAGTAGAGAATTACCACCAGTATAGGAGCAGCACAGTGGATAGAGCACCAATCCTGGAGTTCAGAGAACCTGAGTTCAAATTTGGCCTCAGACATTTACTAGCTATGTGACCCTGGATCAGTCACTTAACCCTGTTTGCCTCAGTTTCTTCATCTGTCAAATGAACTGGTGAAGCAAATGGCAAACCACTCCAGTATCTTTGCCAAGAAAACCCCTATTCATGGTCATAGATGTCTGGACATACCTGAAACAACTGAACAAAAACAAAATACCACTATTGTGCATATCTTTTCTGTAGAGGAAAGCACTGTGGTCTGAATCTGTGAAGTTACTGTTATGAAAAAAGCTTCTTGTATAGAGACTCCCTTCACAAATACAGAATGATAACTCATAATTCAAGGGAAATAATGTGACCCATTCAGTGAGCTAGCAGTAAAGCTGGGAATAGAGTTCAAGCCTCCTCTTCTAAATTCATTCCTCTTTACTGTTTCCTCTCTGTTAGTATTGGAAAGCAAGTCACCCATTTTTTTTCTTCCCTCATGTGAAAAGATGTATTAAGTCATTGGGTAGAACCATTCACTTATAACCACTGCAAATAGCTTCCACCACTGGGTAGTTCTCCAAGCAGCTAAATAAGCTATTAAAATGAATCAGTGTACTGTGACATTTTCAACTCAAGTCATCTCAACTAGGAATTTCAAACTTGAATCAGAAAGTCAAAGAATCTTGTGATATTAAAGCAGAGGGTCATCTAGTCAAAGAAGAGAATCTAGTTCAACTTCCACAATTTACAGATGAAGAAATTAAGATCCAAGGAAGTTAAATTATCTTCCTGAGGTCACATAGCTCAGGAATAGGGAGAAGAAAAGCACCTGAGTTTCCATCTGGTTGTTGGATCACTCAAAAAGATTAATGACTATACCCAACCTTGATTTCCATTTTTAAAAAGCATGTATTTATTGGAAAGAATGGTTCTACCTTGAATAAAGGTAAAGTAATACTTAAAGGAAGTGTATTTGAGATATAACTTAGTCTATGGATTTTATTTTACTCTCCCTGGAGTATTTTAGGAAAGTTTGGAAAGGACACCATGCAGGGACAGATGGTGGAAAAAAGAGGTAATAATAAGAGGTGCAAAACAGACTAGTTGAAATTTGGTCAGGCTCACCCATGGAAGACAAATAGGGAATCATAACAGAAAGGCAACTGGGGCTTTGCCCCAAGATGCTGAAGGTTAGAGGCACTGATAGCATTGCCCTGGGACATGTTTCCTTTCTTCTCCACTACTGAAATGTGAGCTCTTCCACATGAAACTCCTCTGCCTCACTCCTACAGTGCCACTGATGTCCTGTTGTTCCTTCTTCCCCCATAATTCCTGGGAATAGTTCTGGGTAAAAGAGATTGGTATGAAATTCCTTCATATTGGTACTTAAGGCTGACCTTGGGCAAAATTGTGAAATAACTAAAGTAGTGGCTTCCAGGTGGAAAAGTAGATGTGGTCTTGGATTCAGAGTCAAGAAGACTCAAGTTTGAATTCTACCTCAGACACTTACTGTGTGACGCTAGGCAAGTAATTTATCCTCTCTCACCCCTCTTTTGTCAACTGATTGAACCAGCCACTAACCTACAGGTGGTCAGAGCCAAACACAGCAGGCTAGAGACAAGAAGGTCAGGACTCAAACGTTTAGTTTTAAAGCAAGGGAAATGGCTTGCAAGTAAGGAGGCAGATTAGACATATGTGATGGGACACCTCTCCCCCCTGCTAGTGAACCTTGATTTATTAATTTATGGCTAGACAAAGAGTCAAACAGTGTAGTATAGCGAGAGTAGCAAGGCACAATAGCAACTTTTAGGCAAGATTGTTTAGTGACAAAAAAATCTGTTCATGGTAGAGCTTCATGTTTGGTCCTGTTGGTGCTTTCCTGAGATCAGGAAAGATCAGTTCATTGAGAGGGCGAGCCCAAAGGATTGTTGTTATGCCAAGCTCAGGGCACAGCTTGTTTGCTGGGCCTTAACTGTGGAAAACAGGGTGTCTCCTAATATCTTGACAGTTTCCTCACCTAAAAAGTGGGGAAAATAATAGCACCTGTGCATCAAATATGATAATATATTTAAAGTGCTGCATAAATGCTTATTATTATTATTGGATATATGAAGAGAATTTTTGAGACTTTCTTTACCAAGAAGTAGTAGTTGGAGCTGGACCTAGATAAAATTGTGAAGTAGAGAAAGAAGTGGCAGCCAACTGGCGTGGCTGTAAAGTATTCAGTTCAAATTCTGTCTTAGATACATCCTAACTATACTGCTCTGGACAAATGTAATGGTAAGGGAATTTGAAGATCTTTCCTGCCCCTTAATGGGCCTCATTTAGAGCCCGACAAGAGAAGCTTTCTTAGGGAGGCTTGTTTTTCAGGAAGGCACATACCTTTTGTTACTTTGTAATTAGGCAGTAGGTCATGAAGGTTGTGATGTTCTCTGGAGAAGGCTATATATACTCCATGAAGTGAGATTTTGCTTTGGGGCTTACTTATGGGAAGGCTTGTATGATTTGGCCAGATGAGATTCTGGGTAGCCATTGAGCCCTTTAGCTTTGAAAACTCAGATGTTGGTGCTTCTCTCTCTCTTGTAACTAACTGTATGTATGTAATGGTCAGACAGCTAGAATCTCTGTCTGTTTGTCTGCTGAATTGTGTTATTTTCTCTGTCTGTACTTTCTGGCTGCTTGTAATTTCTGTTTATATTTTCTGATGTTCAGGGTGAACATTCCCCCTGAATACTTTCCCCCCTGAACTAAGTGAATGATATCTATGAATAAACTAAGATTGTTGACATCTTTTGAGTTGCTTTCCTTTAGAAAAGCAGACCAAAGAACCTGTGCTAGCAGCCATCCTGGGTATGCTAGGGTGCTTGCTGTTACAGCAAGTCACTTAACTAATCTTACCATCAGTGTCCTTAACTTTAAAGTGGGGTTAGACAACCAAACAAAGCAATATGGGTAAAATGCTATATAAATGTTGGTTATTGTTATTGTGAAGCTTATATTCTCTGATATTCTATTTTACAATCTCCTCCTCTTCATTAACTCTTCCCCATCCTTTTCCTTAGGCATTTAGTGACCTCTTAGAGATTCTTGTACAGCTAGGTGGTGCAATGGAAATAGTGCCAGGCCTGCAGTCAGGGAGACTCCTCTTCCAGGGTTTAAATGTGGTCTCAGACACCAACTAGCTGTGTGATCCTGGGCAAGTCACTTAACCCTGTTTGCTTCAGTTTCCTTATCTGTAAAATGAGCTGGAGAAGGTAATGGCAAACCACTCCAGTATCTCTACCAAGAAAACCCCAAAAACCAATCAACAAAAAGAGCTTCTTGAATGTCTAGGATATCTGATCTGATATTTCAATTGTCCAAATAATATGCTATTGTACAATACAATGGAAATATTTCTTAAATGCCTGTTGTGGGAAGAGATAGGCACTGGGAGATAAACAAAGATAAATCAAACTCAATTCCTGACTACCTCTAGTAAGGAGTAGTACATGTGCACAAACAACTATAATACAGAGTTGATTAAGACAGGTATGGAAGAGATACAGAGCAAGGTGATAAATGAGTACTGAGACTGGAATGATTATTTTCAACTATGAAGCTGGAGGAAGGCTTCATGAGAGACGGCATGGTGTAGTGGGAAGTATACTGCATTTGGCATCAAAATGCAAAATTTGGTTCAAATCTTGACAGCAAAAATATGACTATGAGCAGGCAATTCATTTAACTTTTCTAGGTTTTCTTACTCACTTTCTAGTTCTAGCGCTTATGATCCTTTGAAAGGATAGCCTACTTTCCCTACATTGATATTTTCTTTCCTCTCCAAATTAAAAAAAAATATTACCCATCTTATATTCCCTCAGGGCCCTAATATCTGTAATGGCAATTGGTAGTAACAGACTAATCAAATATTTATAATCTGTTTCTTTTCCCTGTTTAGATTACAGAATTCCTTGGTCCATTTTAAGTGTACATTTCCCATGTTATAAAATAATATTAATGTTAATTCACATTTAAATGTTGCTTTGTATTCTAAGTACTTAAGTAATAACAATCAACATGTACACTACTCCAAGATTTGCAAAGCTTTTAATGTACTTTTTCTTAATTGAAACACATAACAACCCTGTGAGTTATGCAGTACTGTTAAGATTATTTCCCTTTTACTGATGAGGATATTAAGGCTCCTGGAGGTCAAACATGGAAGCAGCAGAGGCAGGATTCAGATTTATGTCCTTCCTTATTGTGAGTATAATATTTTTTTTCCATACCATACCAAACCCTTTTTTCCTTTTTTGTTTAATTTGTTTAGTTTTAGTTTTCAACATTCATTTCCACAAGATTTTGAGTTACAAATT
>CM053597.1:118627831-118662597 GCA_028646575.1 Pseudocheirus occidentalis | reverse complement strand
GAGTATAATATTTTTTTTCCATACCATACCAAACCCTTTTTTCCTTTTTTGTTTAATTTGTTTAGTTTTAGTTTTCAACATTCATTTCCACAAGATTTTGAGTTACAAATTTTCTCCCCATTTTCCCCCAATACCCCATTTCAAAATAGCAATCCTACTGAGTACCCCTTCTCTCAGTCTGTTCTCTCTTATATCCTCCCCTATTCCCCCTCTGACTTTCTAGTAGGGCAAGATGGATTTCTATACCCCTGTGCCTGTATATCTTTTTCCCAGTTATGTGTAAAAAAAATTAATAATAATATATATTTTTAACATTTAATTTTAAAACTTTGATTTCCGGATTCTTTCCCTTCTTCCCTTGTCACCCACCCCTACTGGGAGGAAAAGCAATTCAATATATGTTATACATGTGTAGTTAGGCAACACATTTCCATAGTAGATATCTTGTGAAAGAATGACTATATTTCCCTCCATCCTATCCTGCCCCCCACTTTTTCTATTTTTTACTTTGACCTTGCCCCTTTTCAAAAGTGTGTGCTTCTAACTACCCTCCTCTCCAATCTGCCCTCCCTCCTATCTTCCCCCTTCTTATCCCCTTCCCCTCTACTTTCCTGTAAGGTAAGATAGCCAACTTAGTGTGTATGTTATTCCCTCCTTAAGCCAAATTCAGTGAGAGTGAGGTTGACCCATTCCCTTTTGCCTTCCTATTCTTCCCCTCCATTGTAACAGTTTCCTCTTTCCTGTTTTATATGAGGTAATTTACCCAATTCTAGCTCTCCCTATCTCCTCTCATTATAATCCTCTCTTAACTCTTAATTGCAATTTTAAATATCATCCTTTCCTATTCAACTGATCCTGTGCCCTCTGTCTATGTATACATGTATACACACACTGACACACACATATACATATATATACACACTCACATATGTATCTCCTATATAAACATTTATATGTATGTATACATACATATATATACATATGTATGTATATATGTGTGTGTATATATGTATATATATGCATGTATATACAAATATATCCCTTCAACTATCCTCATACTGAGAAAAGTCTCATGGATTACAGTGATCATTTTTCCATAAAGGAATGTGAATAGTTCAATTTTAATAAGTTCCTTATGATTTCTTTTCCCTGTTTACCTTCTCAAGCTTCTTTTGCTTCTTGTAATTGAAAGTCAAATTTTCTATTCAACTCTGGTTTTTTTCATCAAGAATGCTTGAAAGTCCTCTATTGCATTGAATTACCATGTTATCCACTGAAACATTATACTCAGTTTTGCTGAGTAAGTGATTCTTAGTTTTAATCCTAGCTTCTTTGACCTCCAGAATACCATATTCCAAGCCCTTTGATTCCTTAATGTAGAAGCTGCTAGATCTTCTGTTATCCTGATTGTGTCTACACAATACTAAAATTGTTTCTTCCTGGCTGCTTGTAATATTTTCTCCTCAACCTGGGAACTCTGGAATTTGGCTATAATATTCCTAGGAGTTTTCTTTTGGGGATCTTTTTCAAGAGGTGATCAGTGAATTCTTCCCATTTCTATTTTGTCCTCTGGTAATCAGGGCAATTTTCCTTGAGAATTTCTTGAAGGATGATTTCTAGGTTATTTTTTTGAACATGGCTTTTAGGGAGCCCAATAATTTTTAAATTATTTCTCCTGGATCTATTTTCCAGGTCACTGGTTTTTCCAATGAGATATTTAACATTGCCTTCTATTTTTTCATTTGTTTGGATCTGTTTTATAGTATCTTGATTTCTCATAAAGTAATTAGCTTCCATTTGCTCCAATATAATTTTGAAGGAATTATTCTCTTCAGCGAGTTTTTGAAATTCTTTTTCCATCTGGTAAATTCAATGTTTTAAGGCATTTTTCTCCTCATTGGCTTTTTGGGCCTCTTTTGCCATTTAGTCTCTTTTTAAGGTATTATTTCCTTCAGTCAGGTCATAGACTTGCTTTTCATGATTTTCTTGCATCATTTTCATTTCTCTTCCCAATTTTTCCTCCACTTCTCTTACTTGATTTTCAAAATCTTTCTTGAGCTCCTCCATGGCTTGTAAACAATTTGTATTTTTTGGAAGCTTCTGATACAAGAGTTTTGACTTCATTGTCTTCCACCCATTCCATGCTTTGATCCTTTTTGTCCCCAAAAAAGGATTCTATGGTCTGTTTGTGCTTCCTCTGCTTGCTCAAATTGCCAGTCAATTACTTTACTTCTGAGCTCTTTGCCATGGTTAGACCTCTGCTTCCAGAGAGGAGAGCTTTGTCCCAAATTGCTGGGATTTTTGCAAATGTTGTCAGAGATATGAGGAGTGTGCCCTCTCTACAGACATCACACTAGTAAACTGGCATTTCTCGCCCCAGGACCACCGCCCAAGAAAGTGACCCAGATCCAAGCAAGTCAAAGCAAGAGCAATCAGTCTCTAAATATTTACTTGGTCCCCCTAGGATCTGTAGGCCAGGAGCTCCTGAGAAAGCCATGAATCATATGCTCCAAGCACCATGCCTCGACCATGTTTTACCCTGGGGACAGGGGCCTGACTGTGCCATTCCTTTCCAACAGAATTCTCTTCTGACTTTTTACTTTCTTTTTGGTGTTTATGGGTTTAAAAGTCTGGAAACCACCACAACTGCTGGTGATTCACTCTTCTGAAGTCTGCTCTGGCTACCTCTGCCTCCGTGGGGCCAAAACCATGCAGCTCTCTCAGGACTGCACTTGGCTTCCAGTGCGTCCATTTATGTCAGCCTGCCAGGCTCCATTCAACAGAAGATTTGTTTCTCTATGTCACTTTGTGGGTTCTGTAGCTCTAAAATCTGTTTTGAGTCATATGTTATAGGTATTTGAGGTGTTTGTGGGGGTGGTACCCAGAATTTCCTGCTTTACTCTGCCATCTTGGCTCTGCCCCCACCATAATAAACCTTAGAAAAAAGTAACACTACATCCAGAGAAAGAACTATGGAGAAAAAATAATAATGACTAAAGAGTCTGAATACAGATCAAACCATACTGTTTTCTCTCTTTTTTCTTTCTTGTGATTTTTCCCTTTAGTTCTGATTCTTCTTTCAAGACATGACTAATGTGTAAATACATTTAATATGATTGTACACATATAGCCTGTATCAGATTGCTTGCCATCTTGGAGAGAGAGGATGGGAGGGAGGGAGGGAGAAAAAAATATGGAACTCAAAAATCTTATGAAAGTGAATGTTGAAAATTTTCTTTACATGTAATTTGAAAAAATAAAATAGTGGAGAGAAAGAAAAAGAAAAAAAAAGTAGTGGAAGTCATTTATTTCCACTTTAAAGATCAGGAAATTGAGGTCCAGAGAGGGTAAGGGACTTGTCTGTTGGTCAGATATCCAGCTAATAAGTTATAGACTTGGGGATTAGATGCAGATCTCCTGACCCTGAGACCAATCAGTGAGCACTCTCACTTGGATTCTAGCTGCGACTCTGCCATTAATTAGCCATATGAACTTGGACAACTCAGTTAAGCTTTTTGGGCTTCAGGGTCCTTCTGTGGAAAATGAAAAGATTAGAATGATCATTTCTAAGGAATGATAGCACCTCCCTCCCACCCCAGGGGTGATGTGAAGATAAAATGGGGTAATATTTTTAAAACACTTTGCAATAGTGTCTGATACATAGTAGGTGCTTAGTAAAAACAAATTCTTGTTCCTTTTCTCCTTTAAATTGTAAAGCAGTTATCCTGTGACTTTTCTCTAGAACTGGTTCCACTTTTGCATATTTGATTTATTAGAGCATTTCCATTTTCTTTCTATCATTTTCACTCTAACTTGGTCCTTTAGGACCAAAACAAGCACATCTACTTTCCTTTCCATTTAGTGCAGTGGTTCTCAACCTTCCTAATACCATAACCCTCTAATACTCATATGTGGGTGTATCTGAGTGTGGGCAGATGCGCCTGGAGATAGATAGAGGAGTGGTGTCTTGGTTCCTAAGACCATCAGAAATATGTGTTTTCTGATGGTCTTAGGCAACTCCTGTGACCCCTGAAAAAGGGTCATTCGACCCTGAAAGGGGTTGCAATCCATAGGTTGAGAACCACTGATTTACTTGGTCCCCGTACAATGGGTAAATCAAATTTGCAGGCATCTACCATGTTCTTCTTCCTTGTTCTGCAGACTAAACATTCCCAATTATTTCATCTGACATAATTTTCAGTCCACTTACCATCTCAGTCACTATCCCCCAGGTGTTCTCTTGTCAATGCCCTTCCTAAATGTGTTCAGAGCAAAGTCCAATACTGAGATATGGACTAACCAGGTCAAAGTTCAGAGAGAGGAGCTTATGCTAATAAAAATAATAACACTAGAATTTATATAATGCTTTAAAGTTTGTGAAGCACTTTAGTCAGTCAGTCAAAAAGCATGTATTAGTCACTCATTCAGTGCCCCGCACTATACAGAGTTGGGAATGTATATGAGGCAAAAAGAAAGGCAGTCTCTGCCCTCAAGGGGCTTACATTCTCCTGGGAGAAGGCAACACAGAAAAATAAACTGGAAATGTGATTGGGAGGAGAGAAGACACTTGGCTCTTTTGCTGGGGCAGGGGTGGAGAATGATGAAGTGTTAAGGAGTGTACCCTCAGGAGAAATGAAGAATGTTTGGCCTGTGCACCCTCCCTAAATGGAGGGTCTGGAAGGAGTCATCCTGTCAGAGGAAGGGGGAGGGCATTCTGGAAATATGAGTTCCAGGACTGCAGTGATCTTTCAGGATGAAGAGATTGTAGGGACATGATGGAGAAATCCAGAGAAGGGCATTTTATCCTTGTAACAACAATGGGAGACAGGTGCTGTTATTATCCCCATTCTAGACATGAGGAATCTGATGCAGATAGAGGTTAAGTGGCTTGCTCAGAGTCACAGAAGTGGGACCTGTCTGAGGCAGGATTTGAACCTAAGTCTTCCAGGTTTCAGGTTCGGCCACCCAGATAGGAAGTATACTAGAAAGGATGATCATCTTAAATTTCAATCTTGCATTTGGTTTTAATTCTGCCTAGCGTATGATCTTCCATCAGTCCATTAGCCCTCTCTTAACTTCAGCTGCCTCATCTGTTAAATCAAGATAATAATGCCTACAGTATGTACTTCACAAGGATTGTTACAAGGCTCAAAGGAAATGAGCTATGGTAGGTACTTAGTAAACTCAAAAGTGTTTTGTTACTGGCAATTACTGTTATTATTATTATTTCTCTATTAATACAGCCTAAGATGATGATAGCAGGGAGTAGGGGGTGGAGTTCTATGCTATCCTGTTGAGTCCTATTTATCTTAATACCCCTAGCCTTTTTCTACATGAATCATGGCCTAGCCATGTTTTCCCCATCCTCAACTTGTATAGTTGAATTTTTTTAATGTTAAGTATGAATCTTCTCCATTTATACATATTAAATTCCATCTTGTTAGATATAGCCCATTATCCTAACCTGCTGAGAACTTTATGGATCCTGATTCTGTCATCCAGCATGTTACCTATCCTTCTGAGTGCTGCACCATCAGCAAGTTTGATAAGCATACTGTATATAAGATGAGGCTATTGGATTAGATCTCCGAAGACAGCTTCTAGTCTTAAAATTATGTGACTGGATGGAGAAAATCATTTAAAGAATGATGATATTGGTTGAGATTTCAGCAGCCTAGGTGGAGATGTTTTTGTTCAGCCCTGATTGCAGTTAAAAATGACTGAATTTCAGATAAGTCAGTTCAGAAGGAAGGAGGAATATGGATCAATCTTGTCTTGACAGCCTATTCAGAGGAAGGAGATAGAGTAGGGGTAGCTGCAGTAGGAAGGTATTCCACTGAACAGGACACTGCCCCCTGCCCCTACCACCCCCAGAAAGAAAAGTACACTGTATATACTCTGGGTATTGGCCCATTTTGATATGCACTCTTGTGAAGTATTTGGGGAGGAATAGAGGTGGGGATGAGGGAATTAAAATCATGTGGCCATAGGAGAGGAAAAGTAGAAAGACTGAAGAAAACTGAGGGAAAGGTGAAGACGGAAGAGAAAGAGAGAGAGAGAGAGAGAGAGAGAGAGAGAGAGAGAGAGAGAGAGAGAGAGAAAGAGAGAGAGAGAGAGAGAGAGAGATTGAAAACAGGGGAAAGGGCCTGGTGAGTAGCCAAGCATGTGAACATAAGACATTTGGGTAAACAGCATTGCTTGGAAGGAAGAGATGGTACAATCTACCATGGTGCTGCCTAATAAATAGTCTCTAGTCACCTTACCCATTGGGTTTCTGAATTTTAAATCATTGACTAGTTCAGAGAATTTGGTTAACAACAAAGGATCCAGGCCAACAGAGCAAAGGAATGCAAGGGAACACAGTTTTGCAGATGTGAAGCCCTTCCTTTTGGGTGAAGACCATTTAATTCTTGTCATGATCGAATGAATGAGAGGTGGAGGTGTTTTATTTTTGACAATATATTTGGTTCTTGGAACACAGTAGTTATTTAAAAGATGCTTGTGGATTGGTTGTTTGAATACGCCATTCACAACACTCTGACCCTGAATAGATTTCCCAGTTATACCACAAATAGGGTCTTCAATAATTTGGGGCCCCTCTTTGGTTGCTGATATTTCTAACCATTGTGATCCATTTCATAATTAAACAAAAGTGATACAAGTCATCCATTTGTCACTAATGGGGAGGTGGGTGTAGAGAATATAACCCCTTTCCAAACTTGACTTTTTTTTAATGTTTCTCCTCCTGGCCCCTTATAAAAGTCTAAAACAGCAGCTGCTGGCAACTTGTGAACATTTGTGAACGTTAAACAGCTTTATAACCTAGAAGGCAGCTGGAATGGTTCCCAGCCTGCCATGTGCAACTTTTTCTCACTCCAGGTGTTCTCCCTTCTCGAATGACTGACTGCTCACACACTGGATGTAGTCCAATAAAAGGAAGGAGGAAAAATCTAGGGACACACATTCAGCACTGTTTTGGATAAAGCCTTGTCTCCTTACTGGTATTCATTTGTTGAGTAGCATTTGGCATCTACTAACGTGCAAAAAAAAAAAAAGATCAACAGTAGTTGGTGCATGCAACACAAGCCCTTTATTTTCTTGGTATATCTGTTCACAAAGAGATCTTCTAGACTAGTAGTTTTTAATTTTAAAAACTGTCTGTTTTATATTTAGAGTAATTATCTATTTGCTTTTATTGACATGTGAACAACGGGACAAAAGACTCCACAAAACATCTTGGGAAAACTACTGCCAATATATTTCTGCTTGTTATGGACAGATGTATACTATTAAAGGTATCAATTTTGGAAGATGGAACAACACAGAAAAATTCTAAACCATAATTTCTCTAAAATGAGAGTTTGACTTGGCAAAGAAATAATATTAATAGAGGACACCAGCAATTCTAGGACTGGATAAAAATGGTTGAGAATCATTATTCGAGGTAATCAAGGAAAAAGAATGAGACATGCTATTAATTATGTCACATTATTTAACCTCTTTATATATTTGTTTCATAAATTGAGAGCAGTAAAATTGTTGGAATTGGTTTAATTAATTTGGTTCAATTCAGCAAATACATGTTAATAAGGTACTACTATGTGCAAGTTATTATAAGGCAGTTGGGTAGCAAAGTGGATGGAATGCCTGGGTTGAAATCAGAAAGACCTGAGTTGGAATCCTGTCTCAGAAACTTAGAACACACTCTCTGTCTCTGTCTCTCTGTCTCTCTGTCTCTGTCTCTCTGTCTCTCTGTCTCTCTCTCTGTCTCTGTCTCTCTGTCTCTCCCTCTTTCCTCTCTCTCTCCCTCTCTCTCTCTCTCTCTCTCTCTCACACACACACACACACACACACATATACACATACACACTTGTACATACACATGCACATACATGCATGTGTCTCAGACACGTGTTTCAGAAATTTCTGGGGTCAAAGGGGATGGTAGTGGTGGTGATTATAGCATAACATATCTAGATAATCAAGTTGAGGAAGGAGCATGAAAACACAAATAACTGAGGAGAGAGTGTTAAGTAGAGGGGAACGTGCAATATGTAGAGGTGTAAGCAGTGCCCTAATTTGTGAAATTTGAGAAAGGAGCAATCTTTTTCAGCTGATGGAGGAAATTAAAGAAAGTAGGCTTCAAATTAAATATGATTCAGCAGTATGACTTAGCAGCCAAAAAAGCTAATATAATGAAGATATGGAGATGGAAGAAGGTAAAGCAAAAATGGGGACCAGAAGTCGTCTCCGTTTGCAGAATGGAAAATGTGTGAAGGGATGAGTGTAGAATGTGATATTCCTGAAATAGGTAGATTGGAGGCTGATGGACCAAGGAGTTTATATTTTGCTTAGTAGCGATGGGGAACCATTGCACGGTTTGGGGTTTTGAGTAGAAGAGCACCGTGGCCAGACCACTGAATCAGAAAGATTACTCAGGCAGCAGTACAAAGAATAGATTGGTGAAAGGACAGACTGGAGGGAGGAAAAACACAGAGGAGATCCCATTATAATAGTGTAGGAGAGAAGGAATGAGGATTAGCACTAGGATGCTTGAAAAGGGAATAAAAAAGAGAATATGAATGAAGGAAATACTGCACAAGTAGAATTTTCAAGGTTTTGTAACCATGAAGGAAAAAAGAGAAGAGTCAAAGAAGAGTGTAAGGTGACAGGAACAATGGTGATGCCATCATTCTAAATAGAAGAATTGGTGGGCACTGGGTGAGAGGACAAAATGGAAAAGTTTGGAGTGAAGATGAGTTCACTTTTAAACACATTGAATCTGATGCATCAAAGGGACCTCCAAGTGGAAAAAGTCATCAGGAAAATGGAAATAAGAGACTAAAATTTTGGGGAGAGGTCACTGGAAGAAATATGATCATTTGGGGATCATCCACATAAAGAACAGAGATATCTGAAGTCTTAGCATCCATGCACATCTAAATAAGATTATTTACAAAATCTTTTTGTGACTTAAGATAAGACAATATGTGTGTGTATTAACTTAAGACCGATACCAAAAGTCCCTTTTAGAAATAAGGTTTTCTATAGTAATTTTTTTTCCTTTTTTTCTCTCTTTGAAAAAGAGTGAGGCCGGTATACTGGAGGAGTGGTTCCCACTTTGTATTTCACATGAAATTTTTAAAAGCTTTAAACATTTGTTTTTTTACTTTGTACTTTCAAGAGAAAAAACTATTATGTGAGAAAGAGACAGGCAAATATGTGATTATAGAAAAAATAGTTACTTATATTGCTTTCTTGTTACTTCTTCCCCCCAGAACAATGGCTTCTGAATATAATATAATAATCGAAACTTCAGGTAAATCAAAGGTAAATGGGAAGATACACAGTTAGGGTAGATAGACTGGCTTATATTACAAGGGATTACTTGTACCCCAAAAAACAGTTTACTAGACTTCAAATTCATTATGATTCAACAGTGTGATATAGAAGCCAAAATCAAAAACAAAACTTAAGGCTAACTTTTCTTTTTTTGCTGTAGGAAAGGCATGGGAAGTGTATCTCTGTGCCAGGATTAGATCCTTGGAATATTGTATTCAGTTATTGATATCACATTAGGAAGCCTACTTCTTTTTGCTTCTTTTTTGCGGTTATAAAATGTTGACCCCCCACAGTTTTAGAAAGACTTTGGTAAGCTGATAATATCCAAATGAGAGTGACCAGGACGTTGAAATTCTTAAGATATGTCATGGTACAGGTTTCAAGAACTCTGGGTGCTTAACCTGGAGAAGAGTCAATTTTGTGAGATCAGAATAAATGTCTTCATATATATGAAAGACTATTGCATGGAAGAGGGATGAAGTTTGTTGTACTTTACTTCAAAGGTAAATACTAATAGTAGTGGGGAGAAACTAAAAAGAAATAAATTTTGGCTAGATGTTCAAAAAACTCAATTGCAGCTATCTCAAAGTGAAATGGATTGACTTTGGAGGTTCTTAATTTTGGGTATCTGATCACTTCCTGGAGATTTTGTTAAAGTTACTCTTGGTCAGGTATGGATTGACCTAGATGGTATCTGAGGTCTGTTCCTACACTGAGATTTTATGATTCTGTGATTTCAGAGGAGAGTTTCATTATTCTTGACTTTATTGTTGTTATAAGATACCTGACCTCTAAGGGAAATAGGGCCAACAGATCCTGGTAATTAGGAACAATTCACAAGTACTGGAGGGGAAGAACACTATGAAGGAAAGAGGGAATGTCATATTGAGTATAACCCACACAAGCCTCCATATGGAGCACTGATACTCTCTAATGACTAAGAATTACAGTTTCTTTCTCCTGGATGTTTCATCTTCCTTAATAGCTTTTAAATTAATAGACTCAGTGTTGCTAAAAGGGAAGCCTCATTAATGTGTCGGATAACATTTGGGCTATCATATATATAGTAAAGATTTTGCAAAAACACAATCCACAATTAATTTGAGCTTAATATTTGAAATGCAAAGGCTTCACTGACCTGCTCGTGACAGATGTAAAGCCTAGAAACCTAAAGCATTCTTTTATGAACTGTTTTTGCCCCCTTATGCAAAATTGGACATTACAGTTGTGTGTTATAGTAGCTTCATTTGGTTCCACTTGGAGCTGTTCATTAGATAGGACCAAAGTGCACAATTCCATTGAATGTTAGGATTTGCTGTCTTGAATATTTTTTTCAAATAATTTATGACATATCTCTTTATCCCATTCGAGGGTCAGTGAACTCTCTCATAGGGATAATAAAATTCATGTGTATGTAAAATTTTAAGGCTTACATAGTGTTCTCCTCAAAATAACCTGTGAGGCAGGAAGTACAAAGTTTATTATCCATCTTTTATAGATGATGAAATTAAGGCTTACAGAGGTTAAGTGATTTCCTGAAGGTCATGAGCAGTAATGTTGAGAACTGGAGTTAATATCAGATCTTTGACCCAAAGTCTAGCTTTTTTCCACTTCTCTAAATTGTTTCTAAGTGAGTTTGTTGAGTTCTGTGGCCAGTCATTCCACCCTTCCATATTGCTGGAGGAAGGGGTCTGCCATATGAAAAGTCCCAGTACAGGTACAAAGATAAAAAAGGACATCACTGGTCCAACCACATTAGGAGATCACACCTATGACGTTGAAAGGCAGTTTGATAAAAAGTTGAATGTGCAAGTAGACCCTCAATTAAGACACCTGATTTTGAGCTTTGTCTTTAATACTTACCGGCTATATAGTGATGAACAAATCATTTTACTTTTCTGAGCCCAAGATTATTTATCTATAAACTGGGTGGTAATAACAATTGTACTCCCTGCTTTGTGGTTACCTTGAAGTGTTAGAAATATGGGTTATTAATATATTACTCCATTTGTAATTTTGGGTGAATGCCTATCTTAATCATCTACATAGAGCTGAAAAGTTTAAATATTTATGCCTTTATAAATAAATGAGAGAAGTGGCAGCTTATATAGATTAAGGGACCCAGAAATAGACATTTCATTTTAAGCTTTTCTTATCAAATGAATCTAGCATTGATTGTCAACTGATTAGAAATGATCAAGGTAATTTCCGCTGAGCTATTAACCAAGAAGGGATCCCCAGGAGCAATGCAATCAATCTTATTGCTTCTGGACAGGACTAAACTCAAATTATTCCAGAAGGATAACTGTCTAATGATTGTAAAATGACTACTCTGGCAAACTGTACTTTGATCCTAGAAACTGTGTGCAACACCCATTTCTTCTCAAGCTGAATGAATGTTGGAAGCATCAAGGCAAAAAATGGGTAATACATGCCTATGTTCAGGAAAATTTCAATATTTATATGCTCACATATGCCACTATTCACATTTATGGTTCAGTCCTTTTTCTTAAGGATTCTGGAAACAAGCGAAGTGGAAAAGTTTTCCAAATTAATTTTTTATTTTATCTTATTTTGTTTCTATTTATATTTTCTCTTTTCTGTTTTTAACAAAAGCCCACTCTAAATTTAATGGAATCTCTACCCGGAATCCAACTTGGTGATTGATGAGTCTTTACCTAGGACATCTATATCTTGAGGAGCCCGGCAATATTGCTCTTCACCCTTCCTGCTGACTCTAGCCTGTGCTAATCCTCCACACCAGCTGTTTTCCCCTCAAGTGGATACCCTCCTTCCCTCACCCCCTACCCCAGTTTCCAAGTCCATTTTTATGTCTTATCTTCTCTTTTTGAAATATAATGGCATGGAGAGGAAAAACTGTCTTACTTTCTGACTTTTATATCCTCAGTGCTGACACATAGCAACCCCTTAATGAATCCCTTATTTATCTATCTTACTGCAATTTACTCACCAAATTTTGAATAGTTCTTAGGTTGAAATGCCTATAAGGCAGTATACTATATTACAGTTGTCCCTTCCACATTGTGACTTTCCCCATCACAGTTTTGATATGTTGCAGGTCAGCATAAGAAATTAAATGGGAATTTTGCAGAAGCTATAGATGACAAATGAAGGCCAGCAGACAACAAAAAGTTTAGAAACTGAGAAATTCACAAAATATATGTGTAGTATTATATAATATCAGCATGTTTTCTCTTTTAATGCTGTAATAATTCAGACTTCTCTGGTACAAAGGAAGGACTGAAAAATTTTATGTGGATTTTCCAGCTCATGGGGGTGCCAAACCTCTAACCCTGGTGATGTGGAAGGGATAACCATAGAACATACACTAGACTAGGATTTTGGAAATCCAATTACTAACACTTGTTCTAAGTGACTGGCTATATGACCTGAAGTCTTGTTAAGTCAATTAACTTCTCCAGGCCTCAGTATTCTTATTTGTAAACTGAAGGGATTCAGTTCTCTAAAATATCTGGCAGCTACACATGTATTTTATCATTTAAGAATTTAAAGTTAATAACCATCAACAAACACAAATATTTCAAATAAACAGAGAATATAAAAACATATACACTAAAAATTGTAAAGGTCTGTTACTTATAATAACTTGTCGTTTTAAATATATAGATTAATTTTAACCAGCTAGTAATAAAATTGTGCTGTCAGTTTCTATATCCCTTTATAAGCTTCTTTTTTCTCCTTTTCTTTTTCTGGATTTTGTATTCCTATACAATTTTCTGTTACCTCTACCACTACCCTAATGTATAGTAAACATAGAGAAATAGTCTTACATATGCTTTATACAACAAAATGTGGGCGAGCTCACTCTACATGGAGTGATCTAAAATCACCACTAAAAAATAAATAAATGTAATCATGTAACTGATTGAGCTAATTAATCCTTTTACACCTTATACATTGTGGAGAGAAAACCCTTTAATTAATGGTATAATTTTAACATGCTGAAACATAAACATACAAGAACAATGAACCCTCATCCTCTTCTTTAAAATATTTTTAATTTATTTTTTAGCTTTCTTTTCTTTTTAAATTGTGAGTCCCAAATTCTCTTCCTCCCTTTAACTCCTCCCCATCCGCTGAGAAGGCAAGTAACATGTGAAATCATGCAAAATATATTTCCATTTTACCATGTTTCCAAATAAAGCAAAAAAAAAAAAAAAAAGAAAGTGAGGAAATGGTACTTTAATTTGCTCTCAGAGTTCTTTAGTTCTTTCTAGACATGGATAGCATTTTTCATCATGAGTCTTTTGGAACTGTCTTGGATCATTACATTGATCAAAGTAACAAATCCTTTGCAGTTGATCATCATTACAGCATTACTATTACTATGCAATAAGGATCTCCTGGTACTTCTCACTTCACTTTGCATCAGTTCATGTAAGTCTTACCTCATCATTTCCCACAAACCTTCATACTCTTAAAGGTACTTGTGAAAAATAAAGTGATTGGAATTTAATGGTTGTGTGAATTTGCACCAATATCCCCAGAGAAACTCTTTGTGCCTTTCCTAGACTTAAGAATGCCCTCAAAGAATGAAACACCATGCTATATTCCATACTTCTTCTATCCTTGTCTTCTCTTAAGGAAAAGATTTATCAGATAGAATACTGAAAGAGTACATTTAACCTTTATCCCCGAAAAAAATACTTTCATGTGAGGAAGGAAGGAAAGAAGAGAGAAATGGAGAGAGGAACATATAAGCACTTACAATGTGATCGGCACTGGAAATACAAATATAAGGAAAAATAAGGACAGTCTGTCTATGACGGGCTTCTGTTCTAATGGAGAAAGGCAATACACAAAAGAGATCTGAAAAGTAGGGAGACTGGGGCTAGTTATAATCAGTGAAGGGGGTATGATTTTTAAGTGCAGAGAAAGTCAGAAACAGGGCTGGGAAGAAATAAAGACATCAGCAAAAGCCACACCAGGCTGTGGGCAGCATGCGGTGGAACTCACCAATGAGAGAAAGGAGATGGACCTTGTGCCGGGTTATTCCATGTGTAGTGCCCAGTGAGATGGCAATCTATTTCAGGCTAAGGAGGACCAATGTGCTGGGGGTAGTTCCAGTATGAACAAGCAGTAGAAGAGGCATTGTTTTGAAATCCAGAGAAAGTCAGGAACAGAACCAGGAGGGGAAATTATTTCATATTACACTTGGAGCTATATCATGAGAGAGATTAGCATTTTGTAACTGAGGAAACTCAGATACAGAAAGAAACTGGAAGAAACTGGTGTAGTGGAAAGAATGTGGAACCTTGTGTCAATAGGCATGACTATGAATTCAAGATCCACTACTGGTTATGTGACATAGACAATTCAGTTAACCTCACTGAACTTCACTTTCCTCGTACATAAAAATGCAAATAATAGCAACTTAAAGTTAGAGCAAGGGCAAGGGACTTCATCATTTTATAGATGAGTAAACTTTTAAGTTTAATAGAAGTGCCTAAAGTCACCCAGATCATAAGTAACAGAGTCAAGACTTGACACTGATGCCAAAGGGGGTGCTCCTTCAAGTACACAGTGATGTGTCTGCAATAGTAGGATTACTACCTGTTCACAGGGTTGTTGTGAGACAAGTGCTTTGCAAAAAGGAACTTTGTTAAAAAGGAAATTACATGTAAGTTATTGTCTATTAGTTCAACCAAGTGTAACTTGGTAGATTGTTATACAATGAATTGAACAGATTGGGAAAAAATGGAAATAACAATAAAATCGCAGAATTTCAGAATTAGAAAGGAACACAGTGGTTCTCATGACTAATCCATATCTAAAAAGGAATTCCTTCTACCACATGCCTGAGACAAATAGCCAGTTGTTAGTCAATCAATAAATATTTATTTAGCATCTACTAAGTACCAGGTATAATCATCCAGCCTTTGCCTGAAGACATCCATTGAGGGGCAATCCTATGCCTCTAGATGTAGCCCATTCCACTTTTTATTTTATTTTATTAAGCTTTTTCCTCCACTTAAGGCTAAATTTACCTTTTTGTAATTCTCCCACATTGGTCCTAGTTCTGACATCTGGAGCCAAGCAGAAAAAAATCTAATTCTTCCTCCAACAGATAGCCTTTCAGATTCTCAAAGACTAAATACATGAAAATTTGGATCAAAAAATAAATGATTTGCAGGACCAGAGAATCAAGTGATTAATGATGATTAAGACATTTCTAGATAAAAAGAAAAAGAAAAATGACTACTATATTAGCTCTAGAGAAGAGAAAAAATTTGGATGAAATATGTTTACCATCCAGTGGTAAATATGCCAGGAAGGGTAAGGATTTGCCTTAAGCCTCCTCTAGAGTATGTATTCCCATATCAATATTCCTACATCTAGAGGATCTATTCCATATCAAATACCTCATCAGAAGTTAATAAAAATAGCACAGGGTTAGGAGCCAGGAGAACTGAGGGCAGTTCTTTTGAAAAACATGTGGGGCCTTTCAAATTCTTAAAATTATGCCCCCTGTGAGTCTTCTCTTCTCCAGATTAGATATTTCTAATTTTTCCACAAAATCCTTTTATGAGCCATAGGCCTTTCACTAGCTTGATTCCCACTGTGGTTGTCTGCCATCTTACCAATGAACTCCTGTAAATGTTGTGCCCAGAATAAAACATGATATTAGGCCCGGAATAGAATATGATTATCTACGGAGCAAGGTGGCACAGTGCCTTGAGTCACAAATATCTGAGTTCAAATCCAGCTTCAGACACTAGCAGTGTGACTTTTGCCAAATAACTTATGTTTGCCTCAATTTCTGTAAAATTAGAAACTGTAAAATGGAAATAATGATAGCACCTTCCTTGCAGAGTTGTGAGGAGCTAATGAGATATTTATGAAGTGCTTAACAGAGTGTCTGGAATATAGCAGGTGCCCTATAAATAATAATTTTTATTCAATATGGTACAGATATGTTCTCATAAAGACTGAGTACAGATGAACCTCCTTATTCCTTGGAGCCAGCCTTTAATGCAATCCTAGAATATATGAGCTTTTTGGATATCATAGTATATTATGGATGAAAATTAAGTTTGCAATATACCCAAACCCCCAAACCTTTTATGTTTGTTTGATTTTGAGACTGAATCTCCCTATCTTTCCTAGGCTAGAAGTATACCAGATACTTTCATGGGAGCTTTGATCTGCTCCATTTTCAACTTGGGGCAGGTCTCCTTTTCTTAAGCATGGGGTTTGGCTCCACAATCCCAGATTAAGTGCAGAATTTAATTCCAACACTTGGTTGACATTACCTCATAGCAGCTTAGAACTCCTGTGCTCAAGTGATCCATAAGTCTCAACCTTCCTAATAGTAAATATTATAACCCTTTGTATATCCGGCCCCAGATCTTTTAAGATTAATTTCTATCAATATCTTTCGTTTTTACATTACCTAGATTTCCCCTTGTATCCCTTCCCCTCCCAGGTATGCATCCCATATAACAAAGAAATTTTTTTAATAAAGTAAAAAGGAAAGAGGTGGAAAAATCAGTAAAATTAGTCTATTGATTAGAAAAGTCTAGTAGAATATGTAATATTCCTTATCTATGGATAAGGAAATCTAATCTTTTGCAAAAGAAGATGGAGAGATATTTTCTCATATCTCTTCTCTAGGTCCAAGCTTATTCATTATCAATTCACAAAATGCCAATTTGATTAGTTTGTGATTGTTGTTCTTTCTATTTGCATTATTGTAGTTACTGTCTTTTTGTTTTCTCAGCATTGCTCATTTTTCATCAATTCATGTAAATCTTTCCATGATTCTCTGTATTCATTGTGCTGGTAATTTCTTACCTGCAGTAATATTCCATTACATTCATGGACCGTGGTTTGTTTGGCCATCTCCCAGTCAGTGGGTATTGACTTCATTTCTTGTATTTTGCTACCACAAAAAAGACAGCCTTAGATCTTTTTGTGTAGGTGAAGCCTCCCTTTTTATCACTGACCCTGTACATGCCACGTTGTAGAATCTCTGCATTAGAGGATCCAAATATCTTCCATCAAACTGCACTCAGTTCTTTTGACTCCTATTACTGTGCTTCTTTTATTAACTTCTGATGAGGTGTCTGATATGGGACGTATTGTCTAGAAACAAGACTAAGGCAAATGCATTCACCCTTTTTGGCACAGTTGTCAATGGCTGGTAAACAGATTTCAATCAGTCTTCTCTTTTTAGGGAGCTAGTATGTCAACCAGTTGTTTTACCTGAAATAACTTGTAATCCATTATGAACCCCTTCATCTTCTGGCCCAGTAAGGCAAATTTCTTCTTCTTCTTCTTCTTTTTTTTTTTTTTTTTTTTTTTTTTTTTGCTTTTTTGGACGGCAATTGGGATTAAGTGACTTGCCCAAAATCACACAGCTAGTAAATATGTCAAGTGTCTGAGGCCGAATTTGAACTCAGGTCGTCCTGACTCCAGGGCCAGTGCTCTATTCACTGTGTGACCTAGATGCCCCAGCAAATTTCTTAAAATACAAATTTCATATATATAGTCCCCAAAGGAGAAATAGGTGAATATATACTTTCAATTTTAAAATCCTCTGAAACTTGGTGAGCTCTTAGTTTAGAAATGATCAAGAACCTAATTGAGTCAGAAGAGCTATTATTTATTTATTTTTGCTTTTTTTGGAAGGGGGAAGGTAGGGCAACTGGGATTAAGTGACTTGCCCAAGGTCACACAGCTAGTAAGTATTAAGTATATGAGGCTGGATTAGAATTGAGGTCTTCCTGAATCCAGCACCAATACTCTATTCACTGCACCACCCAGCCTCCCTGAGCTATCATTTCTTAAAGCTATTCATGCTAAGAAAAGAAAAAAGGAAAGTCTCATTAAAAATTGCTGGGTGGGGGCAGCTAGATGGCATAGTGAATAAAGCACCGGCCCTGGATTCAGAAGGACCTCAGTTTAAATCCTACCTCATATACTTAATACTTACTATCTGTGTGACTTTGGGCAAATCACCTAACCCCAACTGCCCTGCCTTTCCCACTCCAAAAAGAAAAAGACCAAAAAAACAAAAAATAAAATAAAATAAAATAACAAAAAAAATGCTGGGTGGTGTAGAGTGAGACACAAGTTAACTTAAATATAAGAATTAAGTTTTCTATACATCCACTTTGTAATTAAAAATTATGGGCCCAATTCTCTTCTCCAAGGACAAAATCAATAGGAATTTCATAGTGTGACCCTGGACATGTCACTTAATCTTTCTAAGTTTTGGGTTCTTCATCTGTAAAACGGTTCCAGGGATACCTTTCAAGTTCATGGTGAGAATCAAATGTCCTACTCTTCATAAAGTTTTTTCAAACCTTGCAATGTTACATAAATGTTATATGAATAAATTAAATATATATGATCATGATCATACCTAGTAATGCACAGCTATTTGTGATTTGTTTTTTTAAAGCCCCAGTGCCAAATTCAGGTCTGCTCAAGAGGTGCCATTGACTCAGAAATTCATGCCTTCGTCCCATCATCACTAAACAGAAATTAAAAACAATAACAAAAACAAACAAACAAACAAAAATTAGCCAAGCCTTAAAGCATACTCTCAGCCTAGACAAGAATCAAGTTTTGTGAGAGGTTGCCTTCTACACCGTTAGGGAAAATCCTAGAATAGGTTGTAAAGAACATCACTTTAAATCCCAGTACCCTGAGTCAAAATTGGAGAAACGGTTCTTTCTCCCTTCATTAATGATAAAATCAACAGGTTTCTAACCCTGTGATGGTACAGCACCTATTTGGGTTGTACTTTCTTATTAAAGGACAGAATCAAGTTCTCTGTCTTATTCTGAATGAGTTCATGTCAGTTAAGCAAGTACTTATCATATACCTACTATGTCCACTGTGCTAGACAGTAGAAATACAAAGACAAAGACAAAACTCTCCTCACCCAAAAGAAGTTTATATTCTGGGGTGGATGGGTGGGGTAATGGATAGAGATAAATAAACCTAAAATATATAAATTAATTTCAAAATATGGGCAAGAGTTTAAGAAGGGAGTCAGGAGGGTACAGGAGGTACCTCTTCTAGGACATGGCACTTGAGCTAAACCTTCAAAGGGATTTAAGGATTCCAACAAATGGAAATGAGAACAGAGACGGTTCCAGGGATAAAGGACAGCTTGATCAAACACTCAGAGAAGGAAAATGGAATGCCATGTACAAAGAATAGCATTTTGGCTAAAGTACAAGGTGGTTCAAGGGTAAATACTGAGTTAGAAAAGTCCAGAAAGATGTATAGATATAGAACTTGCTAGAAGAATTGGAGAAAAGAGAAAATGTCTTTTTCACCCTGTTTCTTTTTCTGTTTTCTCAAGGTATATAAGAGCCTGTGCCAATCTTGAATGAGTGGAGTTAACTCTTAGAGTAAATCAGTCACTATGTATGTTTATGGTAGCAGAATCCCCTCCATCTCCTGGGCATATATACCTTACAGAAGATTAGAAATCCCTGATAACTTTTCTTTTTCTCATTTCTTTTCTTTCTATTTTTCTTTTTTGGCAGGGCATAAGGACTTTAGAGACCACTGTTTCCCCATTTTAAAAAAGACTTTCACAATAACTAAGAGCACTTAGATTTACATGGTAGATTTAAAAAAGAGAGGGTTATACATGAAACTGTAGATCGCTATTATTTTTGTCTTTCGTTTCTGTTTTAAGTTTTATAATGAACACAACATTTTACTTCCAAAGCTGTCCTGCTTGTCTATAATTGCTCACAGCCTTCCTTCTGTTCTCTGTTTAAAAACACATTTCAATGATGATCTTTTCTTTTCAGGCAACCTTACCCCTATCTCCCTTATTTTTTCCTCAAAAAAATGGGGAGAAGAGGAAAAATAAAACCTGTTTTTTCCTTAAGCAAAAATATATCATCAAAGAGAACAGATTCCCACATCACCTGTGTCCAAAAACATATGTCTTATTCTGCAATTTGGAATCATCACCTCTGTCAGGTAGTATATAACATGCTTCATGATCAGTCTTTTGGAATTAGGGTTGGTCATTGTATTGATCATGCTTAAGTCTTTTGAAGTTGTTTGTCTATGCAAAGTTGTTGCTACTGTATAAATTCTTTTTGTTCTGTTCATTGTACACTTTGTCATTTCATACAAATCTTCTCAGGCTTCTTGGAAACCATTCCTTCATTCATTACTTAGAGTGAACTAACATTTCATTGATACATATGACATAATTTATCCAATTCATTTAACTGATACATAACCCCTTAACTCTGTTCTTTGGTGTAACAGAGATGCTATAGTTTTGAATACATAGGTAGGTTCTTTTCCTTTGATTCAGTTATGTTTGATAAGGTTCCTAATGCAAGCAATAGAACTAACAGATCAAGTGGAACTCATTATCATTGCTTCTCAATAAGGACAGTGGAGTGGAGTGTTAAGAGCACTAGATTTAGAGTCAAAATACATGGATTTGTTGAAATACTAGCTCTCATTAGCTGCTTGATCTTGGGCTAGTCACATAACCTCTTTGAGACCTGTTTTTTCATCTGTAAAAGGGGGGTGGGGGGTTGATCCAGCTTTGAGTCATAAGAACATTTCCACATTGTAGGGGCTACTTGGGCAGTAACTATATCAGTTACAAGTAAAGTTGTTCATCGCCAAGTCACTGATGTCCTTTGGTGAGATTAAATGACATTTCCCTACTCCCCCCCTCCCAAATTGGTGATTGTCCCTTGACTCAGGAAGTTAGAAAGACACAAATTTGCTACATCCTTACATGGTCTCTGAGTGGCCACCACCTCATGCTGATATACCATGGGAAAGAATGGTTTAAAGACAAACCTGACATGTCACCATCAGGCTCATAACATGGTTTCTGACAGACACTCACTGGTCAGGTCACTGTGAATGTTGAAATCACATTGTTTCTTCATCTTCTGGTTGACACTTTCCCCTATTGTCAATACCTTATGTGTCTTCCCTCAATCTAACCATACTCCCTTCTAGTTTAATATTTAAATTTATGTTTATACTCATTTCTTTTCCTCCTTTTTTAGTGGTACATACAGGGATTCTGTAGGATGGTAACCATAGAAACAGTAGAACAAGAGAAATGAGATTTCACCCCAAAAAATGCATATCATAGGGATGTTAGCTAAGAGCTGTCGATCTGCCAGCTCTCTCACACATTAGGAGAAAGGGCTGCTTGTGTGTATTCCAGTTATTATTTTTTTTCTACCTTTTTTTTTAGAAAAATATGGTATGTTTTCCTATTTTTCTTTTCTTTTTAGATCCCTAAATTCATCATGTTCAAAGAGAAAATTTACATTTGGGGATCAAAGTCGAGAACACTTTTAATGGATAAAAATAATAATGCTTTGTTCTTATATATGAGTAAACCTTGTGTATGCACAAAACGTAGCAGGGGGAAGACTGTGTTGGGGGCTTTGTTCATTTTACTTGATGATAATAATAATAGCAATCAGATAATTTACTCTTTCATTGTCACCATCCTGAGAGCATCAGCCAAGAGGATAAATTGTCGGGAAATGTTCAGGGGCTCCCAACACTGAGGAAGGAGAGGAATTATTTAGTTTGGCATTGGCATTGTTGTGGGGCAGGGTAGAAAAAGCAGTAATAGGATGAGACCATGAAAAGATAGTGAAGGGGCTGTGTTTCATTACTTGAGGCCTTAAATTATGCAGCACAAAAAGACAGAAATTATAAATGAGATACAATCCTGTGCCTTTGAAATAAGATATAAAAGATCTTCCATTTTTGCAACATTTGGGGGATTATCTTTTAAATTAAGAGAAGTTGTAGGGGTTGGTGATAGTAGGATTCAAAGATGCATAGAACCCCACAGTTAGGAGGTACCCCAGATATCCCTGAAGGGGATTATATTGGCCAACCCTTTGCCTGAATCACAACCCCCTTCTCCCAACATACAAAATCCAGACCTCAAGCACACAGGAAAATCATTCCCCCCAAGGCATCTGATTCCCTTATTGGATGACTCTAATTGTTGGAGAATTCTTCCTTAAGTGGGATACAGTCTTATGAAGCATAAACATTGAGGACCATAAGTTTTTAATTATTGTTCATATATAATATATATTAAACAACCACAATGTAAGATCAGAAAAAGTGTGACTTTATACATTTCCTAAAATTAAAATGTTTAAGAGGCAAAAATTCCAAAATTGGAGTGCCATTTATTTCCCTCATCTTTTCCCTCCCCCCCTTTCCAATGTTACTGATTTTTCCTTCTTTGTTTCCTCCTACTCTCCCTGTCTCTATCCCCTGCTCCCATTTTATCCTTTCCTTAAGCCACTCTTTGTGACTGACTCTCATCTCCCCCAAAAGTGTTTACTTTCTTCTGAAAATTTCCTAGCTACATTCATGCCTGTCATTTGCCTTCATCACATCCTTTATGATTCATCACATACTTTAGATTATGTTGATGTACCAGTTATAGCCCCTTTTGTTTAATGTAAGCTTTCTGAAGGCAGAAACTGTTATTTTTTTTAATTGTGTGAGCAGTGCCTAGCATAATGCTTTGTATATAGTAAGTACCTTATACATATTGTTAAATTAAGCTTAATGCAATTGAATTATACTAGTGTAATGGAAAGAAGGACTGTGGATTTCTTTTTAGGGGACTTGGGTTGAAATTCTGATTCTTAATTCCTTCATCTGCAAAATGAGGGTGTTTAAGATCCTTTCCACCTCTAAATCTATGATTGTGTGACTCACTTTTGCTGGAATTTTTATTCCTTGATAGCAATTTGGGGAAGTAACAGTTGAGGTACTTATAGTCCCTAAAAAAATGAAAGGTAGATACCATACTTCAGGCGTGTTGCCACTACTTTCAAACATGATCTGGACTCCATTTTGAGCTCTGCTCAAAGTTAAAAATACCCCAGCCAATGTAATTCAAACAAAATTTAGGTAAACATATTTTGTCAATGAGACTCATTACTGACTTAATTAATCATCCCAGACAAAGGCTCAGTTGTAAAAATCGGTACTGTGTATAGAAGGGCATTCTCAATATTTAACTGAATAAAGCAAGTTAACACAAATCCAATTATCAGTTTTGTGAAAGGATTTGGGGTTCCTAAGTTTTGTTTTTATTTTAGCCTATTGTGAAAAGTGAAATTTTATCTCCTTCCGGTTTCTCTACCCTTTTGTCCACTACATTTGACCACTAAAGCCTTCCCTTTCCTAATTGCACTTCTTCTCAGTGGTCCTGGGTATTAGAATTAAGAATTCAGAGACAGGTGGGAGGGGATGGGAGGGAGGGAAGGAGAGAAGGGGGAAAGGAGGAAGGGAAGAAGAGAGAGAGAGAGAGACAGAGAGAGAGAGACAGAGACAGAGACAGAGAGACAGAGAGAGAGACAGAGACAGAGAAGGGGAGGATTTGTTTTACTATGTGGCAGCCAGTTTGCTGAATTGCCCTTTGCAACTCTAGTATGTTAGAAATGTCTTCTTGCAAGGCTTAGTTCTTTTGCCTTGAGTCAGGGATTCTTTACCTGGTCTCCACAGAAACCAAAGGGATACATGGGTGGATTTCAGATGAGAAAAAAAAATTACATTTTGATTTCAGTGTGATTGGAGATCCCCTATATATCATTTTGTGCATTTAAAAACATATTCAGAAAATGGATCCATAGGCTTCACCAGACTGCTAAGGGGGTTCATGATACAAAAAAGGTTAAGAACCTATGACTTAAGTCTAAGTTAAGATACCGAAGATAACTTTAAGGGAAGATAACTCCCCATGCCTTGGAATTTTCCATCAGTGTGAGTATTCCTTCAACTATGACTTCCTTTGTAAGATGCCATAGCCAGGAGCATTTGGTAACTACTGGCCCTCCCTCTGGTGATAAGTTCTTCCAAGCTTAACTAGGCAGATCCTCAAATGGCAGATAAAGTCAGTGATTCATCCTGTTCCGACTTAGCCAGTGCTTATAATTTCACTGGCATAGCTTTGAGGACCATAGGTCCTCTCCACTCCATAATGTGAGGTCAGAATAGGATTTAGATGGAGGTTTAGGGGGTTAATGACTTCAAGGGTGGGGAACTTGAGGCCTAGAGGCCACATGTGACCTTCTAGGTCCTTGGGTGTGGTCTTGTGACTGAGTCTAAGTTTTGCAGAACAAATCTTTTTATTAGGGGGATTTGTTCTGTGAAATTTGGATTCAGTCAATGGACCACACTTGAGGCCTAGAGGGCCACATGTGGCCTTGAGGCTGCAGGTTCACCACCCCAGGACTAAATAATGTCATTTCAGTGGTTCTTTTAATAAAAGTATCCTTATTGAGGACCTGCTACACTTGAGGCATTGTCATCATTGTGATTCAAAAATGTAAAGCCCAGCTGCTTTATCTGTTTTAAAATTTCTCCTGATGCTTCAGTACTCTCCTTTCTCCATTTGTCTCATTTTTACTTATATATACACAGTAGAATATAAACTCCTTGAGGTCAAGACTTTATCTGTTTCCTCTGCACCTAGCACAGAGCCCAGTATCTTAGATGATTAATAAATGTATATAGGAGTTTGATATACAAATGCAAATCTTTTTATCATTCTGTTTTTCTGTGCATTGCATATTGAAATGTTCATGTTTGTTATGGTTTAAATCGATAATAAAAAAGAAAATGTATTCATAAAAAGGTAAAAAAAAGGATGTGAAAATTGCATTTAAGGTGAATTCGTCTATGCCCCCCTTGATCTTAAAAATCTTCCAAAGTAGTTACAGAAACATGATATTCTTTAAAAGCCTGACAAGTTGAAGAGCAGCAAAAGAGATAAATAGTGGTTCAACAGAACAACACAAGCCATGCTGCAAGGCAGAACATGATTAATCGGCAATTCAGTTGTACAGGCAGAAGTCTGTGGGATCAGAAGGGAGGGAGGGATCGCTGAGGGCTAATCACTAAAGAGAAGACTGCATAGCCCTCTAGGGCTTTGGAAAAGATTTGGAAAAGGGGAAAGGATTCTCCAGTTGAGGGATTCTTCCAAAGTCAAAGAATCCTCCAACTTTCTCCAATATTCCGCATTATTTTGTTTTTGAACTTCTTTGTGTTTTTTTGGAGGGGAGAAAGCAGGGCAACTGGGGCTATGTGACTTGCCCAAGATCACATGGCTAGTAAGTGTTAAGTGTCTTTGGCTGAAATTGAAATCAGGTCCTCCTGACTCCAGGGCTGGTGCTCTATTCACTGAGCCACCTAGCCACCCCTATTATTTTGAAATCATGTTGACATGAAAGAAGCCTTTCCTCATGCTAAACCAAATCCTCTTATGCTTTCATTTAAGCCTTTTCCCTCATGTCTTTCTTTGGCAAGTACAGACAATGACTACTCGGCAACCGCAGGAAGAATCTTCCTATGCTCGAAAGCAATAATCAAGTCACCTGTTAGTAATTTTTTTCTCCAGGCAAAGCAAACCCAATTTCTTTCATCTTTTCTCAAAGGACCTATTTTCCATTCCTTTAATCATTCAGGTTGTTATTTCCCAGCCCTTCTGTTTTTCTGCATTCATTTTAAAAAAGGGTGACCCAAAATGGACACAATCCTCTAATAAAAAATGTGACCACATAAGAAGTTTTCCTAGCTCCTATATCTTTAAATAGTTTTTTAAAAAATATGTTTCACTCTAATGCTGAATTTTTGCCACAATTTTGCTGGCTTAGTTTGTCAACAGCTATGTTTTCTAATTTTTTTCTTCTAATCATCCATTTTTCCATTTTTTAATTTTTGCATTAGGGTTTTTTTTTTGGTCTGATTTTTTTTCCAAATTCCTTCAAAACTGCCCTTGTGGAATTCCATCCCATTTTTGTTTAATTTCCAGGTCATTTTATTTCCTTCCTTCATTTCTTTCTTTCAGAGTAACAGCTGTCCCTCCTCACTAAATAATATATACAAATTTATAGTGCACTTTTCATTCTTGATTTTTTTTTGCCTAGGTTATCAATAGGACAGATTTTTACCACCTAATCCTCTCCCAACCCCATTCAAGTAATTGTTCGTCATACCTTATATAGCATGAAGTCTCCTATTCCTGTGCTTTCATATTTCACTTAAAAAAATAGGCCATTCACTAAGAGCACTATCACCTTATTCATGCTTCTTTCACATGAAGACATAGCCCTTCTCCTTGCCCAGGCAAACTCCTCTGCCTTGATTGCCAAGTGATCCTATTCCATCCCATCTTCTCCAGCAGAATGCATTTCTATCATCCCTACTCTCTCACTAATCTTTAATCTTTCTCAGTCTACTGGCTGCTTCCCGCTTGCTTACAAAAATGCCCATGTCTTTCTTATCCTCAAAAAACCTTTACTTCATACATCTATTCTAGCTAGCTATCACCCTATAGCTCTCCTCCCTTTTATGGCAAAACTGCTTGAGAAGGCAGTCTACAACAGGTGTCTCCATTTCCTTTCCTCTGAGTCTCTTCTTAATGCTCTATAGTTCAGCTTCTGACCTACTTATTTGACTAAAACTGATCTTTCCAAAGCTGCCAGTGATTTCTTAATTGCTGACTCTCATGGCCTTTACTCAGTCCTCATCCTTCTTGACCTGCCTACAGCCTTTGACATTTTGATCGTCCTCTTCTTGACACTCTCTTCCCTCTAGTGTCTTAGAATACTGCTCTTCTGTTTTTCCTCCCACCTGTCTCACTACTCTTCGGTCTTTGCTGGATCTTCAGCCAGGTTATGCCTGCTTACAAAGGTTATTCCCCAAAACTCTCTCCTAGACCCTCTTCTCTCTATGCTATTTCACTTGATGACCTCATCGGCTCCCGAGGATTTAATTATCACCCAGTGACACTGGTCTTCTTTCTATTCTTTCTATAAAAGTTTATCTCCTAATTCTGTCCATTTTCATTGGCTATCCCCCCTTGCCTAGGATTCCCTCCTTCCTTAAGTCCACCTCCTGGCTTCCTTCAAGTTCTAGGTAAAATTTCGTCTAATGCAAAAAGCCTTTCCCGTTTCCCCATAATTGTAGTGCCTTCCCTCTAAGACTGACTTCAATTTATCCAGGGATCTTGTTTGTATATATTGTTTGCATGTTGTCTCCTCCATTAGGCTGCAAGATCATTGAGAGCAGAGACTGGTTTTTTGCCTTTCTTTGTATCTTCAGTGCTTAGCACCATGCCTGACACATAGGAAAAGCTTAACAAAAATGTGTTGACTTGACTGTGTACTGATTGTCCACCATATCTGTAATGAACTCCCTCTTCACCTCTATCTCACAGAATCCTTCTTTTCCCTTAAAATCCAGTTCAAACAAGAAGCCTTTCCTCATTCCCACATATCCTAGTACTCTTTTCTCCCTACCTACCCATTTTTATTTTGTTTGTATTCACTCTCAATATGCTTATATACATAAAGTTTCCCACAACGGAATATAAAATCCTTGATAGTAGTGATTATTTTCTTATTTGCATTTTGGTGTCTACAACTTACCCAGAACATAGTAGATAATTAATAAATGCTTACTGATTGATTGTCATGTCAAATCGAATCAAAATTCATTCTCACATCCCAGCTCATCTCTCCATTCACATGAATTATAATTGTAATGAGAGAACATATATAATTCCATGAGCATTGCAAAGTGCCTTTCATGTCATCTCATTTCATCTTCACAACAAACCTTGGAGGTGGGTCCTCTATTTTAACATGAAGAACCTGAGGATGTCAGAGGCTAAGTGAGTGCCCAAGATGGCACAGCTAGGAAGTATATGAGGCAGGATTTGAATTTAGAACTGAATGACTCCTAATGCAGCACTCTTATCCCCTAAATCACCTGGCTGCCTAGAGGTAATGAATCTGCCCCAGTTGTTACTTCTCATTCATCGAATCATCATATATTTATCTGTGTGCAGATTATATCCCCTTAGTAAAAATAAAAGGTCCTTGTAGAAAGAAGGTCTTTGTTTTCCTCCCTCCATAGCTAGCACCTTGCCTGGCATTTATTTGTTAAACAAACGTTGTTATGAACTATGTGCCATGTACTGTGCCAGTGGCTAGGGAATACAAAGTCAAAAGCAAAAAAATAGAAGTTACCTGCCCTGTATCTTGTCTTCTGGGTGGGAGAGAAAAGGAGAATTGATACATACACATGTCAATGCGAGATTTGTCCAAGGACAAGATAAATACGGGATATATACAAACATTGGGGCCTCGCCTAATTATCATGGGTGTCATGAAATTCTGATGTAACTATTGAACTGAAGCTTGGGATTCCAAGAAGCAGAGATAATGTGGCAAGGTAGTCATTCTCTGCAAAGCTTCAGAGATTTGATATGGAACTGAATTGAATATATTTTGCTCATGGTTTCCTTTTAATTCATCTTCCCTGATGCTGTACCATTAGAAAGAAATAAAATTGGTCTTGCATAACTTACTATTCAGAAAGTCATGCTGGTTATTGGTTGATCAAAAGAGGTGGGACACTCAAGGAAAAGAAAACTGTCCTACTATGCACAGAGAGAAAAGTCCAACTGTCCCTTTAGAGTTTGATAAAAATATAACAAAAGCAGAGAGAATCCTTAATAACCTTTTCTCTTGTGTCAGCATAGGATATTGATAAAATAAATATTCAGACATATGAGGGTTAAAAAATGTCTATTACTTTTTTGGGCAGAAATCACTTGCCATTGGAATCTTTCACTTTCATTTCAGTGCTTACATTCCGTCATATACAGGGGAAAACATTTTACCTGACCTGGATTTATTTTTAAAGCTATCACACGTGAGCAAAGTATGGAAATGAAGGGCATCTGCAATGCCAATGTTGAAAAGCAAATTAGGAATGAATGATGATAATTAGAAAGTGCAACCATGTCTTCCCCTATATACATAAAGGTAATGAGAAAGATCTACACTGAAAGCATTGAAAGAGCTATGAGAAATGAGGGTGACATATGCTTAGTGGGCTCCATATGAAAAGAGTGTCATCACACGATCCACACTTCAGTGTTCTTCAGAAAGAGATTTTTTTAAATGAACATGAATGACTAAATTGTTTTATATGAGAGAAAATTAAGCCTCCTCTGAGAGAATGTTCAATAGAGAAATTGGAAAAAAAAACATGAAAATAAACATTTTAAAATGAACTTTCTATTCCAAGAGATGAATGAATGCCTCAGTAGAAATAACCAATCATGTTCAAATAAGTCATGAATAAATGCAATTAACTAAAGCAGTCACTTGTCACGATTAGCAAAGCATAGCAATGTAAATGAAAAGCAAATCTCTCTCAAGTACAATAATGAAAAAGCTATAAAAGTTACAGATACAAAGATTATAAAGTTAAGTTGGTGGAATAAGCATCCAAAAGCCATGTTACATTCTTCTTCCAAGAAACACTGAACTTAAAGTACTTAGCTAAAGTTTATACACACACACACACACATACATGTCTATATGTGTGTATATATAATATATGATGTATGTATGTATATCTGATGTACATGTGTATATATGTATATATATATATAATATATGATCTTTCCCTTTAAGAAATTTGCCATGAAATGTCATAGTTAAATAGACAAAAGTAAATTTTAAAATATTAGAAATTATTACTTTGAGCTCCCTGGAGTTGTTAATTAGAGATAATAGAAGCATTACCTCTCTTTAGGATGTCTCTAGCAATCCTGCTGTGACCCAGTGCCTGCTCTTGCCAACGCATCATTGCTTTCTGCTTTTTCAGCTCTGGACTGATAAACATCATCATTGTGACTCCAGGGTTTTAGTGGTTCTTGTCTTAGCCTGAAACTAATTCTCTGTTTCCTGCCCTGACAATTCTTCTTTCTTCTCTCCAATAGGTTCAGGTCTCAGCCTACTAGTCATTTTCTCTCTGACTCACTTCTCATAACTTCAGTTATCCCTTCTCTGTGAATATATCCCAGATCTACAATTCTTTTTTTTTTCTCCTTTGCGCTCTCCATTTCAAGTTGCCTCCTGAACATTTCCCTACTGACATCTCAAACTCAATATGACCTAATTCCAAACTCATTTTTACCCTTTCTTTCTGATATCCATATTTCTGTTAATGGCAAAGTTATTCAGTCTCTCTGGCTTGAATGAATGTCTCTGTAGAAATCAATTGTGTCTAATAAGTTTTGAATAAATGCAATTAACTAAAACACTTTCCCAGTCCAGATCCTATCTGGAAGGCCCAGATAGAACAAAGACTATGGAAAGAAGGCCTTTCCTCCAACCTTGCTGCCAGTGTTCATTTTCCTGTTCTGTCTGAAAGCTGATCTTTCACCATCCCATTCCTCTCCTCCCCATACCTCACCTTCCATTCATCTCTACCCTTCCACTCTCCTTCCCAGCCCTTTTCTCCCCTTTCCTTTCTTCTTCTTCTCTTTTAATTTACAAATATATTTTCCCTCCCAATTTCTCCTTACTTCTACTGAAAAAAAATCCATTGTAACCAATATGCATAATCAAGCAAAACATTTCCAATTTGACTATTCTGTATATGTTTGTATGTATGTGTGTGTGTGTGTGTGTGTGTGTGTGTTTCACTTTGCATCTTAGGTCCCTCACCTTTCTATTAGGATGTGGGTAGCATGAGTGGTCCTTTAGAATCATGGTTGGTCATTACATTGATCAGAATTCTTAAGTCCTTCAAATTTGTTTTTATAGACAATTGTTATTTTATAAATTGTTTTCTTGTTTTTAGTCACTTTATTCTGCATTAGTTCATACAAGTTTCCCAGGTTTCCATGAAACCATCCTTTTCATAATTTGTTATAGCACAGTAGTATTCCATTACATTCATATAAACATAATGTGTTCAGTCACCCCTCCTCATTGATATATATTCACTTAGTTTCCTGTTTTCTGCCACTTCAAAACTAGCTCAATGTGCAATTTTTGTGCAAATGGATCGTTTTCATTTTTCTTTGATCTCTGGGAATGAGATATGGTAATAGTCTCATTGAGTTAAAATGGGTTGAGTATATATATATTTTTATTCACTTTGGGGGCATGATGTCATTAGGCTTTCCAGAATGGCTGGACTAGTTGGGTCAACCAATAGTGCATTAATGTGCCTGTTTTCCATCATACCCTCCAACATGTCATTTTCCTTTTATATCATCTTTGCCATCAACTGGGTGTGAAGTAGAATTTCAGAGTTGCTTTCATTTGCATTTCTCTAATTCTTAGTGATTTGGAACATTTTTCAAGACTGTTGACAGCTTGGATGTCTTCCTTTAAGAAATGCCTTTTTATGCCCTCTGGCTATTTATCAATTAGGGAGTAGCTCTTATTCTTTTGAATTTGAATCAGTTCAATAGATATAGATATAGATATATCATGATGTAGCAGAGAAAGCACTAGACAAGCAACGCAAACCAGAAAAAACACTAGACAACCAACTATATATAGGAGATAGACCTTTATCAGAAAAAAAATGCTGCAAAGATTTTTTTCCCACTTAGCTATTTCCCTTCTAATTTTAGTTACATTGGTTGTCTAGTGGTTGCTGCTATACCATGCTTTTCAAAGCTATCTGAATCCTCCTTTTTCCTTGTCCCTATTGCCAATGAGTCACCAAGTCCTGTTGGTTCTGTTTCCATAAAATCTTTCAGATCCATTTCTTCCTTTCTAATCCATTTCATTCTCATTAGAACTGTCTTAGCCCAATGCCTCTTCCTTGAACCTTTTGTATTAGATTCATAAATTGTCTTCCTACCTTAAGTCTGTTTCCTTCCCCCACCCCTCCAGGTCCTCTCAGACCACACACAGATCCAGATTAGTCTTTCAAAATAGTATTATGATTTTATTGTTCCCTATTCCCCAAAAGAGTAGAGTAAATTTAAGCTCAAAAACCTGATATTCCTAATCCTAGGAACCACTGGAACTTCTTGAACAGGGGATTGGTATGGTCAAACCTATGCTTTAGAAATCATATTGGCACTTCTTTGGAGGCTAGATTGGAAAATAAAGAGACCAGAGACAGAGAGACCAATTAGGAAACCACTATTGTAATAATAGTCCAGGGGATAGGTGATGAGGACCTGAGCTATGGTAGTGATTGTGAGTGGAGAGGAGACAGATAAAAGATATGCTGTGCAGATATAATCTAAAACACTTGGCACCCAACTGAATGTGGGAGATAAGAGAGTGGATAGTTGAAGGGTACTCTTAGGTTGCAAACTAGCTGACCAGAAGAATGGTGTTGCCTTAAACAAATAAGGAAGTAAGAAAGGAGAGTTTTTTTTTTGGAGGGCAGTTGGGGTTAAGTGGCTTGCCCAAGGTCACATGGCTAGTAAGTGTGTCAAGTGTCTAAGGCTGGATTTGAACTCAGGTCCTCCTGACTCCAGGGCCAGTGCTCTACTTACTGTGCCACCTAGCCGCCCCACTGTGCCACCTAGCTGCCCCGAAAGGAGAGTTTTTTTGAAAGAAAGAGAATGAGTTTTATTTTGTTCAATAAAAATCATGTTTTACAGTTAAAGGATGGAACATGGATGATAATCCAGCAGTGGGAAGAGGTAGAAAAATCAGAAGAGAATAGCATCTCGAAAAGTCAAGGTGGATAAAGGATTTAGGAGAAAGAAGTGGTCAAAAGAACCCAGGTCTTCCTCCCTCCAAGGTTGACTGGTTCTCCTTTGTTCTATTGTTCCATTGTTAATCTAATATGAAAAATTAGAGTTGAGAAAATTATATTGTGATAAAAGGGAAGAAGGTAAATGGTTCAAAATAGTCAAACTTCCAGAACTCAGTATTAAAGGAATCTTTTGTGAGTGTTTAGACAAGGATATTGTAAGCACTGAGCCAGCATGGCTTCATCAAGAACAGAGCTCAATCAGTCAAACAATCAAAAAGCATTTCTTAAGGTCTTATTATATTCCTGGCATGTGCTCAGCACTAGGCATACAAAGAAAGGCAAAACCAAACCAAACCCTCCAAAAGTCCCAAACACAGGCATTTTTATATTAATCTCATTTCCTCTTCCAACAAGGTTACTAAGCTAATAGATCTGGAGCATGTGCTGTGCGTGTCCTTCATACTTCTCAGGTCATCCTGACTCCAAGCTCGGCTACTTAGATGTCGATAGAGAGTATTCCTCCTTATGTGTGGTTTGGATGAAATGACTCTTCCAACTCTTAAGTTCTATTCTCTAGTAATGGCTCACATTTGTCTAACACTTTATGGTTCAATTTAATTTCATTCAACAAGCTTTTATTAAGCACCTACCTTGTCAGGTATTATATGAGGAAGAGGACGGTGATGATGTCACATGGTGCTTCCTCTGTGCTACTCTACTCAGTATTTTATACTTATTGATTCATTTGATCCTCATAATAATCCTTAGAGGTAGGCAGTGTTATTATCCCCACTTTACAAATGAGGAAACTGAGGCAAACAGAGGTTAAATGCCTTGGCCAGGTCCCACAGCTATTAAGTCTCTGAGACTAGATTTTAACTCAGCAGTTCCTTAGCAGTGCTCTATACACTGTGCTACCTAAAAAGTCAATAATCCTTATCCTTAAAGGGCTTTCATTCTGTTGCTATTGGGAGGGGGTGCATATGCACATAGATAAGTGAATACAAATTATATACAAAGTAATTTGGGGCTGAGGTGGAGGGGCTCCTGGAGTCTTAGGAAAGGCTTTGTTTATGGATCAGCTGAGGCTGGAAGGGAGCTGTGAAGTTGATAGTACAAATATTCTTGTTATTTATCAATGAAGAAGCTAAGTCTCATTTTAAGTTATTTACTCAGCAACATACAACTAATAATCACTGTAGCCAAACCTGTCTTCTGACTTGAAGGCCAATGCAATGTCTTCCTCATGTCCTGTTACCAGCTGGTCAGAGTCAAAAAGCATTTGCTAAACATTCACTATGTGCCAGGAATTGTGCTAAGTTCTGAAGATATAAAGAAACAGAAAAAAAAAGGTTCCTGACATCAAGGAATTCACCTTCTAATGTGAGGAGGGAGCATGCAAATAACTATGTACTATCTATTTACATACATATATATATTATATACATATACATGTATATGTGTCTGTATAAATTTGTGTGTGCATACATGAAGGGAATCTTATAGGGAAGTCACTAGTAATTGGAAGGAACAGGGAAATTCTCTTGCAAAAGCCCATGGATGATGCCAACAGAAATTTTTTAAAAACGATCTAGAACTGTATCTTGTTATGCTTTTAAATTATATTATTATTTACTTGTACTTTGCATTTGGAATCTTAGGGAATAAACCTCAGATAATTAGCAATATGATGGAAACCAAAGATTGTTACAGATTAAGGACTGTTAAATTTAATTTTATGGGGAGAAAGGAAGAAGGAAGGAAGGGAAGAATGGAGGGAGGGAAGAAAGGAGGGAGGAAGAAAGAAGAAAGGAAAGAAAGAAGGAAGGAAGGAGGGAGGG
>CM053597.1:118608377-118627331 GCA_028646575.1 Pseudocheirus occidentalis | reverse complement strand
GACAGTAATTTAAGATGTTTGGTGGTAATTAGAGGGAGTCGCCTGATTCAGTTGAGTTCAGTATGTTAATTCAAATAGAACTCCACTTTCCTCATACCCAAGTCAGTATCTGGGAGTAACCTGAGTGCCTGGAGAGGTCTATTAACTTATTCAGGACACTAGGGTATCATTTAAGTGCATTACTATAGTGTTCAGTTACTCTAAATGGTACCCTAGTGGCCTTCAAGATCTAATTTGCCTCCCTCTGTGCTTAAGTCACTCCCAATAAATATAGATTTTGAGTACACATGCTGCAGGTCATGGGTAGGCTGCCTTTTCCAGAATGGGGTGCATGGTAGCTGAATCTCTGTCATTGGTGGAAGAGAAAAAGAAAAAGAGAAGTGAAATTCTAGAGTAGACTGGGTGCATTTGAAAATTCCCTACCCCATAGGTTACTCAGATTGGTGATTCAATAGAATTGTGGAGATCCTCTTTGGAAATGACAATGACCCTGGGAGGGTTCAGCCCTTTGGTCACTCATATTGGGTGTGAATTAACTTTAGCCAGAACATAGAATTGTTTTCTTCCTTGCTCAGATCTGGCCAGCTGAAGCAATAGAGTTTTGAGTAGGAATAGGGGTTTGTACAAATGTGATTTTAAAGTCTGGAACATTGTTGGTGAGGGATGGAAATACAAGATGGGAGAACACTGAATAGCCAGAGTTCAGTCTTCTTGACCTAATCCCCAATAGGGGAATACTATATATGTGGCCTACCTAGATTTGGTCAAAATATTTGACAATGCCTCTCATATGTTCTTGTGGAAAGGATGGAAAGGTACTGGCTAGATTCAAGTTCATCTGAAAAGCAATCTGGGATGTCAACAATATGACATGGCAGCCAAACAGACCTGGGCTCCTTTAAGAGAAGCATATGTAAGACTAGTGATAGAGTTTGGCAATGCTATTCCCCATCAGTCCATTTCTGGATTATTGTGTTCAGTTTTGGTAACACCTTAAGAATGGCAGAGATAAAGTGGAAATCAACTAGAGGACAATCAGGATAATGAAGGGCTTCAGGAACAGGTCACAACAGGATCATTTCAATGGACTAGGAATATTTAGCTTAGAGAAAAGATGGTAGAATGATGCTGCTGTCTAGTCATGTCAGTTGTGTCCAACTCTTCATGAGCTCATTTGGGGTTTTCATGGCAAAGATACTGTATGGTCTGCTATAATCCTTTTCCAGATCATTTTATAGATAAGGAACCAAGGCAAACAGGGTTAAGTGACTTGTCCAGAGTCACAAAGCTAGGGAGTATCTGAGGCCAGATTTGAACTCAGGAAGGTGCATGATCCTGATTCCAAGCCCAGTGCTTTACCTACTGTACCACCTAGCTCCCTATTTTCAAATGCTACAGTAAAATGTCATTGACATGAAAAATTGACATTCGACTTGTTCTTGGCCCAAAAAGAAAGGACCTAACAGAGTTACTGGTGGAATTTCATGCATAAGAGAAACTTTGTTGGCAATACTATCCCCAAATAGAATGAATTGTTTCAGGATGTAGGGAATTTCTCTTCAAGCAAAGACTGAATGACCATTTGTCAAGGATGTTGTGGTTGACACTGCTGTTTCAATATGGGTTAGACTATCTAATCTCTGTTCATCCCTTCTAATTTGGTGATGGCTATGGAAGAAGGCACCCCAAGTGGAATTGGAGGGAATATTAGGAGAAAGCCACAGATCAGCTTGTAGAATCTTAAAGTTGAAAATTACCCCAAAGGCCATCTAGTGTAATCCCTAATTGAAATATGAATCCCCTTTACAATATTCCTAACTAAGGGTCACCCAATGATAGAAAACTTCTCTTGACAGAACCTTTCCAATAAGAGGGAATTCACTATCTCATGACTTGATGTTCCGTTTTAAGATAATTTTCATTGTCAGCAAGTTTATAATCTACTTTGGAATTTTGCCTAGAGATCTCATTAGTGGCCAGTAATATATTACTAAAAATTGTAGCACAGACCCTTTGACATGTATATTATAGTTTGCTTATTGTAGGCTGATGTTTAATTTACCTTATCTTTGTCAACTGATTTATACACCCAACAATGTAGGTACCTCCCCCAGATGACAAGCAATTCATGACTTCTCTGATTATTGTATTTATCCTCCCTCACCATGCCACCATATCATGATCTTACCTTTACACTGTTCCTCAGACATGGAATCCAACCTTCCTCTACCTGTTAATATCCTTTCCTTCAACATTCAGTTCAAATATAACATAAGGCCTTTCTTTACTTTCCTAGTCAGAAATGATTTCTCCTTTTTCTAATCTCATAGCAATTTAGACTTTTCTCATATACTTAAATACTTTAACACACATTGCATGGATCAATAGTCATGGCTTACCTCCACATATTAGATCAAAAAATACTTGAATAAAGAAAGAATGCGTTTTTATAATCACTTCCTAGACTCAGCATGACTAATTGTATACAATAAATACTTAATAAATGTTTTCTGAATTATACTTTCTCTAGGTTTTTAGTAACTGTTATTTACTTTCTATGTTGTTTGCATTATAAGGATGACTTCTGTTATAGTCCTAACCTGTAATTTCATCAGTATAGGCAGCTCTGAGTTTGGAAACTCCCTTTACCAATGCAGATAAACAACTTCTGTATGAGTGATTTGACCAAACATCACATAGTGAGTATGTGCATGGAAAGAGTATCTTGACTTCAAAATGGGAACTTCAAATTCCATGGAATCCAGTAAAAATGATACTTCAGGAATGGCTAGGTGGAACATTAAATAGAACACCAGCCCTGGAATTAGGAGGCCCTGAGTTCAAATCAAGCCTCAGACACCTAACAGAACTATATATATATAGATATATAACAAAACTAGCTGTGTGATCTTGGACAAGTCACTTAACCCCAATTGCCCTGCATTTCCCCCTCCAAAAAAGCAAAAAAGAAAGAAGTACACTATCTTGGGGGTGGCTAGGTAGGCAGTGAAGAGATCACCATCCCTGGATTCAGGAGGACCTGAGTTCAAATTTGTCCTCAGACACTTAACACAAAATGAGCCATGTGAACTTGGGCAAGTCACAACCCCAATTGCCCTACCTTCCCCCCTCCAAAAAGAAAAAAAAGAATGATATTTCAGTGGCAATCTGTTTTGCACTGATTGGAATTACACAAGCTATATTCACCTATACCAATTGCAGTGGAAAAGGAATTTGTTTACAAGGAATAATATGTTCTGATGGTTAGGGAACCGGCAGCATTACTGATTTCTTAGGGACAAATATTTCTATCAGCCTCATGAGCTTCATTTTTTTAATAATCAGGTTCTCAAAATATCCGACTCCCCTTTGTATTTTAAGGATGACATTTCTGACAATATTACTTGTAATATAGATAAGAATGTATATAAATACATAAAAGTCTAAAAATATCCAGAGGAAGCTTAATTCAGTACCAAGAGCCCTGTTCTTGGAGTCAGAAAACCTGTCTCTGAATGCTGATTTTGCCACTTATCTATGTGACCTTAGGAAAGTAACTTTGATTTCCTGGGTCTCAATTTTTTTTCCCATGGAAAATGAGAGGGATGGACCAGATGAACTTTGGACTCCCTTTGAGCTTTAAATCTCTGATGCTCCAAACTGAGAGAAGGGAATTAAAACGAATATAGAGAAGTAGCTGTTTTTGTTATTATTGCTTTGATTCAATTCAGCTATGTGCTTCCCCAATAAATTGCTAAAATGGTTTGTGTAAGTAAAAAACTTTGTGAATTTAGTTTATCAGCTATTATAAGAACCATACTGAGGAGCCAGAGATCATGAAGTCTAGCCCAATCTGGGCTAGAGTCACAGAGCCTGTGGGTATACAAACAGTACCCTACCTCTAAGATGCCATCTTGAAACTGTATATAACTTGTTAATAAGAGGCCATTTTTATATAGCCCTTTAAGATATGCAAAGTGATTTCTTCAAACAACCCTGTGAAGTAGAGTGTATAAATATTTTACAGATGAGGAAACTGGAGATCTAAGAAGTTGAGTTGCCCATTGTCCTACAACTAGTAAAAATATTGGAGCCAGAATTCAAACCTGGACCTTTTAACTCCATGTCTAGCACTCTTTTCATGATGACCTATTGCCTTTCAGTGATAAGGGAGGATCAGATGATATCAATGGATCAGTGTACATTCATCACTTCTACTGGAAAAACTTCTCAAAAAATGTCGTCCAATGAGACTGGAAATCATCCATGTCATCTTCACATATAAAGGACAACACATGATGAAATATGATACACTTGAAACTAATACACAATAGTGTAATTTTTTTCATCTTCCCTTAATTTGTCAAGATTTTTACAAATTGCAATAATGTATTCTAAAGTACTGGCTACCATCACTGTCATCTAGACTATTGTTCTTCCCAATTTGAAGCTGCCCAAGTTAGTTCTCTTTCCCTTCTATGCAGCTGTCAAATTGATATTCCTAAGCCAGACATGTAACCATATTATTCCTCTACTCAGGAAACATCAATGGCTCCCTGTTACCTCTAGGATAAAACACACACACAAAAACTTCCATTAAGTATTTACAGCCCTTTAAAATCTGACCAGAGCTAGCTCAGTGTTTGGGAGGCTCCAGAGGAAAGTGTGAGAGAGAAGTATTAGACTGCCTATCAACCGAAGATCTACAGAGTCATTGTGCTGGCCTCATTGTTGTATGCCTGTGAAACCTGGACAGTACACCAGTACTATGCCAAGAAATTGAATTGCTTCCATTTGAATTGTCTAAGGAAGATTCTGAAGATCACCTGGCATGATAAGGTACCAGATACTGAGGTCCTTTCTCACAATCAGTTGCCAGTCATTCAAACTCTACCACAGAGTGCACATCTCTCTGATGGGCTGGCTCCATTGCTCAAATGTCAAACATATGTTTGCCTAAAAGAATATTTTAAGGAGAACTCACACAGGACAACTACTCACATGAAGATCAGAAGAAGCAATACAAGGACACTCTCAAGGTCTCTCTGATGAATTTTGGAATCAATTGCATGACACAGGAGCCACTAGCAAAGGACCACTTAGTATGGCATGCCCACATCTAAAAGCACGTGCTGTGCTCTATGAGCAAAACAGAATAGCAGTAATTCAAGAGGAACATGAGATACATATGTTTGGAGACATCTCCACTCCAAATATTCAAGTAGACTATTTATTTGTGGCTGACCTGTATCTGTGGTAGAGCTTTTCAAGCTCATATTAGTCTGATCAGCCAGTCAGACACACTGTACCTTGACTCCAACATAGTGATATCATTTGGGTCTTCCTTAAGAATGAAGGACAACAGCCAATCAACCAAAATCTGGCTATTTTTTTTCAAGAGTTATTTCTCATACATGCCACATCCCAGCCAAACTGACCTACTTGCCTGTCCCTATACATTCCATTCTGTCTCCTATTTCTCTGTCTTTGCTGTCCTCCCTCTCTGAAACACTCTTACTCCTCTTCACCTCTTCTTCAATTTTCTAGCTCTCTTCAAGATTCTTACCCACTTCCCTTACAGGATTTACCTTGCAGAATTTGCATGTTTAATTATGTGCATACACATTCTTCCCCCACCATCACCACCTCTCCAACTACTCCCTGAAAGAAGGGATGGTTTTGTTTTCATTTGTAAACAGTCAAAAGAGTAGTGGGGGAAGAAGTTGTGTCAAGAAATAACAAACAAATAAAAGAGTATTGATGAGGAAGAGGTATGGTCAATACTATAAAGATTCCATAAAGGTCAGGAAAGACAAGGACTGAGAAAAAGCCATTAGATTGATCAATTAAATCAGTCAGTAAACATAAAGCACCCACTAAGTGCCAGGCATTATAATTAAGAAATCATCTGTAATTCTGGAGAGGGCAGTTTCAGTTGAGTGGTGAGCCTGGAAGCCAGATTACAAAGGAGTTGAGTAGTATATGAGAGGAAAGTACATAGAATCAATGGAGTAGAGAGTTTTCTCCCCCAGGAGGGGAAGAGAGATTAAGGACCATAGCTTGAGGGGATATTAGGGTCAAATGTGTCAATTTTAGGGATCAAAAAGACCTGGACATATTTATAGGGATCAATGGAAGGGATTGGCAGAGATGGAGTGTGACTTGAAAGGGGCAGGACTGACCTGGATGGGGCAGAAAAATGGAAAGTAGTTCTAGAGGAGGCAAGTGGGTAATTTTGGCAGTCAGGAATCCTGCACTACTAGCAAAGTATGACTTTCTGATAGGGAAATCTCCCCCTCCATCAGTCCTGTGAATAAGGGGACTTTATAAGTTCTCTTTTTTTAAGTACTAGTATTGAAGGGTGATTGAGTGTGATGTTAAATGACTTTCCTGTAGATCAGTGATTCTCAAAGTACATGATCCTGGGATCCCTGTGCATCCCCCAAGTTCTTTTATGGAGTCCATGAGACCAAAACATTTTTCATATTATTACTAAGACATTTTGCTTTTTAATATGGCAAATATTGATAGATATAACTCATATATACACAAGCTCTTTACAAGAAGGAATTTTAAAATATTTTTCTAAGTATAAAGGGGTTCTGAAACCAAAAATCTTAAGACTCTCAACTATAAATAAAATCAGCACAGAAGAGGCCTCCTGGTATGTCTTTGGTCTTAACCTGGAGTTTAAGGCAAAGGTTTAACTGAGAGGAGTATATGGAATTAAATCATTAATGAACATCCATTGAATGCTTGTTAGAATAATAAGTCACCAGGTTGTCCTGGGGCATTTGATTCTTGCAGGGCAATACTCTTTTGCAAATTTTATGAGAATGTTTAGACACAGCTTCATTTTAAGCACTAGACACTAGACTATAAAGAACTTACTTAAGCACCACCAAAGGCCTGTAATTTTGGTGACATATGGACTCCTACTAATGCAGATATCAAACCTTCCAAACCTTCAGAGATAATCCACAAGAGTTACTAGAGCAAAAAAAATGCATCACTTGGTAGTTGACCTTTTACTGATGAGTCTTGCAGAACATATCTAGGTTGGTCCATGGATGATGAACACTTTATTTCTGGGTCTTAGAAAAAAGATAGCTATAGTTTGGTAGGAATTGTGTTTCATCCACCTGCCTTAGAGAGCCCAGAATTATCTTCACATTGCCATGAAGTATGTGAAACAGATCTTAGTGAATGTGACAAATTTTGATAGGATTTACTGATTGCTAGAATGATTAGAACTCCTTTCTACAGACAACTGGCTAACCGGTTATATACCATATGACATGAATACCCAGACCATGTGGAATAAACTTACTGAAGACCTTAGAATATTATTTCCAGGGGTTTTTTTTCAGTTTTTGTCATACCTGAAGATTTGGTAGGAAATACAAGTATATATCTGAAATACATATGTCACTCCTGTCTTGCCATCTACCAGCAGTCCTGTCATCTATCCACTGTCCACTTCCCTTTGTCCCTAAACTCTGTGTGTTCATGTAACACAGAGACATCTAAAGAGATAGATTTAGTATATATCTCTCCATGTGACCAACCAAAACCACTCCTGTACACCTTGGAACTGTGACCCAGAACTGTGTGTGGGTAATAGAGTTACCAAATGAATGCCAGCTACACCCAGTGCAGCAAAGGATCCCCCTGTTGTCCAGTAGTCCAACACCCTTACCATCTGTGAGCTGAAGCTGCTGCTGCTGCCGCCCTGCTCCAGGCTACTCCCTACCCTAGTGTCACAGACTTCTCTTGCTGACCTTCTAAGTTGTCCTGAGGCTGGAAGAATATCTCACTCTGACCTTTTGTTGACTCTGATGCTCCACAATTTTATTTGAGAAGTAATTTTAAAGTTATTTGGAGAATGTTAGGAGAGTTCAGCTGGGCTGCTGCTCATACTCCATCATCTTGACTCTACCTACCTAAAAATATTACATATATGTATATATTTGTATGTATATGTGTGTATGCATACACACATATACATATATACATATATAAAATTCACAATTTAAGAACTCCTGATTGAAATGCTTTGTGGTTCTAAGAATTCTGCCAATTATATAACTCTATCACCATCATCGTAAAAGGAAAAGGGGCTGCATAAATCCTAGGAAAATTGGACATTTTTTCTATGTATCATAGGCTACCATAGCCAATGATGAAATCTCCAAGCATCCATATTATTGGTGCTGAGTCACTCCATACTTAAGTACTGGTATTTAGAAAGAAGACATAGTCCAATGTTGAAACTATAACAGAGGATTATACTCTATCCACCTCCTAACATGGTAAAATACAATATAACTTATACCTGTCTGGTTCTAGAACAGGCCTCAAGAACCCAAGTTCACCTCCATGCTATGATGAGGTATCAAAACACTATTCATAAAAGTCTGTTTGCATGAAACACCAGAATTTATAGCTGGAAGACACCTTATAAATAATCTCATCTTCCTCCCTCATTTTTAAGAGCCATGTAGGAAGAGTGACTTGCTCAACAAAACATAGCAAATAAGTGGGAAAGATGAGGGCTGAGAGAAATAGACAGATAATGGACAGTATTCCAAATACGTACTGTGAATGACCACACTTGCCAAGTAACAGTGGAGCTCTGTGTTGGACTGTGTGTTCCTGGGTCTGGCATGAAGGTTTTTAGCCTTAGGCTAATCCATCTGCTCTGTACTTTTTCCTGGCCCTGATGATTCCTGCAGCTGATTGGGACCTTATCTTCCTCATCCTCTGTTCCCACATTCCATCTGTCTTCAGCATCATCCCCATTCTTCCAGGTATCAGAAGACACTTTGATCTCATGCAGATTCTTTCATCCTTGCAATAATTATTTTTGCCTCCTCATCTTTTTGAACCTTTAATTTGGGTGTTCCTCAAGGATCTGTCCATGACTTTCTCCAACTGCCTCCAACTGATCTCCAACTGCCAACAAAATCTTAATCCATATGACCCAATGCATCTAAATCCAAGTTTATTAGTATTATTAGTATTATTTAGTATAATAATAATTAGCATTATATTTCTCCTCATTGTACTCATTTTTCTAGTGATATCTCCATTTATCTATAGGTCATGTAAAAACCCTAGGTTGCGTGTCTCTCACCTTTATCTCTTTCATTCAGTTGCCAAGTGCTGTCCTTTCCACCTTTGTAATGTTTTTCAAATCCATCCCCTACTCTGAATTTCTTCATACCTCCTAGAATAGGCCCACATTGCTGTCCACTTGGACAATTGAAATAGCCTCCCAACAGATCTTCTCACTTTGATTCCCTTCTCCATTCAAATATGTCCCTAATGTTATACCTGAAATAGTCCATGTGGTATACATACATCTGGTCCTCCATTCCTCTGCTCAAAAAAGTTAGTGGCTCCTTATTTCTTCCAAATACAGTTCATATTCTTTTGCATAACATTCAAAAGTCTCCACAAGTTAATATCACTCTACCTTTCCAGTATTGTCTTTATATGTTTTACTCTTTTCTCATCCCCAAGCAATCTATCTGTGTTAGACCCCCTGGATTAGCCTTATTTTCCTACCTTTATGTCTTTGACTAATCTGTTCCTTATCCTGGAATGAGCTTCCTCTCCTTAATGTGTTGAATCTCTACCAATCATTTAAGACCCAGCTAAAATGCCATATACTACATGAAGTTTTTCCTAATCCTCTCTGGTTGATAATGATGTTCCCATGCAGATCTCTCTTCGTACATTTGCTTTGTGCATTTCTAATAGACCTTTCATTAAATACTTTGAATCATAATTGCCTCTCTCTTATCCGTTTTCTAGACTATATGCTCCATGAGGGCAAGAACCTGACCTCATCTAATCTTTATGATTTCCTTAATACTTAACAAACACTATGTGCTGCTTCATAATGGCGTATAGAAGAATCTTCACAAATGTTTATTGAATTAATTGCTCAATTTATTATTGAATTATTCAATATTTATTATTCAATTATTGGCAATCCTCAAAACTGCCAAATTTTCAATTTTTATATTTCATTACTTCCAAAGTATTCTAAATGCTGTTGATTCATTTTCCAACATTGACTTCTTTCTAAAAAAGCCAACGATAAGTTGCATACATCAGAATCTCTGTTGTACTCTTGGCTTCTCAGCTAAAAGATAATGAGCTGTAGCCATATATATATATATATATGGTAGTGAAAATATGAGAAAGTGATACAGTTACCGCAGTCATTTAAGCTTTTGTTGGAATAACAGTTCTCCTTGGAGTGCAGTGGGAGTATTTTTCCCACTCAGAAAGAGTTAAGCTCCTCCATGTGTATCGCACATCCTAGTCTACAATATGTTGCTTACTGTTTTGAAGATTTTTTTTTAAATTGCCAAATTCAATTCATTCTGAGGAAAGCAATTCTTTCCTTCCTTAATGTTCTGACTTCATAACTGTTATTTATTACAATTGTCTTATTTTTCCTCTTAGAAAATGAGAGACCATAGACCCTAGGAAATCTGGAGATCCAATGAAGTTTCAATGAGAGGACAAAGATATTAATTTAGGGGGGCAGCTAGGTGGCATGGTGAATAGAGCACTGTAGTCAGGAGGATCTGAGTTCAAATCCAGCCTCATACACTTGACACTTACTAGCTGTGTTACCTTGGGCAAATCATTTAACCCCAATAGCCCTGCCTTCCTCCCTCCAAAAATAAAAATAAATAAATTTTAAAAATATATTAAGATAGGATGTATAAATCTTCCACAAATTCTAAACTAAACTCACTGGAACTTATAATCCCATTTACATTGTGATAACACCAAAACGAACACCTTGCAAAGAATTAAGCACTTAGGAATTTGTTTTTTCTGTATGAATATCTTACCCTAATGTTATTGGATAGTGATAGAATTTCAGCCAATGATCATACTTTCATAGAAATGACATGAGTACAGATAGATGGATAGATAGATAGATAGATAGATAGATAGATAGATAGATAGATAGATAGATAGACAGACAGATATAGCTTAGGCATAAAAATGTAGAGACATATTTAGCCACAAGGCACCTAGCCACTATCCTGACAGTGTTTACTGCAAAAGACCTGGTTCTGGATGCCCTTACATTTATTTATTCCCTGGCTGTTATATATAGTCATCCCACTAGGCAGAAAAGTTGAGAAGGTGCCAAGTTCTCTATAGTTCTTAAAGAGAAGAAAACATATCCTATTTACACATCTCTCTGTGGGGCAATACTGGCTTGTTCTCTGTGGGTCTACATTATTGCTGATTTACTTTCTAAGAATTGGGTCTCAAGAATCTGGGATTCTCCATTTGCTGCCTGTGTGACCTTGGGCAAGTCACTTGCTTTCTATGGACCTCAGTTTCCAAAGTAAGGGGATTGGTTTACATGGCCTCTGAGGTCTCTCCCAGTTTTTTATCTATAAACTCATGAATGTTCTGGAACATTCCTGTTTCTTCTTACCACATCCTGATATGGACATTTCTATTTTCATAATAGTTGGTAGGAGGTATAAGATTCATCTCACTATTTGGAGGGTTGAAGGAATGGAGGAGTAGAGAATGAGAAGAAGAAATCCTCCCTTTCCTTCTCAGCTCTTTAGAAATAAGCTGTATATTATCCCTACCCAATAGAGGGTAAAGTGAATCTCAGGAAATAGTAAAACACACACACACACACACACACACATACACACACATATCATTAATGTTTCAGGTAAGGTAGCTAATAATCAGAGAAAGTGGTCTCTCACCTGAGAATGCAGTCATAAATCTAAGTTTATGCATGGTTTCCTTTGAAGATATTGATCTCTGTCCTTCTAAAAACAACTGAAGTCTGTTCTAAATTAATTCATTTCTCACGAGAGTCTGTGCAAAGAATTCATGTAGAAAGCCGCAAATTAAATTAATGGCTTCCTTTAAAAAATCTGCAATAATTCATTCTTCCAAAAAGAAAACACTAATAAGAAGTCATGGGATGGGGGCAGCTAAGTGGCACAGTGAATAGAGCACCGGCCCTGGAGTCAGGAAGACCTGAGTTCAAATCCGGTCTCAGACACTTAACACAAAAACTAGCCGTGCGACCTTGGGCAGGTCACTTAACCCCAACTGCCCTCCAAAAAGCAAAAATAAAAATAAAAAATAAAATAAAGTGGCCATTAAAAAATGACAGATTTAGAAACAAAAGGACCTTAGAGGTCTTCTAGTCCAATCCCCCAACCCCATTTTACCTATACAAAAACAGCCCTAAAGAGAACAAATGTCATGCTCAAGGTTGCACAAGGAATAAGTAGAAGAGCAAGGATTTGAACCCCTAGATTCCAAAACCAATGCTTTTCTGACTAATACCATCCTGCCTTCCTTACTATAACATGGATTCTAGTGTTTAATCATTCCGAAGGAAAAGGTGATCATCTTTCTAAAGGCAGTGAGGAACCAACTTCTTATACTAATATCATTAAAAGTAGTTGTATTTTATTCAGCACCAAGGAAAGAAGTTATGAATACTTGGGTTTTGTCTCCTTTTGAAGAGTAAATATTGTATTAATGAGAGATGAAAGAAAGAACCCTACCAGAGCTATGCAAAGGGGGTCCATAGCTGTCTCTTGAAACAATACACTTTCACTTTCTCCACTTTCTGTCTTCTTAAGAATCTCTGACTACTTGACACTCCTCCTGTTATCTATGGATAAAATTTCCCTCCTACCTGTCTCTTTTAATACTCTAATCCCAGGATTTTAGAATTATAACTATAGGGGACACACACACACACACACACACACACACACACACACACACACACACAATCCGTTCTCTTCACCCCCTGCTTCTTTATTATCATCTCTGTCCCATTCACCTTTATCCTTCCTTTGACCCACTTCATCCCATTTGCATTCATTATCTCCTGTACTATAACTTTTAGAATACCCTTTCTTTTGCAATCAACATAAGACGTCTTGCACACTTTTTCTTCTTTTAACAATTAATTGAAAATTGGCTTTCTCCAATTAGGGTACAACATCAGTTAGGGTACAACATCATCAAAATCTATTCCATAGAGTAGAGATATATTTACTCCTTGATCCATGCTGCTGGTTTTGAGCCATTGTCTATCCTTCAAAGATTTCTCCTCTTTTGAAGGGCATGTGATCTAATTATACCATATTCAACCCAGGTTTACTGCGGTTATCTACCAGCCTCTGAGTTACCCATCTTCTTCCTCAATATGCATTATTAAACATCTATTATGTGCCAAAAATTATGCTTGGTGCTAAGAATATAAAGGTAAAAGACATTGTCACTTCCTCCAAGGAGCTTACATTTGAGGAAAAGGCATGTATACATTTAGATATATACTTCCTCAATAACTTCAGCATTTGGTTTACAATCCTGTTCAACTCATCCAAATGAGATCACCATTCTCTCTCACTTCAGTATCCATGTTGCTGACCTTTTCTGTTATTGTCTTATTCTCCTAATCTACTCCTAACAATTCTGATTCATGGAGTCCATAGTCTGAGCTGTTGTTGCCCTGTGCCTTACTTATGGGTGAGCTCACCCTGAATAGCAGTCCTCCCACCTGCTATACACACTTAAGGAAATGAACCAAAGTTTCACATACTCCAGGGTTAGCATTTGAAAAATATCTGATCTATAGTAGTAACAGCCAAGTAATCTGGAAGTCAGTGATGGGCCAGCCTTCCAATTAATCAAAAATGCTCCTCATCTGTAAGTCAAAATACAAGATCATAGTAGGAGAATCTTGCTGAATTCAATAAACTTATTTTGAACATCTGCTGTATGTAACAACGTTAGGTTATGAGGGGATATATCAACAATTTGATGGCTCTAAAAACTGATTGATATGCTGTGAAAGCACCAGGATTCTCAATATTGAAAATGAAACAGGGATTAGATTTTTTTTCCCTAAAACAACAAAGCTGTCTCTAGGATTTGATTGGCCCCTGATTCTCTTTAGGAAGCCTCCTGGTAATTTAACAGCATAAAAAGTCCCAAAAGCAAGGAGTCAGGGCCCCTGCTATCTGGTCTATATCTGACAGTCACATGAATTTCCAAATAGAGATGATGGGGGACACGTTAGTAAGGTTTAAGTAGTTCAATGTCCTTATTGATAACATCTGACCAGGCTCTGCTTCTCACATATAGGTATTCCCTCTAATGATGCAGTGGACAGTCCACCCGTTCAACTCATCCTGTTCTAAAGACATGCACTAATGATTTTAGCAGGGAAAGCAAATGTTTATATTTATTACATATTTTATATATAATATATATTACATATAGTATATTATATATTATTACTAGTTACATATATGTAGCACATAATGTTTGCAAAGTATTCCACATACATTATCTAGTTCTTTATCACTGACTTACAGTTTCCAACTCACGTAAATTCCAGGACTCTTATCCATGTCCTCTTTTAAAACCCCTTTGAGAGGTCCCCTTAAAACCCTAGGAACCTTACCTCTAGCTTACCCCTAGACATTTTCTCCTCAGGGCATGTAGGTTGTCTACCCATCATTCTCTATGTGACTGACTAATCTCTTTTTCCACTTAGACATTTCACTGAGTATGTTCATTCCCCCACTGCTCCTGTACATTTTTTTTCCTTTGTAATGCCTCGCAACCTGCTCGTGACTACAATGCAAAGATGAATAAAATATAGTTGCTGTTGTCAGGGAACCTACTGTCTAGTAGTGGGTAATAAACCACATGCATAAATAGCTACAAAATGCTCTGAGAGTTCACTGGTGGGATGGAACATAATATAGCTAAGAGAAGTAGCTGTCATATTGTCTGTGAGGGAACATAGCTTTGCCACGATGCATCCAATCAGTTCCAGAATTGTGCTTTGGATGGGGCAAAAACAGCATCATTTAAATTGAAGATAGTTTTAATATCATCCTCAGTAGTCATCATCTTTAATATTGTGAGGCATGTCACACATCAACAGAGGTAAAGAAGAGTAGGATTCATTCACCTTTAGTTCTGTAATTGTCATTTCCCATGGAGTTCAAATCTTGGCTGGGCCATTTACTGGCCATGTGAACTTGTGGGCAAATAACTAAATCCTCTTGGGCCTTAGTTTCCTCATCTGTAAAATGGGAGTGTTGGATTAAAGGAACTTTGAGGTCCTTTCCAGTCCAGCTCTATGTTTCTATGCTCCATTGACCCTTAAGTCAATTAAATTCTCCATCTCTAAAATGGAGAAAATAACATTGGTACCACCTACATCACATGGTTATTTTAGGATTAAATGAAATAATACACAGTACTTTGGAAACTTGAAAGCGCCATACATACAAGTTGTTTAATTGTTTAGCTTCTTAAAGCTCAGTTTCTTACTATAAAATGGAAATAACAACGTCCTCTAATCCTGGGTTATTCCTGGATTCTGTGCCCATCAAATCTACTACTCACTACATACTTGTTATGTAGTTTTCTCATCTGCAAAAAAAAAAAAAGGAGTTGGACTTAATAATTTCCCAAGTTCTAAATCTGTACTCCTGTGCATCTGAAGCAATTTTAAATCAAAATCTGCTTTAAATGTTAGTTATTAGCATCTTTGTTTTCCTACATCAATAAGGAAAAAAGAGAGACTATTACGGAGTTTCAGACAATGATTCTTACTTTATTTTTAGTGCCTTAAAAACAAAGTCCCATTGCAGTTGAGAATGACTGGCTTTTCATAGTCATCAGCACTAGGCATATGGCATGAAGTTTGCTTTCCTCTTTAACAGTGATTTTTTAAAATATCAGGTTACAACTCAGCTGTAGCTATGATTGGCAAACCACAGGTACCTTTGGGTATTTGCTTATCCCTGTAAAATTGAGCATGACAGGTCAATGAGGGGTGGAAGTGGGCCTATTGTCAACATACTTAAAATTCAGGAAAAACCAAGTATAGATCCAAGAATTTGATTTGTGAGATTCATAACTATTCATTCATTTCTTAACCATAGTTCGTTAAATTTAACAGTTGTATAACTCGGAATTCACAGATGACAACTGCAACATATTTTGGGTAATAAATTACTAGCTGCTTTAAGAAATGTGACTGATTTAACAATGCTTTGTGGGGAAGTAATAGGAGCACTACAATCTGTCTTTCTTCTTTTAAAGAGTTTATTTTAAGAGTTTAGATTGCCACAATAAATATTCTTTTAATCCTTAGGCATACAAGTAAGTCCACTCTCAAAGGCAGTCATTTACTTGTCTAGTAATAAACAGTAATTTATGATACCCGATATCGATTTACATTTACTTTTTAACTCTGTGGCAGTGGTGTAAAGCTGTTTGGTTGCTCTTGCTAAAAGTGCTATACAATTATCTGCTGTTTGAAACAAAAATACTGCTTGTGTTTAAAAAGAGGAAGAGGGGGAGTAGAAAGGATAGGAAAGTTGGAGTGGGGCCTGGAATTTATGTGAGTTGGAAGCTTTTAAGTCAGTGATAACGAATACATGGCTAAATATAGAGGTAGAAACTAGGCGGCATAGTGGAGAGAACTCTGGAGGCAGGAAGACCTGAATTCAAATCCTTTCTCAGACCTGTAGCAGCTGTAATGAAGGTGGCAATTGAACCTACCTCAGTGAGTTCCTGTGAAGATCAAAGGAGAGAATGTATGTGGAGTGCTTTGCAAACATTAAAGCACTATATGAATGCTAGCTAGCTAGCTAGTAGTAGTAGTAGTCATAGTCATAGTAGTAGTAGTAGTAGTAGTAGTAGTAGTAGTCATAGTCATAGTCATAGTAGCAGCAGTAGTAGTAGTAGTAGTAGTAGTAGTAGTAGTAGTCATAGTCATAGTAGCAGCAGTAGTAGTAGTAGCAGTAGTAGCAGCAGTAGTAGACTGCAGTAGTAGCAGTAGGAGTAGTAGTAACCATTGTCAACATCCTCTCATCATCACAATAGTAATAAACATTCACTTCCCCTATTAAAAACCGTCACTGAATGCCTTTAGAACTCTCTCCTTTCCCTTACTTTTATTCAGCTGTTGGGACCAATTCTCCCCTGTGGTGCATGTGGTGCACCTCTTCCATTGCCCACATGTCCAGGCATTTTGACGGATCTTGTGAGATAGGAACTTTAGGCAGCATTAGGTCTCCATTGGAGATATAAGCGCCTGCAACATTCTGAGGATCACATGTTAGCCAGAAGATAAAATAAGACTTGGAAAGGCCGATGGATTTTAGCCAATTATTTTCCTGGTGAGAGGGTTAAATTTGTGCTTATTAACATGTTCAAGATACTGATTAACTCTCTGACTTGGTGTTTATATAATTAATTCACTGGCCTCCAAATGGGAGCTATCCTTTAAGGGGAAACTTGAGAGCCAGAATTTCTACATCTCCCAGGAGTTCTAGAAATTAAAATGAAAAAAAATCCATTGGAACTAAGCAGTCCTAACCTGCTGCTTGGGCCTGATTCAGTAGCAGCTGTGTGTGCTAGGCTAGGATTTCCCCCCAAAGACCATATGCAGGTGTAGGAAATAGATCCACATGTGTTTGTATGTGGTTTTTGTATAATTTGCAAAACTATATTGATTGTGTAGCCTCTCTCACTGAAGTACAAAGTAATGCTACTGTGATACACCATGAAATTTCTGGAAATGGGTGTTTGAACTTTTTCTGGCGGGGGTACAAAAGAGACAATGCTGATTACTCAGCATATGACCCAGGAAGATAGTGATAAAGATGGTCAGTTTACCCGGAGACTGCTAAGGAATCAAAGAACTTCATATACTCACTTTTCAATTTCACCTACTTTATTGCCAAGTAATGGAGTGGAGTTACTGATGTGCCCTAACCTGGGCAATGCATTCCATTTCCAGGATATGTTCTACTTTATCTAGTCCTCTGCCATTTAAGGAATGGTCCCTATTGTTTTGTTATATATGGCTTTTCCCCCCTCTAATTTCTCTTTTGTATCTCTTTATTGAATGACAGGGTAGTAGCACATTCCCTTAGTCTGTAAATTCCAGTGGCTCCCTATTGTCTCCAGGATCAAATATAAAGTCCTGTCCTTGGCTTTTAAAGCCTTTCATGATGTCCAGTCTTACACCTTAACCCCCACCCCTACTCCCTATCACATACTCTCATCCAGTGACCCCACTCTTTTTACCAAGGTTGCTCTTATTTTGCTCTCTATCTCCTTCTGGAACATTTTCCCTGGCTTTTCCCCAAGCATGGAATTCTTTACCTTCTTATTTTGACCTCTTGGCTTTCTTCACATATCAGCTAAAGTCCCACTTTCTTCAAGAAGCCTTTCCTAGTGTTTCTAAATCTTTATACTTTCCCTCTGAGATTATCTTCAGTATATCCTGTATATATCTTGTTTTGTACATAGTTTTTGCTTTGTCATTTCCTCCATTAGTCTGGGAGTTCCTTGAGACCAGAGGCTTTTTGTCTCTCTGTAACCCCAGCCTGAGCACAGGTGGGTACTTAATCAAGGCTTATTGACTTGGTTGTGTGACATAAAACAAAGCACTTAACATCTCAGTACTCCAGGCAATTCTCTGAGCCTATAAAATGGAATGGTAGAGGAGGTTTCTGAATGGTCTCCTATATAAATGAAATCCCAGGACTAGGCCTTTTGTCATTCCCTCCTTCCCCGCATTTCTCCCCAAAAAAGTAAAAAACAAAAAGAAGTCTTCATTGAAGAACAAAATGGTATGGTAGAAAAAGCATGGGTCATAAAGTAGAACATACTGAGGTTAAATCTTGGCCCCATCACTGTGTGACAATGGGCAAGTCATTGATCCTCTTAGCCTCGGCTTTCTGAAAATGAGAATATAACATCTACCCTTCCAGCCATTTTACAAGATTGTTACAAGGATGAAAGGGAACACTGAAGGTGAAGGTACTTTTGTATTGCATGGTGCTATATAAATGGTAAGGTGTTATTATTTCTTTTTTTTTA
>CM053597.1:118590137-118607877 GCA_028646575.1 Pseudocheirus occidentalis | reverse complement strand
AAATATGCCTAAGGAATTAATGGTTCCCCTTTCAACTGTTCCCTCTTCCTATGCTATTTTTGCTTTGCTCAAAATTTAGATACCAAATATAAACTTGAAACATTCTCTCTAGAACAGTGGTTCTCAACCTTCCTAATGCCGTGACCCTTTAATACTCGTATGTGAATGTATTTGCATGTGGGTGGACCCACCTGGAGATGGATAGAGGAGCAATGTCTCAGTTCCTAAGATCATTGGAAATATGTGTTTTCTGATGGTGTTAGGTGACTCCCAAAGGGGTCGTGACCCACAGGTTGAGAACCACTGCTCTAGAAGGAGTTTGACCCAAGTTAGACTTTCTCTGTCTTTCTTTAGACCCCACACTGTGATAGGGAAAAGAGGAGAGGGAGGCCATTGTCCTCCCTTTTCCATTCTTCTCCACTTTAACCCTGCTTCCTTTCTACCAGTCAAGTGGTCCCAGACTTTGGCTACCCTGCTTGTGCAGATCTTTAAGATTCAGAATCCAAGATGAACAAGCATGGTTGGAATTTACTACAGTGAATTCTAAAAGAGACTGGAAACTCTCTGGTCCTTCCGTTGCCATAAACTGTGTTTGCTGACAGCTGAAGGGAACACGAGGTCTAGGTAGGGGATTCTTTGCTCAGATGGAACTCATAACACCTTGAGGGGAGGAGCTGTGAAGAAGGCTGAGGGAGAAATTAGGCTCTACTGATGCATTGTCATCCCTTTTCCCAGATGGAGAACCAAAGGGCCCCAGGCAATGTATACTAATAAGAGCTAATCATAATACTTCACATTTACTTAGTGCTTTGATCTTTGCAAAGTGGTTTTTTTTTCTACCCTGTTTATGCTAAAATTTTCATTGCAGGGCAGTATGTCCCACTGGCTAAAAGTATAAGTTTCTTTAATGTAACTTGAATTTTCAAGCAGTGAAATAAATTTACAAAGTATTTAAAATGAGTGATTTATAAACTTTTTTTGCCTTTAAAAATGACACAAGTAATTTGTCAGTTGAAGAGGTGTCAAAAAATATATTAATTTGCATGTCAAAACAAACGATATTTCAAAACACAGAGCAGTTTTTAAGTGAACATCTGTGATCAAGGGACCATAAACACACATAGTATGTGTTTTGAGTGTGTATTTTGCCATAATAAAAATGCTAACAAGTTTCTTATATTGTCTTGTACTTTAAAAGAATGATGATAATAGTTACTATCCAATAGAAAGTTAACCAAAATGCTATCTGTTTGGGAACATGAAAATAAAGGGTTTGTAATTGCAGTTTTAACTTAGTACAATGATAAGACCCGATAAGTAATATTCCTGGTGGCCAATGGGTTACAATTTATATGTCTTTTCCATCAAGGAATATTTTAAATGAAAGAGAAAAAAAGCCAACAGAGCTCATTCCCATGGTCCTAGTCTGTGGTGTAGCTCATTTCTGTGTATGGTGGGAAGACATTAACCATGAAGAGAGCAATGGAAGGTCACCCTGGTGTGAAGAGAATGAGTACAATTCCAATTCAATGGGTTTAATAGAATGGCAATAGGCATGGCTTTGAATGTGGAATATTCAGAAAATACTTGAACTTTGTGGGTCAGCAAAAACTCTAATTAATTTGAGGTCTTCCTTATCATGATAAGTTTACTGGCATTTTTACTTGATGTGAAGAGGGACCAAGGAGCTGACCTCCATTGTTGCTCAGTTATATCAAGAACTTAATATTGGAAGAGAGAGAGAGAAGCTCATTTAACACAAATGCAATGTTGATCTAGAAAACTATCAGGACATTGTAAAAGAAATATTACAGCATCCCAAGGCCTTCTATATATACCCCCAACCAGTAATGTCATTTAGTTTCCAGAGCCATAGTTAGTTGAGTCAAAATTTCCCTAAGATTTGAAAACTTGGGATAGTACAATGATATGGTTCCATCATCCTCACCATTGCAGAGTGCCTAGCAGGAAGTAATTACTTAATTAAAGCTTATTAATTGATTGCTTGTTCTTTGTAATCTTGTTCCCAGTTTAAATACAACAGGATGAAATATCTTTTAAGAAAAATGGAAATCCTTGTCCAGCCAGTGTAAATAGCAACAATATGTTGCTGTTTTCAGCAAGGCAGAACTAAAAAAAACAATCCATTTTTAATAGAGAGATTTTGAAGCTGACATAAAAGATCTCATTGTGTATCTTTTATACATGGGATTCCCCCCTACTCTAATGAAACAAAATCTCATATAGAATAGGGACTATCCAGGTAATCATTATGGGGGAAAGGGTACAATTTATAAGCCTGATGAAGTTTTCTCGAATTATAGGATTGTAGGTCAGAGCCAGGGGTTCTTAGAGATCATTTGGCCCAACATCCTCATTTTTACAGATGAAGAAGCTAATGTTAAATGATTTGCTTAAGGTTATTTAGCTAACTAGTGGCAGAGTTAGGGTTAGAATCCAGAACTTCAATGGAGTGCTCTTTAGACCATTATTGCCTGCTAATTGCAATCAGTTCTATGATCCTGAAATAGGTCACCAGCATAAAAGGCTGTGCTAGGGCAAAAAGGAAGCAAGTGTATTACAGCATCTGAAAAAGAAGCTAGAACTCAGAAGCAAATATTGAGCTAATAAAGAGAACTCTGAACATCTTACAAAGGCAGGGAGAGCAATGAGCTTGGAGGCAGAGCATCTTGTTCTGGTGTCATCTAATTTCTCTGCCTTTCAGTCTCCTCATCTGTAAATTGGAGATAATAATACTTGTGCTGCCTACGTCACAGGAGGGTTGTGAGGAAAGTGCTTTGTGAAATCTTATGTGAGCCAGGAAAATACAATGACAGAAGAGAGAAAGTTAGCAATGACTAAGCTTTGGTAAAGATTTGATTACATGAAACAGGTTCACATATTATTATCTCTCAAGACTCCAAGAGTCCTTCAAGGAATAAACCAGGGGTCTGCTCTGAAGATCCTTAAGCATGCTCCATCGAAGGCAAAGAGCAAGACTAATGTAAGAATGGGACATGTGTAGCCCTGACAGGGGAGTCAGTATTTGAAAACTAGCCAAGCCAAAATAAGATCCAGCTTTGAAGAATGACAAGGTCACAGTAGAGCAATCCTCCCAAAGAAATAAAACATAACTGTCTTCTTTGGTAGAAACAGTGATATAGAAAAGCCATGAAGAACACTCAGGACTGAAACTCCTGTGGCATTGGATAACATCATTTGCTAAGAGAAATGTATTGACAGTCTGGGATAGACATTACTGTTTGATATAGGGTGCAAATCCCAATTACCAAGAAAAGGAAATTACAATTTAATCCCTTAAAAGGGAGGCCTATGTATTTAAAGGCAGATATTATCCATCTTCTCTTATAATAGATTTTGAAACAAGCTGGCCTAAGGAAAAAAGATCACTACATAAAGCATAAACAAAATATTTCTTTATTTCTCTCCTTTGAAATTTAGGCTCAGATTTGAAGATATCATTGATTTTTATAATGGACAGGAGTATCTCCCATTAACGATCTCTTTAATTCAGGCATGTCATATGACACTCTAGGTTGTGTTTATATATAAACTGGTTTGATTTCACTCACTTAAAACTCAATTGAATATATTCAGTGTGTGATGCTGAAGAATGGTCAAATTGAATTGTTTACTTTATAATCACTTATATGGACTTTCAGCTTATAATGGGGACTGTAACCAAGAAATGAATGTTCTTTTTAAAAAAGATGACTTCAGATCATCTTTTAATGTGAGACAGTTCAGTGACTAGAGTGCTGGACCTAGAGTAGTGAGTTCAAATCTAGCCTCAGACAATAACTGCATGGTCCTGGGAAAATCCCTTAACCTTTGTGTGCCCAAGTTTCTTCATCTATAAAATGGTGATAATTATAGCACTCTTTCCCAGGGATGCTTTGAGGTTAAATAAAATAACATTTGTAAAGGGCTTTATAAAACTTAATGTAATATACAAATGCTATTATTTATATATTTATAATGCTATTATGGTTATTTATGACATTGCTATTATTACTGTTATAATTAATAAGTTATGGCATTTTAAGTAATGTCGATGCCTTTTATGAGGTGGGTAAAATTAAGAGAAGTACTGAATTAAACTAATTCTTTGGGAAAAATGTAAGTTAGGATAAATTTTATCAATTAATAAACACAATAGGGGGAAATCTACCCAATCCAAACCCATTTAGGAGATAATAATGTATTGCTCTTGTGGCTTTCTTTTCCTTTCTTACATATCTGAGACATTTTTCTGTAGCGTACTCCAAAATATTCTCAAATGTATTAAGCCAGTGTTTGGTTATTTTATTTGGTAAGATAACCAGAATGTATTGACTATTTATGATATAATGGATAATATGTCAACAGTTGAATCAATCAATCCTTTAAGTTTGGAATAAATTCCCTTAACCATTGGCTGGAACTAATTCTAAATACAATCATAGGATTTTAGAGCTCAAAGGAACTTTAGAGCTAGTCCATCTCCTCTCCCATTATCCCTTGTTCTTCTGACTCCCAATCATCCCCATATTTAGCTCACTTTTTTTTGTTATGGGCAGCTAGATGGTGCAGTGGGTAGAGTGCTGGGCCTGGAGTCAGGAAGACCTGAGTTCAAGTTTGGCCTCAGATACTTACTGGCCATGTGACCCTGGGCAAGTTCCTTAAACTTGTTTACCTCAGTTCCCTTATCTGTAAAATGGGCAGGAGAAGAAAATGGCAAACTATTCCAGTATCTTTGCCAAGAAAACCCCAAGTAGGGTTACAAAGAATTGTACAGGAATGAACCAACCAAACAACAGTTTTACATGTGTATATGTGTCCCTCATGTGCATCTCTTTCTATAATAAATCAGAACAGTCTGTGTCTGTCAAGGTAACAGGATGCCCTGGTATTTACTGGACTGCCCTCTTAGGATTTTTAAAGGTAGGGGAGCAGATGCTTCTTCATATGTTCTCTTTACTGTCTTCCTGCATTTGATTGGTCCTCATGGACAGAGTTATGTATGGGGATGATTTTCACTTACAACCTTCACCCCTCTCTTCCTCTTGGTTACATCTAGAATCATAGGTTACATAAGAGGGGTCACAGAGATAACTGAATCTGAGAATCAAATCTATTGATGAGGAAGTTGATGCCAGAGAGATTAAAGTGATTTGTGCAAAACCACATGACTAGCATGACCAGTCACATTTTCTGATTCATATTCCAGTGTTCTTTCCATTATCCTGCATTGTTCTTATTATTTGTCTCAAGATTATGAACTCTTAGAGGTCTAGGATTGTCATCATACTTTGGTTTGTATACAAGTGTTCCAAGAACACATTTAATTGATGATGTGATGGTGGTGGTAATAATGGGGATGATGATAAAGAAGTGACATATCCCAATAAGGGTAGTTGTAAATTATAGGCAGCTACCCTACTCTGGTGTGCCATACCACCAATTACCCTCACCTCTTAGTTCATCAATCTCATTGAATTAGAGTTAGAAAGGGTCTTAGAAGTCAAATCCAACATCTTCATTGTACAGACTGAGGTCTAGAGAGTTTTCCCAAAGTTACACAAATAGCGAGTTCCTGAGTCTAAGACCAGTGCTGTGTTCATTGTGCTATTTAGTTGCCTTCTAAATCACATGACCTCTCATCTTCACTACAAGTGTCATAAAATGGGATGACCTTTGATCTGACCATCAGGGTCAGATTAATTGTTAATACAATCAAGAACTCTGAAATTCTTCTCTTTAGCCACACCTTCTTTTCTTGAATAATCCTATTTTTGCCTCATATCTCCTAAAACTATTCTTCATTCTCACTATTACCTTCAGTCCATTTTTTGTCCTTTTCTGCCAGTCTGTCTGGTCGTCCCTGCTCTAACTTCCTTTGTTTTCCTTCACAGCTTCTTAGTCCTATGGTTATCTAGTTCATCCATACTCTTTTATGAAATATGATTTGCCCCCTTGTCATTTGTCATTCACAGCCTAATTCTTGGTAACTCCCACTAGCTGCCTTCTCCATTTCCACTCACATACTGTTAAATGCTCCTAGAGAGAGTTACCTAGTAATGTTAGGCTCATTGTGAATTCAGTTGGTCTGATACTAACTAAACCCTCTCTGCTGCACCATAATTCTTCTTCCCTTATAGACTTGATTTCCTCTTTACAGTGATTATTCCAAAACTCCTTTCCCTCTATACTTCCTACACTACCTCTTCCTTACTCGCTTTTAATAGAGGATCTTTTTTCTTAATGTGGTGAGACTATCCATTGTGAGCTCTCTTTTCTCTCTCAATCCAAATTATAAAGCCCTTTATCTTCCCTTCATTTAATCCAGACTCTAATGCAGAGAAAAGCCTTTTCTTTACCCTTCTACTTTTGCTTTTTATCTCATTTCCTCATGTTATCTCTAGGAGCTCCATGTCTTGGTCATTCCCTTTCTTTGTCTCATCTATAAACTCTACTTATCGCCCTGGTTTCTTCCCTGACACCTACAAACCTGCTCATATCTCTTTCATCCACAAAATAATTTGAGCCTTTCTTCTCTCAGGGCATTAACTTATTATCTATATCTCTTCTCCTTTTCACAATAAAACTTGGTGAAATGGTCATCTATACACATGATTTTGATTTTCTCACTTCCCACTTCTTTCTCATTCTCTCACAATTTGGTTTCCAAATCAACTGAAGTGACTCTCTTCAAAGTTTTGGTGGAGTTATCTGTGAAATCCACTGACCTCTTTCCAGACTTTATCCTTCTTGACCTTGCTGTAGCTTTTGAAAAATGCTGTGGACCCCCTCCTGAACATTTTCATTCCTTAACTCCTGTGACATTTTCTATTTTGGTTGTCATATATCCTCTTTGATTGTTCTTAGCCTCCTTTGCTAGATCATTATCCTCTTCTCACATAATGTTCATTTGTTCACCAAGACTTCATTCTAGACTCTTTTTTCCTGGCTTTCCAGCCTCTAAGTGATCTAATCAGCTCCTAAGAGTATAGTTAATTTCTTTATGAAAATGACTCTTGAATTTAATATATATTCAGACCTAATGTGTCTCCTGATCTTTGTTTTCATAGAATAATGATAATAACAAAGCATTTATTTATATTAGCTATATATAGCACTGATTTACAAAGTGCTTTAAAGATGCTATCTCATTTTATAAGCTAGATATCTCCAGCAGTATGTTCTAAAGGCATTCTACACTTCACATTTCTAAGCCTACCTGCATTATATTTCCCTTCAAATGATACCTTCTGTAAACTTTCCTTATTTTTGTGGATGGGACCACCATCCCTCTAGTCATTAAAGTTTCCAACCTTGGAGTCATCACTGACTTTTCCCTCTCTTTAAATACTTATATCCAATCAGTTGCCAAGTCTTGCTGATCCTACCTCCACAACATTTTTTACATCTGTCCCCTTCTCTCCATTCACTCAACCTCTACTCTGGTTCAGGCTTATGTCACCTCTTGCCTAGATTATTGTAATAGACTTCTAATTGATCTTCCTGATACAAATCTCTTTTATTTCAAATCCATCCTCACACTGCTGCTGACTTGGTCTTGCTGAAACATAGATCTGACCATGCCATCCCCTTCTTCAATTTTTTTGGTTGTCTGTGGGATAAAAACCAAAATTCTCAACATTCCCTACTTTCCCTTCTCAGTCTGAGGTCTACATACCTTTCTGATCTTATTTCATATTAATCCCCTTCCTGTACTCACCACGAGGAGATGTTCTTTAGGCTCTTTTAAGCTGGCTTTTCAACTGTCCCCCACACATGACATCTTACCTCCAAGTTTTGTGTCTTTATACAAGTCATTACGTGTGTGTGCCATGTACTTCCTCTTCACCTCTGCCTCAAAAAAATCACTAGCTTCCTTCAAAGTGCAGGTCAGGTGCCACTTTGTGAATGATGCCTCTCTCATCCTTCCTGTTATTAACTCTTTCTCCCTCTTGGATCATAGGATAATAGACTTAGACATAGAAGGGACATTATAGGCTGCCAAATACAGCATCTTCATTTTACAGATAAGGCATAAGTCTTGGAGAGGCTAAGTGATATGCCCATGGTCATACAGATACTAAGCAGTAGAGCAGACGTTAAAACCCAGGTCTTTAATATAATTTACACTGTACTATATTATCTGGAAATTCCTTTGTATGTTCTTTGTTCTTTATCTCTTCTATACACACACATGTGTGTGGGTATAATGCATATTGAATATGTAATATATGTGTATTTATATATCTTTATATCTTCCCCAGTAGAATTTAAGCTCCTTGAGATCAGGAGCTATTTCATTTATTTCTTTTTATTCTCAGCACCCACACCATTCCTGGCAGTATAGCAGGTGCTGAGCAAATTGTTGTTGAATTGAATTTTGTAGTCTTTTTGGTATAGGGCCCAGCAAAGCACCAGGCAGCTTGGTGGCTCAGAGCATATAGCACTGGGCTCAGGTAGCCCTGAGTCCAAATCTAGCCTCAGACCTTTCTTTGTTTCTTTCTTTCTTTCTTTCTTTCTTTCTTTCTTTCTTTCTTTCTTTCTTTCTTTCTTTCTTTCTTTCTTTCTTGTGGGGGGGAAAGTAGGGCAAGTGGGGTTAAGTGACTTGCCCAGGGTCACATGGCTAGTTTTGTGTTACGTGTCTGAGGCTAGATTTGAACTCAGATCCTCCTGACTCCAGGTCTGGTGCTCTATTCACTGTGCCACCTAGCCACCCCACCTCAGACACTTTCTAGCTGTGTGAACCTGGGCAAGTCACTTAACCTCTGTTTGCCTCAGTTTCTTCACTTGTAAAATGAGCTGGAGAAGGAAATGGCAAACTACCCCAGTACCTTTGCCAAGAAAGCCCCATGGATCATATGGTCTCTGTGGTAGTGAAGAGTTGGACAGTACTGAACAACAGCAAGCAAAGCACTATGTTCAATTAGATACTTGATGCATGCTTTTTAAATGATTGTATGACCTAGCCTTCTCTATATAAAGAAATTACTAGATATGATTTCTTTGAACTTTTGAAAGAATTATGATAGCTGTTTCATAAATTTAGCTGAATAACACAGGAAAAAGTAACCAGATTTTGAAAACTGTGTCTGAAAACCTTCATGGTGGTATCACCTTATAAGCACTGAGGAGCTCCTATCCATTTCCCTAAATGATAGGGGAATATAATCAGATAGCATTCAGATTACTTCCTTTTATCTTCTTATGAAAAGACAGATTGAAAATTTTCAATCTCTAATAACAATATCATGCTGCAGAAACAAATTGGAAGTAGCAATTTTTCTGCTATATTTAAATATAGCTATCAAATTCTGAAGATTAGATTCCTAAATATTGCAGCAATGACTCTTCATTGTATCTCCACGAAGAAAACTAAGAGTTAATTTAAATTCTTAGCTTAATTCTTTGAGAGGATAATAAGAATGGGGTAGATGTGGATGCTCAGTAATTTCTTATTGCTTTCAATACTCTCCTCCCCAGAAAGTTTTTTGTGCTTTATATGTGTATATATGCATATGTATTTTAAATGAAAAGCTGTTTATAATTTTAATAGTTTAACTTAAGTTTGAAGTTATCAGCATATCATAAAGGATAGTAAATAATTTTTTCCCAATACAAGACCTGAATAATTAAACTGACCAGTAAGCAAGCAGCATTTTTGTTCTGTAAATTAGTAAAAATTGCTATTTTTAGTTGCTCTTTCCTAAATGGAAGTTAGTGTTGACAAGGAAAACTAATAAATAAATTGAAGATGATCACAGTTTTTTTTTCTGTTTTTTCTTTTTCTTTTTTTGTTTTTTGGAAGGGGGAAGGTAGGGCAACTGGGTTAAGTGACTTGCCCAAGGTCACACAGCTAGTTTTTTTGTGTTAAGTGTCTGAGGCCGGATTTTAACTCAGGTCCTTCTGACCCCAGGGCCTGCGATCTATTCACTGTGCCACCTAGCCACCCCCTTTTTTTTTCATTATGTAGTCTGCTGGAAAGTATTCCGAGGAAGTATAGTAATCATCTTGTTATCTTCCACACCACTGGATCTGGTAGCCCAGCAAGAAGTGGCCTCCAGAGATTAGTTCTGAGGCAGCCCTGTATTTAGTAAAGTAGGCAAAAAAAATAGTTATGTGTGAATCTCCTTACTCTGCTAGAGGAAGGGCTCTGGAGGGAACCCTGGTCTATAAGTCTGTGCCTCCTAAACTTTTCTTTTACAGGTCCTGGGCCCAGAACAATTTTCTCCTTTATCTGCTTTTTTGGATGAAACTGGTGGTGAAGGGGGAAGGACAAAGGAGAGAAGGAGGAATGAGAAAGGAATTAAATTAAAATATGAATAGGGAGGAAGAAGGGCCACTCCTCTATAAAGAAATGGCTCTAGAGTATTGAACCCTTCTGTTACCAGCAAGCCCTGAGCAATGACCACCTTTTATCTTTTCTGAGCAGCTTTTTAGGTGCCTTCCATGGCCTCCATCCTTGACTCCTGACTCCTACTGAGCTTTGCTTTATTCTCCTGCTTCTTCCTCTGGCTGTCTCTTGCTTTAGGCTTCTTTTCCTACTGGCTTCTTACATCTCTCAGTGACCAAAATTAAGATTTTCTGGTCGTTAGTGTCTTGCCTTTACCTTGTAAGATAAAACTCAATAAATCTCCCTTTATGTCAGGTATGACTCCAACAGCATTTATATAATCTTCTCATGGATCTCAAATACTTGACATATACATTTAATCCATTATAACATTTAAGCCTTTAAAAAAAAGCAATCAAATAGACATACTGATGGACCATAATGCCCTGCAATTAGATGGCACAGTTGATGAAGGGCTGGACTTATAGACTAAGGTAGTCCTGAGTTTTAGATATTTTCTAGTGGTGTGATCCTGAGAAAGTCTTTTAACTACTCAGCCTGTTTCCTCATCTTTAAATTAAGGATGTTAATAGCTCCTGCCTCACAGAGGTGTCATGAGGCTAAAATGAGGTAACATACACGAAGCACTTTGCACACCTTCAAACACTGTATAAACTCTAGCTATCATCACCACACTCATTATCTTGCCTTCAGACAGATCATCTCACTGCACACATTTTGAGGGGTAGTTATCATTTATTTGGTCCTCAGAACAGTCTGTGTCTGTCTTTACTATTGTATTTGAGAGATTATTCTTCATATTTTTTTTTCTTTTTTGCAGTACAATTGGGGTTAAGTGACTTACCCAAGGTCACATGGCTAGTTTTTTTTGTGTGTGTTTAGTGTCTGAGGCCATATTTGAACTCAGGTCCTCCTGACTCCAGGCACTGTGCTCTATTCACTGCGCCACCTAGCCACTTCCTATTCTTCATAATTTGATTTTATCAGTTTTCCTTATACAGATTTTCTTTTCCTGCCTCCCCCTTTAGGAACTAACCTGTTTACATATGAAAGGGGGCAGTACTTTAAATCATATCATAGCATCAAATTTCATTCCCAAGGAAATTTTCCCAGGAACATTCAGAGCAGAAATCTAGGTCCCTAAACTCTGTCTCTTCTTCTTGTTCACAGGTCTTAGCTCCATATCTTGGTTTCAGTTGCTTGCAAAAGAAAGGACATTGCTTTTTCACTTGAGAACTGGCTCCAGCAAATATTGCTTGTTTCAGAAAGGGAGTAGAGGGTGAAGATATACCTGTCTTTAAGTATTTGAAAGGCTGATACATAGGACAGAGGCTAGGCTTGTTCTTCTTGGTCCCCAAGACAAATAAGTAGGAGTTTAAAGTAGAAGTCATAAAAAGTTATATTTTTGCTTGGCATAAGCAAAATTTTCTAACCATTAGAGGTAACCAGACATGTAAGGGCCTACTTCTGGTATGGTGGATTCCCTAAAACTAGGTCTTTAAACAAGGGAAGAAAGATCACTTCTTTGAGTATGTTAAATAAGGGATTCTTTTTTTTTTTTTAGCTGTGGGTTGGACTAGATGGTTTCTGAAGTCTGTTACAATTCTGAGATTCTGTGATTGAATGCCTATGTATACACCAGCAAACCTTTCTTCATTAGGAGCCTCTCTAAAAGGAATTCATCTGCTTGTTTGTTTGTTTTTTAAAAATGTGAGGCACAGGCTGCAATCTACTGCTATTCCACCCCTTTGGAAAGAGCAAGCAGTTGAAATGCAAGAAGTTCCCCAAGGAATTGACTTACAAAAGCACATAGTCTCTTGCTTAGTGCCAAACCTTTTTTCATCTTATATTTTGAAAACATTGTTTTCTCTCCTCACCTGCCTCTTGGGTTCTTTGGTCCCAATGTATATATATAGCAAAGAGTTTTGTGCCCAAATAGAGTAAATAGTAAATCTGAAATGGTACAGATTTTATGGTTCAATATAGCATACTAATATTGCTGTGGGATCTTTTCATATTGTATTGACCAAATTTAATATGCTTTTAAGCTGAAGAACAAAGATAAAAAGTTGTGGAAAGGTGCAATCAAAGTGTGTTCATGTGAAAGTGCTGTTCTCTTCCTTTGTGTACCATTACAGAATTGATCTTAAAAACGGGACTTAAAAGTCCCAACAACAACAAAACAAACAGTTGTGGTAGGCATTCCCTAAATACTTTAGTCTTAATCATGGCAGATTTATTCAGAAAGTAGCATGATCCCCCAAATCATTTAAACAAACATTTATCAACCATTTTTTTACTTTGTAAATAGTGTTTTTCCAATTACATGTAAAGACAGTTTTCAACATTGATTTTAAATAAAATTTTGAGTTATAAATTTTTTTGGAACTTTTTTCCTTCCCTCCTTTCCATTCCTTCTCCCCAAGCAATTTGATGTAAGTTACACACATACAATATGTAAACATAATTCCACATTAGTTATGTTGTAAAAGAAGAAACTTAACAAAAGGGAAGAGTCACAAAAAAGTGTCGATAGTATACTTTGACCTGTATTCAGACTCCTTAGTTCTTTCTCTGGATGGGAATAGCATCATGAGTCATTTGGAATTGTCTTCGGTTATAATATTATTTAGAGCCAAGTCTATCATAGTTGATCATTGTACAATATTGTTACTCTGTACACTTTTCTCCTGGTTCTGCTCACTTCACTCAGCATCATTTCATGAAAATCAGTCTAGGTTTTTTTTGAAATCTGCTTATTCATCATTTCTTATACCACAATAGTATTCCATTACATTGCTATACCACAACTTGTTCAGCCATTCCCTTAATTGATGAGCATTCCCTCAATTTCCAAATCTTTGCCACCACAAACAGAACAGTTTTAAAAATTTTTGTATAGGTAAGTCCTTTCCCCTTTTTAATGATCTCTTTGGGATATAGACCTAGTAGTGGTTTTGCTGTATCAACCATTTCTAATGAGGAATCATCTAGCCTAGTTTCATGGTGACACACACAGTCTATTTGGAATTTATTTGCAAAATTTTTTTAAAGAATCTAGTTTCTGTGTTTAATGGAAAAAACCTATATAAGGAAGGCAACAGGTTTTCTGTTAAAGGACTAGTCTCTCCTATCCTTCGTAATTTTTGTATTATCTTTTTTTTTTAGAAAGGCAAAAATGTTTTATAGCAAACTTTCCATGAGAATAAAGTTGGTCCTCCAATCTTTAGGAACTGTTTTTTTTTACTTTTATATTCCCAGGACTTAGCCCAGTAGCTGGCACATAGTAGATGCTTGATACATACTTCTTGACTGACTGGTCATAGTTCGTACATGCCTTTATTGAGAGAGCCAGTTTACTAACATTCGCTATTGATGAAAATGAAGAGAGGGCCAAAGAACATGGATGCGTTACTGTAAATACACCACAAATGTAAAAATAACTTAGATGTACTGACATTGGGTTAGCATCTTAATCATCTAAGAACATCATATTCAGTTCAGACCAGTGAATGGAAATCTCTAGTCCTTTTATATAAATAACAGCTGGGGTTATGTGAAATTATAGTTGTACAATCACTTCTCATACTGTTAGCTTCTTTGGGGCTATTATGTCTGAACATTTATTTTCATCCCAAGATAGGAAGTAACTTCAAAGAAGTAGGGGAAAAGATGAAAAATCAATGGTGATACCATTCCAGGGGGAATTTGGATAAATATTGATGCCCTATAATCTCAGCCTTTTGCTTCTGTTTCCTTGCTTTTAAACCAAAAAAGGAACATGCTTATGTTGTGGAGGGTATTCACACCCTCCCTCACAGTAATCCATTTGAATTCCCATGATTCCATGCCATTAGATGAAATTTTGAGTGCTGGAGAGGTTAGGGGAATTTCCTATGAATGAAGATGATGGAAGGAGTGTTTTGTTTTGTTTTGAATGGGAAAGCTGCAGGCTGATGCTCTCTATATTTTCTCCTTGATCAACATGTTTCTATTAATAAATATTCAATTAACTTCTCACTTTGAATCTTGTTATTGTCACTTTAAATGGACTAGCAATGATACTAATAAATAATAGCCAAAATAAAAATAGTAAAAAAAAAAATAGCTACTGACTTCAGAGTCTAGCATAATGAAAATTTCTGAAGTTTCTTCATAAAGGTTGATTGAACCCAGAAAGAGGATTCACGATAAGGACATATCCTCTTATTGAGTTAATGAGACCTAAGATACTGAATGATTCTGTCTGAGTTAAGCCCCATTGGAAAAAACAGAATCTATTTTTGAATCCAAGTATTGAAATGATAAATATGAACCAAACTTGATTATGCATTAACATTATGTGTGTTTATGAATATGAAATGACAAATTCTAAATGGTTCACCTTGACAGGCTTGGCAAAAGGATTAGACAGAAAAAATGTATATTTTTAAAGAAGCCTGATGGTGTAAGTGCTATTCTCTGTGGTTTTATCTTTAAAACAATAAGGTAAAACATTAGGGAACCAAATGAGCACTAACCACCTGACAGCATAAACAATTTGAAAGCAAATGATTTGTCGGAGAAGAAAGTCTCAGTTCTTAGGCTGCGAGGTAGCTTAATCATCTGATTTCAGAGTCATCCAAGGTGGGAAGAAATAGAGGACAAATGAGGAAGACACATCGAGTTGTACAGTTCAAGTAGCTAAACAGATGGGACTGACATGTGACAAAACAGCAGTGATCTTGTGTACTTCCCATCACCACTGCTCCATTTACAGACTTTTAGATAATGGGAGCAAGGAAGGAATTGTTAAATCAGAGCTTCATACATAGCAGAAAAGCCAGGCTGTTTAGGAGAGTCAAATAATCTCTTTAGGAAATGTGGCTTGATGTTAAAATTCAAATTCTCGATGGGGAGAGTGAAGAGGAAAGAGAAGGAGACAGAAAAAAAGACACAGACCAATGAAAAATCAATGCTGAGTAGCAGAAAAAAGACCATATTGGTATGAAAAGAATGTTTTATTTGGAAGTACAGAGAAAGATAATAGAAAATAATGAAAAATTAATTTGAACATCCTTCAAAACAGAGTAGCATCAGTTTGCTCCTTCCTAGGGCAACGATAAAATCTTGTCACAAGAAATATCTTATAGAGCCAATTTTCTCCCTTTACTTATAAAAGATATTCTCCCCCTTTTCATTTTGCTATGGTTTATAAAAGCAAGCTCTTAGAAAAGAAAAGAAAATACTGTCTAGGATTAGTGAAGTTATTTTAAGCAGACATTTGCTACTGGGGAAAAGGGTTTTTGGAGATAAATTACCTTACAATCTCAAATAAACAAGAAAGCCCTTGCATGGTATTGCTATTATACAGTGTTTCTTTAGGGATATGTTCTTTGTCTTTGAGTTTGTAATGACTTTATGATGTCAGGCTGCTATGGTAACTGCTATTTTACTGAAGAGTAACATTGATAGTCAAGTAAAATCTCAAATTTATTGATGCGATATTCCAGATTTCCCTGTTTCTCATGCTAATGTGTTTTCTGTACAGTTCTGACAACCAGAGATGATGCCTGTATTACCTTTACTTCTGTCTTTCATTTCTCAGATATCTTGTAACTGTGATGTCAGACTGGACAAGGTTTAATTGTTCTGAAAAAAAGTTACATTCTTTTTCCTATATGACAGTCTAACACATACTCCCTAGATTCTCTCTTTTTCTTTCATCAAAAAAGAATTAATTCTATTTTGGATTCAGAAGGAAGATATTGAAATAAATTTCTCAAATTTCCATATAGAAGTGATGGACTTTGGATGTGGAATGCTATATATACCGTTGATTGATAAGGTTTGTTTTGCTTAACTGTTTCTTCTCATTTCAAGGGAAGTAGGGTCATTGGGAAGTGGATGTTGATGTTTAAGAAAATAAACCTCTCTACTACATCTCACCAGTCAGATTGGCTAAGATGACAAAACAGGAAAATGACAAATGCTGGAGAGGATGTGGAAAAATTGGAACACTAATGCATTGTTGGTGAAGTTGTGATCTGATTCAACCATTCTGGAGAGCAATCTGGAACTATGCTCAAAGGGCATAATTGCATAACCTTTGATCCAGCAGTACCACTTCTTGGGTTGTATCCCAAAGAGATCATGGAATGGGAGGAAGAACCACATGTACAAAAATATTTATTGCAGCTTTCTTTGTGGTGGCAAAAAAATGAAAATTGAAGGGGATGCCCATCAATTGGGGAATGGCTAAACAAGTTGTGGTACATAAATGTAATGGAATATTATTGTGCTATAGGAAATGAGAGGGCGGAACCAAGATGGCGGCATAGAAGCAGCAAAGCACCACAGCTCCCACACAAACACACTAAAAAATTCATAAAATGGAACTCTAAACAGATTTCCAAGCTAAAACTCTCCAAAAGACAGAAAGCACATCTGCTGCTACAGGCAGCGCAGCAGGCGGGGCTCTTCACAGTAGTCTAGGAGCCGTAGCTGAAACCCGGCCGGCTCAGGCACTGGGGCACCAGGCAGGGAGCTGCGTCTATAGGAGAGCAGATTGGCTGCACTGGAGGCACAACTACCACATTTATCAGGCCAGAAGACAAAAAGGCTAAGAGAAAGGTCAGTGGATTTTGCTAACTGGGGAGGAGAAGAGCGGTCTGGCTAAACTGCTCCCAGGGCAGGGAAGTAGTGGGAGGCGACTGTAGCAGCAGGAAAGGCTGAAAGCAGAAGCGGCCTCCACTGGGCTGCTTCAGAGCCCTCGGCCTGCAGTTAGCAGGGGAGCTGACGTGATCCATCCGGGCCAAAGGATCTTGCATTGAGCGGCCTGGATCTGGATCATGGTCTTGAGTGGTGGTCCTGGGGTGCGCTTTCAGTGTGCCAAAGCTGGGGGGGCGCTGCAGCACCCCACTAATAGCTCCGGCAGCTGTGAGGGCCCCAGCGATTTGGGACAGAGCTTTCCCCCTCCAGTAAGCAGAGTTCCACAGAGATAAAAAAACATGCAATTAATAGACTGGCCAACACGAGAAAAAGAAAGCAGGCTAGGACCAGCAGTAAAACTCTAGAATCCTTTTTTATGGACAAAAAAGACCAAAACATGGAGCAGGAGGAAGACAACTCAGTCAGAACTCCCTCACCAAATGCTTCCAAGACACTGGAAGAATGCCTACTAGCTATACATCAGCTGAAAAAGGACTTTGAAAACCAAATAAGAGAAGTGGAGGAAAATTGGAAAGAGAAATGAGAATGATGTGAGAAAGTCATGAAAAGAAAGTCAACAACCTGAATGAAGAAAGCAATACCTTAAAGAGCAAATTAGCTCACATGGCAAAGGAGGTCCAGAAAGCCAATGAAGAGAAGAATGCCTTAAAAATTCAA
>CM053597.1:118536815-118589637 GCA_028646575.1 Pseudocheirus occidentalis | reverse complement strand
TGATTGCATGTAGCCATTTGGGGGGGGGGGAGAGAAGAAAATTTGAAACTCAAGGGATTGTGGAAATGAATCTTGTAAACTAAAAGTAAATAAATTAATCAATTAAAAAAAGAAAACAAACCTCTCAAAGCAGAAACAAAAGTTTTTAAAACTAGCTATTAAATTTGAGATTTTTATTACTTGCCTTTTGTGACATTATCATAAAGTGAAGAGGTAGGACACAATATAATCTAAAATCATAATAGCTCCTAGCTATGTTATACATTAGCTTTTAGAGAATCATCATGACTTTAAAAAACAAATACTGATGAAATTTACTGCTCAACTTTTGGTAGAGAGGTGATCGACCAGGGATGCAGAATTTTCAGATATTGCTAATGTTGATTTATTACAAGAGGAATCATCTATGGAACAAAAGTCATGGTATGCCAGTGGGTAATGAAAGATATATTTAAAAAGAGCATCAATAAAACATTTTTAAAATACTCAAAAGAAAACAAAAAAGTGCAGTAGGGTATGCAGACAGAATAATTATTTTATTATCTAGTTTTATTATAAATAATAAATCTGTATATGCATTTACATACATGCATACATACATATATGTATGTATAATATACTTTAAAATACTTTATGTGACAGAAGTCCACAATTTCTTATATGGTTCTCTTTTAAGGTCTCTGAATATTGGAATATTTCTGTTTAATGATGATTTTTAAATTTACAATAAAGAATTTAAAAGAACTGTCACTAACATCATCTTATTTGATTCTCATAGCATACTTCTGAAGTAGGTAGTTCAAGTAATATATCATATCCTCTTTGTAGATGAAAAAATTGAGTCTCAGAGTAATTGAATGACTTACCCAATGTCCTGCAGAATACGTGATGGTCAAGACTTTAATCTAAGTCTTCTGTTTTAAAATGTATTATTCTTTCCAAAATAACATTACTTCTTCAGTTGACTGATAATGGTTTTCCCATGGTCGTCATTTCTCTTCCATAAATATCAGAATTTTATGATCTTATTGAAAGTTTCTTTATCTTTGGTCAAATGTGACTGAGGCTGTTTCTATTTTTCCCAACCCTGGAAACTATATGTAACTTTGAGCTACTTTGGTTTTATGCTTATTGAAATCCATTCAAATTTAAGACAAAAAGATGAATTTAGGAAGAGAAAGACTAAACCTTCTCCCTTATGACAGCTCTACCTTTGTAAAGTTTGCATGGTAATAATGCTCAAGTTCTTCTCAAACAAATTTGTTAAGAGGCTTGTTGGGATCTAGAAATTAATATGGTATGTAGCCTAACTGAAAAGCATAGGAAAAGTAATAGACTTTTTTTGCTATGGCAAATCAAGATGAAAGTTAACCTAATGAATTATAATTTTAATTGTGCTTGTAGATTTTGAAGCCAGTTCTTGTGGATTTAATGTTTAATCTTTGGTGGTTAATGTAAACTATCATAGAAAATGTATCCCCAAGTGTTTGAGCCTATTTAACTTTTATAAGATGACAAATCCCATGACATACTGTAGGGATAATTTCAGCCTTTCATTTGCCCAGTGTAATCAGGCAAAGTTTCATTCTTGTGACAATGTGAGAGCACCCTATTAATAATTTTCATTCTTGACAACTTAGACATTGTCTTGTTGGTCTTTTTTTCTCTTAAGTTCCAAATACTTGTGCTAAGCCAATATTATTTTTGTTTCACCAATTCCTTTCCCTCCTACACTCCTTTTCTGCTTCATCACTTCTCTCCTTCACCTGCCCAGATTTAAATTTCAGGAGCCCACACTCAAAGAGCTCAACCATTCAGTGCTTCCCCATGTGCTTCCATTCTACCATCCTTAAGATTTTGCACCTACTCTGCTTACTCTTATCACTTTGACTAAACAGATCTCTTCCTTATTTCCTGTATCTGCCGCTTCTGTCCTGGAGTTTGATTAATGGTAGCTAATATGTCATTCACTTCTTTTTTAGTTAGCTGCCTCTTACTAACTTAGTAACTCCTGGAGTTCTGGGCTCACTAAGGGGTCATTTCTGATGCTTTACAAATGTTCAAAAGATGGGAGCCTAACTCATCATGTGTTTGCAACCTGTGGCAGAGGTGCTTAACTAGATAATGCAAGTAATTATTGAGTGCAAGGTACCATACTAGATGATGGGAGAATCAAAGATAAAAAAACAAAACAAGGAGCTTACCTCCTATAGGGAGGAGTCAGTAAGTGTGCAGATAAGTAGGTATAGGAAATATACTTTATAAATCCAAAGCAATTTGAGGCATGGGGAGCACTAATAACTTAGTGGGGGATGAGGTAATGGTTGGTTTATCTAAATAGATAATGTTCATCTTGGGCTCTACTTGTCTTAGCTCCTTTACTTACAACAAATCTGAGGCAGATGCTATTCTTTTTTTTTTTTTGAGGGCAATTGGGGGTTAAGTGACTTGCCCAAGGTCACACGGCTAGTTTTTTTGTGTTAAGTGTCTGAGGCCGGATTTCAACTCAGGTACTCTTGACTCCAGGGCCGGTGCTCTATTAACTGCGCCCCCTAGCAGCCCCACAGATGCTACTCTTAACCCCATTTGACACACAAGTGACTTGTCTAGAATCATACTGTAAGTATTTGAGGTGGAGTAAATCAAGTCTGTTTGGAGGCTTTACTTGGCTAAATCCATGGTTAGGAAAATCTCCGTGGTTTTGATTTTAGGGTAGAGAATATCCACCCCTGCCCTGATCACAAGTAGTCTTATGCCTCGACATGTGTATTTGTAGGCACGATAGGCACAGGTTGAGCATACCTACCCCGTGTACTTTTAGACATTCTCACTGTCATAGCTGTCATAAAGCAGTAACCCCTGCTCCCCAGCTCTTTAATTTTTTTTTTTGCAGATATTTCCAAAATGGTAAAAGGAAGCGTTGGAGCTGGCAATTGTGAATAAACATTTTGTCACTCCAACCAAATTTGGTATGAGCCTGGTTCCAATGGAGAGCTCTTTCCTCAAAACTACAGAAAGAGAGACTTGGCTTCTTTAGGCCCAGATGGCACAATGAGGATCAGAAGAACAGAAACTTGGAGCATGGGGTAGGGCTGCTGCACTTTAAAAAGTGCTGTCATGTTTACAAGATATTTCTGAGCAAACACATTAAATGTATACAAATAATTAAAAGAAACTGACCATTTTATGCAGTTTCTATTAGTCGATGTAGCTGGGAGATTATAGTCCATTGCAGAAAGAAGAGGAAGATAGTTCCCCACTTCCAGAACTTTCAGTATAACATTAGTAATGAAAATGAATAAATTAGGGAGCTTAGGGATGCAGCAGTAGGAATGGCAGACAAGACGAAAAAGAGGAAGGTAATTTATGCAAGGGATCACCATTGAAAAAACTTTTAAAATATTCTGTCATTGAATTACATTAGGCCTCTTTATTTATGTTTCCTTAGGCCTTGGTTTGATTCTGTGTTCTTGATAGATTCTATAATAAATTATTCATTTATATAAATAAAGATAGCAGAATCTGGATGTGAGAAGTGTTGAGCCGAATGAAAGTAAGGTAAGGGGGTAATTCTGCATAAGCACATAAAGTCTGAATTATGACCATTTATTTTTTGGACAACACCTTATTAGTCAGGAGTTAAAGATGCTGTGGGCTTCAGGACTTAAGAGGACTAAAAAGAGACTATATCTTGAAGCACAGCATATCACTGGATAGATAAAGGCATACTGGTATTAGTAACATAAGATCAAGTCAGAGATGTAGGCAGAGCCCACAGAGCAGGAAGACACAAGGTGTCTGTCATAAATAAAAACAGGACTTTCTCTAAACTCTCCCACAATCAGAATTCAGGAAAAAACATAAGTTTACCTGAGCCCAAGTTCACAAGGAAAAGTCAGGGTTCAAGCTAGAACAGCATGAACTGGGAGGAGAAAAAAGCTCAGAAAAGACAAATTAGACTGTTGTTGCACAAAAGCTTCTGTACAAGTATTTATACTTGGTCTAGGGAGCTAGGAACAAGAGTAAACAGGGCAAACACTGACATTCAGTGCACATTAACTTCATATTCATCACTACTGCTGGGTAGATAGTAGATAATTATGGTACATTGAACCATAGAGTTCAAAGAGAATTTAGCATTTTTTCTAGTTAAATTTCCATTTACTGCAGTTGTTTACCTTCTACAAAATTCCTGACTAGTGGTCACATATACGTTCTGCTTGAAAATTTGAAGTGTAACAAAGAGTGAAAAGTGTTTCAAGTCAGCCCCACTCCACTTTGGGATAGCTGGATCTGATAAAGAGTATTTCTCAAATTGAGCTGATTTTTGCCACCCTATAACTTCCATTTAGTGGTCCTACTCCTTCAGTTTTCTAAAACCACGTAATACGCAAAAGCTGCTCTTTTCCATATGTCATCCCTTCATATATTTGAAGATAGATCATGTCTTTTTATCTCCAGAATAAACATTCTTAATTTCTATTTTTCACATATCATAGTTTCCAATCTATGGAAATTTGAAAGTTGTCATCCTCAAGTCATCATCAATATCACCTACCTTTGACAAACTCTGTCTACTTTGTTGTTATCCTTTTGTTTCCCAAAAAAGTTTTGATGACTTTTGTTTTTGCATTTTGGAAAGAAGAGAGCAGGGCAGTTGGGATTAAGTGACTTGCCTAAGGTCAGATGGCTAGTAAATATGAAGTGTCTGAAGTCACATTTGAATTCAGGTCCTCCTGTCTCCAGTGCTGGGGCTTTATTCACTTAGCCACCTAGCCACCCCTAGTTTTGATGACTTAAAAGTCATTTCCCAATGTTTCCTTATTCCAATAGAATCCTCCTCTATATAAAGAAAAAATAGTTAAGCAAAACTGGCCAACCCAATGATGGTCACAGAGAATATTTGAATATGGCACAGTGGAAATAACTGCGGATCTGGAATAAAGGGATCTACGTTCAAATCTTTACCAATACTACTTGGGTGATCTTGGGCAACCCATTTAGCTTCCCTGGGTTTTGGTTACTTCATCTGTAGAATGGGAGTGGAGGGAGATGCTAGATAGAGTAGATGATCTCTCACTTCTATTCCTGCTTTAAATATATGATCTTCGAGTATAACAGTTCTTAAAATATGGCATGATTTCAAAGTATGGACTACTGGAGCTTCTCAAGACCCTTTCAGAGAGTCTACTAGTCAAAACTATTTTCATAATACTACTAACATGAATTATTTTCAAATACAGTGAATATTGATAAGCTATAACTCATTTAAACAAAAGCTTCTTAGGGGGTCCTCCACAATTTTTAAGAGTAAAAAATGGCCCAAAGACCAAAAGTCTGAGAACTGCTGCCCTAGTGTATTATTTTTAAAATATATTGTATTACTCATTTACAGAAAGGAGGGAACTGCTGTTCATCATCTAAGACCAAAATGTGTCATTCGTTGATTGCATTTAATTTGAGATCAGCTGCCTTTTACTCTTGTTTCCATGTATATTCTTTATATTCTTCTCTTGTTTTTTTCTTCCCTTTGAATTAGTTCATGTAAATCTTCCCATGTTTCCCCAAATTCCTCATATGAATTGTTCCTTGTGTTGCAATAATATTCCATTACTTTCTTTTTTGCAATTTGTTCAACCATTCCCTTCTCAGAGTCTTATAAGTGTGTGAATTGAACTTTGTGTTTCCTACGTGGTCTATCTGGAGTAGGAAATGACAAACCATCCCAGTATCTTTGCCAAGAAAACCCCAAATGGGGACAGAAAGAGTTGGACATGACTGAAAATGACTGATCAACAACAACAAAAATATGGTCTATCCTTCATAGAATACAGTGGGACTATTTTCTATTTTTATTCTCTTATACTACATATTTCTAGAAAGCTTGAGACCACATTAGCTGTTTTAGCAACTACTTGCTTTGGTAAATGCATGTTGATTAACTTGATAATCAGTTGGTATTCATCAAGCCTCCATCGTGTTTTGGCATTGTACATGGTCCTATATATAGATCAGACATTGATGTATACTTATGTTCACCAATTTTCACTGCAGGGGAAATAAAGCTAATAGAAATTACATCGAATTTACATTCATTCAGTAAATAAATATTTATTGAGTACCTTTTATGCGGAGGATGTGGGATGGGGTGGGAAAAGGATAAAACATAAAGTTTCTGCCCTCAGGGAGCTTATAGAAAAATGAAGGAAATTGTCTTATATAATAGGAAGTATACAAAGCAGAGTGTGATAAGTGTGTATTAGCATACACTGTAGTATGACAATTTAGAGTAGTGGTTCTCAACCTTCCTAATGCCATTACCCTTGCATGTGGGCAGACCTTCCTGGAGACAGAGGAGAAGTGTCTCGGTTCCTAAGACCATAGGAAATATGTGTTTTTCAATGGTCTTAGGCAACCCCTGTGAAAGGGTCATTTGACCCCCAAAGGGGTCACGACCCACAGGTTGAGGGCTGTTGGTTTAGAGGAAGGAGACAGGACTAGCTATAGGTGACTAGGGGTGTCTTTATGCAGAATATGGCATTTGGACTCAGCATTGAAGGATAGGTATGATGGCATAAAATACAGAAATGGTGTGAGTGTTTCAAGAATAGGAAACAGTAAGAGAAAAGACATGGAAACAAAAAAGGAGCATGATCAGGGCAAGATTTAATTTGACTAGTGCATAAAACATGTGAAAAGAGAACAAGGTGAAGATAGAAAGGTATCTTAGAACCAGGTTGTTGAGTTCTCTGAACTCCAGTCTATGTAGTTTAAGTTTTACTCAGCAAGTAATAGGGAGGCATTGAAGGCCTTTGAACATAGTAGTGTATGATGGGTAATATATGAGGAAGATAAGGTATTGGAGAGAGAAAAGACTGAAAGTACAGAAATTGTTAAGAGACTTAAGGATACTAAGAATACCAAAAAAACCCCAACAGAAAGGTTGGTTTGCAGAGGCAGAATGATAAGACTTGGTGACTTATTTGTTCTGGTGGATAAGAGAGAGGGAGAGTTTGTTATAAGTAAAGCAGTTTTTTTGTGTCTTTGCGTAAGCAGCCGCCTTTCTTTAAAATGTACCTCCTCCTTACTTTTGCCTTGTGCCATCCATAGCTACCTTGAAAGCACATTTTGGGTGCCATTTCCTATATAAGATCTTTCCTGAACTCACCAGCTATTAGAACTCTTTTACTGTTGAAATTACCTTGTACTAATTTTTAAACTTTGTGTTATCTTACTTGCGTATTCATTTGTATATTGCGTGTAAGTGACGCGCTGCAAATGGATCAGAAACTTTGAGATTAGGGATGAAGCAATTTTTGTTTTATCTCCGACGCCTAAAGTGCCTTGGACATAATAGACACTTAGTAAAAATTTAATTCAACAAAACAACCATCGAATTCTCAAAAATAACTGTACATTTTAAAAATGATTCAGAAATGACTGTGGATCTTGATCTCATAGCAATGGCATAGACCCAAAGACTATCAATGTCTGTCTAGGAGGGATTTATAAGGAATTTTCTCAATCTAGTTAGTCTGACATGTGAATTAGTTAATGTTTTTTATTGCAAATGCAAAGCTGTAATGGAAATCTGAAGCTTTTTCCTGCCCATATCCCCTTTGCTTAAGTGGCTCCAAGAATATTCATGTGGAGCCCGTGGCGAGAAGCTTGTTTTTTTGGGGGAATGGCCATACCTTGTTATTTTGTAATTGGACAGTGGGTCAAGAGGGCTGACCCAGGAAAAGCCTATATATACACCCTGATGTGAGGCTTTGCTTTGGGGCTCACTTTGAGAAGAGTTGTATGATTTGACCAGATGAGACTCTGGGAAGCTATTGAGCCCCCCGGCTTTGAAAAACCCAGAAACCCAGATCTTGATGCTTCCCATTGTGGTAACTTGAATAGGTAATGGATGTGATGGTCAGATGGTCGGAAGCCCATCCGCTGATCTGTTTCTTGTAACTTGCTTGTAACTTCTGTTTGTAAATTGTGCCTGTAACTTGGGTTTGTATTCTCTGGAGTTCAGGATGCTGGCTTTTCCCCTGAACTAGATAAATGGTATGTTTGTTTGATTAAAGAAAGATTGTTAACTCACTTTGAGTTGCTTTCCTTTAGTAAAGCAGATCTAAGAACCTGTGCTAGCAGCTGCCCTGGGTATACTAGGGTGCTTGCTGATACAAAAGACAATGTAAACTCTCATCTTAATGAGAAATGTGATATGATATAGAAAGATAAATTTTAACTTTTATTTTTACTGATAATGTTTTATATAGATCTACCAAATTGGGATATAATGGCATACAATATGGTGAGCATTAATAACAATGACAGTATTGGAAATTAAAGCAAAAATGTAGTGTCAGTGAAATTATTTTATTAGGACATAGTCATTATAAAAAAAAGAAATATGCTATCCAAGAAATGAAAAATGTGGTTGTTTCATACAAGCACATTTTAACCTTTGGCCACTGACTTGAACTCATGATACTCAGACAAAGATGGGGAAAGAGGAACAGAAAAATTCAGAAAATTGTGGCATAGTGGTTCTTTGAATCTATAATAGGTATTTTCACCTTTTTCTTATTATGATGTACAATTTCCTCTATTTGGAAGCTTGGTGTAGTAGATAAAACTGGATCTGGAGTTGAGAAAACTAGAGTCCAAATCCTGCTTCATACGTTTATGAATTATGTAACTCTGGACAAGTCACTTAATCTCTCTCAGGTTCCTTATCTATAAAATTGAGATAACATTGTAAGGATAACACGAGACAATATTTGTAAAATATTTTGCAAACCATAAAAGTGCTATATGAGTGCTGGTAATTATTACTTGTTATTTTTATAAGATAATTTAAGATGCCCTTTCTGAGGAAAGTTCAAAAAATCCTTCTCTTAATGCATCTCTTTCAAAGGTTTTAGTACTTTAGGCCCCAGGGAATTTATGACTGGCAACTTCAGCTACTTTAATTGGTGGGCTTGGGGTCTTAGGAATCAGTGGAGTGATGTCAGGTGATACTTGCAATATTTAGCTTTGGCTTTGTGTACTTGGGATCAGACTTGGTCATTTTTGTATCAGAGTTGGTGACTTTGGGCTCAAAAGGCTTAGGAGTCATCAACTGAGTGGTCTAGGTAACCTTAGGCTGTGATCCCACAATTTTAGAGTGAAACTTGGTGGTACTCTTAGGCCTTGAACATTTGATATTAACATTGGGACCCAGATGTTTGCTAGTAGTCTTAGGGCTAGTATGTTTGGCTATGGACTTAAGGCCTGTGGGCTTGATGATCACGGCCCTGGGAAAATTGGACTCAGGTGCTAACAGCCTTAATGCCCCCATTCAGTCACTGATGACTCTGGCTTTGTTGGCTTCTATCTTTTTCAGTCTCTTCTTTTGCTTCTTAGCAAAGTTTCTCTTTCCCAGAAATCTGGGGATGGTCCCATTCAGAGGCTTACATCTCTGTGAATAGTTTAATGATGTACTTTCTGTGCCATATGTGTGACTGGTGGTATGGACAATATGGTTCCTAAACTTGGACATCTTGACACTGTTGCTGCCTGTGATGTCAGATGCCCCCCAGAGCAGAAGAGTTTACCAAGAGGAAAAGAGAAAAAAGCAGATGCAAATATTTATTGAGTGATTAAATAAGTCTTGCACCAGAACCCTAGCCTTTATGTGTGAGTGCATTACCACACGAATGCACTCACTCTATCTAGCAAGGTGAAAAGTACCTTAAAATAAACTTTTTAAAGAACATTGCAGCTGAGAGAGAGAGGGAAAATTGAGCAGAGAACTTGAACCTTGAGACACAAAGCTCTTGGAGAGGAGAGAACTCAGAGTACTATCTCAATTAACCCATGATGAGAAGACAAAAACCATAGAATACTGGCCAGTGTGAGTCAAAATTCTGAAACCATGAAGCCACATTTTGGAACTGCACCACTTGGAGAGGCAGGAGGGTAGACCTGAGCTGGGAAAGAACCCACTTAGGGCGTGAAAGCTGGTGGCAAAGCAAATATTATCTGGTAGCTTCTTATTTTAACTATTCTTTTTAACTTGTTTTTTAACTGTTCTTACTAAACCCAATTGTATTTTCTTGCTATAGTACAAGGGCTATCCAAACTTTAAAAATTTCAGTGCCCTGGACAAAGTCCTGGTTGCCTTACTTGAAATAACTTTATAACTGTGTCTTGAAAACACACACACACACACACACAGACGTATATGTGTATATATAACTATTTATCAAAGGCATGTAAATGTTTCCTTGATTAAAAAAATTCATTCATTCTGGAGTTTATAGTAGTTTTGTCATTATGCTTTTTCTTAGTCAGTAGATACTGATACTGCAATTATTATTTTGTATAGAACTATAAAATTTTCATGTAACAAAAAGAGCCTATCCTTTCTTACCCATGGACAAATCTACCCATTTCTCTTTATTCTCCTCCCCCAAAGAGACTCCTTTTATGCTGGTCAGTGATTGACACTTCCTCCCTTGTCCAGAGTATTTCTAAAGGCTTAAAATGAAAGTCCACAGGCTTTGAAAACTATATTATCTCCTCCTGTATCTGTTGGTGGGTAAGTGGAAAAGACAGTGTTTGGTGCAAATCTGAATGAGTCAGTACCTCCCACAATTCCATATCATTGACTTTACTGTCTCAGTCCTATAACTTCATTTAGCAACCCACAGCATGAAACCTACAGAGATGTGGCGCCCACTTTGCTATTTCCTTTCACTAATTAGACATATTTTTTGAGTATTCCATCATGCCAGTTCTAGGGCAGCCAGGTGGTTCAGTGGATAGAGTGCTTGACCTGGAGTCAGGAAGACATGAGTTTATACCCAGACTAGATACCTATTAGCTGTGTGACCCTGAGCAAGTCACTTAACTCTTCCCCAGTTTCCTCATCTGTAAAATGAGCTGGAGAAGGAAATGGTAAACCATTCTAGTATCTTTGCGAAGAAAACCCCAAACAGGGTCCTTAAGTCTCAGACACAACTGAAACAACTGAGCAATAGCACTAAAGCTCTAGGAACCATCATCCCTACTCTTCAGTTCAAAGTTCTCATAGTACACTTTGGGCAAAGTGACACTTATTCACTATTACTTTCTAAGCCCTTCCTGTTGCTGCTTAGGTCAGCAGTTCTTTTGGATCAACAGTTTTGATCTTAAAGGGAAGGGACAGGAGAGAATCAAGGAATATTCTTTTCTCTTGACCCTTTATAAATCATTATTGGTTTTGGACCTGTGAGCAAATGACTCTCTTTGAAACAGTTTCAACAAGGACATGTTAAAAATTCTGCAAGTAATTCTTGGGCTGAAAAACTCATTGGTCTATATGTGTAAAAGCATAGTATTCTCTCTAGTCCTCCCTAGTTCCACTTCTAAAGCTAGTTTTGTTATTACATTCTGGAGATTGACATAAACCAAGAGGAGGGGCAATTTGACACTATGCATGTGGAACTAAATTAACACCAAGTGGAGTTGTCATCAAACATTATTATGTGCAGCCATTGGCAACAGGACAAGAAATGGAACATATGTATCATTTCTGATAGGCTGTAATTTGAGCTGAGATTTTGTATGTTTATTTTTGCATTTGCAAGGAACTGAACTCTTTTTTTGACAGATGTCAGGTTATGCTCCCTCATAGACTAGAAATGAACACTGGGAAAGGGCATTGCTCTTCATACTTATCCTGCGCATCATAGCATGGACTTTATGCTGTCTTGAAAGTGTATTGAAAAATGAAATTAACATATGTGTTCATGCAGCCTGAAGCGCCATCTTGATTGAGATATCCCGAGCAGCAAACCACAGTTTAACAACATAGACTTGAAAAGGTGGTCACGAATCTGTGATCTGTTTGATAGGAAACTGAGATTCATTACCTTATACTTATACTTACTTGGCTAGCAGGTGCATTTTTATCACTGTAACTCTTTTTTCTTCTTCCAGTGAATAAAGTACAATTCAAATTGTACTTTATGGTCAAATGAGATGTGTGGATCTTTTGCTGTAGGTGCGTATGAGTTCTTATCCCATGTGTGGTGTACTTCAGCTTAATAATCCTTTTGAATTGCTGACATTTCAGAAAAACGGTTCAAAATTTTGTTACCAATAGTCACAGATGAGCTCCAGAGCATAGTAATGAGTCATCAAGAAAACTGACTCTGTCATTGCCCCTCGGTCAAAGTACAATGAACTTTTCCTGAATAGGGCTGTAGAGAGCATGCATTCTTTTGATAATACTAGCATCTAGCATTTACATAGCACTTAAAAGTTTTAAAAGATTGTTTCTCATTCGATCTTCACAATAAACATGTCCCCATTGTACACAGGAAGAAACTGTGACAGATTAATCTAGGATCCAAGAGCTGTGTGAGGCAGGATTTGAACTCAGGTCCTCCTAACTCCAGTTCTAATATTCTATCCACTGTATTGCCTAACAGGCTTAGAATATCTCCCATGATTGTGTGCATTTTTCTTTATTCTAACTAGAAAACCACTATATAGTGAACCAAATTGTTCCAATTCAAGTGCTACTCCCTTGGAAATAAGTTCATCAGTCGTTTTGAAAGCTCTGTTGACAATTTCATACAAGTGGCTTGATGTAGTGGATAGGATGCTGGAATTAGGAATGCTTGGCTTCAGATCTCATCTGCTTTATGTGTCTCATAGGACTCCCTAGGTCTTACGTATCAAGTTGTAAAAAGGTTGTGATTGCAAGGAGAAAAATTCCCACGTCTAGAGTTCTCTCCACAGTCTACTAGGGAATTTTTAGCAAGTTGAAGCTGGGATTTACTGATTTCTTGGTAACTTGAAATAACTTAAAGATGTTTCTAACTTGTTTTGTCAAAATGTTGTAGGCCTCATCTCTCCTTTTGAGGCCCACAAAGAACCCCTAGAAGACTGAGTGAGCTACCATATAGTTTAAAGGATACTTCTAGAACATTTGCTTGGTAAAAAAAAAATGGTCACTGATTTTCATTTGTTGTTGTTCAGTCACGTCCAATTCTTTATGATGCCATTTGGGGTTTTCTTGCCAAAGACACTGAAGTGGTTTGCCATTTCCTTGTCCAGCTCATTTTCCAGATGAGGAGACTGAGGCAAACAGTTAAGTGACTTGTCACACAACTAGTAAGTGTCTGAGTCCAGATTTGCACTCATGTAGATGAGTCTTCCTGACTCCAGGCTTAACACTCTATCAACTGCACCATCCCATTGCCCTTTGGATTTTTCATAGTGTCTGAAATTACTGGTTATATTCATGCCTTTACCTTAACAAATCAAAGAGTATCTGTTTAATAAATACATGTTGAATAATTGAATGCTTTAACTCCAGATCCTCATCAAACTACAAAAAATGATGCGAGAGAGTTGACTCAAGATAATATTGTCACTAAGTGATACTTGTTGTAGTGTAGATTATACTACCACTAGCTGAGAGTTGGGGATCTAAGGAAGTGGGACATAGGTCAGACTATCTGGAGGATAGGGCACTGTATCAGGAAGCAGAGGCTCAAGTGGATAGTGGACTCTGTTGGGTAGTTATGGGTCAGAATGAGGAGTAAATGTGGGAAAAATCACCTTTATTTGAACTATTGGGGGACAAGAATAGACATAGATTGGGGAGTCAAAGTCAAACTTTTCCAATTCTTTGCAGTTTCTACTCAGACTGGTTGTGGCACAGAATACATAGACTGGGAGCAAGGAGTTAATTAATGAGAAAAACCAAGACTCTCCCCACTGCTCATGTTAGGCAATATTGCTTTCTGGGATGTGTATTTTAAAAATTGTCTCATGGTTCTGTTTGCACATATTCTTCCCTTAAAGATGAGTTGGCACAGAGCAGTTCCAAGACAGACTTTCTGGGGGAGGGGGCAGGGAAGCTTCCATGCTTCAAATGCTTTGGGGTCCGTGTGCTGGAAGGACTTAACACCCCCTACCTTTCCCGATTTCAAGCTGTAAACTAATACAACATCAGTTCTTTAAAAGAGTGGTAGAAAGAAAAAAACATTGTTTCAGCGGACCTTCTGGCAAAGCACATTGATTTTATTTATAGATTCCTATTGATTTTTGGTGTGACTTTAATGTGTGTTGGTGTGAAGTACCCGTGATAATTGTTATAGGCGGGAAAAGATGCCTCCCAAATAGTAGGTGCTGTTGCATCCGGAAAATCTCACGTGATTGATTTGGGTAAAGAAGCTTTAATTTTTAAATTGCTTTTGAACTTTTCATTATGTGAAAGGGAGAAGGGCGGGAAAGGGTAAGAGAGGGTAATTGCACCTGGCCCCTGGCTACCTCACAGTCCGTTGTGTGGATTAATGAGATAATCCATGTGTAGCATTTGGTGTGTCTTGAAGGATGCCTCTACATAAATATTAGATATTAACATGAATACCATGCACAAGTGCTTGGAGATAATCATTTTCATCCTCATTTGCTAAATGATAGGGTATGACCATAACAATTTAGATATGAGAGTTAGATATGTGTTGTGATGGGGAGACAGAGCAAGAGATTGGAAGGAAGGGAAATTTGTGGATAGAGTGAGTGAGAAACCATCAACTTTTCAAATTCAGGAAAATCTTATTGGGTTAATTATTCTTTCTTCTCTTTATTCCTACGCTGTTGTGCCACAAGATTAGGAATTCTCTTCTGTGAGACTAAATATAGACTTTGAATAGAAATCTGATTGAGATCCACCTCCTTTAAAGGAATGACCTTAAATTAGGCCACCTGGGATATGAAAGATAAAGGGACGGTTATCAGCCCTGTAGGTGGGGGAGCTGCTTCCAGTGCTACCGCCTGCATCGCCACTGACCATTATTTTCTCCCTGCTTACTTCTCCAAGAAAAGATCCAAAAGAATGATTATTTGGAAGAGCATGAAAGTGGGAATTAAGGGACTTGGCTTCTTATCTTAGCCCTTACGTTCTCACATTTTTTTCTTGTCCTTTGCCAAGTGAATAACAAATAACCTCGTGAGATCTTCAGTGTCTAAGAAACATTTGGTCAGAAATAGGTTGATGAAAATACAAACTGCTAGCAATTATTTAGGATCTGGTCATATTAGAATCATATAATTGTAGATGAAGCTCTAATTCAATTTAATTCAATTCATTTTTACGTGTTTAGTATGCATTAATGTGTGCAGAACACTGCCTTGCATACTAAGAGAGATATAACACTCTTCTAAGGCACAGTTTCTTCTTTCTTGGAGTTTACAGACATCCTAGACGTAGGCACAGGAAACATGAGAAAAAGCTTAGAGGTGGGAAACCACAAATTGTGTTCAGAAAAAACAAAACAGAACATCCTAAGGGTCATTCATCATTATGGCTAATACCAATCTTCTTGTTTCTTGTATTCTTGACTTGAACAAAAAATTCTTCTTTTTTTGCTAACTTGAACTTTAAATTAGTGGTCAGGTAGTAAAAGAAAACCAGAGAAAAAATTCACATTGGCCATTTCTCACTTTTATTGTTTTATAAACAACTCGGATAAGGGGCAAAGAGGTTAATGGTGCAATAATGGATGAAAGAGCGTTGGGAAACTATCTGTAGAATTTAGTAATCTATTATTATTCCTATCCTCTAGGCTCATAGTTAATGAGTGGTAGTTGTCTTCTCTTGAACTACAAGCCATATCCTGTAAATAAAATAAGTGATTCTTTCCTTTATAGTTTGGAAACTTGTGTATTGTATCAAGGTATCCAGTTGAAATAGTCACTGTGGCAGTAACCCTTTTGTTTGTGCGATTTGTCCAGAATTTCTTTAGAGATTAGGATCAGTAAAGTAGAAAATCCCTTATTGGAGACAGTATTTGCTGGGACCTACTAGTTCAACACACACACACGCACACACACACACAACCCCCACACAATATATACTGTGTGGATGTATATGCATATGTATATATATATGTTTACATACACATTCATACATGTATATATGTTTATATACACAGTCATATATGTATATATGTTTATATACACATTCATACATGTGCACATACATTTGTATATATACAAATATATCTATATATATACAAATGTATATATGCATGTGTATATATATGCATAGATATCTATATTAATATATACACATATATATACATACATATAAATACAAAATGCAAATACAAAACCCAGCCCATTTGCAAATAGACCAACCTGTTTGGAAATTGGCAAATGGCACTTGCCCAAATGTGAAGGAATGGTGAATTCAAAATTTAGACTTAAAGGTTAATTTTAAAACATTTTTATTGAATTGAAAAAAATATTAACAGCAACAACAACAAATCCCATGTTTATCAACTATGCCTTAAAACATTTTGGGGGAGTCAGAAACTAGGATTAAATATATATTTAATTAGTTTTTTTTAAAAAGCATTTTAAAGTTTTAATTGGTTTTGGTTTCAATTCAGCTGAAGAAAAGTTGTGGGTTTTTTATTTAGGTGTTTCATTTTAATTAAATTCATTATTTTTGAGAGGCACTTATTAAGGAAAAGAACATTGAAATATTAGTCAAATACATACATACACACATATATGTGCATATATAAAAGTGTACTGTGCATGTTTTGTCTATATACACATGTGTGTATATGTGTAGATATACATTGCATACACACACACACACACACACACACACACACACACACACGATTTTTTTTGAGGTGAGAAACCTACCTCACAGGTAGAAAGTAGAAGAACCAGGGTTAGTTTCCAATTCTGTGCAACTAAAAAATTAGCGCAAATACTTTTACATTTATACATCCTTTCCCTTTTCTTTGGTCTATTTGGACTAGAGGTAGTGTTACTGACTGAAGGGTCATGTACAGTTGAGCTATTTGAGGGCATAATTGTAAATTGCTTTCTAGACTAGTAGGTCAATTCATAGCATCACTAATGGAGAGTTAATGTGCTCATTTTCTCATACCCTTTCTAACTTTTATCATTATCCTTTATTTGCCAACTTCAACCAACTGATGTGTAAGGTGGAACCTCTGAGTTGTTTTAATTTGCATTTCTATAATCATTAATGATTCAGAATCATTTTTTCACATCATTATTGGATCCTTGGATTTCTTCCCTTGAAAACTAGCTGTTCATATCCTTTGACCATTATGCAGTTGGGAAATAGCCCTTAGTTTTATAAATTTGAATCAGTTCCTTATATTGTGTGGAAATTAAACCTTTATCATGGAAACTTATTGAGTTTTCCTAGTTAACTGTTTCCCTTTTGATCTTAGCTATATTGGTTCTGTCTGTACAAAACTTTTTTTCAAATTTATGTAAGCAAAATAAAAATCCTTTTTATCTTCTATGATCCTCTTTATTACTTCTTTGGTCATGAACTCTTCCCCTATTCATAGGTTTAAAAGGTAACTTCTGTGCTTCTCTAATTTGTTGTATGTGACCTTTTATATCTAAATTATTCATCCATTTGGAGCTTATCTTGATATATGTTATGAGATACTAGGCTAAACCCAAATTTTCCAAGATGACTTTCAGTTTTCCTGGAAGTTTTTGTTGAACAGTGATGAATCCACACCCCAGTATCAGATTTATTATCTACTACTAGGCTACTAGGTCTGTAGGTTTTTGCTTCTGTATTTTGTGCTTTATTGTAAACCTAATTAACCATAGGAATAACAAATACACAAAAATACATGATTATATCAATAGGGGTAGAAAAATTTTTTGGACAAAATGCAATACTTGTTTCTGTCTAAAAATATTAGAAAACAGGAATAAATTTACCTTTTCTTAACACAATTGTAACCATGTACAGTAAAGAGCCAGCATTATGCGTTATGAGAATAAGTGAATTAATGCCATACTGATCAGGGGTAAGATAAGGATATCCATTGTACCCTGCTATTTAATATCATCCTAGAAATGCTCATTATAGCAAAAAAATAAGAAAAAGAAGTTCACAAAAGAAGCATAGGCAAAGAAGAAACAATGATCACTTTTTGCAGATAATATATGGTTTACTTAGAGACCCTTAGAGAGCCAATTATCAAAACATTGAAATAAATCATAACTCTGGCAGTGTTTCAAGATGGGAAATCAATCAATCAAATTGATATAATAAATCTAAGTTATCAATATTTCTATATAGATGCATATAACTAACAAATTCAGCAGAAAAAGGTAGAAAGATATATTCCATTTAAAATAACAAGAGAATCTTCAAAATACTTGGGAATCTATGTATCAATATATACAGATAAATTTTATCAATATACCTATCATACTTTTTTTCCTTTTTTTGCTTTTTGGAGGGGGGAAGGCTGGGCAATTGGGGTTGACTTACCCAAGGTCACACAACTAGTAAGTGTTAAATGTCTGAAGCCCAATTTTAACTCAACCCTTCCTGACTCCAGGGCCAGTGCTCTATTCACTGTGCCACATAGTCAACCCTAATGTACCACCTTGCCACTCCTAATGCTTTCTTACATGGAGAAATATTAATTGCTAAGGAGTAGGCTAAGCAAATATAATAAAATGACAGTGCTACCTAAATTATTTTACTTATTCAGTGCCATACCAAACAAACTAACCAAGATTTCCTTTATGGCACCAGAAAAACAATAATAAATTCATTGGAGGAGTAAAAAGTAAAAAATTTCAAGGGAAATAATGAAAGTAGGTAGGAAGTAGGAAGCTTAGTGGTATTAAAACTATATTACAAAGCAGTAATCACAGCTTTTTGACACTGGTTAAAAACAGGGAATTTTATTATTTTAGATTTTCTTGCTTAACTAGGAACTAAGATCAATTGTACTTACTGAAAAAGTATAAATACTATCAATATTCTTTAAATTTTTATGCTCAGTTGTAGGACCCTGCTTATGAATCTATTCTAATTTTATTTCAACAAACATTTATTAAGCACATATCACATGCGGAGCACTCTGCCAGGCTTTGATGTCATTGCTTCTGCCACCATGAAATATAGTCTATTTGGAGGAATAGAACACATATATGAATGACCACAATAGGATGCAGAACTTAATAAATATATAAGAAAATTATAGAAATTAAAAATGTTGTAGATGGTCCAAAGATAGAAAAATCAGTTTTGAATAGGAAGATCATGGAAGAAAAGCATTTGAGCCTGGTCTCTAAGGATGGATAGGAGTAGCAGAGAGGGGGATGAAAGGCATTTCCAGCATATGGAACAAGATTCAGAGGCAGAAAAGTGCAAGGTGTGTGTTTGTGTATGTGGTGCGTGTGTGTGTGTGTGTGTGTGTGTGTGTGTGTGTGTTCAGGCCAGAACGTAGTCCAGTTGACTTTGGGCAAATCACTCCTCCCCTCAAAGCTTCAATTTCTTCAGCTTTCATGCAGTGGTTCTCAACCTTCTTTAATCCTGTGACCCTTTAATAAATAAAATAAATAAATAAAATGTGGGTGTGATCTGCATGTGGGCAGACTCACCTGGATATGGATAGAGGAGTGGTGTCTTTGTTCCTAAGACCATCAGAAATATGTGTTTTCCGATGGTCTTAGGTGACCCCATTCAACCCTCAAAGGGGTTGCGACCCACAGTTTGAGAATCCCTGATAGGGCTAACACTATCTGCCTTACTCAACTTTGGCTGCCTCACAGGATTATTGGGATGATTTAATGAAATAACGAGTTTGAAAGTATATAAAATAGTTATACTTCAAATCCTGAATCAAGCTTTTCTTTGCACTTGGCCAAGTCCCTTCTGCCAATTTGTTGACCCATTTTTAGAATAACCAGATTCTTACTGTGGCTTTCACCATAATAGATTTATAGAGAACTTCTTTCATGTCTGAAAACTGCTTAATATTGTTCTGTTTTAAGAGTTCTCTGAAATACATAAAACTTGATATTTTAGGCCATCTCTGTCACTTTTGACTTACATCTTTCACTAATATCTCAAATTTGGTTTTATATTTCATTAAATGTCAATTTAAGATACAGTATAGGATCTGTCAGATCCTGAAGTTCTTTTGCTGTGGGACTCTGATAGCAAAAAGACACCTCCCCCCAACTCACTTCACACGCCCACCTGCTTATTTATGGTACCCTGATTTCTATGTTGAATATTATGGATTTCAAATCAGAATTCTTTCTCCAGTCATATTTCTGACATTCTGTTCTGAACTTCACTTTGCTATTTGACTCTGCATCCTACTTGGAAATGTTTTGTTTTTAAGGAAATCAGTGTGGACAGAAATGTGCCTAGAACTTAAATGCTACTGGGATGCAGATAGCAAGTTTGTTGAACTTTATTAGGAAGAAAGCAAAGATCTTTTTGGTCATCCTGATCTGTAATAGGAGGGGGTTGGATAGCCTTGACTTCCAAGACTCCTTCTGGTTCTAAATACTATGATTTCTGAGCATATAGCCACAGAATACCACCAGAACTCATGTGGCAGGCTTTTTTCCTCTTTCCTAAGTTTTGAGACAGTACAATAAAGACAAAAAAGAAAAGCTATCAAATATGCTATGGCCAAAGAAAGACTGGAAACACTTTTTAATCTTTAACTGGAAAGGTTGGAGCAGAGGGGTTTCTCAAGTCCCTCAGCTAAACTATTGATTTGTGTTCTTTTCTCTTTTGGTAGAAATACTCTGTGAAATCACTCTCAGAGCCAGAAAAGCAGCTTTGTGAATGGATAGTTCCCAGTTGCTTCTGGTGAATGGTATAGAATCTCTCAGCTGAAATGTTGCCCTTCCATTCTGGTAAAAGCAGGGAGCCCAAAGGAAAATGTTTGCCTTTAGGAAAGGTTAGTAAATCCCCTTCACTAGATGTTTGTCCTTCACTAGATATAGGAACCCAGGCAGAGAATGGCAGAGCAAAGGTGGACAGCTATGAATGAGAAAAGTCTGGTATAGTCACAGGAATGAATGAAAGTAATAGGACAAATGAAAGTAGCAGTGAGGTGAGGAGAGAGTCATTCAGAAGACAGACACATGAAAGAATGATGGAGGTTATTGATTTCTTCTTCAAAAGTGGTGGAATTTTATTTTTAAAGAGAAAAAATTGTTTTTAATCCTAACAGAGACATGAAGAATTATTTACAAGGCTTTGCAAATTTGTGAAATGAGAAATTATGCATAGCCTGAAGCCTAGGGCACTGGAACACACAGCCTTTTGAGGTTCCTTGCTTTAGCTGTGGTTTCCCTTTTACCTTTGCAGATTTCTTTCTGTGGGTTTTGAGGTTTATTGTCACTTAACAGAGTGGCGTTTGCAAAGCCAGCCCAAAAGAGGCTAATTATTTTTGCCTAGGCATTAAGCCAACAGTTTGGAGAGCTGTCACCAGGTGAATGATGGTGACTGTTTTATGGCTGTGTAGGTCAGACTTAGCCCAGGCATAATTAAATAAGAAAATAGGAATGGAGCATACAACTGGCAAATTTTGCTTTTTTGTATGATAAATATAGCTATTTAAATAACAGTATGAACATTGATTAATCTCTAGCTTCTAATTTGGACAATGTAATGAGTAATTTAGAACAAGGATTCTTACCATGGGGTCTAAGAACTTGTTTTAAAAACAAAAACCTTCAATAACTGTATTTCAATGTAATTGGTTTTCTTTATTGTACCTCTTCTTCTTCTATTACTACTATTACTACTACTACTACTATTGCTACTACTACTACTACTACTACTACTACTACTACTACTACTACTACTAGATAGCTAGCATTCATACAGCATTTTACAATTTGCAAAGAGCTTTACCATGTTATGCCATTTGATCCTCATAACAACTGTTATTATTATTCCCATATTATATATAAGGAAACTAAGGCTGAGAGGTTATATGACTTGCACAGGTAGTGTCTTAGGCAGGATTTGAACTCAGGTCATCTTGACCCTGGAGCCATATTTGCAATACATAACATAGATGAACAGATATGCCACTTACTTCTGTGACCCCCCACCCCTGCCAAAAGGGTTGAACTGATAGACCTCGTAGAGACAAAGGGGGAATACCATCACTCACGTTGTCACTTTCTAAAATTCCTGAAGGTGTTCCCTTAGTAGTTATCCATAATATAAATCAACTACTGTAAAATTACAAAGTACCTCAAATCTTGTACTGGAATTACTGTCATGTCATGAATGCAATAGCCCTCTGATTATAAACATCAAGTAAGGCATACAATTGGGAGACGTATTTCTAAAGCACCACCTTAGGCACACACTCTCTCTCTTTCTATTTTTATATATATATATATGTGTGTGTGTGTGTGTGTGTATTTATATATACATATATATTTAAAAGCAGGAAAAGATAAACTTCTAATTATTGATTGGTTGGAGAAATTGTGAATGTTTGTTCTGGTGAACATAAGACTCAGAGAATCTTCTGACCTTTTTATCTTCCAGAATCATATAGAAAAGATACTTATTCTTCTTGGTTGATGAGGGCAGAGGCAGGAGCAATAGGCTAGACATTGCAATGAGGTAAATTTAGTTTTAGTATCAGAAAGGAAAAAAGAGTTCCTAAGAAAAAGTTGTCCCAAAGTAGAATGGATCAGCTTGAGGGTCAGTCTGCCCTTATTGGAGGTCTTCAAATAGAGTCTGAATAAACACTTGACAGGGATATCATACTGGTTTGGGGTTGGATTTTGAGGTCCCTTTTAGATCAGATCAGTCGGGGAACTTCAGCCTTGAGGCTACATGTGGCCTTCTAGGTCCTTGGGTGTGGTCTTTTGACTCAGTACAAATTTTACAGAACAAATCCTTTTATTAAGGATATTTGTTCTGAAGTTTGGATTCAGTCAAAGGGCCATACTTGAGGACCTAGAGGGCCACATGTGGCCTCAAGGCCACAGGTTCCCTACCCCTATACTAGATGATTCTATGCTACCTGGGGACCTCCATCTTTTGCAGCTATGCCACTCCTCAGTGCATCAGGGTCCCATTGTCTCTTCTCCGGGTCCCGGGGTCTCTTCTCATTGCTATCTTTGCAATTAAATTCACCCACCAGCAAAACAATTGTGTGGGTTAAGTTACTCTCAGTGCTACAGAGAGCATCATCGCTATGTATTGCTCCTTTTTTTGTTTAAATGTGCTAGTTGATTGAGACAAGCAGAAACACTGGGGAACTCGGTCATAATTGTTGTGGTTTCATCCTGCCATACTGCCTTCTCTGTTGTGCAAACAACTTCTTATTCAAAGTCCTTGTATTGCTTCTGCAAAGCTGTCTTCTACTCATCTCTGATTCCAAATCAGAATGTTTCCAGAATGTCATTACCATAAACTCTCCTTCCCTCTATCCATTTGAATCACTTGGGAAGAAAGTAACTTCAGTAGTTGTCAACCAGCTACTCCTTTATGAAAACTGAAGATTCAGAGTGAATTTCTGAAGTGAGAATTTAAAATGGAAAGAATGCCGGATCTAGAATCAGAAACTAATGTCTTGGTTTGGCCAGAGTTATTGCCCTTATCTATGAAATGAATAGGTTGTACTATAAAGCCTTTCAAGTTCATTAGGCTTTCCCCATTATTAATTTTCCCATTATTGGGCATAAAGAAGAGTACAGACTTGGTGAGCTTCCATTCAGTTTACATATCACCCTAATGTCAGTTGTTTTGTATACATCCATATAGCACCTTTTGTATATATCCATACAGCACCTTTCATTCATTTTATTTATATGTACACACATGCATGCATGTACACACACACACACCTTTTGTATACATCCATACAGCACCCTTCATTCATTTTATTTATATGTACACACATGCATGCATGTACACACACATGTGTATATATATATATACATATACATATATATATATATATATATATATATATATATACACACACAGAGAAAAAGAGACAGAGAAGGAAAAAGGGAGAGTCAGAGAGAGAAAGAGAGAATGGAGAATGGGGAACAGGATCCTTTTGGCCCCCTTATGAAGGGTCCCCTACGGACCTTCTCTCTAGTATTCTTAAATGCCTAAGACAAAATACACAGAAATAGAAAGAGAACCAATTGCAGTGTATTGAAATACATTTATCAATTTTTTACAAAAATTAGTTCATAGGCCTCAGGTTAAGAACATCTGTTCTAAAAAGACAGTAAGGCAATCAATTTATTGTAAGGTGAAGAGCTAATTGGTTCCATCTTTACTTAAAACCTTCTTTGAGGTCTCAGCACTAATCTATAGGCGTCCTCTCAGGATAACCCTGGATCAAGGCAATTGATTAGTGAGAGGCAATGTGGTAGAGTCGATAAAGGGCTGGGCTGCACTGAGAGTCAGGAAGATCTAGATTTACATCCTGCTGCAGTCCTTGGCCTATTGTGTGACTGAGGGAGAGTTACTTAGCCCCTTTGGTCCTTAGTTTTCTCATCTGTAAAATGGGAATGACAACAGCACCTACCTCATAAAGTTGTTGTGAAGAGCAAATGGGCTAATGTATTTAAAACGTTGTTATTACTCCCAAGGTGGAATTTTGGGCAGAGGAACTTGAAGATCCATTTATATGGACATTGCCAAAGGAAGATATATCATACTGAGCTCCAGTCTGTGAGGATTATCACATCTTAGCCACTACTGCCTGAATGTCATGGTTCCTATTCTCACTATTGCCATATTGACTAATTCTTCAGGGGTCTCATCTGAATGGAGCAGCATTTACCATTTCCAAGTCTTGTGTCATACTAGGCCCCCTATCAGGGGTCAGCCCTACATCATAACTCATCACTTTGGAAAATTTTTCTCTCAGAGAACATCACATATTTTATTGATCAACTGGGCAGCATAAGTTCCTAACACTCCTCAATTTATAAATGCCTGGACTTATCCTGTTTTCCTTTGGCCTCGGATCCAAAAGAACTTTAAATCTGGCTACAGAAGATGTCCTGCCAACAGCCCCAGTGCTTACTTCCTCACCTCTAGTGGCTTTGCTTGCCAGGCCCAAAATTCAGCTCCATTTTTCCTGCTCTTTAGTGTTTCTCTCTTTATTATAGTACCTTTTCTGCTTGCCCTTCTAGATCATATGATCCTTGGTACTGCAACAAAGCCAATAATGCTGGTGAACTGAGTATTACTATAGCCTCATGGATATGGGTAGAATCATCACTTAGCTACATGGCTTTCCTCCCTTTCTTGTGAGTCTTCTCTGTTTCTAAATGTTCATTCATCCAGATGATCACTCAGGCACACCAACATGTCACTCAAGCCTATAACACTAAGTTATAGGAAGGATTTGCCCCACTAATCAGTCAGACTCTCTTAAAACTTCTAACAAAATCTTTATCAAGCCCCATGTCACATCAATGATTAAAAAAATCCATTGAAATATGAGGAAGATAAGAGCATATTTATAGGTAAAGTGCCAAAGATTAAAGAGAGAATGAAAATTTGATTCAAAAAATTCTAATTAAGCATCTACTATGGTCAGAAAAATGTCTTAAGATATTGGCTAAAGACAGACAAAGACAACAGAAACAGCAACATTTTATTTTATTTTGCTTTGCTTTTTGGAGAGGGGAAGGCAGGGAAATTGGGGTTAAATGACTTGCCCAAGGTCACATGGCTAGGGAGTATTAAGTGTCTGAGGCCATATTTGAACTCAGGTCCCTCTGACTCCAGGGCCAGTGATCTATTCACTGCACCACCTAGCTGCCCCAAGAGCAACCTTTTAAAGGATGTGGTAAAGATATGTTCAAGCACACAAGTAGTCTTGGAAAAGACAGGGAATTTTTGTCTTTGAGATAGCATTAAGAGGTGAGAGGTAATGAAAATATGGCTGAGATATTAAAGATATTTTGGAACGTAGAGAGCTTCAGTGATTAGAGAGTTCTCATTGGATGACTGAGTTTAGTAAACTCAAAGGAGATAAGGGATCAATGAAATTGAGAATTCTATTTGCTGTGGAGATTGATGAGGCATTAAGGATATGAACAAAAAGACTGCCATTCAGAAGTGAGGGACAAGCTGAAATTAGGTATGTGAGTTTGTAGTGGAACCCAGCAGTATGGCTTTGTAATATTTCTTTAGCAACACTTGATAACCTTGGAGTGGAAATTGGAAAAGTGCATGATGAAGATTGTTCATAGTTGGGCATTGGCATAGTAAGCAAAATTACCAGATGGTAGCACTAAAATTACTGGCAATGGAGTTCAAGATGGTGGCAAGGCTAATAAAACTAGAGCTGTGGTTGACTGAGAGAATAGGAAAAGACCAGGGAATTGGGATTTTCAGTGAAAGGGAAAAGTAACTTAGGTAAATATGAGGGAGTGGAAGAGATTCAGAGCTATGTGGTTCTCTTTGAATTGGAGTTCTGAGTTCAATGAGTTGGAGGCAGAGTAGTTCTAAATGCTTCAGAGTAGATTTCTGAAAGAGGAAAGTGAAGGTGAATGAAGTCCAAGGACATCAAGGTCAGGCTTTGAAATCTGTCATCAGCATAGAAATAGAAGGAATGGATTTCGAAAGAGGAGACTTAGTTGCTCTTAAAACATCTGCTTTCCTCTTCCTTTACTTATTACTTACTCAGCCAATCAGGTATAATTACCTCTAACTATATTCAGCTGTGCCTCCCATTTCTATAGGGAACTTCTCTGCTATAGTCCTAATGCACAATTATATTAGCAAATTTATCTTTGTAAATATATTTCATGGTTGTGGCTCTAGCCACATTCTTAATAAGTCATTCCAAAATGTTCAGTAAATATAACATAGAGAAAATGAAACAAATTAGAAACTGGCTAATTTGTATTGGTGGGGGTAAGTCCATTTGTGGCTTACTGAATTTTGACAAATAGCCAGAAATATGGAGAAAAGGTGGGAGGTAGGGAGAAGAAAATGAAATAAATGAAGCTTACTGCACTGCAGAGTGCTTTTCCCCATTTATTTTGCCAAGTGTGGTTTGCTGTTAATTACATATTTATGACAATACTTTGTAGTTTCCTCATGAATGTCCTGAAGCATGTTTTTTTTAGAGTAATGAAGACTGTGCTACCTTGAGCCCTCCAGCTACATTGCTCTTCCATTAAATCCCAGCAGAGAAGTGGGGTGAGACTGACTGCCAGGTTTTCAGTGAGAATTATAGAGTTTGTGGATTAACTTTTATTGTGAGAATTAGCTGGACTCCGATGAATATCCAATTGAAATATTGAAGGAGAATACAGTGATACCCATTTGATAATGTCTATACACATTCTACTTTCTACACATTTGCATAATCCTTATGAATTTGAAGAACTATGAATGCCTAGTTAAGGACAAAATTATGTCCATTTCACAGAAGTATTCCAAGGGACTCAAGGACAGTGATAAGCTGTCACTAGCAATTTTTGCTCCCTGGGAAAAAAGTACAAAATGGATCTAGGATAAATGGTGTGAAACACACTTTGATTGACTTTCTAAGGCAGATTCAGTTGGGGGAAGTGGGAGAAAGAAGGTTCTATCCCAAAGAAAGGAGAGAGACATTTGCATAATGTGATGTTGAACTGGGGAAGAGTTTGTCTGTGACACTGCTACTAACCGGAATATTTCAATCAGTAATTTAAATTAGTATTTCTTGCTAACTAGGAAGAAAGGAATGAAACAAGCATTTATTAAATGTTTAGTATGTGCCAGAAACGGTACAAAAATTTTTTATTTCAATTGATCCTCACAACAACCCTGGGAACAGATGCTAGTATAATCCCCATTTTACATTTGAGGAAAAGAAGGCAAAGAGAGGTCAAGTAACTTGCCAGGAGGACACATAATAAATGTCCAAGTCAAGATTTGAACTCGCATCTTTCTGACTCCAGGCCCAGCACTCTACTGAGCCATCTAGCATTGCTAGGAGTTAATAAATCTATTTCTAGCTGCTGAAGTACAAGTGTCAGTATCCTGGGACAAATCCCTGATTGTCCTTCCTTCTTTATGGCTTCAAGACAGTGATGCTATAAGTGACTCTTTAGACTTGGGAAGTTCATGCAGTCCATTTTCTTTGCACCAGAAAGAAGTTCTTAACTCCTTGCTTGAAATCATTTTGATCTCACATTGAGACTATGACTTGTATCACCTCTTTAGATTAAGACAGTCTGATATAACTTTCTTAGTTTCCCAACAGCCACCAGGACAAAGGTTGACTTTGAAAGTATGTCTTGAAAGTTGAATGGAGACAGTGATACCGGCGGTGAGAAACATATAAAAATGGCAATCTGGAATCTGAGATTCTACAAGTTAAATAGGGGTGGTGTGTGTGTGTGCGCTCACATGTGTGGTAACACACATGGCTACCATTAGACACAAATATGTATATGTGTGTGTATGTGTGTATAATGTCATTCTATACATCTATTTATCATTTCTTTCCTTGAATGCAGATACTGTCTTCCTTCATTTGCCTTTTGTAGTTAATTTGGGTATTTATAATAGTCATAATGATTTATTTGCTCAAAGTTGTTCTTAAAACAATATTACTTTAGCCATCCCTGGGAAAATAAAAATTTACATGATAACTATAGAATATATTTAAAAGAAATAACAAGTTGCATATAATAGACTTGCAGTTTCATGTACAAAAATCATCTTTTTAAAATTTATATTGCTATAGAAATGCTTATTTCATTCCAGAAATGAAAAATGAAATAAGTAAATATTTTAAACAGAAACATGAAAAGAAATGATTTTGACAGTGTAGGCAGCTTCCATCTACAACTTAGTAGATTAAGTTCTTGCATTGCCTTATGACATTCATCTCTCAGCCCTTTTATACAATAAACTCCAATGACACACTGTTACCTTCAGGATTAAATGTAACATCCTTGGTTTGGTTGTCACAGTCCTCCAGTCTTGCCCCATCTACATTCCCAGTCTTATTACAACCATCTCTGAGATTTCCTCTAATTTACCCTGTCTCTGTTTCGTAAGTGTATAGTTATTTGTATATTATTAAATACCTTATTATTATTAAATTACCTTTTTATGCTATTTCTTATTCTAGAATGTGTGCTCCTTGAAGACAGGTACTCTTTTTGACTTTGTTTTTAAACTCAGGGCTTATTGCAATGTCTTGCATAGCATTAGCCTTGACAAACACTTGTTGTTGTCGGCTCACTATCATTAATAAACTGTTTTACTATATATGTAGGTGTGAACATGGGCGCATGTGTGTATACATACACAGAGATATGAATAGAAATATACACATGTATACACACCTGTATGTATGTATACACACAGAGTATTAGACAAACAGGTTATTTAACTGCATAGACAATTAAAGGTTTTGTTATGACCTTGTAGATCAAAATAACCATTATGAAAAATTCTCCTCTGTCTGAGGATGTGCATCCATATGGGTATCTCAACTGCAAATTCTCTACATTTCCTTTAGTTGTACTACTACCTCTTAGTACTCAAAGACACGGGAGGGAAAATTGCATCTCAGTAATGACCCATTTATAGTTAGGTACTTTTTGAGGGCTGCTGCTTGTCTTCTGTATTCTGAACTGCAGACATTCAGCCCAAGAAGTAGTTAGCAGATTGGTCATTGAAATTCTCTTGCCATCATTTCTTGCCCTTAGCCTAACTTGCCTCTCATTGGGAATTCACTACCTTTGCTTTGGCTGTTTATCTGTAGAGGACAGTATTGAGTGAACCTGTCAGCTCATTAACAGTGGGGCAGGTGATTTAAACTTGTCACTAGGTGTATACTCTTGGATCCAGGAGGCCTAAATTACAAGATATTTTGAGAAGCAGTCTTTGGTATCTTGCTTAGACCTTGTTTCTTCTAGCAGGTCTGTTACTTTTCAAATAAGGTGGGTTTTTTTAGTGCAATTTAAACTCACTGGCTTACCTTTTGTAGTCATTGTGGCATATTTTTTTTAGTTCAGAAAAGCCTACTATGGATTCTCTTAAAGACCCCAGACTATGAGATTGAGGCCCCTACTCAAAATAACCAGATCCATGTGGTTTCTCGTTGGGTCCTTTTCTCCCTTGTGTTTCTTGAAACTGGAAACTCTGCCTCCTGCAGAGACTGTATGCATGATTATCAACAAAGGAACAAGGTTTTCTTTCCAATAGATGGTAATATTCCAAGGGTGATATTATCCATAAAATTAAAATGACTTTGGTGTAGTTCTCTTTGGAGCTAGGAGTGTGTGTGAACTCTGCATTCCCACAAGTCGTTTTCAGGTCATGCCTCAATTTACCTTTTAAGCCCTCAACCCTGGGTTTTTTTCTAGCATTAGACCACTCCTTGCTTTAGAGCATTATTTCATTGCTTTTATTTTTCACGTGCATAGTGAATAGAGCACTAGACCTGAAGGCAGAAAGATGAGTTCCAAACTGGACTCAGACACATAACTAGTTGTATGACCCTGTAAAAGTCACTAAATCTTTGTTTGCTTCACTTTCTACATCTGAAAATGTAGATAATAGTATCACCCACCTCTCAGGGTTGTTGTGAGGACAAAATGAGATATTTGTAAAGCAATTAGCGCAGCAAGAAGCATGTAGTAGTTGCCCTATAAATGTGAACTATTATTATTAATTATTATTATAATGTGTCATTTAACTGATAAATTCTACAAAAAATGTTTTAGTAAATATTGGTTTTTTCCACTAGACAAATTGAGGAAGTTAGATGTTTTTTCTTGGTGTAGATGTTACACCTTAACAGTTATCCATGAAAAAAAATTTTTTCATTGTCTGAGTAATGCTATTAATAGTTCATAGTTTTGTTCAGGACTTATAAAAGGCATTTTAATATGATTTAACTCTGATTTGATAGACACAGTATATAATTTTGAACATTCAAATAGAGTTGCGACAAAATATATTGTATACTCCATACACAGACATCTATACTGTACATGTATTTACTTCCTTTATTAATGCATACAAGATTTACATCTGCCTACCTATTGGATTGTCCTATAGTATTACATAGGAAGAAAAGCTGGATTGGTGTGATTTCAATGGAATCCCAGGTAGATTGTTAAGAAGATAGTTCATCTCTATGAAATGCCAATATATACAAGAATAGCAATTATTCTTTAATTATGAAAGGAAATAGTAGCGTAATGACTGAGGTCTTGAAGCCTGGAAGATGTAGATTCAAATCCTGCCCCTGATCCATACAGGTAAATCACTTAACTCATCAGTAACTCTGGACTACTCTCTAAGATGGGTTTTGGACCTTTTGTTGCTATGTTATGAACTCCTTTGGTAATATGGCATAGCCTACAAACCTCTTCTCAGAATAATGTTTTTAAATGAGTAAAATATATAAGATTAAAAGGGAAATAAAGAAATTATATCGAAAGTTTTTTAAAGTTAGCAGACCCAGGTTAAGAATCCTTGTACTGTAAGTTGGAGTGAAGGTACAGCCTTGCCTTGGTAGAGGTTGTTTCCTCAACAGGATGTTTCCTATACAAATGAAATCATGGGTCTAGGGCCCATCCCTACCTTTGGTTCTAACATGTGACTGTTCCAAAGAGGCTCTAGAAATAGCATTGATTCATTCAGTAGTTGAGATTTAAGGTTTAGGGGTGCTAAGACCCCAAAATATCAAAATACCAGGTCTTACTGAATGAATTCAACTCAAGTCTTCTCTCAGTCAAAGAAAAGCAAAGTTTATTGAAGATTTGCCTTAATGGGTAGACTCTTAAGGAGCCTAAGTATTTGTGAAACTTGTATTGACAAGCAGGCCAGAATGATCTGACACAGAGTGAGTCTGTGCTAGAAATTCTCAGCCACCTCATGTGGGCAAGATGAAGCTTATACACAGAAAAATTGTGGGAAGGTTCTAGGGGTGGTCTAGAGGAGGAGTTTGGGGAGGGTTTTGAGGAGGAGTCAAATGAGGTCAGACTCCAGTAATGAGATTAACTTATGCTCATGCCAACTTCAGGCTTGTAAATAGTGGAACCTGAAAATATTTGACACATGAGTAAATGAGAAAGAGACTATTTTCTGTCTTATATATGCCTTGAATTTCCAGCCCTGGCACATTTTTAGTTAGTAAGTCTGCGGAATAGAACTTCAGAGTTGTTTCTCTGAATAGTTAATTCAATAACGCAGTGCTGAGTTTGGTTCTCCCATTCAAAACAAACTTGATAGTAACATTTAAGCCCCTGGAAACATTCTTGGTTTATCCATGATGTCTGTCTCTCCAGAATGCTGCTCACAAATACTATATCAGTGAGCTTCTGGTTGTTTTCAGGAAGGTGAAAGTTTTGGTTGGTAAACGAAAAAAAAAAACAACAACAAAAAAGGGAGGAGCTCTTTTCTTATATTTTTGTGCGTATTAATAAAGCACTGGTACTCGATCACAAAATGGAAGAATCTAGGGGCTAGAAGGGATCTCACAGACGATTTAATGTAGTCCACCTTCCCCCATACAAGAATCTGTACTATCAAATACCTGACTGGTTATCTGTAAAGTTTTGGTTGAAGACCATGAGGAGGCCTGCCTTTGAAGGCAGTCACTTCTCCTTTGCACTGTTCTAATTGTCAGGAAGTTTTTCTTTACATTGAGCTGAAATATACTTTTCTGACACTTCCACCTAATCATTGGTTCTAATTTTCTATCCTGGAGTGTATCAAGCAGAACATCTCATCTGTCTTCCATGTGACACTCTTCCAAATATTTGAGAACAGACATGTTTTGTCCGAAGGTGGATTTTTTTTTCTAGCATTTTTTGATGTCACAGATGAGTATGGTAGTTTGGTGAAGCCTATGGAAGCTTTTTCAGAATAAATGCATAAAATAAAATGCAAAGTATTACAAAGGAAATGCCACTATTAGGATATTTAAATGGAAAAGAGTTAATGGGCTAAGAACCCCCAGAAGCAGAGATATTCTGACAAAAGTCTAACAACAGGCTCTCCAAATAGAAGACACACTTTTAATATACTTCATTAACATTTTCACCATCACTTTCTTAAGCCTAGGAAATCAAACACTAAATCAGGCCTTTATTTTGGTGTTTGCCAATTTCTGAGGTGTAAATACTCAGCCTAAAAAAAAAAATTGCAATTAACTTTTACCTGGTAGAGCTGGTTACAGTACGCTACCCACTGCAAGTCTATTTCCAGGCAAAATATCCCTCATTCCTTAAAATGATCCTTCTTTAGGATTATTTGTAAGGTCCTTCACAATCCTCGTCCCTCCCCACTGAAGTCTCTCCAGCTAACCAAAGTTCTGCCTTAGCTGTAGCAGTGTGGATTGAACACAGTACTTGAGAGGTGTTGTGATTAAAGAAGAGTCCAGGGGAGCTGTCATTGTCCGCATTCTAGACATTATATATTTCCTAATGTAGCCTAAGATTGCATTGTCTTATTTTACTTCTATATTATACTCTACTCTCCTGTTGAACTTGCAGTTCCTTACCATCTTTTTTTCCAAGTGATTTGCAACTTTTCCATATCATACTCTTATACCTGTGAAGCTGATTTTCTTTTTTTAACACTGATATTAGCCTTATCCCCATTAAATTACATCTTACATTAACCCTACACAAGATTCTAGACTGTCAAGACCTTTTTGGATTCTGACCACTTTTCAGTGTTTTAGTATTTTTTCAACCTTGTGCCCATAAATGAATTCCATAATTCTTTCCAAGGCATCGATAAATTAATTAGTCAATATGGGGTCAGGTGTGGTACACAGTGGATAGAATGCCAGACTTGAAGCCGGGAAGAAACTTAATAGTCATGTGACCCTAGGCAAGTCATTTAACTCTGTCTGCCTCAGTTTCCTCCTCTGTAAAATGAACTGGAGAAGAAAATGCAAATCACTCCAGTGTCTGCCAAAACCCCAAAGGGAGTCTGTCAGACATAAATGAAATAACTGAGCAACAACCAGGGCCAGGTAGAGATTTCAGGGACATGCTGCTTTACAGACCTCCTTCCAAGATGCTACCAAACTATTAACAACTTCTCTTTGTTTCTAACCTTTCATCTAATTCTGAATCATAGAATCACAGATGTAGAGCTAGAAGCAAACTCTGAGGCTACTTGTTTGATCTTCTTTTACACATGAGGATACTGAGGCCCTGGGAGATGGGGTGACTTGCTCCAGGTCACATCTTGAGACCCTAGGCTTTTTTTGCTAAGCATTCCTCATCTATCTTAAGGTCACCAGGTTCCACCCTCTGCTTCTGACCTGCTGTTCTAGGTACTCCTTGGGCTGGTGGTCTTCAGATTGATGAGGACTCACCATATCTAGTCCCCACCTGAATGCTCCCCCTGGCTGCTCCCAAGCCATCTTCATGTCATGTCACCACATGTACCTGTACAGTCCTTGGAAAATCATAGACACTTAATACATACTTCTCCTCCACCCATTCACACAGGTAGTAATCATCAGAGATGTGGTTTCAACCCGCTGACAGGAGAGCCCAGGCTCTTTCAATTGTCCCATCTTGCTTCCCCAACTGTACAATTATGGTTTAACCCATATTTTTCCACCCTGTCTACAAAAAGAGCATGAGAGGCATTGCTAAATGCTTTGCAAAAATCTCAGTAAACTATCACCTTTCTTTCTTTCACTAGTCTAGCAAACCCTGTCAGAAAAGGAAATGAGGGCGCACTTTTGTTTCTTCGCTATCATTGCTTCCTTTCCTGCATGTATTAATGATTATAAATTAGGGATCATACAGACCCATAGACAAAGTTGTTTATTTTTTATGTATTTGTTTTGGAAATCATCTTTTCTTATTGTATTATCTATTTCCTATAGAACTGACAAGTAGCTGGTTTGAATCATTCTCTCTACCTATTATCAGCCATATTTTAATATATATATCTGACACACTTGGGAGAAGGAAATATATTTATAGTTGAATTTTTTCAAGGACCATGAAGCTCTTTAATTGATAATAGCCCACATTTATATGGTGCATTAAAATTTGCAAAGCACTTTAGATACATTGTCTGTATCTAATGTTGTGCTAGTAGTCCTTGACCCCTGACTGATCTTGTGTTGTTTTTTTTTTTTTTATGAAAACACAAAGAGGAGACAGGCAGACTTTCAAAGATGATTGTGTTCAGCAGACCACATCCCTCTAGTCCAACAATGACTGAGAATCATATGCAATATAAGACCCCACTCTATCTCTTATTGCTTTATCTTAAAGCATTGACATTATTAAGGACATCCTGCTTTAAAAAGCAGGTGGAGGTGGAGGTGGAGACTTTTCTTCCCATAGTGATGCCTCCACAATGATGAGAGGGTGGAAGCAGGCCCTAGGAGGGACATTTGGAGCAGTTTTTTGTGGCAGTGGAGATTAGGAAAGCTGGGTGAGAAGACTGCTAGTCCCTACTGGTCGCATGACTCTCCTTGTGGCAATACTGTCCATAGAATAAACTCTGTTGGCATAGTTCTCTTCATTCAACAGAATTTGTGCCAGTTGCTAAGATTACTATTTACTGCTCTTCTTGTCAAACAGGGCATCTCTCATGAATGAGATAAAATACGAAATTCTGGGACAGATGCCTTAGAAATAAACATGTGTATATATAGATGCATATAAAGGTGTGTGTGTGTGTGTATCTGTAAACAATTTATATCCTCACTCCAACTCCCTAGACTATGAATTCCTTGAGAGCATGAACTGTTTCCCTTTTATATTTGTATTTTTCAGCTGTCAGGCACACAATGGATTCTTAATAAATGTTTATTGAGAAATTGATTGATACAGAGGTGACTTTATTCAATAACTTCTAAATATCAACATCAAATGAGGCCCAAGACAAGGAGATATGTTTCCCTAAAGTGAACACCAATGTCGTGCAGGATGTTCTCAACAAATGAAATATTTGCTATCAGAGGCAAAGTTCTACAAATTTTCTTGTTAGTAAATGAAATGTTATTAATTACATCAAATCCTAGAGTTCTACAAAGCTTTGTTAGTGAAATATGTAATTGTTCAAAGGGATCACTTTAACTTCTCACAATAAAAACAAACAAACCAAAAACTAATTTAAAACTGATGTGGCAGCTAGAGGGCATAATGGAGACAATACTGGGGTTGGAGTTAGGAAAATCTGAATTCAAATCCCATCTCAGACACCACCTGTGTGACTCTAGGAAAGTCCCTACTTTACCACCCCCAGACTCAGTTTCCTTCTCTGTAAAATGCAGATATAATACTATAGCACTTACTTCATAGGGTTGTTGTGGGTACCAATGTGAAAAGCCCTTTGCAAAACCCTTAAGCTAACTAAATTGCCCAGATTGTGACATTACAGCTGGGTAGACCTCATAATTGGGTTAATTCATTACTCTATGTATTATGGACTGAAATTGTGGATATAACTATATAATAAGTTGAACCTAGGGTTGAATAGGAGGAAGAAATCTGACTAGATAACATTTGGAAAATTGTGCGGTACCTTCAATGACCCTCACCTTTGTATTGTCGCAAAGACCCATATAATTTTAACACTAATATTGCTGTATGGCTTCACATCATAAAATATTTTTCATGAACTTTGACACATCCTTTTCCCTCTACCTCTTCTCCTCTCCCCTCTTTACCTCTGTTTTGTGTGTTGCCTTCTCCCATTTGAATATAAGCTTCTCAAGGACATGGCCTGTCCCTCTGCTTTTGTATTAATAAATGCTTGCCATGCCTTGCTTCTACCTTCTGGCCAAACTGCTTTACATGTTGTTCCTTACATAGAACATTCTCTTTCCCACCTTTTGTACCTGTGCAGAGGCTGTGTTGCATAAAGTTGCCCATCGTCCCCTCTCCCTCTTGGAAATCCTAGCTACCTTGCCAGCCCAGTTCAATTGCTGCCCTTACACAAGGATCTTGATTTCAGCAGCTAGTGTGCCCTCAAATTACTGTACATTCACTTTAGACATATTTTGCATATACTTACCTGTGTACAGAGAGGCAGCATGGTGTGTTGGTTAGAGAACTGACCTTGAAACCCCAAAGACCTGGATTTAAATCCTGTCTTTGACAAATTTTGACTTGGTGACTATGGGTAAATCATTTATCCTCTCAGTGTTATGTGCAACTCTCTGATTATGCAGAGAAGGTATTCAGCATTGGTGGAGGAAGTTCCAGACACCATTGAAATAACAGGTCCAGTCCCTGCTATCTATCTATCCATCCATCTCTCCATCTCTCTATCACGTATCTATCTATCTGTCTATCTGTCTGTCTGTCTGTCTATCTATGTTGTTTCCCCTGATAAAATCTGGGTTCTTTGAGGGTAGTGACCCTTTTGTCTTTGTGACTGATACACGAAAGGTGCTAAATACTTATTCACTGGTCAACTGATTGAAGAATTGAAATTTTTCTTTGTTTACCAAAACATTGTCTGTTAACTTCACTTTTCTTGATGTAGTTGAAGGTTTACCATATCCATAGCTTTCTTATTTTCTTCTTGAAAATGTCATTCATGATAGACAAGTGTGATGCTTCTGAATAGTCTACAAGCTTTTAGACTATTTCATTTCTTGATCCTGAACCATATTTTCCAACATATGTACATATATGTATATCCATATATATCCATATGTGTGTGTGTATATATATATATAATTTCTCTCTGTGTGTCTCTTTCTGTCTCTGTCACACAGTCTGTCTCTGTCTCTTAGCCTACCCTATGCCCACCATCTCACTGAAGTTACCAGATACCACCATTGTGTATTGACTTATTTTGAACTGATCTTCCTGAGATCTTAGAATTTCTGTCCTTTGGCTGCACATGTAGATGCATAAGCTACACTTTTGTTCTTGGTGAGTTCATCAAATTAAGATGAATAGGTAGCTCATGAAATGCTAGCTTGTTGCCTTTAGGTTCTCCGTGAACTAACTCCTAATTCCTTGATTTAGTTGACCAAGGAGAATTTGTGAAGCATCATTAATTCCATGGCAATTTCTTTATGTCTTCTGGTTTCATTTATAGTAATAGTATTAATATAGTCTTCCTATATACCTGATTTCCAGCTCCCTTTTAAGTACTCTTAATGCTCATTAGAATACAATCTCCTTGAAGGTAAAGACTGTTTTGGGTTTCTTTTTGCTTGTATTTGATTTCTTGGTGTTTACAGTTCATAGCTCATAGTGAGCCCTTAGTAAATGCTGTATATATCTATTCATCTATCCAACTATCTATCTATATGTCTATCTTTCCCACTACCAATCAATGAGAAGGTGAGAATGATACAACTGACAGTCATGTTGAATTTTTGCATATTCCATGAGTTGTTATTGTCAAAAACTTTACTACTTCATGGTTGAGCTTCCATTGATGAACCTCTGCATACTCATGCTGGTTCTTAGAACAATAATCAGATACTCTGTCACTGGGTCTATATGGAAAGGTTTGCTCTTGGTAGAACCTTCTAGGGTTCTTGCTCTGCTGCTATTGTCTTTGAGACATTAGGGTCTCCTCTGCCCCATGAATAAGCATTGGAACATGACTTTTGTGGAGGGAGATTACAACTACCCTTTCCCTACACACACAGAGACCTTCTCAAATAATTATGAAAATAAACTCTCAGGTCCCTAGAGAATACATATTTTTATTTTCAAAATGGGTAACATTCTTTACTCAGTAAGACTTGATTAAGCTCTTCTTATGTGCCAGCCACCATGCTAAGCACCGGGAACAAAAAGAAAGGTAAAAACATGACCTTTACCCTTAAGAAGTTCACGTTCTAATGGAGGAAATAAAAATCTGAGAAACGTATGTCAGGTAACTTGTTTTTTTTCTTTCAGAGACTTTTCATGATAGAGAGAAAACATGAATATTACAAATTGCCTGTTTTTCCAAGTTTTTGGGAGGTTAGGGGATATAACTAACTGCATTCAAGGTAGAGGAAAACTGAGCATATCCTTGTTGTTTTAGATGGCAGGGGATTTGATACCTTTGGACATCATGTAAAGGGCCATGCCTTGTTTAATCACAGGATAGGAGGAAGCTACTTGCTGACTCACTTGTCTTATGCTAATTCTCAAAGGTGCTTGAATTAAAAGGATCCCTGCTGGAAGTAGCTGGGAAAGGAAAAGTCAGGATGATGTAAATATGCTAATTATCTTACTGCAAATGCCATTACATTGTTACATTTTCCTTTTATTTCTTTGCTTAGTCAGTGCCTAGAGGGGCACACAGCCCCATCATTTGAAGAGAAATTAAGTTTTAGAGTGTTACAAAGGCATATATGTAGGAGGAAAGGGAAAAGATTAAAGAAAGGAATATCACAGACTGAATGAGTATCTGGGAAAATCTTCTTAATTATAAGACCTTTTTATGCTGTGGAATCATTTTTTAAAGGAATGGCAGAAGCCTTATTGCTTGATATACTTAAAAAATACTTTGTAGGACAAAATACAAACATTATTAAGGATAAACTTATACATGTGAGGAACGGGTTAGTTGACCAAAATTAACTTTATCACTTACAGTTTTTTTTTGTAATAATTGGGGGACCAATCTCTAAATATTTTACTCTTTCATTACAAAAATCAACTCGACCCCATGGAATTACATTCCCCTGAAATGATGTATTTCTCCTTATTCTAAACCTTTACCCCCTCTCCCAATTTCTGCGTATGTTAACATACTTAGGAAATATTTCTATATATCTTTTCATTGGTAAGGCTGGAGCCCTGACCCTTACTAATTTGCCAAGTTTAGAAACATATAACATCTTTAGAGAAAGCATATGGTATAGTGAAAAGAATGCTGGATTCAGAGGGCCAGCATCCAAATCCTCTCTTGCTTAATGCCCATCAGACCATATGCTAGTTATATCTTCTCTTGAGTTTGAATTTTCTCATCTATGAAATGGAGTCTGATTAGCTTATTTCTCAAGCTCCTTCCATCTTTCAACCTATGATCTCTAGTATCTAGAATCACTTTGTTAAATGGAAATTAAAGCACTTTCATAGATTCTAGAGTTACATTTTTCTTTAGCATCTTTTAATAAATTAATCAGTGAGCCATTCAGAAGATTTGTGTCCAAAATTTATTTTCTGCCTTTACCCAGTACCAGTATTATTGAGGCATAGTGGTAGTCTCTAAATCCTGTGTCATAAGCTCACCACACAAGAATATTCCACAGCATGCTTATTTATATTGTGGGGAAGGCCTCAGATAGCATTACCTTTCTCCTTCTACCATAGTTCAGCCAAACTCCAAACAAATCCCAGAATCATGGATCTGAATTAAAGATATCTTTATCGCCTTAACCAACACTAATATCTGACCAACTGATGCAGGCAAGTAACACTAAGAGTTCCAAGAATGGCAGTGCCCTTCAGATCACAGGTCCTGTATCCAACCAGCTCCTGCATACTTGACTTCCAGCCATCATCCTGGGAGGCAGAGATTGAATTTGCTGGAGAATGGATCTGCTAACTTTTTCTGCAGTTGATGAAGCCCTGAACTCCTTAGCAACCACAGCTACTGAAGACCAAGAAAAAAAAGTTGCCACCAAATTCTTGACTGTCAATTGGCTCAACATCAGGAGCAGACTTCAAAAAACTCAGTAGAAATGACACAAGAGTTATTGCCATCTCCTTTGTTATTGTATCATAAAATCCATGGGACTTTTCCATCTGATGTGTTGCTAAAACTCTTGTCTATCTTTCTAGACTATGCGTTCCTTCAGAGTAGGGATTAGTTTCTACTTTTCAATTTGTATCCCTAGTACTTAGCACATGCTTTGCACATTGTAAGTACACAACAAATGCTGTTCAATTAATTTATTTATTCATTTGGAAGGAACACCATTCTGATCCTGGATTGTTCTTAGCTCACTTTACTTCCAGAAAGCTGGCTTTGTTTCAGGGATAGTCTGGGAGGTTAAGGTCCATTTATGGAAGATCTGAAGGTCAGGTTTTATAGGCCAGATTCCTGAAGCTACTCCAGAATATAACTATACTCTCAATTTGGAGCTGGAAGCACCCTAGCATCCCAAAGAATAAGAACTAACTCAAGGCTCATTGTCACCACCTGGATTATCCAGACTAGTTAGTACCTTTGGGACTGGTCCGGAACAATCTAATGATTGGAATTAGCACCTTAATATTAACTGCTTTGTTATACTCTGAAATCAAATTCCTTCCTAGTTCTATGATCCCAGTACAGGAATCCCATGAGGGTAATGATTGGCCAGAAGGAAATAACCTGAACTAATAAGGAGCTTCATAGATGTAATCAAACATGTTAATTGCACCAAGGGAGCAACAGGCAACCAAGACAGTCTAAATGGGACAGGTATAATGACTACTAGGTATTGGGCTTTTTTGCAGCCTGCATTGACTTCCAGTGATACAGCCAATGAGCAAATGCAATCAGGCCATCTGGTGAGAGCTTGCAGAAGTATATGCAAATGAAAAACCTCATCAAAGATAATAAGGTCACAGCCTTTGGGCCAAATAGATTAAAAAAAAAGTGGCTCAATATAGTTGCTGCGTGATTCAGGGAAGGAAGGAAAGGAGTTGTGTATACATGTAGAGATAAATACCATGAGTTTCATAGAAAGGGCTACCCAAAGATTTTATGAACCTTATGCTATTTCAAAGATAAATACACTATTTAAGAATTTGAGTTGATTGCATGGAAATTCTCTGCCTAGACTCTCACAAGTGGCCTAGATTTTAGCATGAAATAGCATTTTCTATACATACATATGTATGAAGGAGATATTTTAATGTGCACTTAAAGAGAATTTAAGTCACAGCTCCAGGTGAATTAGATATTATAGTTTTATGAATTTTGACTTTAACTCCAAAATATTCTGTTGGCTACTCTTTATTATGTAAAGTACTTATGCATCTTGGAGAAAGGAGGAAAGGATAAATTTTATTAATAATACTAGTGTGATCTGCTTATCAGAACATTCATTCTAGGTTTATATGGATTAAATTCAATTCTAAAAGTTTCTCAATAATAACTCAGTAATAGCCCTGTAACTATCTAGGGCTGAGAGTTTAGACACAACTGGATTCAGCCCAATTCTACTTCTCCTTAGGTGGATCTTTATTTCCTTTGCAAGCATCAGGCTAACAATAAGGATTTAAACATGGGACAGATTTATTGAAAAGGCATGGAAAACAGACATATGAATCTGACTCTTAAAGGAATATCTTATCTTATCTTATCTTTGTTCCCCCAAGAGATTTAGTTACAGTCCAAACAAACAGTGCATGAACTAGTAAAGTTCCTCCTACACTGTTAACATAGGTCCTGAAATTGGTCTGTTTTCCTTCTCTTTGTATCTATTCTCTCCTTCACTCTAGTGCTCTCTAGCTTGGTGTCCCTTTATCTCATCTACTAGTGTTATATCTTCAAAATACTCTGAATATACCACCAGACTATCAAGCCAGCTCGTGGCTTGGTTTTAATTTTTTCAGCATCCAACTGGCAACCAGGTTATTTCTGCTTAGCCACTGGGTCATGTTCCTCATAGTTAACATACTCTGAAGTTTCTTCCTTCTCACAGCTCCCTAACTCCCCAAAATAAATGACCAATTTTTTTGTTGTTTTCATTTTTTACTCTTGAGCTCTGGGATGTGGGAGGGCCAAGGGGCTATTCAAATTCTCTCAGAAAATGCTGGGATTGTTTTTGAATGTATTCTCTCTAAGCATGCCCACCTCACTAAGGATTAATGTAGAATTATAGAGTTTTCAGATTGTGAGGGACCTCAAAGGTCAGCCATCTAGTCCAACATGTACAACATAATAAGATACCCACCATTTAAGTTCCATGAAAATTATCTTCCATGTGTTGCTTAAATATCTTTGAGGTAGTCCATTTCACTTTTGGACAACTAATTATTGAGCACATTTTCCTTGTATTGATTTGTCTTCTTGCACTGGTCCTAGCTCTGACTTCTTAGGTCAAGTAAAATGAGTCTAATATCTCTTTGATCTCACAGTCCTTCAGATAATTGAAGACATTTAGTTTTCATGTGTCCTTTAAATATTCTCATTGCTAGGCTATTTTCTTTTTTAAAAATTAATTAATTAATTTTCTTGTTTACATCACTCATTTCCATGAGATTTTGAGTTACAAGTTTTCTCCCCATCCTTCCACCACCCCAAAACTGCGATCCCACTGTATAGCCCCTCCCCCAATCTGATCTCTCCTATGTCCTCCTCCATCGCCCCTCTGACTTTCCAGTAGGGCAGGATGGGTCTCCCTACCCCAGTTAGGCTAAGTATTTCCAAATCAATAACCGTATTACAACTAAGACAAAATTTTGAAGTTGATGTAGTTGTTCTTTGTGGTCCTTCCACTCCTTCCCCTCTGTGCCCCATCTTCTGTTTGCACACATCACTTACCTTTTCCTGTCTTCTCTTCTCAAACCAAGTGCTCTTGGCTTCCAAGCTTGCCTTGTTCTCTGGATCTTCTTGTTTCTTTTCAATTCTGTGTCAAAATTTAATTGTTCTGTGACCTGTATCGACAAAGCTCAAATCTTTGCAACTTTTATTAGATCATTTACCTCTTTCTCTAATGTTATGGTTAGTTTGTACATGTGTCTTATCTTACTACTTTGCTATAAATTCCTTGAATACAGAAATGATGTTGTATGGATCTTTTTTCAACCCTTCCACCCTCAATAACAACACTCAGCATACTGTTTTATACAAAGTAATTGCTTAGTAAATGTTTGTTGAGTTTAACTTAATTGTAGCGCTAGGTAATCTGATAATCTAATTGCTACTAATATATCAGTGGCAATTAATGTGTTTATATTTTTCTTGTCCCAGATAACATAGTTTTTAATGCAGACATTTCCATAGATAATCTCTTGATTTGCTGGAATGATTCCGATTGTGGTCATTTCAAGTAGATCAGTGAGGGAGATCGTTTGGGGGTGTAGATAGCCTTTTAGTTACCATCAAATTACATTATCGAGTCAGCTGTCTGCTCTGCATATACATTGGACAAAGATGATTAAACAGTTAGTTATCTTTAATCATCAGTAGAAAGTGGAAAGAACATTATATTTGGATTCTGAAGACCTGAGTTCAAGCCCTAACTTGGTCACTATCTGACTGGATGACATTAGGCAAATCATACCTTGAGTCTGTGTCTCATCTTCACAGTGAAATGAGAGAATATATAGGAAATACCTTTGAAATCTGTAAAATATTACATGTATGTATGAGATAGTATCTTTCAATATCTGCCCATAGAATTTACCATTGTTAGTTTATCTTCATAAATTGAAAACATAAAAAGGATGACAAAATTTTAAAGACTTTTTTGCTAAAAAGTTACAGGCAATGAAGAGACATGAGAAGACGCCTTCCACAACTTTGAAGAGGCGGGAGTTCAACAGATTTAGAACATTGCATACATTTTAGATGTTATTTGATGTATCTATTAATTGTGCTAATATTTATTCTACTTTTCTTCTTCTGTAAAAAAAAAGTGCTATTTTTTGTATAATATGGTCCTGGAAGGGGAGGGAGAAGAATACTGGGAGAAATTTAGGTGAAATAAAAACAAAAGAGAGCAATGAAATTTATTTTTAAAACAGTCACCGTAGTGTGGTTTTAGTGCTGGACTATCAGTATTGTCTAAAATGCACAGTTTCCTGCTTCTGTTTTGAGATAGATGGAAAGTGGAGGAGGAAGGCAGCCATATTGCTTAGTAGCATCAAGTTTCAATCACATGTGACTCCCGGGTAGGAGTAACGCAGCTTTTTATAGCAGTTGACGGTGGTTGGAGTTTTTATCCTTTCTTGACAGTATTCAGAGGCTGCATTTGAAGTGTTGTGGAGAAGGTGGCAGGCATTTCTTACGTTAAAAGGAAACCTATAAATTAACAGAAAATGTTGTGTATTTCTTGTCATCAGGGGGAGTAAAGCCAATGGACACTTATTAAAGGCTATTTTTGTATCTTGCACTCAGCTGCATATTCATTCTACTTGTCTCTTAGAATTGCTGTAAAGCATACGCCTTTAGGATTATCCTAAAGCATCCTATCAGCTTCCCATTACTGGGGTTTCTGACAAGGGCCTTCATTTGTCAAGTGCCCTTTAAGGAGTTTTGTATGTTAGTGCCCATTGACATTAAAAATAAAAATTACTCATCTAGATCTATCTTTTTCACACATAAATTATTATGAGTGGGGGACTAGAATCAAAGAAAACCTAGAATATGGGTTTTAGGAAAGGAATATGGTTTTTAAAAAGTGGAGGGGGAAGGAGCAATGAAGATTAAGAAAATGAAAGAAAAGGAGTCAATGGAAAATAGGAGGGTTGAATAGTATGTATGCCAGAAAGATAAAGTAACATTTTGAAGCAGATAAGAGTGAGCTCTATATTGAAATAAAGATTGAGAGGGTTCCAGAAACTAACGGGAGGAGGTGGAAAAAGAAAGGTGGGACAGAAGTCTTCATTGTTAGCTATTCCAAAAGCTAAGTACAGTTGATTCGGAGGTGATAAAGTGGAGACAGATATAGTTGATTTTCCGTTAATACTATGATGGAATATTCCTAAGTATGTACATTACTGTAGTGCATTAGATGCCACAAGAAGAGATTTCTTCGGCAGTCACAATTTGTTCTCTCAGTCTACAAAATTAACGACAGTTACAATGTTATTTTTGGTGGTGTGTTGTCTTTGTTTTAAGATGATTCTAGTTCTCTATTCCACAATTTATTTTCCAAAATCCAGCTTCACAAGTACAAGATTAGAAAAGCATGTCTAGATAACAGCTTTTGCTTTAAAGATCTGGAGATTTTCGTGATCAAAATGAGTCAACAGTGTGATACAGTAGCCAAAAAAAAAAAAAAAGGCTAATGAGAACTTACACAGCATTAAGGGAGGCTGTTTCAAAAATGGGGGAGGTGAAAACTCCGTTGTAAATGGACAAGGTCCCTTATCTAGTGACCCTTTTTCATATTTTGGCAGTGTTCGTTGGTGCTGTGTGGGTGTGATGGTGTGCGTAGTGCAAAGTGCACATGTGTGTTCAGAACCAAGGCTGCGGTGAATCTGCATTATGCAGCATTGCCAAGTGGTGCCATAAACACCTTTGATTTTGAATTAATTTTTGGTCAAGCACTGATCTAGACTACCTCATTTAGAGTGTTCTCCTCCCCCTGCCCCCAACACACACTTAATAGTATTTTATTTTTCCCAATTACATGTAAAGATAGTTTTCGACATTCACTTTTATAAGATTTATTTGTTTGTTTGTTTCTTTATTTATTGCTTTTTGGAGCAGGGAAGGCAGGGCAATTGGGGTTAAGTGACTTGCCCAAGGTCACCTGGCTTGTAAGTGTTAAAGTGTCTGAGGCCTGATTTGGACTTGGGTCATTCTGATCCAGGGCCGGTGCTCTATTTACCGAGTCACCTACCCTCCCCAACTTTTGTAAGATTTTGAGTTCCAAAATTTTTTTTCTCCTTCCCTCTCTCTTCTTCCTCCTCTCCTCCCCCCCCCCATTAAGACAGCAAGCAATCTGATACAGGCTATACATGTACAATCGTATTAAACATATTTCCACGTTAGTCATGATGTGAAAAAAGAATCAGAACAAAAGGGAAAAACACAAGAAACAAAAAACAAAAAGTGAAAATAAGATGCTTTGATTTGCATTCAGACTCGAGAGTTCTTTCTCTGCAGGTAAATATCATTTTCTATCACGAGTCTTTTGGAGTTGTCTCAGATCACTGTAATCGCTGAGAGGAGCCCAGTCTATCAAAGCTCATCTTTGCACAACGTTGCTTTTACTGCACAGAAACTTTTCCTGGTTCTGCTCTCGTCTAAGGTACTGTATAGCAGTTCTAGAGATCATATTTTAGGAAGAATGCTGATAGAGTTGGATAAAAGTGGCCAGGATGTTGAAAGTACACTATCTTTGCTCTTCATTCGTATCAGTTGTGTCCACCTCTTCATGACCCCATTTGGCATTTTCTCAGCAAAGATACTGGAGTGGTTTCCAGCTTATTTTACAGATGAAGAAACCAAGGCAAACTAGGTTAAATGACTTGCTTATGGTCACACAGCTAAGGTAGAATTTGAACTCGGGTCTTTGTGACTCTAGACCCAACACTCTATTCACTGCGCCACCTAGCTGCCCTTCCTAGTTTAGTAAAGTCAAATTTAAGTGGAAATAGGAGCCACTATACTAGACATTCGGGCCACATATTGAATCAGAAATTCACATATTAAGCTTATCTACGTTTTATTGCATTTTTGTTTATTTTGTTAAATATTTGCCAATTACATTTTAATCTGTTTGAGCTGCACTTTGGGAGTGTTGTGGGCCACATACAGTCTGTAGGTCTGAAACCTCTGCTCTAGACCAGGCCACAGGAAGATCAATTAAAGGGACTCAAGATTTCTAGCCTAGACAAGAGAAGACTTAGGGAGAGAAATGATAATTCTTCTGGCATATGAAGAGCTATCATGTAGAAGAGAAAGGAAAGAAGGAAGGATAGAAGGAAGGAAGGAGGGAAGGAAACATTTATTAAGTAGCTTTTATATGCCATGCATTGTGCTAAGTACTTTTACAAATATTACCTCCCTTAATCCTCACAACAACCCTGGGGTGCAGCTGCTACTATTATCCCCATCTTATAGTGGAGGAAACTAAGGCAGACAGAGGTTAAGTGACTAGTTTGGGGTCACACAAGTAGTAAATATTTGAGGCTAAATTTGAACTCAGCTCTTCCTGAGACTAGGCCCAGTCCTCCATCCATTCTACCATCTAGCTGTGATTAGAGATGTTCTGGCCCCAGAAAACAGAAAGAGGAGCAGAGTATAAAAGATGCAGAGACACATTTTAGCTTTATAGCCATTAGAATAGCCCAAAAGCAGGATGGGGTGTCTTAGGAGGTAGGAGACCCTCTCAAGTAGAAGTCTTTAAGTGAAAGACAGCTGCCCACTTTTGGAGCATTTTGTAGAGGGGATTCTTGTCAGGTGTGTGTTAGATAAGGTTGGAAAGAAGAAAATGAGCATTTATGAAGCACCTACTACATGCCGGGCATTGTGCTAAACACTTTAAAATTATTATTTCATTTGATCCTCACAACAACCCTGAGAGGTAAATGCTGCCCCCATTTTACAGAGGATACTGAGGCAGAGAAAGGTAAAGTGATTTGCCCAATATCATACAGGTTATAAGTGTCAGCCGTGGATTTGAACTCAGGTCTTTCTCACTTTAAGCCTAGTGATGTATGTACTATGCCATCTAGCTGCCAGATTGCCCCTGAGATAGCTTTTAATCCAAAGATTTTGTTATAGCATTGGATAATTTCTTTTTTATAGGCATGGTGGATGAGAATGCAAATAGTATTTGCAAATTATTGTTAGCTGTTGAATTTCATGTGCTTTTTTTCTTTTTCTTTTCATCATTTTATCATAATTGTGAGCAGTAGCCATGCTATGCTGATCTGCATTTGTAGAATGTGTTCATAGACTTTCCACCTACTAGTTTTTATTCACTTCTCCCTCTGCACTCAAAGCATCTACTATATACCCAGGGCAGTGCTAGGTACATTGGGAGAATACACAATTAGTATAAGACCCTGGCCACAAAGACACTAAAATCTCACTGTAAAACCTTGTGTTCTTTTTCCTAACTCGCTAAACGATCATATTAATTGATAATGCAACTATTGAGCAACAAGGACAATTTTTCATTAAATGAGATATTTCACTTTGTATCTGAATCTGCTCATTACATTCTTTTCATTGTCAAAGGCCATTCCATTTAACTGTTTCTGCAGTAAATCTGCCTTTTGCTTTTTTCTCATATGGCCCCTGCCTTCTTTTCTGTTCTGTCATTGAAATCACATATGGCAGCTCTACCCAGCCTGCTACTTATTGTCACTGGGATCGTCACTGGAAGTGACAACTTTGCCACAGCCAACAACCACTTCTTCTGCCTTCCACTCCAGCCTTCCTCCTCTGTGACTACCACAGAGATCATCTCACCATACTTTTATCAGCTTAAGCTGTCAGAAGGCTCAACACTCTCAGCCCTGATACACAGTGGGTACTGGGGTAGGAGTAATTGTGCAACAGGTGGAAAAAAATGAATTGCATGGCCAAAGAAACACAGAATTTTATCTGCATTTGTGTCTACTCAATTTTTGCCCCATCTTTAAAATGTTCAACTACAGTATTTTGGCACTTCGTAACAATCAAATTCCCTCATGTGCTTTGTCAAGGACAATTGATGACCTGACCTAGACCATGAAGGTAGAATTGTACATCTTTATGGAATTGATTTCAATTTAGTTCAGACTAAAAGAAGATTGTTGCCTTTAGCTTGCACATAGGGTTTCAATCTAAAATTCTGACCTATTATAATGAATTTTTAAAAGAAATTCCTTCTAAATTCACCCCATCCCCATTTTGTTGGCTTTATGAATGTATAATGTTTCTTTTTGAGCAGAAGGATGAAAATTGAAGGGAATAGAAAGAACAAGGGGAAATTAGAATGGACCAAAAAGATTATAGAAGAGAAAGGGATATCTCTGAGGTAAGAGATAGGAGGATGAATAAACGAATGAATGAAAACCCCTTATTAAGCTCTTATGCTTAGACCATATGCTAGTTATATCTTCTCTTCAGTTTGAATTTTCTCATCTGTGAAGTTGGGTCCAATTACATGGTCCATCTAATTGTAAGGAATAGAGTTGGTGACATTCATCTCATCTAAGCCCTGTATGCAATCAAAAAAGATAGAGAATGGTGATTGGTAGGGTTCTTGGGGAGCAGGAGTTTATTGATATCCTTACACAAATTAGAAAGCGTAAGCATGGGCAAGGTGGATGAGGGTTAGAACAAAGAAGTAATCATACTCAAAGCTAGATTTGGGAGTTTGAGATGTTTCTTGTTCCTGAATTGTTTTCTTGTACCCTCTCCAGAGAGAGTTCCATCACATGTCAGTAATTACTTATACACTTGGGTGGAGAAAAACATCCCCCCAGTCCTAGCTCCAATATAGGTGGGTCTGGATTTAGATTATTAATGTTAGTATAAACTAAAATGACCAGTTGGGTTTTGCTATTTTTTTGCTAAGATGACGATAACAGAAGCCTGAAAACTAGTTAAAATATTTATAGCAGAGAGCTGAGTCCTAGGTCAGAAAACTAAATGCAGAGTCTGATGGAAATATCAACTCTCTGATTCAACCCAGAGCCCCCAAACTTGTATCTTTTATGTTATTTGCTATGTCCCTCCTTCTGATTCACCAACCCACTGAGCTATAGGTTTAGGTACCATCTTTCTTCCTGGAATATATTAAAGACATTTCTTAGTTGAATGGTATTTGATACAAGGCTCCTATTAATTTGGGCCAGTTACTCATTGCCTTCTGAAAACTATGTCCTTTAAACTTGTGCCTTTCCAATTCCACCAGATAATGTCCACAGCTCTGCTATCTCCATAAGTCAAAGATATCCTGAACAATATGCTCTCCTTTTCCATCTACTATTAGTGGCATTTGGCAATAATTCAGAAGATTCAGTTCAAGGTCAAGGTGTAGAATCACAATCACAAGTAAGACTGATGAAACGTGGAGTAGATGGGGAGTAAGAAGGATCACTCCAGACAATACGCCAGAGGATTTACCGCTATAGTCATGAAAAGGGGTCTTATTACATTTTCCTTAAGTTTCTGAGTGCTTCTGCTATTGTTATAAAAGCATAGCCAGACTTTGCCTTCTACTCGAGAGTTAAAGTTAATTCCCTTTCTCATGAGTTAATTCCCCTTTTGGATGTGTTTATAGTCTCCTGTAAGGTGTCCTGGATAACCTCAATTTCTTCTATGAAGTTATTGACCATAATGGTACATAATGGGGTTTTGTTTGTTTGTTTTGGTTTGCTTTTTGTCTTTTGTCCAGAACTGTGATTTTATCATTCATATGGAACTCAGATGAGGAAATGCCTGCAAGCAGTACAAATTAACAGCAGTTTATGGTCTAGAGCATTTGGTCTTAGAGAATTACTCAGAATTATATAGCCAATATATGACAGAAGTAGGACTTGATGCCAGGTTTCCTGAATGTAAAGTTCACTCTATCCTCCAAGATTTCCCTCAGGAACCAGTGGAGGTACTTTGGTCTCGAGTAGGAGTTTCATTACAGGAGAGGAAGCAAGCTATTTTGAACATGATAGCTACCACTACCAAGCACTGTGAAGGAGTCAATTCCATGATGAAATCTTAATATTATTACCATGCAAGGATGGTGGTAAATTGGCAGGCAAATCTCCTAGACACCCTACTGTGTTCTTGGTCTGGCCTGAGTACATATTTCATTTGATTGGAAATACTTATTGATGTGACATGTTATCTGTGGCCATCAAAAGTCACAGTAACTTTGTATTGAGACACTGAATACACCATCATGGTCTAAGTCTCAGATGTCATTGCAAAGATACAATTTTCCATAGACTCTCTTCCAAAGAGATGTGTGTAAGAGGTAAGTATAGGAAGCCATCTGACACTGATCCTTCTTAAGGCATAGGCTGTATGTCCATTTGAAGAGAAAACAACTCAGTGTGAGTATCAGCCTCAAATGTGACTATGATTACAAACATTTTCTTTATCTAGATGCTTTAGCTCTCTCCTCCATCAGTCAAATTCTAAGAGAAGTGCTTACAGGGTGGAGAAGTACTTGAATGGTTGGGGAATACAGCCATGACCATGAAAGAATCTCCTCAGGTTTATATTGAACACATTAGTCTCCACAATGAGCCATTTCTCTGCATTCAAGCCAATCAAAAAAGGGTCTAAAGTGAACCATTTCTTAAGGTCGCAGATATGCCTTCCAGCTCTTATATCCCCTGGAAAACCTCAGTAAGCTTCATTAGATCAGTCAGAAAGGCATCAAGGTAGAAAATATGAGAACAAAGCACTAGGAATGTGAATCTGAGGAGTCATTAAAGCTCTTGCAAGTATGAGGTGGGTCCTTTTCTAAAATATGGCCACTAACTTACACAGAATATAGGGATTCTTGTTGGTCTATTGTGTGACTCCAAAACACCTTCTCCTTCTCAGACTGGCACTTTTCCAAACTGGCAAATAGTTGGTGTTGCCACAAATGCTTGAAGAAGGCTTGGACCAATTTGTTGTGTTAGGCAGCATCCTGGGAGTACATGAGAATGTTGTTGAGATAAATATAAGCCCTCTGATCCAGAAGATCTGAGTACATTAAATGTGTGAAATTTCTGAAATCCTGAAGGGTTGTTGTTGCCTCTTAATAGCTGTCCTAGGTTGTATGTCCTGCAAAGGATACGATTTGATGAATGTAATTACCCTTGCAAACTGATCCTTAGGACTTTTACCAAGGACCAAGAGTACCACTCCTAGATGACAATAATAGTGATTAAGAAAAGAAGTATTCCCCTTCTCCCTTTAAAATAAAAGAAATAAAAACAAATCACACAAGGGTTGCAGTGGGAAAAGTAGAGGGCTAGATGAACAGATTCTTCTGAATTTCCCCAGGTTTGGTAAGTGAATAGAACTGGTTGGTAAAGATGACTTCACTGTCTTGACTACTCTATGCATATCCCTTGGGAAGGGAGCTTTGGACTGAAAGCTGGACAGTAGTGAGTGCTGGATTGTTGCATCCAATGTCCTAAGCATTGTGTCTAGCAGTAGTAGGAACTGAAGGTAATCATTCTCTAGTGTTGCATTATGATTGTATTATGAAACAATAGCTCACAGATCCCCATACTGGTATGGTGTAATGGTAACTAATTTGTTTGATCAGATGTTAAGTAGATCCTAGTAACCTAGTGTTAAGTATAGAACTCTGTCCATTGGTGAGAAGGTGTGAATTCCCAGAACTCTGTCCATTTGTGAAAAGGTGTGAATTTCCCTGTGACTTGGAAGAATGCTTTTGGCTGAGACACTCCCCTGAAC
>CM053597.1:118502688-118536315 GCA_028646575.1 Pseudocheirus occidentalis | reverse complement strand
ACTAAAGTTAATGGTTACCCCAGGAGTGGCAGATCAGTATATTGTGAAGTGTTAATTGAATCAAATCCCTTGTAGGGAAACTAGGTCATTCCTTTGTTAAGTGAGTGATTGGATCTCTGATTAGATTGATTGAATCTTTAAGTGTTAAGCTGGTTTCTCCCTTAGGAGAATCAGCTGGTTTCCAGCTGATTCTTCTTTTGTTCCTTGTTCTAAATATTGTGTCTTTCTGAAATAAGATATAATATAGAGACTTTTCTTTTTCTGAAGATTGTATATAATATTGTGAACTGTTGAAACTGTGAACATTGTACTGAACGAAGATGTGTAATGGAATAAACAGAGTGTTCACTAATACTGTGTAATCTGAATCTTAAAAGCTCCTCACAGTAGCATTCTCTCAGAAATCTACTGCTGATTGGCGTTACACATCATGATAGAGGAAATGTCCATGCTAATGAAATCATGTCTTCTTGACTTATCATAGTAATAAAATAATGCACATTAAATTCCAGTACTCAAATATTCAAATATAGCTGTGACTTTATCAATTTGAGTGTTCTCCCCAATAATGCAGATAATAGCCAATCCATTCCTGCATATCCTATCACTTTTATCCACGTTCTCTCAAAAGTTCACCATGGAGAGTAGGAGAAGTGGTGGTTGTGGTGGCAGTTCACCCAGTGTGCTAGAGCCCTCTCTCATTTTTTCTTAACATCATGCTCTCTATATGTTATCTCTGGATCTACTCACATATACAGACCATCTTTTTTATTTACATTTCCTACCCTGCTGTCAGACAGTCTTCCTTCTACAAAGGAAAATAGTATTTGTCCACATGGTTGTTAACCTGAAAAAGTTTGCAATGTATATTAACCATCTCTAATTTCCCCTTACTGGCTTATTATGTTATTAATGAATGTAGCTAAATCTTCCTTGAACATTTTCTGCCTTTACTTCTCAGAGTAATGAAGTAATGAATCAAAAAGCATTTATTAAATGTTTATTATATATGAGGCAAAGTACTAAGCTACATAGTCCTGCCATCCAAGAGCTTTTATCCTAATAAGGGAAACAACTTTTGGGAATGGTAGCTAGGGGAGGATGATTGGGGAAGTCACTGTGATGATGCACAGAACAAGAGAGCATTCAATGAAGATAGCTTTTTTTCAAGTAACAATAGTTATATTGAATTGGCTGTGGTTATATGGTTATGGTTATCTCAGAGCAAAAGATAGCAAAGGGAAGAGGAGAAGTCAGTACACATGTGGGCATCAGGTTGGAGTAAAGCCAGGCTGAGAGAGTATAGTCAGGTCTAGGGATGGGTAGATATAATGAAGTCTTGAAAGACTCTCAGGACAGCCTGGCTCTGGGGCTGTGAACTCCTAAACTCTTCCAGTATAAGCAGCAGGACAGAAAATGCACTCTACTTCTTTATCCCCTGATAGATAAAATTGCATTTTCCTTGATTTATTTATAAACTCCCTCCTTCAAGGTTCAAGGGCAACCCCACTTTGAATATTCTTGGACTTGATAAAGAAGTTTGTATTTATCTTAACCTTTCCCTTCTTGATTTTATAATCAGTTATACACATTTTTCAGGCAATCACCTCCCTTCTCTTCTACCCTATAATCTGAATAAATCAGGTGAAAATTAGGTTTTAGCCTCCATTTTCTTTTTTACCTTTGCTAGTATCAGCCTGGCTTATTGCTGTCCTTGGATGCTCCATTGATCAGGGTCCAAGTGCACATAAAATAGGAATTGTTATAAGCCACTTGTTTTCCTTAGGTTTCTGAGATATATACTTTATATAAACTTGGGAAGATTTAATAACCTAATTCATAAGATTTTAAAAATATATTATTGTAGCTTTGATAATAGCTTTCTGCCCGTGAAACTGTGTAACAGCGTTCTGTTGTTATTAAATTATTCAATACAGCAGCAAAATTTTAAGACTGTAGATTCCCAAACTAAAATAAAAAATATAGCATTTGAAAATTAAGCTCTCACAATTAATATGCTTGATAGTGCATGTTATCACATTTTTTCTTCCTCTTATACATTTCATTCTTAATGACATAGGAAAGACTAAGATTGAAAGTACTTTTCAATGCATATATTACCAGTGTAATATAGTGTTAATATTACCAGATGAGGATGACAAGGTTTTTGTCTGGTCTTTATTCTCGAAGAGAATCATGACATCAGGAAGATGATGCTATGATTTGCAAATGAATTGAATTTAAGTGAGAGAAGGCTGTGTAAAGCTACTGGCATTATTTTATCCCCTTGAGCCATCTGGGTCCTGTGGCAGATCAGGATGACTGGAAATGACTCTGGGTGTAGTGGGAGACCTGGGCCTTTTTAAACTAATGTCTAATAGGTCTCAGTTTGGCTGAAGCAATGCCCACTCAGTGATTAAGGCTAAGCAAAAAATGAGGTAGAGAATGACCTCTTTTACCCAATAAAAAAAATCATGCTAGGAATGACAAGGTATCATTGTAACCAAAAGCTATTCCAGAGACATTCATTATCCCTCCTTTAAAATGGTGCTTTTTGAACTTTGGTGATATAGAATAGTAAAGGTAAGACTATATCATGTAAAATGAGAACAAAAGAAAAGCTGAGGACTTATTTCATGGCCTATGCATGTTTGGTCACTCTACCATGTATCTTTCTACAGATTTTTAGAATCTCAGAGTTAGACAAAACCTCACAGGTCATCCAGTCACATCAATTGAATGGGAATCTCATGCACAACATCTCTAATATTTGGTTGTCCATTCTCCACTAGAAGAAGACCCTTGATGGGGGAAACAGTATATCTAAAATTAGCCCAATTCTACTTTTAGACAGGTCTTGTTCTCCAGAGGATCATAGATCTATAGCTTGAAGGGACTCATTGGGTCATTTAATTCAACCCTTCATGTTACAGTTGAAGAAACTGAGATGCAGTGAGACTAAGGGATATTTGCATAGGGTTCCTCCCACCCTCTTGCAACTTATCCCAGAAGAGGGCTAGGTCTCTATCTAATGTTCTTTTTTTTTTTTTACTACACTATCACTGTATTACCAACTCTAGCCATGAAGCTACTTCTCTATGCCTTTTGCTATGGCTATTACCTGTTGTTCTATCTCTGGCCTCCTTCCCTTAAAAATCCAAAATCAAAACCAAACCAAACCAAACCAAACAAAAATTGTGCTCTCTGTCTAGAATAGTCTTTCATAGCTTTTGCCTTTTAAAACCCTTTGTTTTCTACAAGGCTCAGCTTTTGTACCTTCTCTTAGAAGCCTTTCTTGATCTCACTAGTCATTAGTGCTCTCTCCTTTCTTAAATAATCTTGCATTGACTTCTCTGCAGATGTTTTGCATCATCCAACAGACCATAATATCTTTGGGGGGATAGGTACTTGTTTTTTTGTAGGGAGGCAGAAATTATTGCTAGCACTTAGCACTTTGCTTTTGTTGGCTCTACCCTTAATGAGTATTTTCAGTCTTGGACACATCCCTTAATTTTAATGAGTTTCAATTTTGGCATTTGTGTAATGATAACATGGATATCATTAACTGCCCTACCTAACTTGCAGTTTTGTTGTAAACATTAAATAATGCCAAATGGAAATTCATATATGATGATGTTTTCAAAAGTTAAAAACCATATGAACATAGGGTATTGTTAGCCAACTAGTCATTAATAGTATTTGAAGTCTGCAAATCAACTGTAATAATGATATTTATAGCTATAATGTATATAATGCTTTAAGGATTTCAGAGTACTTTACAAATATTAACTCATTTCATCCTCACAACAATTCTGTGATTTTGGTGTTATTTTATAATTGAGGAAACTGAGGCAGACAGTAATTGAATTATTTGCCAGGATCACACAGCTAGTAAATGACTGAAGTTGGATTTGAATTCAGGTCTTCCTGACTCTAGTACCAGCACCCTATCTACTATACTTACCCAAATACTTCTATTAAGCACCTTTTATGAGCCAGAATCTGGGAACAAAAAGACAAAAGTGGAAAATATCCCTGATCTCAAACATTTTTCATTATATTAGGGGAGACAACATATACGTTTGGTATATAAATATAGAGAAAATACATGGAAAACAAATACAAAGTAATTTTTGAAGAAAGGGATTAGCAGCTGGGAGATCATTAAAATGTGTGCCCCAAATATTAATAACTTTAAGCCCCCCTCATGTGAAAAGACTTAAAAAGGCCATACAAAGACATAAATAGTGCAGTGTCTTGTATGAGGGGAAAAGATCTGTGCAGCAGCATATTTAATACTGCAGTGACAAATATGTATCGCAGGCAGATAATCACCCAACTGTCTTAATAAGTCAACCAGGAAGCAGCTAAAAAAGAAATGAACAAACATGGAATGTAAAACAATTGAAGAAGGACATGATTGGCAACTGAAGGTGTCTAACACTGACATAACTGAATGCTATTCTGAAGCCTTTTCAGAAGCATGAGAGAATCAAATAGTGATAGAAATAGAAATGCTGTAAGTTCCAGCAAGAAGTGAATTTGGTAGAAAATGTCTCCCTGCTGTCCTGTAAACACTGAAGAACAAGAGTGATCCTTGGACTGTGCATTCAGGAAATTAGGTTCATTCCAACAGAATTAGGTTCAGTGAAGACATTTCAATTAAAAGGCAATACAGAATTAGTTATGTGAAACAGGTTACAGCTATATTCTGAAGTTTATTGGCTCAGTTTACTTTGGGGGAATAAGTTAGCCTCTTGATTTATGACTTACAAACATAATTCTAGATTCCAAGATCCTTTTTTGTAGATAGTAATGTTGATAAATTACCTCCTAGGAATGAGAGAATTGCCAATACCTTTCAGCATTTGTTAGGTACCTACTCTATCCAGAGTTCTCTGCTAGGTATGTGCTGAGGGAGGAAGATAAATAAGATACGGTACAGTGGAGGGGAAAAAGACCACAGTGCTTTTGAAATTGGCAGACCTAGATTCAAATCCCATTTATGACACTTCTGCTTTATTCTTCACCAAATAATTTTATTTATTGGGCTTCTGTTGTCTCATCTGTCCAATGAGGATGGATCTGATAGCCTGTAAGGTCCCTGTCAGCTTTAGATTTGTGTTCCTATAATGTTAGAGCTGAAATGGGCCTTTGTGACCATCAAGTCCAATCCTATCATTTGACAAATGAGGAACCAGACACTTAGAGAAATCATTTTCCCATGATCACACAGGAATAAGAAGCAAGTTCAGATGGCTTGACTCCAAATACAATGTACTTTTTACAATAACAAGTTCTTTCTGTTAAAGATTTCCATGAGGTAGAGTTTATATAGTATATATAAGTATAGTTTACTATGAGGTAACAAAATTTGCAGAAACTGAAACCCCAAATTTGTGACACAATTAAGAAGTGGAAGGGCTAGGGCTCAAGCCAAGTTCTGTTTCCTCTGGGGCTGGTTACCATCCTTTCTCTATGCTCTTTCACTAGAATCGGTCTATGTATACCTTTTTCTTCTGGTTATTTATTTACCTCTTTCCAAATTTCTTTTTATTTCTTGTTATTTTTAATAACAGTAATTTTTCATAACACTGATAGAATCTAGCCTCTTTAGCCATTCATTATTGGGCATTTTAGTGGGGAGACTATTGTTACCAAATAATTATAATAGAAAGTAAAATAAGATACATGTACAAGAGAGAATGCAAAGTACTGTGTAAAATCAAAGGAGAAAAAAAACTCATTTTCCGATTATGAGAGCAGGGAGGCCTCCATAGAGAACAATCAGAAAGGTCATGATGTTAATTGTGATAGACAGGAAACCCTACTACTAACAACAATAATAAGAAATAATAACAATAATACCCAATAGCATTTATATAGTCCTTCAAGATATGCATAGAACTTTCCAGATGTCATCTCATTTGACTCTCCTGACAATCCCTTGAGGCAGGTCTTAATTATTATCCCCATTTTACAGCTGAGTAAAGTGAGGCTGAGACAGGTTAAGTGACTTGCCTAGCATCACAAAGCTGGGAAGTCCAATGCAGGATTTTAATTCAGGTGACTACAAATCCAATGCTCAATCCACTACACCAACTTTAGTTATAGACAGGTTTAGAGTGAAAAAAAAGAATTTATAGGATTTTTAAATGAATTTTGGAATTCAAAATCTTAATCTTTGTGGAGGTGAAGGACCATCACCTCATTCATAAAAACAAAGGAAGAATAAAACCTCTCAATTTTGGTAGTGTACCACTGATTTTAATAAGACTTAGAACATATTGTTTCAAAAATGGGAAAATATACTAAGTGATAGAAGTATTTAGCAAACAAAACTTACTGTTTCAACTGTCCTTAATGATGGCTCATATCTGTCTTTGGTACTATCAGAATGTCAGCAACCAAAGATATCAAAAGAATTGTCAAAACAAGGATAATCATGAAAAAGATTTCAGAATGATTTTCCTTCTTTCAGGCAATATTTCAATTTTTAAAATAACACTCAAATTTATATGAAGTTCTGAAGCAATCTAAGGAACTGGATTGAGCGACCTCAAGAAATGCTTAGAAAATTAAAGTCCCCAATCTTAAAGGTTTTTTTTTCTTTAAAAGCTATTTGAAGAGAAGGAGGATTTCATATACCATTATATGTAATTCTTCTGGACTGACAGCTTGTCTTAGCTGAGTTAAAAAACAGCAGAACAAACAAAGAGAACATTGACAAAATTTCAGGAGAAAAATGCTAGAACACTCTTCTTTGATCTGACATCAGGTGATATATCCCAGATCCTTTTTTTCATACCTGTCACAAAGGAAAAAAAAAAAGAAAGGAAAATGCGTGCTTCAGGCTTTTTCATAATCTATCTCTCCTTTGCCAATTTACATAAGCTTATTTTTCAATATATTTTCTTTGTATCACTAAATATTTCCCAATTACATGTAAAAATTTTAGCATTCATTTTAAAAACATTTGAGTTCCAAATTCTTTCACTATGTGCTGCCTCTCCCCTTCCTTGAGAAGGCAAGGAATTTGATGTACTCATGTAAAACACATTTGCATGTTAGCCATGTTACTGAAGAAAACACAGATAAAAAAGGAGAAAACTAAAGAAAGTTTTTAAAAAGTATGATTCAATCTGCATTCAGAGTTATCTCATCAGTTCTCTTTCTCTCAAGGTAGAAAGCAGTTTTCAACATAGGACCTTCAAAATTGTCTAGGATCATTGTCTCAATCAGAATAGCTAAGTCTTTCAGTTAATCATTCTTAAAATATTGATGTTACTGTGTAAATGTTCTTCTGTTTTGGCTCACTTTGCTTTGCATGAGTTCATACAAATCTTCCCAATGTTTTCTGAAACCATCCTGCCCATTTTTTCTTATAGCATAATAGTATTCTACCACAATTATGTATCACTACTTCCTCAGCCAATATCCAGTTGATGGGCATCCCTTCAGTTTCCAGTTCTTTGCTTCCACAAAAAGAACTGCTACGAATATTTTTGTTCAAATAGGTCTTTTTTTTCTGTTTTGATCTCTTTGGGTTACTGACCTAGTCATGGTATTGTTGGATCAAAGGGACAGTTTTTATATTCCTTTATGTATAGCTCCAAATTGTTCTCCAGAATTGTTTGGTTTAGTTCACAACTCCAACAATGTTCATCGATGTCTCAATTTTTCCACATCCTCTCCAGAACTTGTCATTTTCCTTTTTTCCCCATCATATTACCCAATCTGATAAATGTGAAGTGGTATCTCAGAGTGATCTTAATTAGCATTTCTTTTATCAGGTGTGATTTTTAGACCTTTTTTTTTCCCGTGACTATTAATAGCTTTGACTTCTTTTGAAAACAACTTGTTCATATGCTTTGACAATTTGTCAAATGAGGAATGGCTCTTTTTTAAAAAATTAATTTGCCTTAGTTCTACATATATTTGAGAAATAAGTTCTTTATTAGAGCAACTTGTAGTATATTTCCCCAGTTTCCTGTTTTACTTCCAGTTTGGGGTACATTAGTTTCATTTGTGCAAAAACCTTTCAATTTCATATAATCAAAATTATCTGTTTTACTTCTTGTGATCTTCTCTATTTCTTGTTTGGTCTTGTTATCCATAGATCAAAAAGACATATTTTCCCATGCTCCTGTAATTTACTTATATTATCACCTTTTATGCCCAAATCATTTATCCCTTCTGACCTATCTTGGTATACAGTGTGAGATGTTGGTATCTCTTGTTTCTGCCTAACTGCTTTCCCATTTTCCAAGCAATTTTTGTTAGTGTGTTCTTGTTCCCAAACCATACTTTTTTGGTTTATCAAATACTAGATTACTATGGTCATTTACTATTCTATTCCACTGATCTACCATTCTTTTTTCTAATCCAGTACCAGATGGTTTTGTTGATTATCACTTTGTAGTATAGTTTGACATCTGGTACTTGTAAGGTGTTTTCCCTCACATTTTTTCATTGATAACCTTGATATTCTTGACCTTTTTTTCTTCCAGATGAATTTTGTTATTATTTTTTCTATCTCTCTAAAAGAATTCTTTGGAAGTTAGGTTGGTATGGCACAGAATAAGTAGCTTAACTTAGATAGAATTGTCATTTTTATTACATTAGCTCAACCTACCAAAGAGCAATTGATAATTCTCTGCTTCTTTAGATCTGTCTTTATTTGTGTGAAAAGTGCCTTGTAACTGCATTCATATAGTCGCTTGCTTTATCTTGGCAGATAGACTTCCAAGTAATACTATCCACTGTTATTTTAAGTGGAATTTCCCTTTCCATCTCTTCTTTCTGGATTTTGTTGGTAGTCTATAGAAATACTGATGGTTTATGTGGATTTATTTGATATCCTCCAGCTTTGATAAAGTTGTTAATTGTTTCAACTAGGTTTTTAGGTAAATTCTCTAGGTTCTCTAAGTATATTATCTTATTATCTGCAAAGAGTGATAGTTGTATTTTTGTTTTGCTTTTTGGAGGGGGGAGGGCAGGGCAGTTGGTGTTAAGTGACTTGCCCAAGGTTACAAGGCTAGTAAGTAAGTGTCTGAGGCCTGATATGAACTCAGGTCCTCCTGACTCTAGGGCTGGTGCTCTATTCACTGTGCCACCTAATCTCTCCATAATTGTGTTCTCTCGTTGGATAATTTTATTCCTTCAATTTCTTTTTCTTGTCTTATTGCTAGAACTAGTATTTCTTGTACAATATGGTGGTGATAATTGACATCATTGTTTTATCTCTGACCTTATTGTGAAGGTTTCAAGTTTATCTTCATTACAGATAATTTTTGCTGATGGTTTTAGATTGATACTACTTATCATTTTAAGCAAGGCTCCATTGATTCCTATGTATTCTAGAGAATGGATTTTTTTATTTTTTCAAAGGCTTTTCCTACCTCTATTGATATCATCACATGTTTTTTGTTGTTTCTATTACTAATGTGGTCAGTTATGCTCATAATTTCCTTAATATTGAACCAGTCCTGCATTCCAGGTATAAATGCTCCAGATCATAGTGTATGATGTTTGTGATATGTTGTAGTAATCTCCTTGCTAGTATTACATTTAAAATTTTTGCATCTAGATACTCATTAAGGAAATTGATTTATAGTTTTCTTTTGCTGATTTTGTTCTCCTTGTTTTGTATATATTTATCTCATAAAAGGAGTTTGGAAGGACTCCGTCTTTACCTATTCTCCCAAATTATGTAGCATTGGAATCAATTTTTCCTTAAATCTTTGGTAGAATTCACTTGTAAATCTGGTCCTAGGGACTTTTTTTCTTGGAGAACTCATTGATAATTTGTTCAATTCCTTTTTATAAGATAGTGATATTGAAATATTTAAGTATTCAATCTTCCATTCTATTAATCTTGTAAATATTCATCTACTGTAAATTTTACTGTCATATAATTTGGCAAAATAATTCCTAATAATTGCTTTAAAACCATCCTCCTTGATTTTCTTCTTCCTTTTAAAAAATCCAATTAACCAATGTTTTATTTATTTTATTGTTTTCTTCCCCCACAAAACCGACTACCAGTTTTATCTATTAGTTCAATGATATTTTTATTTTAGGGTTTCTATTTTGTTTTTTAATTCATGTTTTTTAGTTTGTTCTTTTCTTGGTTTTTTTAGTTGTATGTTCAATGTATTGATCTGCTCACCTCCCTCTACTGATGTATGTGCTTAGCAATATAAAATTTTCCCCAATTACTGCTTTGTCTGCATCATTAATGGTAATGTAATTTGAATTTGAAGATCCCTTTGTATTGGCAAAGGTAACGGGTACTTAGCACTTAGTAATTAATCAAGCCTCTGTTAAAGAAACAGAAGGTGTGACCTCCTGTTGCTGATGTAACAGGAAGGGGCTGAACGGGGAGGGGCAATATTACATATAAGGAAAATCCACAGAGAGGGAGTCATATCTTCTTGGAGCAGGTTTTGTGGAGGTAGAAGTGGAGCCCCGCCCTCTCCCCCAGGTTGGAGAGAATAATTTTGATTTGGAGAACCTGGACAAAGTGATTTTGATTCTAGGAATCAGCTGAAGCCTGAGCTGCTTAGGATTTCCCAGGGCCAGTCAGAGCTGAGGGACAGGTAGAGCTGCTGAGGAGGCTGCTGAGCATTTCCAAGGTCCAACTGGAGTTGTAGAAGACTGAGGAAGCATGACTGTGATGCTAGTACTTTGTATGAACCTGTTGGTGGCTTTGTTAAGCCTTGTCTTCCCAGGAACAGAGACTGTGAGGGATTTGAGATAGACTGGACACTGTGAGCTCCAATGCAGAGCAGGAACTGGCCAGAGAGCTGGATAAGGACCTGAGAGCTGTCTGCCATTGAACCCAGGTGACAGTTTGGTAAATCCAGGTAGAATCTGGGACCATGGAAGTGGATCCAGGGAATCTGAGAGACCACCCCAAGTCAAGCTGAGAGAAGACTTTCCTTGGATACTGTGTACTGACTGAGAACTTGTAATTTACTAGTGACCTAGGGGTGGAGGGTCTATATATTTTCTGATGATTGAATAGTGAATGATAAAGGATGATTGAATGACTGAATTGATTAAATGATTGATTAAATGATTGTACTAAGTGAATGATGATTGAATAAGTAATTGATTTGTAACTTAGTGTGTCCCATGAATGGAGAACTTTGACTCTTGTACTTTGTGTCCTTTGAGGAAGCAAATCTCCTTAAGGATGATTGAATTATTGAGATGTTTGGATGATTGAGTTACTAAATGATTGTTCTTTATTCAAAACTTTGTGACCACTGTGGTGGAAACTATGTGGCCATTTTCTGTGATAAGTTATTGTGAATGCTATATTTTTATTATCTGTGATAAGTTGCAACATTGTGAATGCTGTACTTTCATTTTCTGTTAATGTTTTGCTCTGATTTGTTATGGAATAAATAGAGTATTTGCTATACTGTGTAATCAGAACCTTAAAAGCTGTTCACAGTAGCATTCTTCTGGAAAGCTGCTCATGTGAGGCATTATACCATCCCACAAATTTGAGACTGTTGTCATTCTCTTTAATTAAATTGATTGCTTCTATGATTTTTTCTTTTAGAATTAGATTATTTAGTTTCCAATTAATTTTTATCCATGCTTCCATGTCTCTGTTGCATGTTATTTTTATTGCATTGTGGCCTAAGAAGGATTCATTTAGTATTTATGCTCTTCTGAATTTGATTGTGAGGTGTTTATGCTCTAATACATGGTCAGTCTTTGTGAAGGTACCATTTTATAACTGAAAAAAAGGTATACTTTTTTCTATTCCCATTAAGTTTAATCCAGAGGTCTCTCATACCTAACTTTTCTAAGATCCTATTTATCTCCTTAACTTTTTTCTTATTTAATGATTAAATGCATTTAATTCTGATAAGGGAATGTTGAAGTCACCCACAAGTATAGTTTTACTGTCTAGTTTGTCCTGCAATTCATTTAACTTTTCCTTTAAGAATTTGGATGCTATGCCATTTGGTGCATATGTGTTTAGTAATGATATTACTTCATTGTCTATGGAGCCTTTTTAACAAAATGCAGTTTCCCTGCTTATCTTTTTAAATTAGATCTGTTTTTGCTTTTGCTTAATCTGAGATCATGATTGCTATCCCTGCCTTTTTTTAACATCAGCTCAAGTATAATAGATTCTGCTCCTGCTTTGTGTGTTTCTCTGTTTCTAGTGTGTTTCTTGTAAACAACATATTGTTGGACTCTGTTTTCTAATGCATTCTGCTATCCACTTCTGTTTTATGGGTGAGCTCATCTCTTTTAAATGCAGTTTTGATTGCTAACTGTGCACCTACCTCATTCCTATTTTTCTGTTTCTTTTCTCTCTCTTTTTATCTTGTACCTACTCTAAAGTTTGCTTTGCCTCTGATAACTGCCTTCTCTCATTTGCCCTTCCTTTTATTGCCCCCCCTTTCATTTATCTCCTTCCCCTACCACTTCCCTATTGTGTAAGAGAAGTTTCTACTATCAACTGAGTGTCTGTGTGTATATGCATAAACACATGTGTTTATGTATATGTGTGTATACATACATATATATGTCTTTAAACTAATTTAGATGTGAGTGAGGTTCAAATATCAACCTCACACACACATATTTTCCCTTCCACTGTAAAAGCTCTTTTGATAGCAAGCAAATGCCTTTTTATGTGAGATAATTTCCCCCCTTCTCCTAGGGGATCCCTCTTTGTCACCTCAACATAATCAAGCAGGCAGGTTCTCATCCACTCCTCAATCCAAGGGGAGGCCTTTTCTTCATTTTGACTCTGGGTGGTCTCTCTGATTCCCTAGATCCTCTTCCTTGGTCCCAGCTCCCTCCTGAATCTGCCAGACAATCACATAGATTCAGAAGCTGAAAGCTGCCAGGCTCTCGTCCAGTCCTCAGAGATGAACAGTTCCCCGGTCCTTGTCCAGTCCTCAGGGCAATCCCTGGCACACACTGAAGTTCACAAGGTTCAGCACACCTCAAACCCTTCAGGACTTCTCTTGCCTGGAACTCAAGGATCAGCCAGGCCACCAACAACCAAAGTCCCATCCTGTTCATATCTGCAGTCAGCCACACAGGAACCAAATCCAAAATCTGTCTTGTCTTTCTAAAATTCTTCCTTATAAGCACTGGCCTTCTCCCAAGTCAACAGGGGAGTGTCTCAGCCAATAGCCTTCTCCCAAGTCAACAGGGGAGTTTACATCCTTTCACCAATGTACAGAGTTCTATACTTAGCCCTAAGTTACTAGGTGCTACTTAGCCCTAAGTATCTGATCTACTTAGCCCTAAATATCTAATAAATTGATTACTCTTACAGTCACTCATGCACCCTCTTTCTATGTAGAATCCTTCTAACTGCCTTAATAATGATAAAGGTCTTAGAAGTTACATGTATCATCTTCACATACGGAAAGGTAAACAATTTAATATTGTTGAGTCTCATGATTTCTCTTTCATTGCTTACCCTTTTATGTTCCTCTTGAGTCTTATATTTAAAAGTAAGATTTTCTATTCAGTTCTGGTCCTTTCATCTGGAATGTTTGGAAATCCTCTATTTCATTAGACATCTATTTTTTGAAGGATTATATTTAGTTTTGCTAGGTATGTTATTCTTGATTTCAATCTCAGATCTTTAGCCTTCCAGAATATCATGTAGTTGCTAAATCTTAAGTGATATTGACTGTGGCTCCATGGTATTTCAGTGGTCTCTTTCTGGCTGCTTTAAGTATTTTCTCTTTGACCTGGGAGTTCTGGAATATGGCTATAATATTCCTGCGAGTTTTTATTTTGGGATATGTTTCAGGGGGTATTAAGTGAATTCTTTCAATTTCCACTTTACACTCTAGTTTTAGGATATCAGAACAGTTTTCCTCAATAATTTCTTGAAATATGTCCTACCACTTTTTTCAGCATTGATTTCAGGTAGTCCAGTAATTCCTAAATGATCTCTCCTTGATCTATTTTCTAGGTTAATTATCTTTTTAATGCAATATTTCATAATTTTTCTATGTTTTTTTTTCATTCTTTTAACTTTGTTTCTAAGTGTCTCATGGAGTCATTAGCTTCCAGTTGCCCAATTCTAATTATTAAAGAATCATTTTCTTCAGTAAGCTTTTGTGCTTCCCTATCCATTTGGCCAAATCTGCTTTTTAAGAAGTTACTTTCTTCAGTGAATTTTTGTGCCAATTTTTTTTCCTTTGAAGGTCTGCTTGTAGCTGTTTTGACTTCATTGTCACCTTATGAGTTTAAGTTTTAATCTTCCCTGTCACCGTAGTAGCTTTTTATGATCAGGTTCTTTTTGTGTTGTTTGCTCTTTTTTTTCTCCACACTATTTCTTGCTTGTGGACTTTATGTTAAAGGTGCCTCTATTTCAAGCATGGAGGAAGGAGTGCTGTATCAAGTTTCAGGTTTTTTTCTCACTGCTGCTTTCAGAGCCAATTCTTGGGGTTTGGGAGGTTTGGTGCTAGGGATAGTTATAGTCACTGCTCTTCTGATCTATACTTTGTTCCTTACATAGGAAAGGCCCCTGATTCCTTGAGATTGCAAGCAATACTTTTCCTCGGGACCCCTGCTTCCTTGTGATTAAAAGTGATACTACTCCTCAGGGCTCCTGTTCCCTCTTGACTGAAAGTGTTCCCCTCCACTTTTCAATGAACCACTACCCAGAAATGTGCAAAGGCAATAGACTTGTCAAATAGTTGCCCCTCAGTGCCCCCTTCTCCTTCTGGACCTAAAATACTCCTCTTTACCCTTGAGCTGGGACTCAGAAATGGGGATAGATAATAGAGTTGCCAAACAGCATCTGGTCCTATATCCACTGCTAGCATATTTCTAGATGTAGTCTTTTTCTGACTGCTTGACAGATCATGTTACCATTTCTAGCTTGAGAGCTCCTGAAGCTGCTGTTGCTTCTATTGTCACCACCTAATCCCACCATTGATGTTTCATGTACATGGGCTGTGGATCAGCCTCCTCTCTTCTTTCACAGATGTCTCTTTTGATCTCCTAAGTTGTCTTGGGTTGGAAGAGTGAGTGTTCCTTTATGACTTTTTGTTAGCTCTGGCACTCTAGACTTCAGTTTGAGGAGTTATTTTAAAGTTGTTTGGAAAGGATTGTTGGGAAAGTTCATCTGAGTGCTTTCTCTTCTCCACCATCTTGGCTCTACCCCTATATTTCTATACATAAGCTTATGGTACTGAAAAGAATATCAAATGGCATAAAATAGTAAAGCTAGAACTACTTAAGCATTATTTTAAATTAAACTTTGGAAAAAAGAAGGTTTCAGTTTTAAATAATAGCATTGACTGAAATACCTGACTTGGAATGAGCAAAGAAAAAAGCATCTCAAGAGCCTACATTGGAGACTTCTGTTTCCATCAGGTAGTAGAATGTGGTCCAACCAAGAGCAGGTCAAAGATGTCAATGAAAAATCAACCCATCAATCAATGAACTAGCATTTATTACGAACGTACTTTGTGTTAGGCACTGTGCTAAACATAGTTCCCTGCCAACATCGAGTGGAAGTGAAAGATTGGATTGGAATAATGCTTTCCCAATAGTAATAGCAAAGTCATAATGCCATTCCATTCCTGCCTCTGTAATTTCACTCATGAACTCTTAATTCCTTATCTCTGACATCACTTCCAGTTTACCCTGTATATCTTGTATGCACACAGTTGTTTGCATATTGTCTTCCCTGTTAGAATATAAACTCCTTGAGAGCAGGGAATATGCTTGCCTTTATTTGCATTTTCAGCTATTTGAACAGTCCTTAGTTCATTGTAAGTAATCAATGCGTTGTTGATTTATTCTCCTTGCCTGAAATGCTCTTTCCACACTTTTGTCCCTTCACAAGGTCATATGTAGTAGAGCTATAAGAGACTATCAGGTACATGGCATCCAACCTCCCCATTTTATAAATGAAGAAACTGAGACACAGGGATGTTAAGTAACTTTCCCAGGATCACACAGCTAGTAAGTTTCAAAGGCAGAATTTGAAGCCATTTCTTCCTTAAGTGAAAACCATTACTGCATCCACTACATGAGGAAGCCTCTCTGATCATACCAGTCATTCCAGTGAGAGCTCAGGTCCCAGTTACTCATAACTTTCCATAACTTCCTTTGATCTTTTTCTTTGAATCACTGGCATACTTACTTCATTTATCACACAAATTTAATATAGTCGTATTGTTCTATACCAGAGCTCATTAAAACAGCAATCATGTGTTTTTGTAAATCCAATTTTATCTTATTTTCAGCTCCAAATCCTCTCCCTCCCACCTCCCCCTCCTCAGCTGAGAAAACAAGACAAAGAAAACCCATTATAAATATGTTTAATCAAACAAAATAAATAGCCACGTTCCCCCTCCCCTTCCCCGATGGTCTATACCTCATTCTGCTCTGAGGCCATTGACTCTTTCTGAGGACGGGTAGCATGTTTCATCACGAATCCTCTAGAATTGTGGCTGGTCATTGTTTTCATCAAAGTTCCGAAGTCTTTCAAAGTTGTCTTTACTTTATTGTCATTACTGTTTACATTGTTCTTCTCTCTCTTACTTCACTTCAGGGTTTCATACAAGTTTTCACATGCCTCTCTGAAGCCAGTCACTTAACCCTTTCTTCTAGCACAATAGCATTTTGTCCCATTCATATAGCATAGCTCAATCAGCCATTTCTCAAATGATTGGCAGCTCCTCTGTTTCTGTTTCGTCGCCACTATGGTAAGAGCTGCTATAAATACATATTTTGCTTTTTCTTTGATCTCTTTGCAATATTGATTTTGCAACAATATGTCTAGGTGGAAAGATATGTGCAGTTTAAGGACTTTTTGGACATTGATCATGCATTATACTCCATCTGCCTCAGTGCCTCCCTGTGTTGAGTACAGAGATTTAGAGTAAAAGTCACAAGAATTTCCTGTTAATCACAAGAATCATAAGAATTTCAGAGGTGAAGAAACTGAGTCTTAGAGATGTCAAATGATTTAAGGTCATATAGTTTGTTTTTTTTAAAGCTGCTCAAAGTTTATTAGTTTCAGTTGAGTATACAAAGTAAAGGAGCTACTGAGGGTGCTGAAAAGCACACAGGTGATTCCCATAGTTAAAAAAAAAACAAATAACAGCAGTGTGGTTTCTTTTACTTGTTTTTTTGGTGTTTTGCTTTTGTTTTCCTTACAAAAAAAAACACCCTCCCCCCTCCACCCACAACTACTTCTACACTTAAGCAGCCTTTCTATTCTAAAAGAATAGGAGAGAGAGGGAAAGGGGGACTGGGAAATGGGCTCTGATGCCCAGCACACTTCAGAAGCCGGGGAGCAGTGAAGGCGGTGCTGCTGCTCATGCCAAAGGCCCAGTGCTAGTCTTGCTGGGCTCGCTGACATGCTGCTTCCTCATGGCCTCCTGAGCCAGGTCACAGGTCATTGTGCCATGAGCAACCTGGAAAGTTCCTGAGTGCTCTGGGGATTCCAATACACTTGTCATGAATGGATGACTCAACTTGTCGAAGAAGAAGCTTGCCCACCAGTGGCCTAGGTCTGATTTAGGAAGACCAGGAGGGTGGGGGATCAGTTACCCATAGTACTTAGCTCTTCCACAGGAGCTGTTGCTGGAAGTGGAACCCAGATGCCTCCGGTAGTAGTCATGGGTTGCTACAAGTGAACCGCTAGATGGGATTGCTGCCATATTCCTTGTTCTTATGATGTAAACCTTAGTGGTGGCTCCTGAGCAGCCCCTGTCAGACTGTGGAGGACAATCCCTGGTGACCTGGTTCAGGGGAAGGTGGCTCTAGGCCACAGAGCCCATTTGTAAAGGATATTTACTGGAGGATACTCCATGGCAACAAAAATGTGAGAATTCTTTAGGTTTTCAGGTCATGTAGTTCTTGACTGATTAATGGCAACTGCAGACCCAGTTCCACCTCTCTAATAACACAATAGGGAGGTTGAATTTCCTGTTCTATAAAAAAAGTTGAAATGCCAAGAATTTCAAACTAATTAGATTAGATGGGTAAATATAGAATTATAATGTAGTAAAGTTGAAACTTTCAGCTTTAATACTTTTATCTCTCTGATTTGTAATTTTTCCAAAAATAGATTTTTTTATAATTGAAGTCCAAATTGTATATCAGTGTAATTGATATTTTTATTCTTTGCTTTAATGAGAAAATCTATGCTTAATTGGATCTTGCCTTTCCTTTCTTCGTTTCTTTCTTTTCCATTTTCATTCTTTCCTCCTCTCTAGATTCCTTAAACTCCTTCACACCCTATATAGAACTAATCAAAGTTACATCTGATCAATTTTGCCTTATGTCTACAAGAACAATTTCCATATTGATTTCAGTAAAAAATCCTACACAGCAAAGACTTCTCTGGGTTCTTCATAGAGGACCAGGGGAGAATCTGCATTCTGTGCAACACTTGACTACCCAAATCTTCTAAGGATAGGGTACATTGAAATGAAACACAGCTGCCTTGATGCTTTGAAAGAATGTTGAAAGGAAGAGACTGCATGCAATCAGATTAAACCCCCCCCCTTCAAAAGACAATAATTTGTAAATGCATAATTGGGACTGAGAATGTCAATTGGATGAAGCATCTGTGCAGTTATAATTTATGCCAAACTGGAGGACAGCATGAACAAGGTCCAACTGACCTAACCAGCATATTAAATGATCTAAAATACAGTTATTGAAGCCAGCATGAAGCAGCAAAGGCACTCTTAAAATACCATGGTGATGTTTGAATTATCTCATTGATTCCAAGAGAAACCTGACACTTGAGAATTTGGCCAACTAATTGTTAGCCACAGTGCCACATTAGTGAATTTTAAGTAATGTGATCTTGTTACTAAGAAAAAAGTTCAAATTTATTGATGTCCAGCATTCTTTTCTAAGTCACTTGAGAGGAAAACAATCTCTCTCACACTAAGAATGTCAACTCTTTGAATGACAGAATTCAGTCTTACTAATGAATAATTAAAAAATAAAATGATTCTGAGGACATCCTTTTCATTCAAGCTAGGCAGAGGCTATTCTAAGGGAAACTAAGAAACTGGGATGTGAAATGGGAAGGTAAGAATTCAGATTCTGAACTCTGGTCTAGCAGTTTTAAAACAGTTTCTTGTTCAAGCAGCTCCTAAGAAATCAATTACTCAACAAATATGTCCATTGATCCCGATGGTAGGCACAGAATGAAACAAAACATAGTCCTTCTCTTTAAGGAATGGGAATCGAAGTTAAGACAAAATGGGCCACTTGATAAAATCTGAATTCTCTTGAGTTTTCTAATATTGCATTTTTAGATCTGTGCTTCCTCTTTAAAGTGCACAAAACCTAAAATCATTCGTGTATGCATGCATACATTTGTACTCATTCATTTTGCAAATGTTTTTTGATTGCAAAGCTTGAGGTTGCACATTAAATTCTGGATTTTGGAGTCAGGATAACCTGGATTTGAATATCCCTTCAGATACTTACCAGCATTATGTCCCTGGGCAAATCATTTGACCTTCCTCAGTTTCTTTATCTGTAAAATGAGTATAGCAATAGCTGAGGATCAAATAAGACTGTGTATGTAAAATGTGTTATTTTTATTATATTATGGGGCTATGGAGCATACAAAAGTGAATGGCATAGTCCCTGCCTTTGAGTAGCTGGTATGGAGAAAAGTAAAGGAGGGAAAACAGGTTAGAAAGATTCCTTTCAGTTTAGGATGATAAGAGAAGGCTGTGTGAAGGAAATGGTATGTAAGTCAGGCCTTAAATTATGGATACTATTTCAAAAGGTGGAGACTGAAAAAAAGGCATTAGAGGAAGAGGGAATGGTAGGAACAATGACAGGGAGTCAGGAACAGGCATGTTTAGGATGCAGTGAGTAGGAACATTTAAGGCAGTGGTTCTCAACCTTCCTAATGCCATGACCTTTTAATACTCATATGTGGGTATATCTGCATGTGATCAGACCCACCTGGAGAAGATAGAGGAGCGGTGTCTCAGTTCCTAAGACCATCAGAAATATGTGTTTTCTGATGGTCTTAGGTGACCCCTGTGAAAGGGTTTTTTGACCCCCCAAAGGGGTTGCTACCCACAGGTTGAGAACTGCTGATTTAAGGGGTGAGGTGGGAAAATATAGGTGGGGCCACATTGTGGAGGACTCTAATGTCAGGCTATGAATTTTGTACTTTATTATACAGGTAATTGGGATACTCTAGTCATGGCAGCAGTAAAAGGTGATTTTGGCTATAGAATTTTGAACTGAAGGAAATAGATTTTGATGATACAGATTTAAAGAGCTGGAAGGGATCCCAAAGGCTATCAAATCAATCCCCTCATTTTACAGATGAATCAGCCTAGGCACACAGAGATTAGGTGATTTGCCCAGACACTTATAAGAATTATGTGGCCCTGAGAAAATCATTTTAGTCCCTCTGCTATTCAGTTCCTTGGCTGTAAAATGATGGGTTTGGACTTTTGGGGGTCCTGGAGTCCCTTCCAACTTCAAAGGTATGATCCCATGATCTTTTGAGACTAGAGACAGGTATGTAGCCTGTTTGTTTGTTTGTTTGTTTTTTTACTATACTCTGGGCTTTCTGGGGTTAACTGGCCTCCATTTGCAGTAGTTTCAAAATAAACATGCCTCAATTGGTTCTTGTCTCCTGGAGCACTTCTGAGATCACCTGGAACTCCATTTAAAGCATGCTAACAGACTTTTTCAAGAACACACATTTTAGAAGTAAAACATCTATTTGGAATTAGAATAGAAAAAGAATAGATTATACACGTAGAGATGGAAGATATTTTTAGAGGCTATCTAGTTCAATGACTTCATTTTATATAAGAGGTAGCTAAAGACCAGAGTGTGAGCAAACAACTCACCCAAGGTGACACAGGGAACAAATGGTCAGGGTGAGATTTGAATCCAAAATCCTGTGCTCTGTTCTTTACACTAAAGCTTATGAGCAAATGATCTCTAGGGATTTAAGTCTGTTTGGGAAGCAAAGAGTAGAGGGTGAAAAAAAGGTGTGGGAACAGAATCCTTGGGAAGATATCCCATATTTTGAACAGAGAAAGGATCTCCTTTGGGGCCAGGAAGGGAGAGGAAGATGAAGCCATGCAGCATCTCCTGTCTATTTTTTGAACCATCCAGTAATTAGACACCCCAGTCACAGCAGGATATTACCTGATTCTATCAGCTCCCTCGGTTTATTCTCACATTGTCAGCAAAGAGGTCTCATGGATTTTGACTTTCCTCATCTTTCCCAGGGTGCTGCCATGAATGTTTCCTGTATGGAGATCTTTGTCCTTGGCAGTCCCTCACTCTGGGTTTGCTTCCAGGATTCACACATAATCAGGGAAGAAGTCAGAAAGACTTGTCCTTATTACAGGTATTTATAGAATAGTTTTAGAGAAGAAGAGGTAGATTTTGATCGTTCATAGGATCATTGATGAGACCTTGGAGTTAATTTAGTCCAACATCATAGATTTGGGAGTTGGAAGGTACCTTGATATCCATGTCGTCCTTATGAAAGGAACTTGTGTGGAGATAAGAAAAGAGAACAATCTAGGGGAGACAGTGTGTGATTCAATGGAAAATGGGAGGAACTGGAGTCAGAGGACCAGAAGTGGAGAGAGTTCTAGACCTTGAGGTTGGAAGACCTGGATTCTGATTCTGCCCCAGATGCCTACTAGCTCTCATGCTGGGCAAGTCCTTTAACCTCCAATAAACTAAGTTCCTTAAGTGTTAAATGATGGGGCCTAGAATAAGTGGCCTCCAAAACCTTTTCCAGTTCCCAGACTATGATGCTATAAACTTAAAACTGTGTGATTGTGCTACATTGTGCTTGATGATGATGAGATGATCATTCCCTCAACTCTTCTCACCTGTGGGGAGGACTTAGGGAGGTGACTGGGGATTCCAACTTCATTCTGTAAGAAGGTAGAGTAAGTTATCCACCTACTGAGGCCTCATAAAATAGAGCCTGTGAAAATGAAGAAAACGGATTCTCTTTTTTACATCGACTCACTAGCTGGGATTCTCCCTTACGTTCATCTCTCCCCATTGTAAGAAGACTGGAGGTGGCTGGGCTTTTCAAATGAAGGTTCTTGGAAGTATGGCTAATCCTTTTGTCTACCTTGCCAAGACTTAACTGGTATCATTATAAGGAGAAATTGGCTCTCTGATTGATCAGTTTCTGGATAGGTACTCAGTGATGGGAGAGGCACAAGACCCCTTCTCAGTTTGAGGCATTATTGCTCTGGGAATCAGAGGAATGTATTTTGTAATTCATTCGAGCCTGGCTCCAAGAACCTACTGAAGAGGAAAAGGGGAGGGGGAAAGCCTTTCACTAGAACATAGAGGGCCTCTCAGAGAAGTTGCGCCACAGTTAGACAGCCCTTCAATTCATTTCTCAAAATGTTTGCAGTTCTCCCTTACTGGAGAAGTGATGTAATAGTAAGCAAAATCATTTCATTTGAATGTATACTCTTTGAATGAGTAATTGTAAACACACCAGTATAAAATTGTCATATCATGCCAAGTCTTGATTTATTGTATCCTTTGCAAAGTGGTTCAAGCCATGAAAAAAAATGATGGACAAATTAGCCCTTGTATGTGTTCTAGGTAAGACTAGAAGCTTAAATAAGAGGATGGAAGTTTTTACCAACTCATTTCTACTTTAACTCAGTGAGCCCATCTGTAAATAGAGACAGGGACTAGACCTATAATTTCATTGGCTTAGGGGATCTCCCAGGTGAGGAAGTTCCCTCTACTGGTGCAGGTCAGCACCTTTGTTGGAGGTAGACATAAGAGTAAATGTTAGGATGAAATGATGCTCTGGCAAGTTAGTGAATGACTAACAAAAGGTATTCCTCAGAGATGTAGTAGTCCATAGTTTTTCTGTATGTGGCCTGTTTCATCTCCATATGGAAACACACCTGGTTATCTGGTCAGATTGTGGTAAAGAATATGATAACTCCCAAGGTGGTCAGTAATCCACTACGTCAAGAGGAGAACAGAGTTCATGTGGCTAGGACTTTTTATACTTGGGTGATCAGGAGGCATCCCAGGGAAATGAGCCAATCGGGTGCCAAGCATAGTTTTGTTTTCTATTTCTATTAGTCATTTCTATAGCTATTCCCCTTTGCTAAGAGGAAGAAAGAAGGGCCTGTGTCTACCCCATATTGTGGGTAAGGGGGAAGTACCTCAGAGAAACAAGATCAATCAGGACCTGGGACCACTTAATGCATGAAGAAGGACCCAAATTGTGAGGAAACACTGGTAGGTATTAGTCTTTTCACAACTTTACTTGAAATGTGTAATCTTAGAGAGTTGTCTCAAGAGTACAAGTGCCTTGTACAGGATCATACAGCCTAGTATGCGTCCAAGGCAGGACCTAAACCCAGATCTTCTTGGCTTTGCTTGTAGCTCTCTGGCCATTCTGCCAGACTACATTCCCCCCTTTTGTAAAATGGTAATGATATTTACCTTGCAGAAATATGACCAAGATTAATGAGGTGATTCTGATTAATCAGTCATTTGATCAATCAGCCATTGACAAACCTCCCCAATACACTCTCTGTCCAGCACAAGTCTTCCCACCTGAAATGCCCTCTTTAATTCTGCCATGTTGCTGAATCTATACACCTTTAAATCAGGGCAGAGTCTCCTTTGCTCCTCTGCTCACAATGATGGTTATCTCCTCAGAATTCACAGAATTCTTCTGTTTTTCTCATTTTGATGATTAATCATGTATTCTTCCCCTGTGACAACTGTTATATGGTTGTCTTGTTTTTTTTTTTCTTAATCTATTCCTTTGATTTTTATCAATGTAGGGAGAGACCATTAAGGTGATTCTCTCAATTCACATCAGCAGTTGTTCAGTTTGTAGTGTTAAAGAGCCGCCTGAAGCATGCAGAGGTTAATGTGACTTACACAAAGATATGTCAGATGTGGGATCTGGACTGGCTCTGTCCAGAGCTGGCTGCCTAACTGCTGTACCTCCATTATTATCTTTATTGTTAATCATTATGTTTATGTATATAGGGCTCTCTTCCCAGCTAGTTTGTTAGGTCATTAAGCAACAGAAGTGTAGTCAAAGTGCAGTTACACCACCAAAGGTGCATATTAGGCACATGGCCAGGAGCCCCAAAGTTGTGATGCAAAATGGTCAGCAAGTGGAAGGTGAAATGGCTTTCACTCTCCTATCCCCTGATGTACTAACCAGCTTTCAGATAATTTATTCCTTATGTGTCTGACCCCAGACCCATGTATTGGAGTTTACTCAACTTATTTCATGGTCAGTCCTAAATGATCCTTGAGTGAAGGATATCTCTTTTTTCCGGCACCTACTTTTTCAGACTCTCCTTGAGGCCTTCTTGGAGAAGTCTAGAACTATTTCCAAAATGAGTCCATGAATTTTATTTATTGCCTAGGAATGTATTGTTTATTGTTCAGACATGTCTGATTCTTTGTGACCCTGTTTAGGTTTTCTTGGCCAGTATACTGGAGTGATTTGTCATTTCCTTCTCCAGCTCATTTTACAGATGAGGAAACTGAGGCAAACAGGGTTAAGTGACTTGCCCAGGGTCACACAGCTAGTCTGAGGCTGATTTGAATTCAGGGAGATGAATCTTTCAAATGTCAGGCCCAGTACTCTAGCCACCATACTGCCTCGTGGCCATACCTGGGAACTGCTGATAAAGAGATTGATAGCTTCATAAAAGTTTTTCTGTGGTTTAAATTGACATAGACCAAGAAATAAACCTCTAAATAATTATTTTTACACAACTTACACATACATATTTATACATACTTAGCACATTCCCTGGCATATAGTAGGTGCTTAATAATTGTTTGTTGATTGACCGATATCTACACAGATTGGAGCTCCTTGAGGTTCGGAATTGTCTTCTGCCTCTTTTGTATCCCCATTGCTTAGCACATTGTCTGGCACATAGTATACATTAATATTTTGATTCAGTGTTGATTGATTAAAATTTGCAAATGCATTGTATCTTCTATTACACCTATTAAAATGGCTAATTTCCTAATATTACCTCCCCTTCACACCCCTCTTCTACTGTTTCCCTCCCTTTCCCAGCTTCTTTTCTCTTTTCCCATTTCCCCTTCTCCCTTCCCTCTTTCATCTCTCTCCTTCCCATTCCCCTTCTCCTTTCTTCTTTCCCCCTTCACCCTTTCCTTTTTCTCTCCCCCTTCTTCTATAAAAGGAAATTAAGCAACATAAAAGAAAAATGGTAAATAAATTACTTTTGAATATTCAGAATCATTATCAATATACTCTCCTGTGTTCTGTTTTTAAAACATTTTTATGTGAATATTCCTAGGTATAGACATCATTTGCCTAGAAATGCCAGCAGAAAAATTTAATGTATTCAAAATGGAGCATTTTTGATTGGGCGGTGGTGGTGGTGATAGTAATTCAATTAAACAAGTATTTCTTAAACATTCAAAGACAAAAACAGAATGCTCTCTGCCTCAAAGAGCTTACTTTCTACTGGGTAGATTCCCCTGAGTAGAATTATGAGATTAAAGTGTATAAATAGTTTTATAGGTCTTCTAACAGGACTACACAGATTTATACATCACCAACAATGACATTATATATCTGTTGCTTCAGAGCTTCATGTTAGACTGTTATTGTTTTTATTTGTTATTGGTAGTTAAATATGTATATAATGGCACTGGAAAGTTATTTTAATTTGTATTTCTGGTGAGACTCGAGATGACTTACTGTCTATTTTTCCTCAGGAATAAACTGTTCATCTCCTTTAACTACTAATTGGGTAGAATCTACTTATTGGCCATATATCTTTTTTTGTAGCTTTTTATATATTTTGTGTAGTATTTATCAATTGTTTATGGCATGTGTTTTCCCTTCATTCTCTAGCTATTGTTCTGATATTTATTATTATCAATGTTCAGAACAGATTTTTTTAACACTTTCTAACATATTGATCTTGTCTCTCATGGTTTTATTTTCTCAGTTATAAATTTATCTCACTTCCACAACTGAAACAAATATGCTATTTTGTTTTCTTCTAGTTTTTCTCCTACACATTTTTTGTTTAATTTTTTACCCTTTCAATTGAATTAAATTAAGCAAATATTTATTCAGCATCTACCATATGCAAGTCACTGTGTTAGGAACTGTATTTGGAATTTATCAGGTATACAATGTGCCACATGAAATATAGCATCAATTGATCCAAAAGTTCATGAATAAACAAGCATTTATTCCATGGTCATGCATTGCTAGGATTTTTTCTAGGTTCTGGGAATATGAAGGTAAAAACAAAGAGTTTCTGTCCTCAAGGAGCTTACATTCTTTTAGAGGAGACAACATGTAAGACCTATCAGTATGTACAAAATCTATTCAAAATCCTTACGAGGTCATCTTGGCAGGTGACATTAGCAGCAATTCCTGCTACTGTAACTTGATCAGGAAAGGTCTCACTTGCGCAGTGGTGATTGAGCTGAGCTTTGAAGAAAACTGGAAGATGTCTAAGAAATGAAGAAAAAAAGGAGTATAGTGCAAGTTTGAGAGAGAGAGAGCCCATGCAGAGGCATAGAGAGGGGAATATTCATGTATAAAGAACAGCAAGAATGTCACCCCGCCTAATTGGAATATACAATTCTTGGAAGGAAGTAATGTATAATAAGCTTGGAAATAGGTTGGAAAAGATTTTAAAAGTCAAACCCAAATAATTTGCATTTGGTCTGAAAGAGCATTTTTTTTCATGTTTCCTTACAAAGATGAGGATGAATGCCAGAAGATAAGAGTATTTGGGGGGAGCCAAAGGAAGGGCAGACTCACCAATGAAATGTTGCCAGAATTGCGGTTTGGTACCACCATTCTGGAGAGCAATGTAGAATTCTACCAAAAAGTTAATAAACGGGGCATGCTTTTTTGATTCAGCAATATTACTATTAGGCATATGCCTCCAAAAGCTCATAGACAGAATGAAAGGATATCTATGTAAAAAATATTTATAGCAAGAGCATTGAAATAAAGAGTATTAAGAGGCTGCGTTTGCATTCTAGGTCCAACATGAACTAACTATGTATTACTTAACCACTCTGAGTCTCAGCTTCCTAATTGGCAAGAAGGGAATAAGAAATGCTTTTCCTATCTACTTGACAGAGCTGTTATGAAGAAAAGACTTTTTTAGAGTTCAAAGTTTGAATTACTGTTTTACAAGTTATTTTGTTGTGCTTTTGCCAGTCTTCCCGACAACATTTGTTAAGTAGTAATTCTTTTCATCATTGTTTTATTAGTCCTAAGAAGTTTATCATGTAAGAATTTCTTATGATAGTTTGATTTGCTATGTGAAAATTTTATTGTATATAAAGATTTTGTATTTTTAACTAAATACCTTCCTTTTTAGATAATTATTGTATTATAATATGTTTTTTTATTTTTGGCAATTAAATTATATATATGTATTTCCAATCAGCAAAAGTCTTCTTTCTCTTCCTTCCACCCTATCTCTCACGAACATCCACCAATTGAAAAAGAGAGAAAAGCAAAATCTCTGTTAACAAAAATATATAATTAATCAAAACAAATGTCTACACTGGTCATATCCAAAAAATACTTATTGTGCACTGTGACTTTTTCCTCTGTTTATTAAGAGATGAATAGGATGTTTCATCTTTAGCCTATGGCAGTGGTTCCCAACCTTCCTAATACTGCGACCCTTTAATACTTGTATCTGGGTGTATCTGGGCGTATCTGCATGTGGGCAGACCTGTCTGTAGACAGATGGTGTCTTGGTTCCTCAGACCATCACTAGAAATATGTATTTTCCAATGGTCTTAGGTGACCCCTGTGAAAGGATCATTCAACCCCTAAAGGGGTCATGACCCACAGGTTGAGAACCTCTGGCCTATGGAATCATAATCTTAGGTGTTCATTATGCTAGTCAAAGTTCCTAATTCTTTTAAAGTTATCTTTACCATATCATTATGATGTTTTTCAGGTGGTGTTCACTACACTCTTCATCAATTCTTTCGGTCTTCTCAGCTTTCTCAGAAACTGTTCTCATCATTATTTCTTATAGTTTATAGTATTCCATCATATTTAGTTGACATAACTAATTCAATCATTCCCCAATTGGTGGGTACCTTCTTTTTCTTTTTTTTAACTTTCTTTTTCTTTCTTTCCCTCTCCTCTCCCCAGTGAATTCCTTATCTCCTCTTTCTAGTTCTCTGAAAATCATAACAGAACCACACTCAGGCCTCATCTAATTTTATTCCCTCTGTGACCCCTGAAAATGATAAGGCTCAGAGAGGACATATGTATCATCTCCCCATATTTATGTAAGCAATTTATCCTTGCTGAGTTTCTTATGACTGCCATTTTTGGTTTACCTTTCTATGTTTCTCTTAACTTTTGTGTCTGATTTTGTAAGTTTCTACACAACTCTAGTCTTTCTATTAAAAGTGCTCAAAGTACTATACTATCCATACCACATCTTAAATTGCATCATAAAGCAGCAATCATTAAAGCCTCTTGGTACTGGCTAAGAAATAGAGGGTTAGATCAGCGGAATAGGTTACGTTACACAAGACACAGTACTCAATGATTATAGCAATCTATTTATTGGTAAACCCCCAAATCCCAGGTTCTGGGATAAGAACTCACACTTTGACAAAAACTGCTGGGAAAACTGGAAAATGGTATGACAGAAACTGGGCATAGACTAGCATCTAACACCGTACACCAAAATAAAGTTCAAGTGAGAACATGAGTTAGGTATAAAGGCTGATACCATAAACAAATTGGGGGAACAAGGAATAGTTTATCTGTCAGATTTATGGAGAAGGGAGGAATTTATGACGAAACAAGATTTAGAGAACATTATGAAATGCAAAATGGATAATTTTGATTACATTAAATTGGAAAGTTTTTATACAAACAAAGCCAAGGCAACCAAGATTAGGAGGGAAGCAGAAAACTGGGAAAGAATATTTACAAGTAGCGTCTCTGATAAAAGCCTCATTTCTAAATATATAGAGAGAACTGAGTCAAATTTACAAGAATTCAAGTCATTCTCTAATTGATAAATGGTCAAAGGATATGAACAGGTAGTTTTCAGAGGAAGAAATTAAAACTATCTATAGTCATATGAAAAAATGCTCTACATCACAATTGATTTGAGAGATGCAAGTTAAAACAACTCCGAGGTACCACATCACACCTATCAGATTGGCTAACATGACAAAACAGGAAAATGATAAATTTTGGAGAGGATATGGGAGAGTTGGAATACTTTTGGAACATTGTTGGTGGAGCTGTGAGCTGATCCAACTATTCTGGAGAGCAATTTGGAACAATGCCCAAAAGGCTATAAAAATATGCTTATCTTTTGACCCAGCAGTACTTCTTCTAGAGCTGTATCCCAAATAGATCATAAAAAATGAGAAAAGGACCCAAAATATGCAAAAATCCATGTACAAAAATATTTATAGCTGCTCTTTTTGTGGTGGCCAAAAACTGGAAATTGTGGGGATGCCCATCAGTTGGGGAATGGCTAAACAAATTGTGGTGTATGAATATAATGGAATACTTTTATGCTATAAGAAATGATGAAAAGGCAGACTTCAGAATATCCTAGAAATACTTATATGAACTGATGCTGAGTGAAGTGAGTAGAACCAGGAGAACATTGTTCACAGAAATAGCCACAGTGTGTGATGCAAACACCTAAAACAATTCAAAGGACTCATGATGATAAATGCCATCTGCATGCAGAGAAAGAACTATGGAGTCTGAATGCACAGTGAAGCAGACTGTTTTCTGTTTTGTTTTGTTTTGTTTTGTTTTTCTTTCTCATGGTCCCTCCCATTCATTGTAATTCTTCTATGCAACATGACTAATGTGAAAATGTGTTTAATAGGAATGTATGAGTAGAGCCGTATCAGATTGCATGCCATCTTCGGGTGTCTCCATTTTTGGGGTCTGTTTTTGTTTTTTGCTGTGTGCTACCTTACTTTTTTTCATTTTGTTAGTCTCTTGACTTTTTTGTCTCATGGAGTCTTTGTCTTCTATTTGCTGCATTCTAATTTTCAGAGAGTTTATTGTTTGGACAAGGTTTTGTACCTCTTGCATGAAGCTGGTGCCCTTCACAGCTTTTTCTTTTATAGCTTGCATTTCTGATTTCTTCCCTTAATATTCTAATTTCATCTATAAAAACATTTTTAAAATTCCCTAACTTTTGCTGCATTTCTTTCAGGAATCTTAGCTGAATTCGTATTGAAGCTCTATTTTTTGTCTAAGACTTTGATTGTACATGTTTTTGAGGCATTCTGTGTGTCTAGATTTATGTCTTGAATATCCCTGTTACTATAATACTTTTTTATACTGGAATACTTTTTGTGTTTGCTAATTCTTCCAGCCTACTTGTGACATGTTTTGAAATCTGATGGAATAAGTCAACTGAATAAACATTAAAAAAAATCTTGGTAATATTGCTCTCTTATTCTTCCAGATAAACATCACTATGAATTTATAAAATTCAATAAAACCCCACAAATGGATTTCAGTTGGTATTACTGTTCATTTGTAAGTCAGATTTAGTAAAAGTTTAATCCCTGCTTAATTCATGTTCATCAGTATTGTCTCTCATAGGATCATAGGATTAGATTAACAAGAGATCTTAGAAGTCATGAAATCCAACTCTCATGTTTCAGATGAGGAAACAGACCTGGAAAGGTTAAGTGACTTGTCCAAAGTCACAAAGTCGTATCTGGAAGAGCTAGTCCTTGAATTCAGGACTTTGACTCCAAAATGAATACTATTTTATTAATTTTTATATCTTCCACTATAGTTTTATAGTTTTATTTGGATAAATTTCTTCCATTCATGAGTAAGTTATTATTCAAGTATTTACTCTTTTTTGTTACTGTTGTAGAGTTACTAGCACATCACTCAGGCTACTCTGTATCCATTGTTTATCATTTTTATGCTGTGAATGAGCCACTATTTGCTCTGAATAAAATACCTTAAAAAGTAAATATAGCAGTATTTCTCACTTATTGCACTTCTTAATCATTTTTGTAACTGTGATGATGTAATTAGCTTTAGAAAATGATTTACAAAATCTTGTTATTTCCTTCTCACATTTCTATCAGAGCCTTGATGTATGTGCAGAAGTTTCTCATTAAAAAAAACTTAGATAATGTCTTTTATGAGTTTCTTAGTGTTTAAGTTGTTCTTGTTAACGTGTTGTAGCCTCTTTGCACCCACCATGTGCCTTTCCACTGCCTTTTGGGCTATTTGTAATTTTTAATTCTTTGGAGATCATGGTGCTCCACATTTTACCAACAGCATTGCATTTCTCAGAGACTATTAGTGTCAAACAGATGGGCTTTTGCAGCAGCAAGCAGTTTGGGGTCATTGAAATCACCACACGATTTCTCAAATGCAATTCAGTTTATTTTTCTCTTCCTACCAAATTCTAGGCCCAGATCATTATCCATCTGTGGTGTATATCGAGAATTCAATATTGATACACTAGATCAACAGGCTACTTGGGCAGTATACATTTATTAATTTACTTTATTTTCTCAATGTAGATGATTAGACTAATAATGTTGTTGGAAATGCTGTATAATAGAAAGAATGCTATAGTTGAAGTCAGGAAAGTACTGGGTTCAAATCACACCTCTGGTGATTACTAACATTACTGCTATGGAGCAGTTACTTTACTCTCTTAATCATTTTTTCATCTTTAAAATGGGGAAAACTATAATTGTAGTATCTAATTCTGTTGGGATCAAATATAGTAACACAACTACTTCACACACCTTAAAATGCTACATAAATATCAGTTATAGTGTTCATTATTCACTGAAAAGACTTAATAAATAGTATTCCAGGGCTCAATGGAATTAATGCAGTGTCATATGTAAATGAGAACATCTCCAATATACTTTACCAGTGTTTGAATTCTTTGTAGGATTACCTTCCACTATACCGAACAACAACAACAAACCACAACCCAACCTGGCCAACTGTGTGTATGTATGTATGTGTGCATGCATGTATGCATGTGTGTGCATGTATGTGTGTGTTCACATGGATACACATAAATATATGCATACATTATATTGACTTTGGCCTTATATGTGTATGTGTGCGTATATGTACATATATATGTGTGTATATATATACATACAGATATGTATGTACACATGAGGTATCAAAATATCAAAGTATGTGTAAATGTAGATATATTAAAATATATACCTATCCATTTTTAATATCTATAAAATGTGAGGAATTCCCAGTTACAATATCCTTGTACCAGTGAAATTCTTCAACTTTTGTGTACTTTGTAGTCTTAGAAAGTAGCTAAGTATGTTGCCAGAATCACAGTCAGAATCAGAAGCAATACTTGAACTCATATCTTTCTTAATCTGAGGTCAGTTATCTACCATACATCATTCCTTTCAATATTCTAGAACTTATCAGTAAAAGGATAGTTTTTGAACATCTAGAAAAGGAAGTATTAATCACAGTAATGCATGACTGCATCAAAAACAAGACATGCTAGAGGAACTCCATTTCCTTCTTCTTTTGATAGAATTGCCAGAAAGAGAGATAAGGACAATATAGGCATATAATAGTTTCCAAAGTCTTAGTGAACTCTTTAAGCTAGGTGGCACAGTGGATAAAGTTCTGGGCCTAGAGCCAAAAAGATGATATGGATTCAAACCTGGCTTCAGACCCTTACTAGCTGTATGTCTCTGGCCAAGTCACTTAACCCTATTTGCCTCAGTTTCCTCATCTGTAAAATGAAATGAAAAAGTAAATGGCAAACCACTCCAGTGTCTTTGCCAAGAAAATCCCAAATGGGATCATCAAGAGTTGGACATGACTGAAAAACAACTGAATAAAAAAGACTTTTGGCACATCCTGTATTTTGTCTATATTTTAGTAAAAATATTTGACAAATTCTCATATTATTTTTGTAACAAGATAAACATATTTTCATCTTGGGCTAGTTGACAGTAACTTATAATGGGTTTAGAACTTCCTCAATGATCTGAAGTGCAGTTGCTTGTAGTTTCCTCTCAGCTTCAAAGGTAGTCTACGATGGAATGCCTCAGATATCTGTCCTTGGTCCTGTACTGTTTAACATCTTTATCTATACCTGATAATAAAGATGTAGCTATCATGTTATGAAATTTGTGAATGGAAAAGTTAGAATAAATAACTGGATAACTGTTACACTTTACTTTCAATTACTCTCATTGAATTTGGCTTAGGGAAGAAATGGCATAAACTCTAAACTGGGCATCATGCCACACAGGAGAGTAGGGGGCATCAGGATTAGAGGTGGGATGACGGAGGGGAGGGCAGGGTCTGGGGGAGGGATGCTGGAAGCACAGACTTCAGTAAAGGGACAGGGACAGGGTAGAGAACAGAACAAGGAGGGGAGGGATAGGAAGGAGGGACATATGATCACTGTCGCAATATGTCCACCATGAAGATCTCCTGTATAATCACACATCCACAGCCTATATTGAATTGATTGTTCTTCCAGTGGGGGTGGGGGACAAGGGAGGAATTGAAAGAATCCAGAATTTAAAGTTCTGCAATACTTG
>CM053597.1:118485143-118502188 GCA_028646575.1 Pseudocheirus occidentalis | reverse complement strand
TAACTCAAAATCTCATGGAAATGAGTGATGTAAACAAGAAAAAAATAAATTAATTAAAAAAAAGTACAGAGGTACCATAGTACAGATCCCGCAGTGCTCCTGAGTGCCTCCCAAATCATATTAAAATGTGTAATTAAGAAATATTTGCCTCAATTTCCTCATCTGTAAAATGAGCTGGTAAAGCACATGGTAAACCACTCTAGGTATCTGTGCCAAGATAACCCCAAATAGCATTACAGAGAGTTGGATATGAATGAAACGACTCAAGAACGAAACAATAAAAATTACTCAACAGAATAAAAATGCAATAAAACATAGATAATGCTAATATATGATTCTCTAAGTTGACATATAATGTCTCCAGGGATCCTTATATACATTTTAGCAGTCTCATTTCTATTTGTGTTTTACAATACTGCTGTAGCAATCAGTAAGTCATTAAGTATTTATTAACTACTTACTATGTGCTAGGTGTTATGCCAAGTGGTGGATATGCAAATAATGGTGAAAACATGGCCTCTTTCCTGCAGGATTTCACATTCTAGAGAAGTCACAAAGACCTAATGTGGAGCCTTGTCTCAGATACCTACTAGCTAAGTGGCCTCTTCTGTATAATAAAAACAATGATAGCCTCTAGACACAAAGTGTTTAGCAAATATTAAAGGGCTATATGAATGCTCACTATTATCATTAATGTTAGAAGTTAACAAGCATTTCTCCTCCAATACTTCACGGATCTGTTTTCGACATTTTGAGTACTTGTTCTAACCCTGTATCATCTAAACACCCTTGCTTCAACATCCCACACATCAAAGAGAGCTCCTTAAGCAGTTGTCGAAATAGAATTCATCAGCAAGTAGTCAAACCCCTGGTGCTGTGCCTCTCTCAAGCTCCCTCCATGAGCTGGGTAATTCTTGCATGATCAGCATTTTGTACCATCCACAGAGACTAGGTAGAGACTGGTTATTGTCCTTCATTCTTGAAGAGGACCAAAATGACACTGGTATGTCAGGGTCAAATACAGCGTGTCCAGTCTATCAGACCAACCTGAGTTTGGAAGGTTCTACCACAGGTTGGGCACAAATGGTTCATATGAATGTCTGGAGTAAAGATGACTCTAAATTTATGCATCTCACATTTCTTTTGACATAGAGACGCAGAGACCATGGCACAGCCCTTAAGAAGTCAGTTTTCTCTACTCTGCTGAGTGAGGCCCTATTAGAGCAGGATTTTGTTGGCAAAATGTTAAAACAGTGATTAAAAGTGGCTGTGGCAATTGCAAAGGTTAGAAATAATAGATTTGCACTGAAACAAAAGTAATGTGCTTGAAAGGGTGAAACAATATTACCTGGCAGGATAAAAATAACCCATTTAAAAGGAGGCAATCTTGTACTTGTTAGCTTATACATGCTGGGGCAACAATTGAAATTATCTTCAGTTTAGAGACCCAAAATTAGGACAGATCTTAAAAGAAAGAAAAAGACAAAGCCATGGACCAGAAACTTAGACACCAAAAAAATATCTGTGAAATTGCTTCTGTGTCTCACTAATATTTGCTGTTTTCATATGTCTCATTGCTTTGAAAATAGTAAAATGTTGGAAAGGCTTGGAGATTTTCAGCTAGCTTCAAGACAATTTAAAGTAGCAATGTGGGGGGTGGCTAGGTGGCGCAGTGAATAGAGCACTGGCCCTGGAGTCAGGAGTACCTGAGTTCAAATCCAGCCTCAGACACTTAACACACACACAAACTAGCCGTGTGACCTTGGGCAAGTCACTTAACCCCAACTGCCCTCTAAAAACAAACAAACAAAAACAAATTTGAATTAAAATTTATTTGTAATACAATTTTAGCCACCCCAATGCATTTTCCTTCCTCTATTCTTATAGACTTCCTATTTTTTTTCCTTTTTAAAAAACATTACAATTATTGCTTCCACATCACAGGGGTTATGTGTGTGGTGGCCCTGTGATTTGGAAAATCCATATACATTTTTTTGGCCCTCCCTTCAAATTAGAGAAGAAGTTTGAATTATTATGGTATTAAAAGATAAAATACACTATACATATATTTCATACATTTCTGAGTTTCTAGTCTTTTTCTGTGACATCTGTTGACCTTTGTGTATTGTTTGTGGCTTGTGTAAAATGTCCCCAAAATTCTCATTTTTTTTTTTAACTTTTTGGAGGGGGTAGAGAAGGAAGGGGAATTGGGGTTAAGTGATTTGCCCAAGGTCACATGGCCAGTAAGTGTTAAGTGTCTGAGTCTGGCTTTGAACTCAGGTTCTCCTGACTCCAGGGATGGTGCTCTATTCACTGCACCACCTAGCCACCCCCCATTATAATTTCTTATGCCAATCTACTACATATGGAAACCACAATAAAGTCACAATGTAGAAGGGATAACTAGCTACTCAGATTGTCTGGAATACATTTTGATTGGAGGTGGCTGGTGCTCTGATTTGCTCTTCTCAAATCCAGATTTTTAGGAATACTGTGTTAAAATGGATAGCAATGGACCTATGTTGACCATTCAAGTGGCTGCTGTTACTGACTTTTCCTCAATTTTTTCAATTCTTTTGGAGCTGGAATTCTAGCAATGAGTAGACCTGGTCCAAAAAGTAGGACTGGAATGAAGACAGGTGAAGGTCTCCTTTTATCCAGAAGATATTTGCATATAATTTAAGTAGAATTTTAGATCTCATCAAGCTAAGTAGTCACTAACCCTTAACAGTAAAGCCCCATGTGGCCCTTAAAATACAGTCTAGGGGCTGAATAAATCAATGAGTCTATGTCTCTGTGCTTATTTTCATGATCATAACAGTCCTTTAAATTTAAATTCAAAATCTATCAAGTGCCTACTATCTGCAAGGCATATGATGAACCTAAGGGGACACAAAAATTTTTAAATTTCAGGTTCTGCCTTCACTTTTCCACTGGTAGCTAGCAATAATAAATAACTAACCTTGAAGGCTGGTAGGACTAAAAACTAGAGTTCTAAGGCTGCCCTTTCCCTAATCCTCACTGTTTATGGAACAGAGACCTCACTGGGATGTTCCTCTTGGGCATCCTTTCTCTCCTTGGAACATTCTGCCCATTCTCTTCCTGCCCTTTTCTCTATACATCTCACCTCCACTAACCCCAAGGGCCCATTGAAGCTGCCATGTTTCTTTCCCATCTGTCAAATGAGCTATAGAAGGAAATGGCAAACCATTTCAACATCTTTCCCAAGAAAACCCCAAATGGCACCACGAAGAGTCCTATCTCTCCTCCATCTCGGCCTCCATCTTATCCTTTAGGGGTCAGGTTCTTCCTGATAAATTCATGGCACTTTTTGTGGAAGAAAGTGATAGGAGCTCCACAGGGATCTTCCTTCATTTCCTAGGTCACATGCATTATTTCAGAGCTTCTGGACACAACAAATAATTAGGTAATCTTTCTACTGTATTTTATTAGTTTTAATACAATTTAATAAATAAAATAATATAATATGAATGCACAAACCAGCATAGAGGATGTGGATATAAATCTCTCTCATGTCATTTGAAATAAATTATAAAATATAACATGACTCTTCAAAAATTTTATTCTAAGACTATTCCAAAAATGTTCTCTCTTAAAAAGTTACTGACCTTAATCTAATTATGCTTCCTCTTTTTATCTATGAAGAAACTGACATATCTATGAGCATATATATATATGTTTATATATCAGTGCATATATATTCATACATATAAACACAGGTATATGCATAGGCATACATAGTGTAAATTATAGAACTTATAAAAAATGGATATTTTAAAAGGATAAAATAGAAATAAAATAATACTTGGTCCTTAAGTGAATAGGGAGCCACAAAAAGGTTAATGAGTAGCGGAGTGACCAGTTCCTGACTGGCTATCAAAGGGAGAGTGAGAAAGTCATCCCACCCTTTGATTTGGTTGATCACATATCCCTGCCCCCTTCCCATCTTCTTCTTTCCATCCTTCACTGTCTGCCCTGTCCCTTTAGCCCTCTAGAATTTAGGGCTGCAGACTGGAAGAACTTGTTTTTGTCCTCTACTATCTCTAACTAGTTATATAGCTTTAGGCAAATCCCTTACTCTTGGTTTTGATTTTCTCATATGTCAAAAGGAGGACAATAAAAATTTGCTCTTTCAGGGGGAAATATGGTCATTCAATGAGGTGGAGGACTTTCAAGCATTCTTACTGAAAAAAAGCCCAGAACTGAATAGAAAATTTGACACTCAAATGCAAGAAGCATGAGAAGTTAAACATGGAAAAGAAATCATAAGGCACTTATCAAAATTGAACTATTTACATGCCAACATGGAAAAGCAATAATTGTATGAAACAATTTATGAAATTTTTATGAAACTTAGGAAACTTTTCTCAGTATGAGGATAGGTAAAGGGAATATAAATGTATTTATTATATGTATATGTCTATATAGGATGGTATATATATGCATATGAATACACATGTGAGTGTGTGTATATACGTGTACATATACAGAGAGCACAGAATCAATTGAGTGGGAAGGGATGATATTTTAAAAGGTGAAATTGAGAGGTGGGAGAAGAATAGAATGAGAGGAGACAGGAGAGAGAGAATGGGTTAATCATCTCATATAGAAGAGGGTTAATTATCTCTTATGGAAGAGGCAAGGGATAACTATTACAATGGAGGGGAAGAGCAGGAAGACAATAGGGAATGGCTCAACCTTACTCTCATTGAATTTGCCTTATGGAAGGAATAACATACACTCTAAATTGGGTATCTTGCCCTACAGGAGAGCAGGGGGAATGGTGATGAGAGGGGAGATAATGAAGGGGACGGCAAGGTAGGGGAGAGGGTTGTTAGAAGCACACACTTCTATAAAGGGACAGGGACAAGGTAGAGAGTAGAACGGGGGTGGGCAGGATAGGAAAGAGGGAAATATAGTCAGTCTTTCACAATATGTCTATTATAGAGATGTTCTGCATAACTACACATGTACAGCCTGTACTGAATTGCTTGTCTTTCCAGTGGGGGTGGGTGACAAGGGAGGAAGGGAAAGAATCTAGAATTTAAAGTTCTATAATAAAATGTTAATATATATACATGTATTATTATTATTATTATTATTATTATTATTATTTACTTGCAACTGGAAATTAAGATATACAGGCACTGGTATAGGGAGATCCATCTTGCCCTACCAGAAAGTCAGAGGGGTTATGGGGGAGGATATAGGAGAGAGCAGATTGGGGGAGGGGGTATACAGTGAGATCACTGTTTTGGGGTGGGAAAAGATAAGGGGAAGATTTGTAACTCAAAATCTTGTGGAAATGAATGATATGAACTAAAAATGAACAAAAGTTAATTAAAAAAAACCTGCCCTACACAGAGTTCTTGTGAGGATCACATGAGAATATATATAAAGATGTTTCAGAATGTAATAAAATGTATTATAACATTTTAGGTTTTACTTCATATATATATCCAATTTAGATTTTTTTGAATTCATTATAACCCTTTCCCTTCTAGAAAAAGTATAACCTTCTCTGGGGTGAAATGCTTTCACCCGTAGACAAGTGACATCACAGATTGGGATCTAGGCAGAACAAATGCAGTTAGTCAGCCAGCATCCTGGGCTCATCCTCATTCATCCTTAGAAATCTCCATGTTAAAGAGCTTAGGGTAAATGTATTTACTTTTTGTTGTTCTAGAGAAGGTAAGGTCACATAAAATTCCTTAACATATATAACCATTTTGCTCAAAGATCACCTGATTATTATTATCAATCAAGATGTAAAAAAGGATATGCATGCTTGCCAAAAAGTATTCATTCATCATTGTCACAGCCCATAGCCTGCGCAGAGTCTGAAAGGAGAATTTCCTGCAGATAGTGAAAACTTCCCTATGCTCCTGTTTATAAATGACGCTGTACTGATTGCATTGAGCCCTAGAATACTACAGGAACTACTTAATGGGTTTCATCAATATTGGTTAAACAATATATACAAGAATAACCTAGAATACAAAAAACATGTATTATTGAAATTATGAGGAGCAATCCACTGAGTAAATTCATCTATACTTAAAATTTGGACTACTCCCCCTGTCTGCTACCTTCGCTCCTATTCGTAGGCTGCCAGATGAAATAGGAGAAAATTTTAAAACCATGCTGACTTGATTTACTACAATTATTTTTTAATCCCAATGGGGTCCTCAAAGCAGCAAGGCAATCCTCTTCTACCTAGCTAATCTCTTGGCTATCTCAGTCATCACAAGGGATATTTAAAAGCTTTTCATCCGTCCTCAAACTTCCCATACCTCCTCCCTGCTCCTACATTCTTAGCTGAGGACCTTGTCTCTTAATTCACAGAAAAAGCTTCATTTCCAGCCATTTGCTAAGAGTACCTACTTATGCCCTCCTTTTCCTTTCACAACTCTCAGATATTTTCTGCCATCATCTTCATTCCTGCTTCTCACAGAGAGATATGGCAAGGTAAATCCCTTTTCATGAACAAGTGATCCCATTCCATCCTTTCTTTTCCAGCAGATTGCTACCTTACCATCCTCATTCTCTCCCTAATCTTAATCTCATGATGTCTACTTGCTTTCCTACTTTCTACAAATATATCTTGGTCTCCTCAGTTCTTAAAAATGCCCCTGACTTGTTCTGACTATCCCTGACAGCACCTTATAGAACTCCTCTGAGAAGATTAAGATTGATCCTGTGTTATTTATTTCTTGATCCTATTCACAATTAATTTATTCTTGCCCTGTGAATGTTTTCATTCTGTAACTGCTTAAGTCGTGGTTCTTTGTCTTTGAATTTGGCTTAGAGTTTAGCTGACCTATAATGGGTTAAGTTTAAAAATCCAGCTCTTGCCTTAAGGAATTTAACTGACCTTGGGGAATGTGTATGAAAGCAAGAGAGTTTGGCCCTAATATCTTTACATCCCCAAGCCTATCCTTCAAGGATTTCTGGTTTGCTGTCCAAATGTCTGGGCTGCTTTCTTGCACCTGCAGTCAGACAATGAACACTTCTTAGTCTCATGAGAGAAGAAAGGGAGGTTGTTGCTAGCTCTATTACCAAAATTCTGTGTTGTCCCTCCTGCCTCAGTTTTGTAACCAAACATGTTGCCCTCAATCCCATGACATCATTTACCCTGTTCTTTGTTCTGTCCTGTCCAAAACCTAAAAAAGGAGACTGTCTTCCTGTTTGGGGTCCTTGGTATAAATCAGTGGTTCTCAACCTTCCCAATGCTGTGACCCTTTAATACAATTCCTCATGTTGTGGTGACCCCCCAACCATAAAATTATTTTAATTGCTACTTCACAACTGTAATTTTGCTACTGTCATGAATCTATCTGATATGTGGGATGTATTTTCATTGTTACAAATTGAACATAACCCACAGGTTGAGAACTGCTGGTATAAATGGAGGCAAGCCACTGATGCATTTATTGGCAGGAAGCATGCCCCTGTTAATAAATGTTATCTTGCTCAGAGATTTGCCTCAGTTTACCCTTTTTCCAAATTCTAATCATAACACCTCTCTTTCATAGATAAACTCATTGAAAAAACTATCCACAATCAGGTTTTTGTGACATTTCTGGGTTTTTATGACATTGTTTTCTCTTGGTTCTTCTCCAACCTCTCTGACCACTCCTCCTCAGTCTACTTTTCTAGATCCTCACCAAGGTCATAGTCACTATCTGTGGGTACATTCCAAGACTTTATGCTGGTTCCTCTTCTTTTCTCTCTATGTTTAACTTGGTGATCTTGTCAACTCCCTTGGATTCAATTATCATCCTTATGTAGATTCTTCTAAAATCTACTTCTCTGCTCACAGCCAGTCTTGTGTCTCCAACTTTCTCTTCAGACATCTAAACTGGGTGTTCCGTAGATATCTTCAGTTCAACATCCCCAAAACTGAACTCATTTTCTTTCCACCAACTCTCTCCCCTCCTCCTAATTTCCTTATGTCTAGTGGGGTCACCCGGGCTCACCTCCTTTCATGACATCTTCAAGGTTCCTTTGCACTCCCTCCACATATCCAGTCTATGGCCAAATCCTGCCATTTCTATCTTTGCATCATTTTTTGGTATATGTCTCCTTCTTTCCACTCACATACCCCCACCCTGGTGCAGACCCTCTTCAGTCTGCACCTACATCACTCTGACTACTACACTCACCTTCTGGTTGACCTCCCTACTACACATTTTCCCTAGTCCATCTAGTCAGTCTTCCTTTGAGCTGCCAATGTCATCTTTCAAGAGTGCAGGTGTGATCACGTGATCCTCTTTTTTCAATAAACTCCAATGACATCCTATTACTTTGAGGATCAAATATGAAATCCTGTGTTTGACTTTTAAAGCCCTCAATAACCGGGACTCTTTCTACTTTTATGTTGTTCTTCTTTATACTTTCTTCTCTTCTGTCTTCTCTATAATGCAATGACACAGGCCTTTTTGCTATTTATCACAGAATGAATCTCCTAGTTCCATGACTGTCTTCTCTTGCTACCTTCAAATCATTGTTCAGTTGTTTATTAATCATGTCTGATTCTTCATGGTGCTATTTGGGGTTTTCTTGGCACAGATGTAGGAGTGGTTTGCCATTTCCTTCTCCAGTTCATTTGACAAATAGGGAAACTGAGGCAAGCATGGTTAAATGACTTGCCCAGGATCACACAGTTACGAAGTGTCTGAATTCAGATTTGAAATCAAGATGATGAGTCTTCCTGACTCCAGGCCCAGTGCTCTATCCACTGTGCCACCTGGCTGCCCTGTTCCATTAATAGACACCTTAAATAATGCTGACTCAATTTGGAAGAGTATGATTAACTGTGGTTATAAAACAACTTTGGAAGTAATTCACAATTATTTATTTAAATAAAATTAATTTCATGCTAGTTCTGTGTCATAACATTACAAAGAGCTTAAGCCATTTAACATCATTGGTAATGTAAGTTACCTCTTGTTAGCTAAACTGTAAATGAGGAAATACTGCAAATGAGGTTAAGTATTGGAAGTCAAAGAGTCTTCCAATCTGTTCTTTGGAGAACTCAATTATTTGATAAGTAGCTCCTAAGACCATCTACCTATATGTAGAAAGATACTTCTTTGTGAATGATGTCTGACAAGTAGAGAGATATTTATAGTGTGAGACCTCTGGAAAATGTAATTATTTGTCCTTTTGCAATTAATAAGATAAATTGAAATTGAAGCTTTCATTTTATTTTTTTGATATGGATAAAACTTTAATTTTCCATAATTAAATTGGCTTCACAGTTCAAAGTGTTAAAAGACATTATTAAGCAGAACAGCAAGGTGAAATGCTGACTCTTGTTCTCTCATTGAGAAATCACATGGGTGAACTTGAAAACAGGAAGGAATACTTATATTCTTGGCTTGTATTCCTGGGGCCAAAAACAACAGAGCCAGTACTATTTTGGGATAACAAAAATATGACATGGTCGTATTTGGCGCATAACTTATAAATCCTAGCCTAATTGCATCTATAATACTGTTGAGGAAAGGTCAGAAATACATAAGATTGAGTTACTGGCACTGTGCAGGAAACAGAGCATATTAAACTGATTTCAATAGGATAGGGACGGGATTTTCAATTTTATTGTCATCAGGGTCTCCTGGGTAAGGAAAATTCCTTCTCTCTATGCAGGTTGGCACCTTCTTTGAAACTTGCAACCTCATAAAATGGCCTAGGGAGCCTGGGAGTTAAGTGACTCTCAGTATCACTGGCCCCAAGGCTAGTTATCTGTTCACTTCTACCTTTCCGATTTCAGAATCATAACAAAAATGTACTGTCAACATTTTTTTTTTGTTTTGGTCAAAGTGGTCTAAAGGCTGTTACTTTATTGGACCCATCTCATCTGATAAAGTAAATGAAATGCTACTGGGCTTTGATAGAATGAACTACTGATCATTACATATGCTAGTGGTGATGGAGAGACAACAAAGATAAACTGTCTACAAACAATTTCCAAATCTCAGTTTAGTTTTAAGCTTTAAATTCCTTCCCTAATAGATCTTTCCCCAACCCTGGAACTAATAGCAATTAGAGAAATTGATTGATTTGAATTTCCAGCATTCAAGAGTGAGTCTTCTAAAAACTGTCTAGGTAATACTTGAATGGAAAGCAGGAAATGATAACATAAATATCATGTAGGGAATTATATGCATCTTTGTATACAAAATTATGTAAAAACTTGGGAAATGAATAATTTAAAAAATATAGTATGAAATAGGAGGGTACAAGAAAATGTTTTCTAAGTTGTCAATATCACTGTCATTCAATTCAATTTGAATTATCTAGCGGTAGATTGTCTAGTTTTCAGAAAAGTTATATTTAGGTTTTATGGTAGCTTGGTTATGTTACTGTATCTATAATAAATTTTCCATGTCCTTTTTTGGGGGATGGGGAGAGATAAGTGAATGCACCTGGGCTATAGAGAAGACCCCCCCCACCCCCACACACAAAGGGAACTTCCTTTACTGATGCAAATCACTAACTTCCCTGCAATTTCTAGTGCCAGAATTGTCAGTGTCCTTGAGAAATTAGGTGACTTGCCCTGGGTCACATAACTAATTTATGAGACTTTAACTCAGGTCTTTCTGCCCCTAGTCTAGCTATCTATCTGCCCCTTTAAAAAAAAATAAAAATGACTAGAATGGCACAGTAAACTTCATAAAACTTTTACAAATACTCTCTGAGGTAGTGAATAAAAGCGTCTCATCTGTAAACTAGATAATTATCTCCATTTGATAGACATGCAAATTGGAGGTTCGTGAAGTTATTTCCTTAAGGGTCACACAAGCAAAAAGGATCTTGAAACTGCAGCTTTCTGGAGGTCACTGATCTTTCCCCTACACCATCATCTCTTTCAAAACCCATTTTTTTTCTCTCATTCAGTAATAGCCTACAATGATGGGACAAAGATCTGATACATTTAGTGAGGGGCAGCTAGGTTGTGCAGCAGATAGAGCACTGGCTCTAGAGTCAGGAAGATCTGAATTAAAATCTGACTTCAGACAGTACTAGCTGTGTGACCCCGGGTAAGGCACTTAACCTCTGTTTGCCTCAATTTTTTTTTAACTTAAAAAAGAAATAATAACAGCACTTACCTTGTAGGGTTGTTGTGAGAATGAAATGAGCTAATAGTTGTAAAATACTTAGCACAATGCCGGCCATCTAATAGGTATTCTATTATTGCTTATTCACTTCCCATTCTCCCCCCTTTCGGGTCATCACTTCCTGCACAATGCAGAGAAGCTAGTGGCATTCCTATCTCTAGGATCTCTGTAGGGCACAGACTAAGGCCTACAACTGGCCAGCTACCAGATGGCTTTTTTTGTTGTTAATCTTGCTTTTCCTTTGTCTTTTCTAATTTCTTCCTTTTGCTCTCCCATCCAGAGGTGAATGATATTCCCTCTAGAAAGCTGGAGGTTTTTTTTTTAAGCTGCTTGAGTTATATAATGAATATGCCAATTCCTGGGGAAAAATTGCTGTGCCTCTCCTATTATATGGAAGTAAGATAAACACAAAGTACTCCACTCTAGAGCTTTTCTGATTTTTAAAGTCGGCATTTTAGAACAAAAACCACAAATGTAATTAGCTCCTTCGAGTCAGTCAGTCAGTCAGTCAATTAGATAGTTAAAGAAGTATTTAATAAGTGCTTACGACATGCCAGGTGCCCCATGCTAAGTGTCAAGGATACAAAGAAAAGTGAAAACAAGATCTGTGTCCTCAAGGAATTCCTTTATTTAATAGGGGAGACAACTGCCCAAATGGAAAGGAATTTAAGGGGAAGGCACACATGGTGGGGAGATGTGAGACTGGGAAAGTTCTCCCAGAGAAGGTAGCATTTGGGCTGAGTCACAAAGGAAGCCAGGGAAGACACAAGCTTGTTCTTCAGGGACTGGAAACTTGTGTTGTTTCACCAAGTGCCATAAAGACTACAGCTACTAACTCTAGTAAGTTAGTGAATATGAAAGTGTTTTAAAACCATAAAGTACTAGATTAGCAGTTCTCAACCTGTGGGTTGTGACCCCTTTGGGGGTCGAATGACCCCTTTCACAGAGGTCACAGGGGTTGCCTAAAATCATTGGAAAACATATTTCTGATGGTCTTAGGAACTTCGACACTGCTCCTCTATTTGTCTCCAGGTGAGTCTGCCCACATGCAGATATGCCCATGTATGAGTATTAAAGGGTCGCGGCATTAGGAAGGTTGAGAACCACTGTACTAGATGAACACAAGGTGTTATTGCTATAATTACTGCCAATGAGGTTATTGTTAATATTGTTCTTAATTGTAATAATAGCATCACTATTGATAATAGCACTATTTTTATCTCTGTCAATGTTTATTTATAATAGCAATAACTGAATCCCTGGTCATAAAAAAAGAAAAACCGAATGCTAAAATAACTCCGAAGAAACCTCCTTCTAGTTTGTTGCACAGATGGTCTATGGAAAACTGATTGCCTGACATGGTTAGGAATCTCACAGGGTGAGAAGACACTAATGGGTCAGTAGAAGGACTGAAATCAATGACCTAATGGATCTCTTGAAGTAACAATGCCATTATTATTGTTTTATATCAATTTATCATAATTGATGCCATTATATGTTCTGTTATTGTTAGTGTAAATAGCAATGTTGATATGGTTATCCTGGGAGGAGCAAATCCAGAGAGGGACAAAAGGGTTTTGTCTACTCTAAAAAGTTAAATAACAAAAGTTATTTAAGTTGGCTTTATTTCAGCACCACTCAAATTCTAGCACCCAAAACATCCACAGTTCTATTTTTGCAATTAAAATATACTCCCTAGTGGCAGAGCAGAATATACCAATCTGTTCCCACTTAGCCAATTATATTACTTCCAGATTACTTGACCAGGGAAATGAAGATTTCCATAAGTGATTGCTGCTTTCCTGAATTTCCCTGTTTCACAGTCCCCTACCACAAGTTTTCCTAATGAACCTTGCTATTGTATGTGCAGACATGCTTTGTTCACATAGGGATATTAGCACACATATTAAAATACATTTGGGGGCTTTTCAATTGAGCACCAATTTAAGTAGGAAGTTGAGATTCCTATTTTCAGGAATGTTTCATTCCAAGTTACAATGAAAACAAAACCAAAATAAAACTAGAGAAACAAAACAATCATTTGAAGGTGGTGGCATAGGTCCAAACTGTAACAGCTGATGATGAGACAAACTGAGTTTTCTAGTTAGATGAATTTAAATTGGCAGCAGAGGACAGACTCTGAAATTCTATTACAAGAAGCTTAATTAGAAATGTGGTAAGAAAATTAAAAGACTTGTCTTGAACAATTGCTTGTTCTATTACCAGTTATTGGTCTACTGGATTATTTATGATCATTCACTACTTCTTCATTATTTACCATCCTTTTTTTTTAGTATTTTGGGTAAGAAATTTCTCCCTGACTTGGCCCAAGAACTTCTGGTTACCCAATGACCTATTTAAAATTTGGCCAACTGAAAAATTAATTTGACTTCTAGCTCTAATGATTTGGGGGTCAATAATATCTCACAGGCATGAACCAGGGCTGTCTACGATGGCAGGCAAGGAAAAATTTGCAGTATTGGTATAAACATGCCTATTGATAAGCTCAGATCCATCTGAGTATTTGGATATCACTGTATCAATCTTATAGAACAAAGTCTGAAATTAATACTTTGCAATTTTACAATGAAGTTTGTAGAGTTTATGACTCTCTCTAGGAGTCTGTATTAATCTGGTACACAAGTAGCTAAAAAGAACATGTTTTTCTAGAGACCAATACAGTTGCTTCTCCATTTACCTAAATAGATATAACATTGTGGCAATCCCATATTTGCAAACATCAAAATAAGATCAGGATGGGACAATGAGAACAAGAAACTGGAAAAGGGCTAGTTAAATGAAATCAATGGAATTGAAGCCTCGGAAATGTCTAAGGAAATAGGCTCTTATTTCAAGCCCTTAGGGGGAAGTTCATGAGTTGATACCATTGGAAAGAATTAAACAAAAATAAATTGTAAACTAGATGATGCAACCAATTAGAACTACGGGGCATGCGTTGGCATTTAATGATGGGGAAAAAAATAAGGAAACCACCATTTAAGATTTGTCCTTGAGGCTGCCCAGAGATAGTTCCCTAAAGCAGTCTTACCTTTGTTTTCTGCCTTCAGTTCCTCTGCCATCAAACTGTCTTGTCGGTTACCAAGCACAAATGCCAGAAATGAGAGGATCAGGGCATCCAAGATTCCAATAATAGCCAGGATGTACGCCCAGCGGACTGAACAAGCCCCAAGTGTGTACTTGTCTGTCTTTTCACCACACATCCGTTTTACTTCGTCTGAATCCCAGCCATCAGGGAAAATCATACAGCCAAGTACAAGACAGGCAGCTTAGAAAGAAAGGGGAAAAAGCACAAAGAGAAAAATGGGAAAGTGTTCACACAACTCTCACTTTATTAACATCTTTCTAGACCAGTGGTTCTCAACCTGTGGGTTATGTTCAATTTGTAACAGTGAAAATACATCCTGCATATCAGATATTTATATCATGATTCATAACAGTAGCAAAATTACAGTTATGAAGTAGCAATGAAAATAATTTTATGGTTGGGGGGGTCACCACAATATAAGGAACTATATTAAAGGGTCGTGGCATTAGGAAGGTTGAAAACCACTGTTCTAGACCATTCTCCAAATCACTGTTTTATAAAATATCACTCAAAGGACCAATGTTTATCATCACAACCCTACCATGGTATTTCTTCTGATTATCTTAAAAGCAAAGACCCAATGGGTCTTCTTCACCTAAACTTGCTCCGACATTGGGCTTTATAGGGAGAGTCTGGATTATCTGAAAGGGACCATCTTTAAGAAACATCAAATATTTCTTTTTGGCTTCCATTGCTGACTTTTGCCAAGAATTAATTCATAATACTGCAGAGTGAGGGTGCAGCATTGATTTTTATAGGGCTATGATAGTAACTAAAATGGAAAATATTCATCAAGGAGAATGGTACAGAAAAGCTTTATTAGAAACTGAAATACAAGGAAAGAACAGACATATATTATTTCTTCAACATTATTAATGGAATCCTATACATCTTTTGGTGATGAAAGAGTCCTCATCTCTCAAACTCAAAATAAAAAAAACTCAAAACATAACATATAACATAATCTTTCACCCCAAACTCACTCTTACTCTCAACTTTCTTGTTTTTGTCTATGGCACCATCAATCACACAAGTTATGACCTAAGCATAATCGGCAACTTCTCACAGCTAATCAGTTGTTAAGGCTTACCTGATTTCATCTAAACATCTTGAGCATCTGTTCTCTTCTCTCTCTTTGAATCCCAATCAATCTATTATAGGTTCTGATCACTTCTTGCCTAAACTCCTGTAATACTCTCCTAATTGGTTTTCCTGTTCCACCATATCCTGTCTCTCCTCTCTTCCATCTACCCTCCACAAATCTGTTAAATTGATATTTCTAAAACTCGGATCAGACCATGTCCTATCCAGACTAAAAAATCATCAATGTCTCTATTGTTTTTTTAATACTTAATGAAAAAGCCTCATCTTGTAATTTAAGACTGTTTGAACTATGGCTCTCAAGTCCCTCACAGGTACTAGTTTATATTATTCCAATTTGTGAATTCTATATTTCAATCAATTGCTACGTTATGTCTTATATAAGTAAGACATCTGCCTTCATGCCTTTGAGAGGTGATTCCCCCAAGCCTAGAACTCACTCCCTCTTCACCAATACCTCTTGGAATGCCATACTTTCTTCATGATAACCACTCATAGAAGAATGGCAGCCTTCTTCTATGAAATCTTTTCTGATTTCTCTCCCTTCCCTTCCCCCAGTTGTTACTAGTTTTTTCCCTCTCGAAATTCCTCAGTATCATTTTTGTATGTAATTTCTCTTTACGTAGATGTGTGTATACTGTGTCTACCCAGAAGAATGTCAACCTCTTGATTGCAAGCGCTACCTCTTTTTGTCTTTGCCATTATAGTGCCTTGCACCTGGTAGGCATTTAAAAGTTCTTTCAATTGAATGATATGAAATAAGAGGATCCAGATTAGCTTTCTTCATGTGGTCATTGTTAACATCTTACATTCAATTTAGTTCCCTAGGAGTGAATTATCTGGTTCGAAAATGAGTTATATTCAAGCTCTATAAAATTAGGTTACTGAGGAGACAGTCTTTAGAAGTTTATAGTTTTGAGGGTACATAAGAAGTTCTAAAGATTCAAATTACTTCTTTAATGAAGTTATTAATGACATCAAGCTACTACTAAAGGACAATCATGTTATACTGTTATGATCAAATTAGTACTGGCTAATCCCCAAAGCTAACAAGAGGAATTGCCACTTCCTTGCAAGCATGGATTCTGAGCAGGTTATCAAGAGTCATGATGCTGTACTGGGATTAGACATTATTTTAGAAAGATAATTTTTACATTGTAGCATCTTAAGGGTCTGAGTACCTTGAGCTTGAACAGTCAGAAGAAGGTGAACCAAAGAAGGGCCAAAGATCATCCATACAGAATAAACATGAAAGAATCAATACAATAGAGTTAAATAAAAGTGGTTTTGGAAGGAGGGCATTAGCATTTGAGGAGTAATGTTGGGATCCGGTTGTGAGGGTCTTTAAAAGCTTCATAGGATTTTGGTGATTACAGAATTTTTACATCATGATTACCAGGAATCATCAATCATCATTAATTATGTTCAATGATGACAGCTTACATCAGTGGTTGCAAACTTAAATGGAGACAGATCCCTCATATTGGCTTAGAAATCTGCCAGTTAACGTTATCTCGTATTTTATTTATTTTGTTAAAACATTTCCCAGTTATATTTTAATCTGGTTTGTCCCCATGATAGTTTTGCTGGTCTCTTGCCTCCAGGTGAATTTTACACTCTTCATTTATATTATATTATATTATATTATATTATATTATATTATATTATATTATATTATATTATATTATATT
>CM053597.1:118449896-118484643 GCA_028646575.1 Pseudocheirus occidentalis | reverse complement strand
CAGGGACGGGGGCAGGGAGGAGCTCCCTGCCCTGCTAGAAAGCTAGAGAGGTGTTGGAGGAGGGCATAAAAGGGAACAGATTGTGGGAGGGGTCTTACAGTGTGATCAATGTTCTGGGCTGGGGGGTAGGGACAAAAAGGGGAGAAAATTTGTAACTCAAAACCTTGTGGAAATGAATGATGTAACCAAGAAAATAAATGAAAATTTTAAATAAATAAATAAATAAATAAACAAATGGGAGGAACCAGAAATAGTTTGGGCTTAGATGTCACACACGTCAAGAATCCCAGCTCACTTCCATAAGGCACTGAAATAGGACTGCAGGGGGAAAAATGGCTTCTTTGCCAACCATAATATTATAACTGTAGGTTGAATGATTTTAACTGATAAGCCTAAATTTCTACCAGTTCTGATATGGAAGGATAAAATGAGGAGAGAACAATGCAGAATTGCCATTCAGGGCCAAGTGAAAATGGCCATTCAGAATGAAATGGCTTGTGTGGGCAGCACTTTGTTGTAATTATCATGGTGTGTAAGAGAGGAGAGGGCAATTTTATTCTGCAGTCAGGTACGGTCTATTAGCAAAGGCAGTCCTAAGAAGAATAAGCAACCACCTACATTATATAATTTGAACGGTGATAAAAAGTATCCCCAGCACCAATTTTAAAAATTAAAAAAAAACCCTCCTATTGACCTTGTCATGGTACCTGAATATTACCACTTTTAGAGTATAAAAATATTACCTTGTGAAAGGTATGGGAATTTATTTAATCAGTCAGTTAATAAACATCTACCATATGTCAGACATATTTAAAACTCCTTTTTAGCTCAACCAAACATACTAAAAAATAAATATTTCTCTAGTCCAAAAACCCTTTCCATACTTAACCTTTAGGAAAGTAAGTAGAACGAAAGCTAAGGGCTTTCTTGGAGAAATGGATTTCTTCTTTAGATAAGATCTTAGCCTCCCCACCCCCAAAGTAATTAGTGCCTAGATGTGGATCCCAAGAAGGAAATCTTTGCTTTCTGTCCTTGAGGGTGGACGTAATCAAGAAAGGCATTAATAATGATTCTTGCTCTGGAATGTTAACCTCCAAACTGACTTTTAACATATTATAATATTTTTCTTGCTCAAGATTCCTATAAGCATACTCTAAAATTGTCTTGGATTAGAAAGAGATGCCTGCGTTCATGGGTAGACCATGTATGCAATTTTGGACAATGCCCTCTCTAAGCTAGAAGTGACTTGATTTAGAAATAATGATAAATTAAATAAAATTATTTTGAGCACATTGTGCCTAAGATGCAGAATACAATCCTAATACTTTTTTTTCTTCCATTGGGACAGTATATTAATCATTAAAATACTAGCAGCCATTAATCTCATGTTGTGTTGGTTTTATTGGAGTAGCTCTAGTAAATCTGGTAAGGAATGGAGTACAGGAATATGAGATTCATTTAAATCTGAGAGTGGAATATTCAAAGACAGATGACAGGCCTCTTGGGGGGATGGAGAGATGCTCAAATAGAATGTGGGGCCCTGAACAGACAGGGAACATCATCAAGGCACTAGCAGGGAGGTCCAACAACATTCAGGTGGGGAGAGGCACCAAAAGGGAAGAAGGACAGTGGAGAGAGGATGCAATTGGGAGTGAGGTGGATGGGATCATAGACTAGTTTTTCTGCCACTATGACTTTAGACAAGTCACGGAACCTTTCTGGGCAGCAGATTTCACATCTATAACACAAGAAGTCTTCACTAGATGGTGTCTAAGCTCCAACTAGTACACTCTGTGATCCTAGGATAAAGAAAAAGGGATGGGAGAGAGCCCTCTCTCAATCAATAAGTATTAGTTAAGGGCCCATTTTTTAATCCTACCTGAGAGACCTATTAGCTGTGTGATTCTAAGCAAGCCATTCAGTCTCTGTCAGCCTCAATTTCCCCATCTGTAAAACAGGAATAGATAATAGCTCCTACTTTACCAGGTTGATATGAGGATCAAATGAGACAACGTATTGTAACACCAATGCAATATTTACAGTGCCAACAGTCACTAGAAATATGCCTGCATAGTGCTCAATTACAAAATATAACATATAAAAGGCAGAAGCAAAACATTTATTCAGACACCAAAACACCAAATCTCAACATCAGGAAACTAATTCCATCATAGCAACATAGAAGTTAAGGCACCACAACATAGCAGAGAGCCACACCATCCTTTAGCCTTCCCACAAACCAACACAAGATCAATATTGACTCATAAGCCCGTTTCCCTCAGAAGTGTTGTCCTCTCCTCTCAACTGTGTCTAGCTGTTCTGACTTCCAGCTTCCTGTGGTCTCTGCTCTACCCTTCAGCAAACTCCTCCCATCACAGCTTATTAGGGGGCAGAGTATTTTTTCAAAGGAGGGAAAGTCTTCAAATTCCCTTAGGCTTATTAAGGGGCAGAAGAGATCTTCAAATTACCATTACCATTACACATATGGAAAGTCCTTTGCAAATATTAAAGTACCATAGAAATACCAGCAATTATTCAGAACCAGTGATGCAAATGCAAAAGTGATCAGATCCCTGCCTCTAATGAACTTAGAGTCTATCAGAAGGCAAGGCAAAGGTCAGGGCTTGCCCTCCTAACTTTCCTGTGTCTGTGGATGTATTTGATCCCTAGGCAAATCATGACATTTTGCTTCCTTTCATTCACCTGGTGCCTAAGTAGCCCTGTCACCAATGACTTAGGCCTTCTTAGGGAAGGTAAAGAGATATCTTGCTGTTGTGTCTTAGGTATTCTGTACACATGGAAATATTCATAAGGATAAATAATAGCCATGTAAGGAAGGAGACAAGGACAAGAGGGAGAGGTCAAAAAAGGACTCATTACTTTTTAGCACCAAAGCAATGACAGAGGTTTAAATCAGACAGAAATTCACAGAATATAAGATGGCTAATGATACATGTCCATCCATACATCCAAACAATGATATATCCATCTATACACATATAAATACATATTTACACTGATATATGTGTCCATATATACATACAATAATACATCCATTCATCCATCTGTCCATCCATCCATCCATCCATACACATACATACAATGACATATCTGCCCATACATACATACACTGATATATCTGTCCGTGCATGCATGCATATGTACATGCATACATACAATGATACATCTGTACATACATACATGCACATGCAGATACATTCATACACACAGATTAGATGATAGACAGACAGACAGACAGACAGACAGACAGACAGACAGATAGATAGATAGATAGATAGATAGATAGATAGATAGATAGATAGATAGATAGATAGATAGAGTCTTTTTGTTAGGAAAATAATAGGAAGTTGGGGCTGCTAGGTGGTGCAGTGAGTAGAGAATCGGCCATGGAGTCAGGAAGACCTGAATTCAAATGTGGCCTCAGACACTTAACACAAAGACTAGCTGTGTGACCTAGGGCAAGTTACTTAAGCCCAATCGCAAAAAAAGGAAAGCAAAAAAGGAAAAAAAAGAAAATAGAAAGTTAAGAATGTCCTCAGTCCCTGCCACATAGAAAGCCATCACCTCTTTTCTACACTTAAAACAAAACCTCTCAGTTTCCAAGGGACTTCCCAGAATTTTTTGCAGGACTGGAATTTTGCTATCCTTAACATTTTTTGAAATAACTGGGACATGTTATTATTGTAGATATATAGTGACATTTCACTGCAACTGCACTTATTGAGACAAATTTTGCCCTATCCCATCCGTGCCCTACATTGATCCATCTGCCAGTAAGGAGTCTAGCCTTGCTTTTTTAAATTTCCTTTTTTACTTCCTTTCATGATCCATAATGGGCCCAAACATGCATCACTAGACACATTGCTTCCTGCCTGTGAAAAAGTCTCAACAGCCCACTTACTCCTACCTTGACTACAAACACTGCTCCTCCTCCCCAATCTGCTCATCTCCTACTGGGATTGAGTAAACACCAGGATAATCAAGTCTCAAGTGAATTATCTGGACAGATGTCAATAATACAATAAAACTCCTCTTTTCTTAGCTACAGTTTTATGAAAACTGTAGAGAAATGTGGTAAATAGTGGGAAAGTATAAATTGATTTCAGTTAACAATTTCATATCAATAAGGTGCACTGTAACTACTGTGGGAAATGGCCAATACTGATTTCTCTCATTTCAAACAAATCAACAGAGCCTTCTTAATGGACATATTATGATAAATCCCTTCCCAGCATTTGTACATCTCAGCTTATTTCTCCGGAATTATTACAATAACAACAGCTCAGATTTATATATTGCTTTAAAGGTGACAGAGTGGTTTTGTCACAACAACTCTATTAGTGAAATAATGCAAGTATTAATTCATGCACAAGGGTCACAGTTACTTAGGGTCAGTGGGGTTTTTTTTTCCTTTATACAGGCAGCCAAGTGGTGCAAAGAAAGGTGGGTCTGAAGTCAGGAAGGCCTGAATTCAAAGCAGCCTCAGACCCTTACTAGTTGTGTGACCTTGGGTATGTCATTTAACTGGCTGCCTCGGTTTCCACAAATGTTAAATGGGGATAATAACAGCAGCTACTTTGCAGGTTATTGTAAAGATCATATGAAATAATAATTATGAAGTATTTAGCACCATACCTGGTATATAGCAGGTGTTTAATAAATGTTCTTTGCCTTTTCTTTTCCAGCTAGGAAATATCAGAGCTAGGATTTTGATCTTGATTCAAAAACTTTCTTTGTATGACAACTCAGTACTACGTGTTTCTTATTTTACTTTACTGTATTTTGCTTTTTGGAGGGGGAAGACAAGGCAATTGGGTTAAGTGACGTGCCCAAGGTCACACAGATAGTAAGTGCCTAGTCAAGCATTTGATGTCAGATTTGAACTCAGGTCCTCCTGACTCCAGGGCCAGTGCTCTATTGGCTGCACCCCCTAGCAGCCCTGACTACATCTTTCTGAAAGATAATTATAAATTATGTTCTTGCATGGGGAGGGGGAGAGTGTTTCATTCTTATTAATTTCTGGGATAAGGTTGCCTACCTGTGTGCTTGCTAGAAGAAAGTTGTTATTTGTTGTTCTTGTTGGTGTTCAGTCATGTCCAACTCTTCATGACCCCATTTGAGGTTTTCTTGGCAAAGATACTGGAGTGGTTTGCCATTTCCTTCTCCAGTTCATTTTATAGATGAGGAAATTGAGGCAAACAGGTTTAAGTGACTTGCTCAGGGTCACACAGCTAAAGTATCACAGATTTGAACTTAGTAAGATGAATCTTCCTGATTCCAGGCTCTGCACCCTAGCCATCATGCCACTTAGCTACCTGTAAGAAAGTTACCTGTCCTTACAAATAACGTTAAATATGTCCAAAAAATCTCAGTCTATTCTTCAAGTCTAGACTCATAACAAGCAATGGCCATGCTCCCCAAGCAGTTTGGAGAAATAAGTACAAGTAACATGAAATGTAATGAAAATGTTAGAGAAAGGCATTGAGAAAGTGGGAAGCTAAATGTATTTTTTAAAATGTAAAATGTGAGAACATATAAGGTATGATTATTTAAAGGGTATCCGTAAGTAGTTAAAGTTTGGTGATATGGGTATGAATAACAAATGTTTTGTTAGCCTGATTCCTAGGCAGGATAGACTGGACCAATTCTCTTCTTGCTATAGTCATATGTGTGTGGCTACAATTTCACCATAGAATTATAAGACTGATTTTTATTTCTTGTATAGAAATAAGCAATATAAGCACAATACTTTGTACTCAGTGAGAGCTTAATAATTGCTTTTCCATTAATTTATTCTTATATATTATGTATATACACAGACATATATACATGTACCATACTGCTCTGGACATAAGATACTTTTTCCCCTAAATCTGTCTCATATAATACCTAATTTCCTTTCATTTTAAGGGTTACAGCGTATACCTGAAGGAGCTCTATATTTTAATGAATGTATAATGCATATGACACATATCTATTCTGGCCCCACTCTCGGGACCAGGTTTGTTGGATCTTACCCTTTTCAGGATTGGGAAGTCTCTTCTCTTCATTGATTCAGAGCTCACACCAGTTCTCTTCCCTTTTTTTAGGGTTCCAGTGATCAGCCTATCAGTTCCATTTTGCCACTTAGAATTGGATTAGTTTTTACAAGGAGATTTTTACTTCAAAGATATAGTATGAACAAATTTACAAATATTTCCCCCCAATCCCTTGGTGGTGTAATCCCCTTGAATTTATCACCTCATTCTCTGAGCATGATGGCATTTACAATCTAATCTGCGATTCCCGTATAACATCAGTCCCATCAAATTCAAATCCAAAACCAGGCTAATATCCCAGATCTTTGACACTAGGTTGGTTGCAACACCCAGCCTGGATTCTGAAATTCCTGGATCCCTGGGCCTTCTGCTCCCAGGTCAGAGATTTCATTCCCTGGACCTAAAATGGTTGGAGAGAAAGGTCAAAACACCAAGCCCTGACTCTCAGGACCAAATGGCCTAAAGGGGAAAGGAAAGAACGCATCTCTCAGAACTGTCCCCCTTAGTATGGTGTCACCTGCTATGGGTGAAAGAATATTCCACGCTCATATGTGAATACAGGAACAAGCTGCCTCAGTTATTCAGTCAAACTCTTTTAAAGATTTTTGACCCTTCTAGTACACGGTCCATGGAAAACACTGCTCCCAACCACGTGGTAGGACAACAGAGAATTTCCACAAATTCTCCCATTTCTTTGAAGAAGGGACCCCAGTGTTTTCCACACAACTGATGCCATTTTCAGTTCCAAACCCCTTTACATGTATATCTTATATGGTTGAAGTTTAATATTTAATAACATCGCATGAACTATAAATTAACCCTTCTCATCTAGTAACCCAGTAACAAGCTATAAATTAAAATACTAAACAATAGATGACTAAAAACAAATGTCACGGGGAGTTGGCAGTGGTAAGGAGCCTGATCCTAAAAGTTTTAGCAACTCTCTAAGGACTGAGATCATAGGAATTAGAGTTTGTCTATTTCAACTCCTTCTTCATTTCACAGAAGAGACTAAGGTTCAGAGAGTCTAATAGTGTACCTGGGGTCACATGGACAGCAGGTTAGAGGTGTCTGGCTTCAGATCCAGTAGTATTGTCAACAGGCCAGATACTGTTGTCCTACAGGCAGAAACAGGACTGTTCTAAAATTTATTCTAAACACATGGCAAATGTTACGCTTTCTACTAATAACTGATGGAGTTAAGGAACCAAGGAAGGAAAGTAAGGTGAAGAAAATTTGCTATTGACTCTAAACCTGGAATATTTTCTTCATCCTGTATAGACTGAAAGGCTTAGTGGCATTCAGTGTGGTCGCTACAACAAGCCTGTCAAAATTCACACACTTTCCAATACATTCTATATATGATCTTGAGGTCAAATCCTTATTGAAGTGAAAAAATGCAGATCTCAACAAGGTGAGGTGTACTCCTCTTGGCCCTTTTACAAAACGTCTCTCTTACACCCTCCAGCACCATAAATGTGTTGTATATTTTAAATTTAATTCAGTCTTGCCATTTCACCCAGTATTTCAGAGTTAATCATTAAGAGCTATAAAATAACACATTTTCTTCTCACCTTCCTCAGCTCCTCAGGCAATATAAAATAAATTATTTCCAAAATTTCAAAACCATCTGCTGATTTTTCCCCCATTTCCTCTCCCCCCCCCACTTTTTTTTATTTTAATATAAGCAAACATGATTTTAGGGAAATCACAAGGCCTATACCTAATGATAAGTTACCCTTAACCCTCTGAAATATTGATTTCTGGAGTTTTTAGAATGCTGACTGCCCCCACAACTACCTACTGCCTAGTACTGGGCTAATCTGGAAACAAAGGGTATCAGCAGCTACAAGTCATTCTACGTAAAGAGTAAATGGAGAGTTCTCTATTTCTGAAAGGAGAAATGAACTGTGACTAACTCACATAGGTCTTTTAAAGGATAAATAAGGCCCTTTTTCCCAGAGCCAGAGAAAGTTCCTGCTTCTCTGCTAAGAAAGGTGTTTTCCTATTACAAATATAAACATCAAGAATTCTGGCATTTCATAGTAGCATTTTGTTTATTCATGAGCAGCAGCCTTAGCATGAATTCCAAATGCAGCATGCACAAAAATCTTCTACTATTGTACCCAATTCAATCTCTTTCTTGCTGCTGAGATGAAAATGAAGTCTGCCTTTTAAATTTCAAAGGGGAAGCAGCAGAGTTGTGCTGAAGGCCTGGCATGTAAACTAGTAGTGGTCTTACCCTCATGCAAATACACAGATTGTTGAATAGATAAAATGGGAGAGATGTCTCTATGCATCCATGATCTCATTGGTGTAAGTACTGCCTCCAAGAACACAATTCACATTCTGTCTATGCCTTAGGGCATAGCAGGTCCCACAAGAATTGGACTAGATCAATAAATTATTATTATTATTAGCTAATTGCTAGATAACCAAGTGTACCTTAATAGAAGCTCATTAATTGATCTACTGATTGTTAGCTAAATGAGTACACACTAATAAAAATTCATTAGTCAATCATGTCCATTAATTATTGGCTAAGTATCTACCACTTCCCATACTGTTCTATGCCTTGCCCCTCTACTTGGACTATCACCTCACCTCCTTACTGATAATCTAGAGTCTGTCCTGGCTCACTTGACTATGATTATTTTACAGTGGTCCAGACAACCACATCATTTCCCAGGAACACCACCCCACATGTCCTTATCTTTCCAGTTCCGCTTTATGTGTTATTTTCTCATTAGAAATCCAGCTCCTTGAAGGCAGAAATTGTCTTGTTCGATTGTATTTGTGTACCCAGCCTGTCACACAGTACCTGGCACGTAGTGAGGCTTCATGAATGTTTTATCTATGTATTTGTCTATCCATATCTATCTATCTGCCTACATATATCTTTCTATCACATGGAGTCCTCCTAAATTTATTGACAGCCTTCTGGATTGTTGGATGTTGCATGGATACCCACCCAATGGAAAAGAAAATCATTAATATTTATTATAGTGGTATCAAAATCAAATAGAAGTAGGAACCACTAAACCAAAAATAGAGCAACTAGGTGGCACAATGGATAGAACATCAGTACTGGAGTCAAGAGGACCTGAGATCAAATCCAGCCCTAGACACTTACTAGCTATGTGACCTTGGGTAAATCACTTAACCCTGTTTGCTGAAGTTTCCTCTTCTGTAAAAGTATTTAGAGAAGGAAATGGCAAACAGCTCCAGTGTCTTTGCCAAGAAAACCCCAAATGAAATCAGCATGACTGAAATGACCCAACAACAAATTTTGTGGGCCACGTGATGATTTTGTTTTTCAGTGGAATATTGTCTGTGTTTTACTGTATTTTATTTGTTTAGTTAAATATTTCCCAATTACATTTTGATCTTTTTCAGGCAGCACTTAGAGTGGTGTGGGTTGTATGATGCCCGCAGGCTCCTTATTTGACACCACTGGTATATTACGTATTTGTTAAGTATTTACATGAAACATGAAGAAATCGGTTTCTTTTTTTCTCCAGGACCTCACTATGGAACCATAGGAAACAAAACAAATGATGGATGAAATTAGCACAGTATTTCCCATATAGTAGGCACTTAATAAATGCTGGCAGACTGATTTATCAAGTGTGTAATTTTCTTTAGCAGGCTACAATCACAAATCATTCTTTACTCTATGGGATCTCATTGGATCATCCAACATTTTTTGAAAGAGTAGTAAAGGATTAATCGTCTTTCTATAGATGAAAATACAGCTTTATAGAGGTTCACATGACCTGCCCAAGAGGACACCAAGAGCACTTGGTAGAACAATGAGGCAAACCCGAATCTTTTGACTGCACTGAGCATTCTTTCTACAGAGCAGACTATATTACAGTCTGTCTCTTTGATCAGCTATAAAGAAAGCATTATTTCTCTTCCATTGACTGCTGCCCCCCTGGGTGATGTGACTCATTCATCTTGGCTTGCACAAGGATGATGAAGTCATTTTACTGGAGAGTTGACCCGCAGGCTTTCAGGACTGAATGATGTAAATATTCCTCGAAAGAGAACAATGCAGTATCCATTTTTATTAGGACACTTTCTGAGATTTTTTTTCCAACATGTTCCATCTCTATAAAAGTTTGTTCTTAAAAAAGGAAAACTGAAATCACAGAGAATATACCTTCCCCAAATCCTCTGATTCCTAAATTCTTTTAGAGATTAGAACATGGTTCTGTTGTTTTGAATGTTTTAGGAGACTGAAAGCAGGAAATTGTCAGTCATTCGAAACATCTCAGTTCAGTTAATTCTATGGACTTTTTTTTGTCTTTACACAATATATTTGATTGACAGACTGTTTCATGGGCAGATTTTTAAAATACTGAAAGGTGAACTGGCATCTGAGGGAATAGCCTTTCAATTTCTTTAGTAAAGCAAGAGAAGATAGAGTCTGCTGATGCTTGAAGGACTCCTATTTGCTGAAAACTGACTCAGAAACATTTTTGAAGGGTCGATCACATCTTTGGATTACACACCCAAGGAAACATTGTCTTGGGAAAATAGATTCTTTTGAATGACTGAACTGTAATGTATAGGGGGAGGGAAACATTTGTAAATGATAATAATGGCTAGCATTTGTGCAAGTGCTTTAAGGTCTGGCAAGCACTTTACATATATTATATGCATATTATAAATACACAATCCTGGGAGGTAAGGGCTATTATTAGCCCCATTTTACAGATTAAGAAACTGAGGCTGGTAGAGACAAAGTGATTTGCCCAGGGTCCCACAGTTGGATAATTTCTAAGGCAGGATTTTAATTTACATTTTTTTTCTGATTCCATGTCCAGCACTCTATCCATTATGCTACCTCGCTGCTAAGATGTCCTAAAGTTACTCAGATTTCAATTGAGCAAGCATTTATGAAGCACCTACTATGTACAAAACACTGTACTAGGTATTAGGAATACACAGACAATAATAGCCACCACTAACAACAATACTATCTGTCCTCAAGAAACTTAAATTCTATTTAGTAGAAATAACTAATACACAGATAAGTAAATATACCCTCCCCCCTAAAAAATACAACACCTTTTTTCATTGACCAATTACGTAAATGAATTGGTATAGGGAGTTCCGGGTGAGTAGCTTCATCAACCAATGCACATCAGCACCTCTTCCAAAATTTACAGCCTTAGAGAGCTGAGGAAGGCAGTGAATAACTGAGTAATTTGCAGAGGGTCACAGAGTTGGGATATAAAAGGACCAGATGTCCTCGAACCCTGTTCTGCCTCACCCCAAATCCAGCTCACTCCCAAGCTACTCCTATAATAGTAATAATAAACCATAAATACAAAATAACATTGGATGTTGGGGCAGCACTATTGCTCCACCTGTCTGGATCCAACTGTTGGAGCAGGAGTTTTGAAAGGTACCAGAGTGAGAAGGGAAAGCATTCCAGGCAGAGGGGACAGCCTGAGCAGAAGCATGGCGGCTTGAGGTAGAATGTCATGAATGGAAAACCAGCCATTAGACTCATTTGACTAGCACTTACAGTGAATAAGGGGAAAATACGTAATCAGTCTGGAAAGATAAGTTGAATCCAAATTGGGAAGGTTTTTAAATATGCAACAGTAGAATTGTATTCTAGAGATAATAAGGTAGACGCTACAACTTTTTGAGCAGAGAGTGTCTCAAGCAAATCCTGTGATTTAGGAGTATCTATTTGGCAGCTAGGTGGCACAGTGGAAAAAGCACAGGATCTAGGGTCAGGAAAGACCTGACTTCAAATTCAGCCTCAGACACTTACTAGCTGTGTGGCCCTGGGCAAGTCACTTAACCCTGTTTGCCTAGAAGGAAATGGCAAACCACTCCAGTACCTTTGCCAAGAAAACCTTCCCTCCACCCCAAACCCGCCCCCCACACACACACACAAGGATAGCAAAAGGTAGGACATGACTGAACAGCAATATTTGGCAGCTATGGAGAGGATGAAATAAAGCAGGAATCCAGTAGGACCATTTAGGAGGCTATTGTAGTTGGTGGTACAGTACATAGAGCTCTGGGTCTGGAGTCAGAATGACATGAGTTCACATCAGCTTCTGACACCAGCTGTGTGATGTTGGACGAGTCACTCTGCCTCTACGTGCCTCATCTATCTCATCTGTAAAATGTGGATAACAGTACCAACTGTTACCAACAGTACCAAAATGACCAACGAGGGATTTTCTGATGATAAAATGAGAGATTTGTAGAGGGCTTTTACAAACCTGAAAGTGCTAAGGAAATACTAGATAGTAATAGTGGTCTTCATCATTGCCATCATCCAGGGGAGAAGAAATAAGGGCCTAAGTTAGAGTACTGGTCACATGACTAGATAAATGGAAAGGATAGGTAAAGGGGAAGGGACTGAACTAGTGATTCATTAGTCTAGGGAGGTTCTGTCAATAGTCAATAAATCAGTCAGTCAATAAGCATTCACCAACAAGTGAAGAATTTCCTCCATCAATACAGGTTGACACCTTTTCTGTAACTTATGGTCCTAGAGAGTTACCTGGGTCATGGTGAGGTTGAGAAATTTGCCCAGGGTTCACATGGTCAATATGTATCAGAGGCCAGTCAAAACACTTCAGATTTTTCCCTGGAGTTTTGAGCATCCTTGTCAGATGTCCATGTTAGTAGAGAATGGTGGTTTCTAACCACTAGGTTTGATTTGATTTCACTATGGTGTCAGTGGCTTTGTTGATGTACCCACTGGCCTCTGAATGATGAGCATTTTAATGAGCTTCATAATTTCATAGCAACCTGCCTCACATAGGATGTTGTAAGGAGTAACTGAGAAAAAGATTATGGAACACTTTATAGCTATAAAAAATAAATAATCATTGCAGAGATGATGGAAGTAATTAATGAGAGATGATAAATATTCCAGTCTAGGTGGCAAAGGTCAACTTTTAGCAAAAAAAAGCAAACGCCTAAGCCTCAGATATCAGATGATAACAGGACAGGTGAGGGTTGTCTGGTCTATGGGCCAGCCCCTTGACAAATGGAGTCAGAGGAATCCTACCTTCAGCTCAGGGCCCATAAATTTCAATGGGCTCTAAGCCCTAGTTTGAGATGGGTCTAATTCCTAACTCTCCTTGTTGGACTCCTCAGGCAATTTAAGCAAAGTTATCCATTAACAAGTATCCTTTATGAAAATAGCTAGCATTTATTAGCATTTAAAAGTTTCTATTTTACTTCATTTGATTTTCACAATAATCCTGTACTGGGCCATGGCCAGCCTGCTTGACTTTTTGCTGGACACTGAACTGCAGTGACCCTGGAGGAGAGAGCCAAGCTGATGACTTTGGACAGCTCTGCCTCATTTAAATCTAATTCACAAGCGAGTCAAGACATCAGCCTCATGATATCATTGATCTTCAAGAAGGAAGGACAAATAACAATCCTATAACACAGGTGCCTACATCAGACGCTAACTAGCATATGACCCTTGGCAAATTACTTAACCTCTTTCAGCCTCAGTGTCCTTATCTGCAAAAAGGGAAAGACAGCTTCAAACCCAGGGCTTCCAGGGGACAAGTCCAGCGTTCTAGACACTGTGCCATTTGTCTGCCTCCCCTTTACTCAGAGACCATGAGAGTTGAAAAAACACTAGTAACCATGCTCCTTACTAGCTTTGTGATCTCCAACAAGCCCCTTAATCTCTCTGATTTCAGATTTTTAATGTAATTTTTAAATTAAATTTTATCATTAAAATTAAATTAAAATGCATTGAGTTGTTAAAATTAGACTTTAAATTTCATATTTTCTGATTTTTTAGTTTCTCAGATTTCCCATATATAAAATGGTAATTATTCCATACGCCTCACAGGGTTATTTTGAGAAAATACGTGGTAAATTTTAAAGACCCATTTAAATGTGACTATTATTATTATTAACAAATATCAGAATGTATAAGATGACCCTAGTCTGTGGATTCATAATGTAAAGATGAGAATACAGAACCTCAAAGAGGTTAAGAAGTCTATCTAAGACCACAAAACTAAGTAGCAAAAACTGGGAAAGGAACCACCATCTCCTGCCAATGATGGTCTCTATTTTAGCTATGTATTAGCAGACTCTCTTTTTTCCCCCACAGAAAATGAACCCTTCTCCCCATCAGATTTCATATCGACAGAGTCAGGTATTCTAGACAGAGGTCATTCTTCTGTTCAGTAATCCCTAGCTCACTCTTAGCTAGTTAGGAAGCTTGGAGACTGTTGGAAGACTCTTCTCAATCCAAGCACACATCCCTAATTAAGCATCATTTTTGTAACCACTCCTATAGCTAGCCAGTGGCGGAGAGGATTACATTTAAGATGCTCATACAGTTTTTTCTCTTCACTCAAAACAGATTCAATTTAACCCAACCCCCAGTTCATAAAAGATATTTCTTTCTTCATTCAGTACTCACCAGGGAAGAACAATCAGCAAATTCATTATTAGGGGCAACCGGGGGTACAGAGGAGAGTGTGGGGCCTGGAGTCAGGAAGACTCATCTTCTTGAGTTCAAATCAGGCCTCAGGTCACTTAACTGTGTTTGCCTAGCTTTCCTCATCCAGAAAATGAGCTAGAGAAGGAAATGACAAACCACTCCAGTATTTTTGCCAAATAAACCCCAAAAGGAGTCACAAGTTAGATACAACTAGAAAACCACATTATATTTGCACTTTAAAAGATAATCATTAGGGGTGGCTAGCTGGTACAAGGGCTGGCTAGGTGGTGCAGTGAATAGAGCACCGGCCCTGGAGTCAGGCGGACCTGAGTTCAAATCCGGCTTCAGACACTTAATATAAAAACTAGCCGTGTGACCTTGGGCAAGTCACTTAACCCCAACTACTCTGGCCTCTCCCCTCCAAAAAGGAAAAAAAAAAAGAAAAAAGTCATCCCTGATTTTAAATCTTTTAAGGAATCTTGTATGATTTTGATGTATGTGCAGTAAAACTTTTTTGGTTTCATGCTTTCTCACTGTTGATGGAGTTTCTAGGATGTGTGGTGCATGGAATACTGGTCCTGGAGTCAGGAGGACCTGAGTCCAAATCAGGCCTCAGACATTTACTAGCTATGTGACCCTAGGCAAGTCACTTAACCCTGTTTGCCTCAGTTTCCTCATCTGTAAAATGAGCTGGAGAAGGAAATGGCAAACCATTCAAGTATCTTTGCCAAGAAAATCCTAAATGATATCACGAGTTGGACACAGCTGAACTATTCAGGCATCCTGCTCCCTTCCTCTACCCCAAAGAAGGATCACTGTTGATTTCTGAGAATCAACATCATGTAGTAGAATTGTGGGTGGGGTTGAAGTCTGGCAGGCCCGCAGTTAAATTCTGCCTCTCATACTTACTAGTTGTGATGCACAAGTCACTTTTCTCTCTGAACCTCAGTGTCTTCACCTGTAAAATGGGACCAACACTCCCTGAAATATCTCCCTCACAAAGTTGTCATTAGGTTCAAATACAATTATTCACAAAACTCTTTACAAACCTGAAAGGTGCTAAGTATCACTCGTAGCACTTTGATAAATTTATGCGGAGCTTCTTTTATATGACACTCGTTCAAATTCTCAAATATTGGGTGGCATTTTTCTTAGCCATGTGATAGTCACTACGCCATCACCCCAGCTTAGAAATGTGCTTTCTGAGGTTGAAATTTAACCTATTGTATTTGAATTGCCTCTGCTGGGCTCAGGAAGCAAGAAATTATTTACTTTTACACTTGACTGCTGGTTTCCACACCTCTTGAATTATTAAGTAGCTTGAGGGCACTTTCAATCTTTCCATACTTTGACCTGTAGCCCTCTGCAATTCTTGCAAGGTTGTGGGGAATAATGTCCTTTCCATGGCTCCTGTTTATTTTTCCTCTTTTTTCTTAAATCCCTCTATTCTGGAAAATGGAATTAAAAAATACCAACCCCCAAATGCCCTCTTTACAGAAGCTGATTCTAATCTATCTCTCCTATTTATTTTTCCTCCTTTTTGTTTGTTTATTTGTTTTAATTGGTTTTGCTTTTTAAAAGCATCCTATTCTGGAAAGTTAGAATTTTTTTAAAAAACCACCAAATGCCAAATACCCTTTTAACAGAATCTCATATTAATCTATTTCTCCTATTTACTTTTTCCTTCTTTTTTTCTGTTTTAATTTTTGTGTTGTTTTTAAAAGCCCCTTATTCTGGAAAGCTAAAATCTAAAACAACCACTAAATGCTAAATGCCATTTTAACAGAACCTAATTCCAATTAAGGTGAGTGTTGTTGGGTTTTTCTTCCCCTACCCTCAGCCCTGCAAAGTCAGAAGGCACTTAGATCTCTGAACTCTGCTAGGAATCATGTCAAGATGGGCATCAGCACACAAGAAAAAAATGCCATAGATTGAGGAATTTTCATCAGAAGCTTCATTAGAAAGATGGGGAAACATCTGTGTGTTCAAAATAGGAAAAAAAGGCAACTGGCCAAGCGGTCTTTTTTTCTCAGTTGTCTCTAAGATAATACAAATAAAGAGAGAGCAACTTGGGAAATCAGCAACAGGCCATAGACAGAAAGAAAACACTTTGCTGCTTTACTAATTCTGGCTGTTTGCTGCTCTTCTTCACCACATACGCTAACCTGGAAGGAGATTTGTCTTTTCTTAAAAAATAAAAAAAAATTTAAACCAAGAAGCAGCACTTTCAGATTTCTAGAATAGGAGAGAAAGGCCTTCTGGGGGTCTGTATTTGTTATTGTTTCATGAGATGGATCTGTAGTGGAAGCAACACAGTTTGGAAACACTGAAGGATTGAATTCTAATCTATCTTTTAAAAAAAGGAGAGGATACCAGATGTTTAAGGGAAAGAGTTAGAGATTTTATTTCCCTCAAAAGTGACCAAGAAAATGATAACAACCCACCCACAGGTCTACCCCTTTAAAAAAAATTACTCAGGGCTCCCCTGGAAATCTACTTTCTTTAACCTTTTAACTTCTTTTAAAATTTGTGTCATTTCAAAAAATATACATATTTTTGTGAAATGACACATCTTAAATTTAATAATTTATTATAAATTTGGGGGGTCCTGCACTGAAATATTGATGATGCAATGTTGCGTCATATAAGCACATAGCATCATAGTGTAAACAAGTCATTACGCACATATATTCCAGCTGATGCATGCTGGACTTCCTGACAATGGGCGGCATGCCCACCTGCCAACACTTGTTTATTAAGACCTGTTGGTGGACTTGACCACTGATGGGTTATAACTTGCATTTTGTGTATTTATTTGGAAAATAATGTAATCACTGAGTTTAACTCTGTTATACAACAGATGAAAAATACAAATGCTTTTTCAATTGTTTCTTCTCTTCTTTCCTTATGCTTCCACCTCCCCCTTATTTTTATTCAGTGTTCCCCAATTGTATCCAAGGCTACTCCTGCCCCTTGGATTATTACAGTACCCCCCCCAGCAGGGTGATATTGCCCACTTTGGGAACCTATGTTGCTAGATGAAATGTCTATGAAATACAGCTAGATGAACAGTCTATGCAGCTTGTCTATCAATACATACGGCTTTGACAGATAACAGGAATGGACAGTGAACTGTCCTTAGAAATGAAATCTAAGAAAGTGGGTTGAATTTCCATTAGCTTTTTTCCCCCAGTGCTTTTAATGACCTCAGACTTCTCCCTGAAAGTCATCTTTTTAACATAAAAATTTTTTCAGTACTCTTGAAAGGTGATAAGCCATGGAATGTCATGATCACCAAAGAACTAAAGTTTTAGATCCTCCAAGGACAATGGTGCATAGTAAGTGTTATCAGGCTTGAAAATATTACAAAGAAGGAATTCAGCCAGAAAAGTGGTGGAAAGCATAGCATCCAAGTGAAGAATAACTGGAAAAATACAGAGGTGTAGCAAAAGCAAGGGTAAACCAATGATTAGATACCTGTGTGCTCTACTGGTATCCCTGGAATTTCAAGCATTCTAGAATATGTACCTTAGATGTCCCACCATCTCCATGAAGGATTAAGGAGAGAACATAAACAAGAATAACTCAAAACTGGACATCTTGAATGGGTTGCAATTGTTATCTGTGAAGATAGTAGTAACATTAATGAGATCATATATCTATATCCAAGGCTCACATAAGTGTGCTTTATAATGAAGAAATGGAAACTGTTCTGAAATACACCTCTTTCCCTAAAACAAGTATTATTTTTAAACCATTTGGGAGAAAGAGTACCAGTCCAGTCATTTAACCAAAAACTATCTACCGTGCATGAACAAAATCAATACAGCCAGGAGGTTGATAGAGAAAAAAAAATCTTTGCATCAGATATCTCTGCAAGGGTCTGATAATCCAGATATATAGGTTGCCAACACAAGTAAATAGACTAAGACACATTTCCCAATGGAGAAGTGGTCAAAAGATAAAAACAAATAGAAATTAAAAGAACTGCAAACTTAACAATCACATGATAGATTGCTAAAAATAATTAATAATAGAAGAAATGTACTTGTTTGCAAATTGGCAAAGATGGAACTAGTCAATTCTGAAAGGGCCATAGAAAGATGGACTACCTAATACATTCAGTCAAACTGTGAATTAGTCCAACCATCCTGGAAAGCAGTTTGGAATTATACTTAAAAATTAACTAAAACATACATGCTTTTTGACCCAGGGGCTCCATTGCTAGATGCATAGTCCAAGAAGGCCAAAGAAAATCAATAAGCAAGCATTTGTTAAGAATTTAACTGCCAGGCACTGTGCTAAGTGCTAGGAGTACAAAGACAACCTTGAATTAGGCCCTTCTCCCAAGAAGCTGACATTGTAATAGGTTAGACAAGTCATACACATATGAGTATGATCAGAATATATACACAATGAATTCAGGATAGGAGTTGGAGGGAGAGCAGTAGTTGCCACAGGAATTAGGAAGGCTTCGTGAAGAAGGTGCCACTTAACTGAATTTTGAAAGAAACAAGAGATTCTAAGCAGAATTGAGAAGGGGGACAGAGATGGGAGATGAAATGCCATGTGTGAAGAAAAGCAGGTCACTTTGGCTGGACCATAGAGTGTGAGAATGGAAGTTAAGGTAGAATGAGGCTGGAAAGATTGGTGACCTGGTTTCAAAGGACTTTAAATGTCAGAGGACTATGTTTGATCCTAGAGGTAATGAAGAGCAGCAGGAGATAACTGAATAGGAGACAGGGGTGACATGGTCAGACCTGTGCTCTAGGAAAATCATTTTGGCAGCTGGGAGGGATGGATTGGAATGGAAAGTATCCTGAGGCAAGGAGACTACTTTAAATGCAGGAAGTGAGGAAAGCCTGATCTCAAAGGAGAATTGTGTGATAAGGAGAAAGGGACATATATGAGATATGTGAAGAGATAGAAATGACAAGGTTTGGATATGTAGGGTGAGTGAGAGTAAACAATCAAGGATGACGCTGAGACTGCAAACCTTGTTGACTGGAAATATGGTATCGTCCTCAGAAGTAATAAGGAAGTTCCGGAGAGGTATGGATTTTAGGGAAAAGATGAGTTCCATTCTTGAATACGTTACATTTAAGATGTCTATTAGATGTCCAGTTGGAGATGTCCAATAGGGAGCTGGTGATGCAGCATATATTCATGAGAGCATGTGACAAAGGTCATGTATATACATAGGCATGTACACATGTATGCTTAGTAATATTATAGCTAAGTCAAATGGTATGTACAGTTTAGCAAGTGCTGAGGTCCGGTTCCGCATTGTTTTACATGGCAGTTGGGCCAATTTCACCAACAGCATCCCAGCATTCTCTTTTTTCTATAGCCCCTCCTACACGTGTCATTTTCTTTTTTTATCTTCACCCATTTACTAGGTATGAAATGAAACCTCAGAATTCTTTAATTTGCATTTCTCTTCTTACTAGTGATTTGGGGCATTTTTCATATAGTTGTTGATTACTTAGCATTTCTTCTTTCAAAAACTTTGTAATCGTCTCTATTGGCCACTTATTTGGAGGGGGTTGGTACTGTGTTGTCTTATCAGTTATTTATATGAATATCAGACCTTTGTCAGATACTTGCCATAAAAAAATTTTCTTAATCATCTGCTCCTCTTCTAAATGCATTAATTTTGCTTGTGCAAAATCTTTTCAATTTTCTTTCATCAGAACTTTCCATTTAATTTTCTATGATCACATCTATTCCTAACCATATTTTTAAAAGATATCTCTACCCCAAATCTGGTGCTTTTCCCACTACATCATGGTTGCCTATTTCAGACACTTATTTTCTCCTTGTATATAAGGTTTGATTTTTTTTTTACCAGATAAAGAATTGAGCCACTCAGGAGTGTTATAAAGAATTCTAAGGCAATCATGATACTAGAATCATGTATCTCTGAATCACTTTCTGATTATGGATATAGCAGAGCTCTGACCACATTCATTCGTTGTTCTCTCTGCTCAAACTCCTAACTGAAGATCTTCTGTAGTAACTAGAAGAAGATTGGAGTTATACTAGCTTCCTAGTGATGGTCTTGCTTGTGAGAGGAATTGTAGGGTACTTTTTTTAATGAAAAGTTAATTCCAGGCATATCAGGCCAGGGATAATGGGAAGAGGGAAAATGAAAAAGAAACCAAATTCTGATATTTCAGGAAAGGAGTTTGACTCTTAACGTTCTATGATTCTAGGAGAATGAGAATTGACCCTCCTGAAACTGAGGCATTTTGGCCAGTATTTGCCCACGTGGCATGACATTTGGCCTCTTTGATTTACTAAAAGGGGATGAACATTTTAAGTAAATTCTCTTCTCATTAAATCAAGTGTTTATTTACCAAAATTATTAGGAAGAAAGGGCATTTAACAAAATAAGAATGACAAAAACAAACCCAAAAAACCTCTGCCTCATCAGATTTTCTCTACCTTTCCAAGAAGATCTGCCCTAGGTAGAAAAAAATGTTGATGTAGAAAATCTTTGACATAGCAAACACTATATTGTAATCAGTATTCCTTCTCTGAGGAAAGAGCACAAAGAAGAAAGTAGAGGTCAAGATGAGTCTTCTTGTTTCAACTGCTTCCAGTGGGAGATCTGAGACCCAACCTGTGTACTTGGTATTACATCTATGAATTTGCTGCAAGGAAAAGCAGTAAAATGTCTGTGAAGTGGATACAACAGCTAAAACAAATGAGTTTCAAATATTCTTTCTCTGTGATGGAATTCACAACATGTAAGTCCTTTATTTGATCTGGAGAGGCAGTAGGGAATGGGGAAAATGTATGCTTGAGTGAGGTCAAGAGAGATCTGGGTTCAAATCTGGCTTTTGATATTAGCTAGGTGACCTAATGGACAAAGTGACTTAACTTGTCTAAACCTCAGTCTCCTATAGGCAACAATGTTTTGGAGCCTGCTAAACCACTTTTTAAATCAGAGGTGAGGAACCTGTGGCCTCAAGGTCACATGTGACCCTCTAGGTCCTCAAGTATGGCCCTTTGATAATCCAAACTTCAAAGAACAAAAGGTCACTCTTGAGGACTTAGAAGGCCACATGTGACCTCAAGACCTCAGGTTTCCCACCCCTGATTTAAATTTTCAGTGTCACCATTTAACCTCAGAAATTGGTAGCCATTACAAATAAATGCGTGATTTTTGTTTTATTGATTAAATAGACAAGAAAATAATGGAGAAAAAAGTTGGTAGTAGGTTAAACATAAAAGTGTGTCCTTCACACATTTTTTTCAGAGACCCAGTTGTTAAATATTTATCAGCACATCCCAGTCTGTCTCCTTAAAATGCGGATATCAAGAATGCTTGTAAAAACCTACTCCACAAAGCTCCTGTAAGGAACGTGTTCTGTGATCTTAAAAGGGTGGATGATGTAGTCAGGAGAGTGTTTATTTTCAACTCAGGAAAATCCAAGTTCTAATCCTGCCTTGGTCACTTTTAGCTGTGCAGTGCTGGCCAAGTCACTGGACCTCGTCAGTTTCTTCAGCTGTCAAATAGTTAGCAAGAACACCTGCTTCCCAGGGTACTTGTGAAGATCTAAATTATAGAACATGTGAAAACCACTTTGCAAACCTTAAAGCAGCATGTGTATGTGTGTGTGTGTGTGTGTGTGTGTGTGGTGTCTGTGTCTCTATGTGTCTTTGGATATCAACAAGTTGTATCTTAAAACAAAAATATAGCCCTTCCACATTGCAGTATGAGAAATGGCAGGTTGTACTACAATGTACTAGGCAGTAGGGATATAAAGACAAAAGGAGATAATTCCTGCCCTCAAAGAGGTTACCTACTGAAGAAATAAATGAATAATATATACAAAATCATTCAGCTGAAAGCACCCTCCCAAAGCATAGCAGCATATGGCAGTCTTGTTCCTCCCTGACATCTCTGCACAACTTGACACTACCAGTCATCCCTTCCTGAATGTTCTCTCCTCTTTGGTTTTCACAACACTACTCTCCACCTTTCTATCTTACCACTACTGTGCAACCTACTCACTGATTCTTCAGCTATGTCATTCACCACTAACCATGGGTGTCCCCAAGCCTCTGTCCTGGACCCCCTTGACCTCCTCACTCTCTGTGGGTTCAGTTATCACCACTATGCAGATGACTCCCAGATCTAAATATCCAGTCTCAGTCATACATCTCCAACTACCTCTTGGACATCTAAAATTGGATATCCCATAGACCCCTCAAAGTCAATAAACCCAGACTTAATATCTTTGTCCCCAACCCTCCTAGGTCTGACCTTCTCTATTATTGTCAAGGACAACTCCTTTCACTCATCACTCTTACTCTCCCTTCATACCCAGTTCAATGCCAAATCACACCATTTGTGCCTTCACTGCCTTTGTCCTACACACTCCCTTTTCCCACTCATACAACCATACTTCTACTTCAAAGTCTTATTACATCTCACCTGGACTATGGACCTCAAGAGTCTATCCACTCTAATCCAACCTCCACTGAGCTAACAAGGGGATTTTTTTTCCCAAAGTGTAGGTCTGACCCTATTGCCCTCTTGCTCCAGAGGTTTCCTGTTATCTCCTGGATCTAATATGAAATTTTCTGTTTTGTATTTAAAACTCTTCATAACCTGGCCTCTTGCTACATTTCTAATCTCATATTTTACTCCCCTTTGCACATTGTGCAGGGAAGTAAGGTATCCAACTCTACTGGTCTACTGAATCCATGAAAATAGCCCTCCATGTCCCTTCTCCATGCTTTTGTCTGTCCCCTGTGCCTAGAGTGTGCTGCCCCTTCACCTATTTCTTCCTTTCCCTGGATTCTTTAAAGATCAGATTGAAGTCACCTTCTACAAAACGCCTTTCCCCAACCCTCCACCAGCTGCTAATACCTTCCCATTTCAGATTAATCCCCGCCAATTCCATACATATTTTTTCTATGTACCTATTTACTTACATGCAGTCTCCCTCATCTGAATGTCTGCTTCTTGAGGACAGAAACTGGTTTTGGTTTTTTGCTTCTCTCTTTCCTTGTATCCCCAGTACTTGACTGACTAAAAATAAATACAGAGTAATTTAGGAGGGGTGTGCTAACACCTGGGGAAATTAGGGAAGGCTGTAAGAGGTAGAGCTTGAGCTGAACTTTGAATAAAGCTAAGATTTCTAAGGGGTAGAAATAAGGAGCAAGAGCATCCCAGTCGTGGCAGATACCTTGTGCAAAGACATGCCATGACCCATGCAAAAAAAAAGCAGCAAATAGATTAATTTGGCTGCTTAGTGTGATTGAGGTTATTTACACTTAGGAGCAAAGTAGGTGATACCTGAACTGTCCTTAACCCATTTCTTTCTCTATTATGCTGTTGTTTTTGTTGTCCAGTCATTTCAGCCATATTAGGTTCTTCGTGACCCCATTTGGGGTTTTCTCAGCAGAGGTAGCAAAGTAGTTCGCCATGTCCTTCTCCAGCTCATTTTACAGATTCAGTTACAGATAAATTACAGTCAGGGTTAAATGACTTACCCAGAATCACACAGCTAGTAAGTGTCTGAGGCTTGATTTGAACTCATGAAGATGAATCTTCCTGGTTCCACTGATTCCTGATTCCTAGCCACTGTGTCACCTACCTGCACCCTATTATGTTATATTTGATTTTAAAAGGATCTTCTCTGAAATCCTGATTAGAGTTCATTTGACTCAGTGGCACAATGCAAAAAAAAACAAAACAAAACAAAAAAAACAATAAAACTGTGGCTCTAGAGCCACAGGAATTGGGTTAACATAAAAAATCTTCTATTAACACCCATGACTTCTATAACCCCTTCAGCCTCTCTGGGCTTTGGTTTTGTTATCTGTGAAATGAATATTGGACCAGGTTATCTCTAAGATCCTTCCAGATCTTGATACTACAAATCTGAGTCATTTTTCAAACCCTCTCCAATCCGTTGATCTAAAGTAAGAAAATACAATGGTCTCCACCTTTTGCTTGAAACCCCCCAGTGATGGGGAGCCCCAAGCAGAGCATTCCAATTTTAGATAGCTCTAGTTGTTCAGGAAACTTTTCTTTCCATTAGACTGAAATCTGACTCTTTGCAACTTCTATCCATTATTCTTACATTTGTCCTCTGAGGCCAAGCAGACTAAGTCTAATCTCTCTTCCCCATGACAGCCCTTCAAATACTTAAATATAGCTATCTTATCTCCTCACGTCTTCTCTTCTCCAGGCTAAACATCCCCAATTTGTTCAACTAATCCTTGTGTGACGTATTCTCCAGGCTGCTCACCAATCAAATGAGTGCCGCCTACATGCAGAGCCCTGTGCCCAATGCCAGGAATGTTGCTATAAGCCATGAGCATCTGTTTAAGTGACTGGGCAAGGAGATAAGAATGAGACCCACCAGCAGGGAGTGTTGCTTGACTACCTACACAGCTACCCTGTGTTTTTTCTCCTTGTAAGCGTCCCTGAAAAAGGAAGGTCTTTGAGGAATATACAGGGAAGAGGGTTAGGTTTGACTTGACTTGGATATGAGTCTTTTGCATTGTTTTTCTAGTGAAAGAAAACTTGGCTACAGCCTATCCAAGCCTAAGAAACCCTTTGATCTTTACCCAAGTTTACACAAAAAAGAAATAGGATGGTAGATCACTCAGGCAGAAAAGTCAGCCAAAGACCCAGGGCATACTAGCTGTGTGACTCTGGGCAAGTCACTTGATCCTGATTGCCTTGCCCCCTCCAAAAAAAAAAAATGAAGGAAGGAAGGTCCAAACACTTCCAAAAATGACAACCAGAGATGAGATCTTCATACCAATGCTTTCCCATCCCCCAACAGAAAGAATATCAAGGTACAACTACCATTCTAAGGTCATCTGAGCTCCTTTCCAACAAATTAACAAAACAAACAAAAAAGCACCCAACAGCATAATCTCTAGCAAAAAAGAAAGAGAAAGGAAGGAAAGAATGAAAGAAGGAAGGAAGGAAGGAAGGAAGGAAGGAAGGAAGGAAGGAAGGAAGGAAGGAAGGAAGGAAGGAAGAGCCTTAGCTTGTGGTGACTTTTGCTGAAGGCCTTGGTAGATGATGCTTAAAAGACCTAAAGGTATAAATGCATCCAGTAGATTACACACAACTTTTCCTTTGCAGAAGGTTTTAACTCAGAGATAGAGGATACTGACTAGGCAACTCTACTGTCAAGTGGAAAGTAGACTCAAGGGACCAGGAAAGAACAACAAAACAAGTTTTCTTATTAGAAAGATTTTTTAAATTAAGTCTTTGCATATGAAAGCACATTTAATTTCATTCTTCTACACACAGACACACAAAACTTAGAGAACAGGATATATAGAGGGAAAAATACAAAGACCAGACAGGTGAAGCACCACATATCTTCAAGAAGTGCTCGTATAACAACAGTCAGTAAGGAATTTGAACTTTATTGAATAGGTCATAGGAAGCCATTGAAGAATAGTATGACATAAGGAAGAAAAGTCCCTCATTTGTGTGAAGGATGGTTTGGAGGGAAGAGAAAGTAGAGGCAGGAAGAGGAAACTAATAGAGAAGCCCAGGCAGAGGATAACAAGGCTCTATGTCAACAGCAATAGCGAGCAGGAAACTGAGGTAAGAAGTATTATAGAAAGGGGATAAATATAACTTGGTAATGGATTGGTGATGAAAGGGGAGAGAGAGGAAGAGTGCAAAAAGAAAAATCAGAGTTCGAATGTGGGTAAACCAGGGCTTCATAGGGGATGGTGGAGGGGGAGAGAATCTTTTCAAATCCTAATCTGAAAGAGATAACTAAAACACAATTAAAGCCAAGCTTGGTAAATAAATCTCTTTATTCGGCAATAGCTCAAAACTTATATTTATATGATACTTCACAGCTTACAAAGTATTCTTCTAACCGCAAGTCTAAGAGGTGGGTAGTACATTCATGCAGTTCTCTGAAGCTCTTCTTTCTTTCTTTCTTTCTTATTTCCGTCCTTTATTTTCTTCCTTTTTTCTAGAGATTTTGCTGTTGGGTGGTTTTTTTGTTTGTTTGTTTTGTTAATCTGCTGGAAAGGAGCTCGGATGACCTTGGAATGGTAGCTATACCTTGATATTCTTTCTGTTGGGGGATTTGAAAGCGTTGGTATGAAGATCTCATCTCGGGTTGTCTGTCATTTTTGGAAGTGTTTGGACCTTTCTTTCTTCCTTTGTTTTTTTGGAGGGGTCAAGGCAATCAGGATTAAGTGACTTGCCCAGGGTCACACAGCTAGTGAGCATCAAGTGTCTGAGGTCAGACTTTGAACCTTTCCTTTCAACCAAACTTTTGCAGAATCAGCCATGTCCCAAGAGAAATTTGAAAGTGTTTTCTTCACCATTATCATCTAATCGTTACTGAGCACCCAATGCATATGGGGTGCAGTATGGAGTATGCAAAAAAAATCCTGAGCTTCTATGAGCTGTGCAGTTATTTGGCCCACAGTGACCTTGCAGCACTAGTGCAGAGCCCCATGATAGAAGACTCAATTATTATAATTCTCTCCCAGCAAGGGTTTCATTGGCATTTTCCATTCCTTGCAGCTTGTGCTGAATGCAGATGTCTGTTCATTCAGTCACATGGGAAACCCAGCAAAGTCCATGATTCTCCCCTCATATCAGGTTATTCTCCTTTTCCTATGCTGGTCTTCAGAATATGGAACATATTCTGCATTGGATGTCAAGGCTAATCCAGCCCTCCAAAGTTCCTATCTCTACTCCAAAAAGTCTTTACAATATTATTGAGCTTCTCTACATTCTTAGCTCCCATAACTGCGGTTTGTTCTGTGATCTTTTGTTGCTATATGATCAAACTGTCAAATATTTATTATCAGCCTACTTTCTTGTGTTGGTTCAGACATTTCTTTTTAAATGTATAGCCTGAATGACTCTAAAAATAACTCCTTTGAAGGGTAGTGTATGGTAGGTCAACTGCTTTGGGTATTTCAATATTGTGGAAAACAATTAAAACCCAGGAAACACAGAAACCACTTTGAAGATTTGCACAGAGGCCAACATAGAAGCTGCTAGTATCTGCCACCTGCAAACTTACCTTGCATTTCTTTTGTTTATTCTCAGACACTTTTATTTCCCTGATAGGAGAGAACTTCTTGAAGGGAGGGGCACAATGCTAGCAAGATAGTCAGCAATTTATAAATGCTCATTGACTATTTGGTTGACTATTAAATATTAGATCAGCTTTAATGAGTGAAGTCTAGTGGTTCCTTATTATATCTTTATATACCTTATATACCTTATTATTTCATTATATACCACTCTGCCTAGCAGAGTGCCTTTAATAAAGTGCCTTTAATCAAGATTGAAGGAATGAAGACAGCAGCCCTCATGGAAAACATATGCCATTTTAAAAAAGTCCCCCCCCTCAAAAAAAATAAAGAAAAAAACGAATGAATGAATGAATGAATGAATGAATGAATAAAAAGGGGCAGCTAGGTGGTGCAGTGAATAGAGCACTGGCCCTGGAGTCAGGAATACCTGAGTTCAAATCCTGCTTCAGATACTTAGCACAAAACTAGCTGTGTGACCTTGGGCAAGTCACTTAACCCCAATTGCCCTGTCCTCCCCCATCCAAAAAAAAGCAAGAATAAATGAATGAAGAATGAAAGAAAGAAAGTTTCCCCCACTTAGAAGGTTCTGCTACCAGGATGCATTGGAAAGGTATGAAGAAGTAACCAGACAAGTGGGCATTCTTTCCGATTCAAGTCTGCTTCTGTCTAATGGTACACTACTCTTTGTTATGGAGCATTGCTCTTAAGAAGAAAAGGAAGAGAAATAACTACTGAATGGGTTAAATCTCAACTAGGAAAACAAAATAAGGAAACTGCAATTTTCTACCTCAATAAGGTGCAATTGTGCTGCCTGATGAATTGGTCTCAGGGACCTTTATTTTGATTGTGTTGTGCCTATGGGAGATCTAAGTGTGGTTTTCTCCCATCTCAGCCTCTGCCTGGCTCTCCCATTAGTTCTTACAGTACTGCAGAGCAAAACAAGTCAATTTGTCTCTCAGTTAGGTTCTTCCCTAGAATAGCAAATATGAGAAATGCAATGTGGCAGGAGGCAAGGACGTAGCCATCTCTTGGGCATATGAAGATTATTTTTTTAATGACATCACTAGCCATTGAAACTACCTCAAGGTTCTCATTGTCACAATCTAGCAACAGCACCATTGTTTGGGATCGGGAAGAGATTCTCCTTCAGTTTTCATCACAATTATGTCCTTGACTGACTTTCCAAAAACCATTCTCTCTGCAGACCAGTCTTATCTCAGTTAGACTATGCAACAGTTAGGAGCATCAGCTCTTCTGGATTTTCTACAGCTACAAGAAAATTACCCACCCAGGGAGATACAGAACAACTTCACAGTGAAGGAGAAGGGAACTATCTACATGAAACCAAAAGTATGGAGTTAAGGGGGATGGTGAGCATCGAGGGGCCTAGGACAACAGATGCTATACTGGACAGGAGAACCATTGCCTGGACCCATATGGAAGGGACAGCAAAGTTGAAGTGGTTAAAAATAACGTGTTCTATTTTAATGAACATAGAGAAAGAGAGCTAGCAAATGTCTGTGATAGGGCAAAGTGAATGGAAATGATGTAAGGAGAAGAAAAATTACCAGCTCTTTGCTGCCTCTGATAATGAAAGAACCAGAGAAAATCAATATGAATTAGAATAGCAATGGGACAAAGTGACTATGGAGGTGAAGAATCCAGATCAGATTCGGGATAAAGGAGACCATAGCAGAGACAGGGCAGGGTTATTATTCATCTCTGCCTTTTAGAATCTCAGTTCCCTTGAAAGTTTAGTTCCTGGGGCAGCCAGATGGTACAGTGAATAGAGCACTGACCCTGGAGTCAGGAGGATCTGAGTTCAAATCCAGCCTCAGACACTTGACACTTAACTTGCTGTGTGACTTTGGGCAAGTCACTTAACCCCAATTGCCTTGCCCTTCACCCTCCAAAAAAAAAGTTTAGTTCAGGCACCATCTCCTAAGAGACACCTTTCCTAATCATAGAAGCTGCTGGTCTCTCCCACCTGCAAACTTACCTTGCATTTCTTTTGCTTATTCTCAGAGACTTTTATCTCCCTGATAGGGGAGAACTTCTTGAGGGAAGGAGCACAGGGCCAGCAAGATAGTCAGTAATTCATAAATGCTCATTGGCTATTTGGTTGACTATTAAATATTAGATCAGCTTTAATGAGCAAAACTGTAATAGCCTTCTTGATTAAATAAAGTCTAGTGGTTGCTTATTATATCCAGGATCAAATTTTACTCTGGAATGTAAAACCCTTCTCAACCTGGCCACTCTTTACCTTTCCTGGACTCCTGGTTGTTTGTCCTTTCTTCATCATGCCCTTACCTAGGACTGCTCTGCCCAAAGAGCATATAAATGTTGATCTCTGAGAACTTTTTGCTTAAACAGCCTTAACCCAAACCCAGTCCTCATACAACTCTCCTCACCATAGTTTATGACACAGCTACTCAGACCTGCTTACTGTTACTATTTTGTGACCCACCCCATCTGCCCAAATCTGTGCCTTGGGCTCTTGCTCACACCTGGCATACTCAAGGGCTCTTCCGGTTTTCTCCTCCCCCAATCCCTCCTTTACAGTGAGATTACCATCAATTTATTCTAGATATAGATATAATTAATTGCATATACAAAGCAAATTGCATGTTGCCTCTCCCATTAGAATCTGCTCCTTGAAGGAACTTAACTTCTTTTTTTGTCCCCAGAATTTAGCACAGTAGACAATACATGGTAAACTTAATAAAGCTTAATAATACTTTAAAAACTTAATAAATGCTGTTTGACTGGCTAAATTTACAGCCCAGGGATCTATATCTAGGATGGTTTGGGTATAAATGGAGTCATCTCAAGGGCTTGAAAACTCTTTTTCTGTGGTTTTGCAAAACATTCTGATTTTGAAAATTTACACTCCATCGAATCAAAGTATCTTTAAAATGAATAGATATGAGTCAAGGAATGCCTAAACAAATCACACTATTTTTGTTGGGATCTCTAGTAGGCCTATTAGAAAGTAAAGAAGAGCTCTGAGCAAAAGGATAGGCTAAAAGACTTTTCATTCTTCCCTGACAGAGGTTCTATTTTAAAAGATTCTTTTAAAAGTTATATGCACACACAAACATATACAACACATATATGTACATGTATGCACATGTTTGTGTGTGCACGTGTGTGTTCATGTGTGTGCAGAGAGAATGAGAAAGGAGATGGAAAGAGATAGATAGACATAGATAAATATGTGTATATGTATAGATAGATATTATCCATATATGTATGCATGGATTAGGGTAGATTAGAACAGATTGTCATATCATATAAATGCATATATAATATGTATGTGTATAAATATATATAATCTATACATAATACACACATATACATATATAGCTGCCTCTGACACATACTGGCTGTGTGACTGAGCAAATTACTTTAAATTCCCAGTGTCCCTGTCAGATTGCTATTACTGTAAATTGCAGAGAAGATGTCACCCTGTTTGGTATAGAGAGTTTCCTTCCTGATATAGGGAGCTCCCTATGCCAATGAAATGATATGCCTACTCTCTGTCCCATTCTCATTCTCTCTCTCTCTCTCTCTCTCTCTCTCTCTCTCTCTCTCTCTCTCTCTCTCTCTGTGTCCTCTCTCTGTCTCCCTCTCTGAATGCACATATTTATACATAATATACAAGAACACTGTGTGTGTGTGTGTGTGTGTGTGTAACAGATGCCATTCTTAATTTCCTCATGAGTGACCCTCAGTAACTGGAAACTCTATATGAATCATCAATATGTGAATAGGGTAGGGAACAATTTTTTTAATGTATTTGTATTTGAAGGACTATGAAGTTGCTTCATTCTATGTACATATTATTTCACATCTCTGTGGAAGATGGATTAGACTTGTTTGGCCCCTGAAGACAGCAGCAGAAACAATCAGTGAAAGTTTCAAAGATTCGGTTTTAGACTTGATGTCAAGAAAAACTTCCTAACAATTGAAGCTGTCTGGGGTGCAATGGGCCACTTCTCAAAGTGATAGATTCCCTTTCACTGGAGTTTTTAAAGCAGGTTAGATATCCACCTGCTACAGGGTGTCATATTGAAGATTCTGTTTCGAGTGTGCTTTGCACTAAGTAGTGTGTGAGGTCCCTTCTTGAAATTCTCTGGTCTTGATTCCTTCCAGGTGCATTTTTTCACATTTTTATTTCACTTCTCTTTCAGTCTCCCCACTAGGTATCACCTCCCACTAATCTTCACTAATTAGATGATTCTCGAAAGTCTCACCAGCATATGCTGTCAAAACAAAATGAGACCATATGACCCAGAAGCTGACCAGTGGCACTTATCCAGAACTTCTAGCTGGGAAAATGTCCTAAATACTTTAGGCTTTCCAATCTTACATTGGAAAGCCAAGGGCACGGTGTTCATTTTCTTTGTTCTTCACAGAAGAGTTCAAAATGATTCTGTGTTGCAAATATACTCCAGATTTTTGGTTCCAAAGTGACATCACGCATTTTTCCTTTTAAAAGTTAAAAGTGTCCTTGCAGCCCTCTGAAATTTGGGGGATAGTGTTATAATCATTTGACCAACAGCAAATGAAGTTTAAAGCAATAATCAAATTGGGATGGGCCAGGGCATTGGGAAGATGATATCAAGGTATTGCCATGGTAACCCACCAGGAAGACCTCCTTCAGTCTTTGGGGTTAGTTTCCTGAATCTAGAGACTAATAAGTGATGGAATAGAAAGTGCCCAGACCAGAGTAGCTGGAGGTTAGATTTAGATGCAGCTGATGGAGATTGTGTGGGGCAGTCAGGGAATGAGCTCTGAAGGATGACACGTGGCTATCAAGAGAATCTGAAAACCCTGATGTGGCCGCTTGGAGATAACATTCACCCCAGAGAGAAGCCGGAAAGAAGGTTTGAGAATACAAGGAACAGCTGGAAGGGAAAGATTAACTGAACCACATTCATCTCTGTATATTAGAAGTGATGTGCCAGCAGACTCGATCCTCTCCTGTTGCTATTTATGTAGTATCTAGGTAAAGTTTGCATTTCAGCTCCTCTAAAACTGGTTTTAGGAATACTGTGTCTCTTTTTCATTCCTTTTATAAAGTGTTCCCAAGCTTGCTTTATTATACTGCTTTGCATTTCCAAAGCACCTTTCATTTGAGACTCTCCAAGTACAAATACTAATTAAGCAAACCTTTGCAGCTTCTATATGAGGTGGTATGAAATTCTGCAGAGGAAGAGATTGGAGCTAAATGACTCACCCAAGGTTGTATTACAAATCATTGTGAGGCCTGAGAATAAAACCTAGATCTCATGGCTTCCAGACCTCTTCTCTAACTAGTATATCATCAGACTGGCTCCTTTCCCCTCCATCTTGAGATAAAGTCTTTTTCTGATCCTCAAAGGATGTTGCCCATAGGTAAAGAGAGGGAGAAACAAATTTCACTTATATGGAAGTAGATTTAGAATGACTAATATGGAAGTGTTTTACATGATTGCACATGTATAACCTGTATTGCATTGCTTACTGTCTCACAAAGGGGGAAAGAGAGAGGGAGAGACTCAAATTTGAGAAACTTTTGACTTTTCAAAAAGTTTTTTAAAAAATTACTTAACATATAATTAGGGAGCAAATTAAAAGGAAGTAGATTCAGATTTTTAGCTTCTCATTCTCACACCTTCCTAGTTAAATTCCTAATTTCTGAGGTCTGTTTTTTTTTCATTTTCCAGCAATAGCCCTTCTTCTGCCTTCTCTCTAACCCCTAACCTCATTCTACCTAGTAAATTTGAAATATTAATCTTTAGCACAAGAGAAAAGATTAAAGATGCTTTAATAAAACCATCTAGCTCATCAAGGCAATAAAAAAATCCTCTCCAAAAATCCTGAAGCACAAAAATTTCAGATTGTCCCAAGATCCCTCTGGTAAAGAAGAAATTAGAGGATTCTACCTTAAGGTAATTGCTAAGACAAACTGAGAGTGCATATCATGAGGTTATCAAACCTAATTTCTACACACCATAATACCGATTTACAGAATTTCAGAGCTTGGAACAGACCTCAAAGGTCATATAGTCCAGTTTACTCCTGAATCCCTTGACGAATGTTGAGCCATCCTCCCTTTGAAGACCTCCAGTGATGAACCTTGACACTCTGTATTAATACAAAGAGTCACATGCTACCTCTCAGTTCCGCCCATTTCCCTTTTTAACCTGGCTTGAATCATTCAGAAGGTTGTCCTTTTATCAAACCAAAATTTGTTTCCACCCTTTGCTCCTAGTTCTCTAGAGCCAAGCAGAACAGAGTCAAGTCCTGCTTCCAAAAGATAGTCATTTGGATACTTGGAGACATAATTTTATCTCCCTCTAAGTCTGTTCTAAGGTAAACATCCCCGATTCTTTCAAGCAGTCCTCCTATGGTATGGTCTCCAGGACTTTGGCCCTTCTGGTCAACCTCCTTAGGACATACATGCTGCTCTCCACTCTCTTAAAATATGTTCTTCATACATAGAATAAGTGTGACTGAAAAACTGACAAGTCATTTCTATGGATGCCATCATGATGAGCACCACCGTCACAGCCGTCATCAAGAAAACAGAGACAGGAAGAAGACTGCCTGGAGAGTTACCCTCATGGGTTGTTTCATTTTGATTTGTGTCCTTTATCGTTAGCCAAGTTTTTGCATCTTACTTTTTCTTCTTTGCGCATCAGAGAAAAATGTCTAGTCAAATCCTGTCATAGGTGACATTTAAAATAAATACTCACTTTGGCTATTATTTTCAATTTTGCTCTTTGATTTCTGTAGTCCTTGAAATGATGCATTAAAGAAACATTCATCCTCATTTCTTCATAAGAACTTCTTGCTTGTTCAAATGTTATAAGAACTTCAGAAAGGCAACATGGCCTTAGGAGAATGCCAGGAGGACCTGGGTTTAAGACTTTCCTCTGGCATGGACTGGCTGTGTGACCCTGAGCAAGTCATTTAACCTCTCCTTGCCACCAGGCACTAAGGTCACCCTAAGATCACCAAAAAGTCATGGAAGAAGATTAAATAGAGAAGAAATCACAGGGCCCATCAAGAATAAATACATAAAAACAACATAAAGAGCCTGAGTAGTCAGTCTGAGAATGGGGTATTTCAAAGGAAAGGCAGTCCTTTCAGATGACTCAGAAACTGTGAA
>CM053597.1:118387863-118449396 GCA_028646575.1 Pseudocheirus occidentalis | reverse complement strand
AATGACTAAACAACAAAGTCCAAACAGTAAGCATCATGATCATCATGATCTCCTCTTCCTCCTCCTCCTCCTCCTCCTTCTTGTTCTTGTTCTTCTTGTTCTTGTTCTTGTTCTTGTTCTTGTTCTTCTTCTTCTTCTTCTTCTTCTAGTACTTCTTCTTCTCTTCCTCTTCCTTCTTTTTCTTCCTCCTCTTACTATGTGTTATTCACTCTTCTAAGTACTTGGGTTACAAATACAAAAGTTAAGGTCATCCTTGCCCCTAAGGAGCTCACATTTTTTTTTGAATCAATATTCTTTTTTTTTCAGTTACACATAAGAACAATTTTTAACCTTTGTTTTTCACAATTCTAAGTTCCCAATTGTCTCCTCCCCTCTCCCCTTCCCCCATCATTGAGAAGGCAGGCAATTTGATATACATTATGCATGTGCAGTCATGCAAAACATATTTCCATACTAGTCATCATAAATAAATCTTCTTTGTAACCCCTTCAGCTTTGAATCCACTGCCCCCATCTCTTCTTCTTCAGACCCATACTGGATGACCTCTCTCCTACTGATAGCTATGAATTTTCATTAAGATTAGAACCAGGAAGGGTACCTGGGGACTGTCTTAGAACACTGAAATTTAGATGGAGCCAAAATCTGAAATAAAGATTTTAAAAGATGGTGTAATTTTGGAATCATTTACATTTTGAAAGCACTTTAAATCAAGAATAATTAGTAAAGCCATCACTTGTTGTTCAAGTCATTTTTCAGTGGTGTCTTAGTCTTTGTGAACCCATTTGGGGTCTTCTTGGCAGAAGTGCTTTGCTATTTCCTTCTCTGACTCATTTTACAGATGAGGCAACTGAGGCAAACAGAGGTCAGTTATTTGCCTGGGGGCACAGAGCTAGTAAGTTTCTGAGGCCAGATTTGAACTTAGAAAGATGAGTCTTCCTGACTTTAGGCCTAGCACTCTATTTACTGAGCCACCTAGCTGTCCCAAAGCTATCACTAGGGTAAGGCAACAAAGCCTTCATGCCAGAACACTGAATTTAGAGGGTGATGATATCACTTGCAGCTCTTAAGAAGGAAAGAAAGATGACTTAGCATCTAGGTCAAAAGAATGATTATTAGTTACCATAGAATGTTAGCTAATAATAAGTTGGGTTAAACTACCCTGCCTCCCCTTGGTCCTCTCTCTTTCACTCAGTGGCCTTTCCAGGAGCGAGCCTCAGTTGCTGTCTTGGATCTGCTGTCTCCTTTTCCCATGGGACAATATCTGCACCCACAGACTCTGCCTCTACTACTGAGGGGACTCGACTCAGTTACAAAAGTTCCTAGATATAGCCTGATTCACATCAGAAATCCTTGGAACACAAGAAACTGTTTCTTCCTTGGAACTTCAAGCCCTCTCATTTTATGATGAGAGCTATATACCTTCGACATGGCTCCAGTTATTCAGGGATCCTTTTTCTTCCCTTCATTTTCAAGGGTAGATTTCTTTACCCATGACACCTTTAACACAGGTTAGGATTTCCCTTTTGCTTCTTCAGATTCTCTTTCCTCTTTGTTTTTCCACTGACACACTTTTATTCTTTTAAGGAACAATCAGAGGGACTGAATTCGAATCCTGCTTCTGTCTTACATGTGACATTGGGTAAGTAATTTTATCTCTCTGTGACTTGTCCCAATCTACAAAATCAGGATTTTTAACCAGTGGGCTATGCATTTGTTTTGAAAATATTTTGATGACTGTATTTTGAGAAAGTTGGTTTCTTCTGTAATCTAATATCCTTTATTTCATGCACCTAAAAGCACATTATGAGAAGAGGTCCATAAATTTCTTTAGATTGACAAAAGGGTTGATGACACAAAAATGATTCATTAGATTAGATGATGGATTAGATTAATTGGATAAGATGATGTCTAAAGACATTCCCAGCTCTGAATTCATGATCCTTTGTGGTATTTAAATAAATATATTTCAATCATATCAAAGTCCTCCATATTCACTTGTATAAAAGAGAACATCACTTAGAAATGACAGCTATACCCTCCCTCATTCTATCGGTTTTCTTGAAATCTACTTAAGGATGGACTTGAAGAGAAAGGGAAATGAAAAGCTACTAACTTAAATTGAAGAGAGAAGAAAGCAGAGAATATACTAGGGCTCTTAGAAATGAACAAACAGCTGTTCCTGTGGAGTCTTTGAGTACACAGAACATGTCCAAGGTCTCATTGTGAGTAACTGACCACTGATTTAATTTTCTACATTTCCCAAAGTGGCAAGGAGGCTCCCAGTTCCAAAAGGAAGTTATTTGTGCAGATGGTGCTTATACCCATGATAACTTTAGTTTTCCAAACAAGTACAAAAGTAGCTAATTGCTCCTCAGAGTGAGTAATTATATAAGCTCTTCTCTGGCCAAAGAGATCTATCTAACCTGGTGAAGGAAACACCTTTATAAAAAGCCACAAATGTTTATAATTGGGCCTTCCTCCAAGGGAAAATGAAAGGAGATGGATGAAGTGAATGGTAGGGGGTTGGGGCGGTGGGTAGGTGGGGAATGACATTAGTAACTGGCTCTGTAGATATCAGTAGTTCAACTGCCCTAATCAAGGCTGTTAGCTTTGGGAAGTTGATAAGTACTTATTTTGTGAAAGGGAAGAGGAATTCTAAATTCATTCTTTAAGAAGTCTCTGCACTGTTCCACAAAAAGCCTGATAAATTGCCTTATGTTGCTAAAGCACTCAAGGGGAACCTGGTGGAGAGAGGAGCCTGCATTCACTTAACTCTATCAATTATTCAGGCATACAGTAATTGACGAAATAGATGCCAACAGACTTTCCGAGTTACTGAAGGGGGAACCTTCACACATAGATTGTCTGTCACTGTAATGAAACACCTGGTAAGAGAGGTACACTCATCATCCTTAGAGCTTCTCCATCAGCACATGGAAAATGGGAACTGGAGCTATGATATTTATTACCTTTGGGAAAACTGGAAACTGGTCCACCTGGGACATGAAGTAGCGGTGGATTGGAGTCCAAAAATTGTACCCAGGTAAATATTTGGCATTAAAACCTAATGATAATTTGAAGGGTCTTTAGTCTGTGGTCCTAAAATGTCAGAAATAATCATCAGCAAGGGAAGGTGGGCTAGAGAAGAGATTAAACAACCATAGAAGCAAACAGGGAAGAAATATAGAAAAAAAGTTTGGAGGAAAATAAAAGAGCTTCTCAGTTCTGTCAAGTTGCCACTCACCTTTAATCCACTCTAAGTAAAGGGATTTATACCTTCAAGAGAATCAATTGTGACATGAGCATGCAGAGCTATGTCCTTATGGTGGTAGTCTGGAGATTCATGTGTGTATTTGTTAGCTAGCCAACGGGGTAGGGAGACTTTTTTGGTGATAGAAAATAGAACCAGAGAATGGGGAAGAGAAAGTAAAAGAAAGAGAGAAAGAGAAAGAGAGAGAGAGAGAGAGAGAGAGAGAGAGAGAGAGAGAGAGAGAGAGATATTAAAACAAACATTAATTTGCTCAAATTGGAAGAAGGGATAGTGATTGAGAAAAATAATTTATACCTCTTTCCACTTAACAAACATTGTTTAAGAGTCCACTATGTGCAAGAGCACTATGCTATGTGCAAGGGTAACAAAAGAGAATCTCAGGGGTGTGCTGAAGCCAGCTCTAACCCGCTTGCAACAAAAGCCCATTGTTAAAGTTACAGGGGAGCAATTATACCGCATAAATCAGCAATTCCTACAAATCAGGGCTTGACTTATTGTTTTTGTTGATTATCTAGACTTGAGGAAGTGTAATTAAGGAAGATTATATTTAAAAGTATGTGTACACATTTCCCGCTTCCCAAAGCTTAGCTATTAAATATTTATCAGCACACCCTTGACTTGCTCTCTTACCATTACTTGAGCTCAGAAGGAGTGAAGTGCAGGGCTTTAGGTAACAAAGTTCACACCAGGTTAGAGGTCTAGTGAATTTAGGCTGCTGCTGCTAATTAATATTTGTCTAATTTATGAAGTGGTTGACCTCCTCAGCAGAGGGGAAGGTATCACTACAGAGACTTCAAGGAGTTGATTCTTGAGGTGGTCTTAAAGAAAGGAAGAGATTTTCCATTCTAGAAAGATGGAATGAGCACAGATATGGAAGTAAGAAAGGGCAGGCTAAAAAAAGGGGAGTGGGAAGTGGAACAAGGAATAGTTCAGTTTGTCTGGAACACAGACTAAGGAAAGGGAAGTAGTACAAGATAAAGCTGAAGAGATAGCTTAGAGAAATATTGTAGAGGGCCTTGAATGCCAGGATTAAGAATTTATACTTTATATTACAGGCAATGAATGGAGAGGGCAGCTAGGTGGCACAATGGATAGGATGCAAGGCCTGGAGTCAGGAGGATCCCAGTTCAAATTTAGCTTCAGACATTGACTAGCTGTGTGACCCTGGTCAAGTCACTTAACCCTGTTTGCCTCAGTTTCCCCATCTGGAAAATGAGTTGTGGAAGGAAATGGTAAACCACTCCAATTTCTTTGCCAAGAAAACACTGAAAGAGGTCACAGAAAGTGAGACAAAAGTGAAATGACTCCACAACAACAGCTATAGCAACAACAAATGAATGGAGAGCCACTGAAGGCTTTTTGAATGGTATATTCAGATGATGAGAACAGGATGAAAAGATGGATTGAAGAGTCAATAGACTAGAATAGAAGAAAGTGGGAATAATCAAGGTACAAATTATTATAATAGGCTAGATTTACTTGAGTAAGAAGGTGACACCAGTACTTAAGCTTTAGGAAAATCATATTGGCAGTTGAGGGGCAGATGGATTGTAAAGGAAGAGAAATAGAGTCGAGGAGACCAATTTGGAGGCTATTTCAGTAGCCTATGGATAGGTAGGAAGGTGATGGAGGCCTGTACTACCTAGGAGGGGTGACTGTGCTGGAAAGATGCCATGTAGGCTGCAATGAGAAGAGGACAAAGGAAGAGAATCATTGGCACAACTTCTTAAAGAAGAGCAGCTATGTACTGTAGAATGCCATCATAACAGGGATTTGGTTGCATAGCATGGACCACAGCATGTTCCATGTGTATTCAGTTATAAACTGATATAAATCAGTCTTTAATGTGTGAGATCATCTGATTTCCAACTTAGGCATTCTAAAGTGTATTAATTACCCTCAAAATTCATACAACATGGCTGGCAAGACAAGAAGAAGAGTAGCTGGGTCTATCTTATTAGAATCTTCTGAGTGCTTAAAAATAACTAAGAATCATTTGTAATTAGCAAATTCATTGTTTTAATGCAAAAGCTTCTGCTAAAATGAAGCCTGGAAACTGTTTATTAGTCTTCCCTCTAAAGCAGATTAAACATTTCCTGTGTTTACACTGCTAATTGACTTAGCTAGTCTTCCCTCCCCACTTAGTGCTAAGGTATACTGTAGTCCAGTAGTAGAATAATCACAAATTTTCAATTTGTGGAAAGAAAATTAATGAGGTTTTAGTGTATAAATTTATTTAGATACATATTCTCTGGGATGGGCTTACAAGAGATCAAAACAATTGGTCTGTTTTTGTTTTTTTTTTTAGTAAGGAAAGAAAAAAACCCCAAGCCGCCCTTTTCCCAATTAGCTGCTTGTTCCATTTAAATAAGCATACATGAATTAATTACCATATGTAATTGAACTGCTTTCATAGCCATACCTATGGTACAGTACTTAAATATGCTGGAACTAAAGAGAGAACAGGGGCCAGTCCTGACATCAGGGAAGAGTAATTAAGAGATTCATTCACTGGAGTCCTGTTTAGACTTCTGGAAAATCTTATTTACTTTAATTAACCTCTTCTGCTTTCACAGAGTCCAATATTACCTATCTGTAAATGAATGAATTAATGACTGATGTGGTTGAATTTCACAACTGCTGTATGTTTGAAATTTGTAGCAGGAACTTAGTCTTAGTCAACATTTTCAGTGCAAGGCACAAGATCTTAATTTGATGAATGATTATCCTTCACAAGGAAAGGATAATCAGCACCCTAATTAATACATTACATTACTGATCTTCCCTTCAATGTCTGTCTTCCACTTCTTGTTGTAGAGGTTTAAAGTAGTGGGATTTATTCCTTTTCCACCAGTTATTTGGTATATGACCTTAGCCAATAAGTCTGTGTCTTTGTCATCATATCTGTAAATTGTGGATCCCCCTATCAGGGATTGCTTTTGTAGGCACCTCCCAATGCTATTCAAAATAAAGATAAGATTTAGAAATATATTGCTTGGTGCTCTATTTAAATATGATCCATTAGCATGCATACATAAATAATTCAACATGTGTAAGTATGCTTTCCTCCAGAACAGTGTGCCAGAGAGTGGGAGCCCTGCTCCTTGCTCTGAGTCACTGGCAGACCTGCTACTCTCTTCCTCTGACTCACTAGAGAAGTCATCTGTTGACTACACTTGGACAAGGTCAGGTAATCCCATTACTATACACATCCAGTGCCAGTCTGACCACTAGTATTTTGCTTCTCATTATGGGGGTGGCATCAGGAACCACTTAACTCATGGCATGCCTTCTTCTTTACTTTTCCTAAAATACTCTTTGGCACTGGTACAGCCCTATGCTGGCTATTTTTTTTCCTTATACATATTTCTTTGCTTCTCTTAAAGTACCATTTTAAAGATTTCAAACCTTGAATGGTTTGAAAAAATAACCTGAGGCTGATTGTGGTGGTCTGGATCTGAAACTTACTACTCATTTGACCTTGGGTGAAGGATTTAAGCTCATTTGGCCACAGTTTGCTCATCTTTAAACTAAAGACATTCAGTTAGATAGCCTTAATAAGCAGATGTTCTTAAGCTTTTTTTGTGTCTTGCTGGTGAAGGCAAAGGATCTCTTCTCAGAATCATACTTTTAATTGTTCAAAATATACTGCATGTGTACATATATATATGTATTTATAACATATATATTTGATTTATTTAGAACACATATATACTTTACACATATTATATACTTATATATACATATATTATAAACTTATCCATACACACATACACACATATATATACTTACAAAGGAACCCAATTGTATTGAAATAGTTTATCAAATTGTCATCTATCAATCATATTATCTGTCATCTGTCATTTATATATGTATCATCTCTGTTATGTCTATCCATTTATCTATGTATCTATCTATGTATCTGTGTTTCGATATATCTATCTAAACACCAAGTTCATGGCCCTCAAGTTAAGATCCCAAGTTGGAAGACTGTTTTTAGGTACATGATCCTATGAATTTTATTGGTGTAACCAAGTCCCAGGGTGGAAACTCCCTTCAGTATTGTAGAAAAGCAACTCAAGTATCATTCATGGTCTTAGGGAGTTGTCTGTTGCACCAAGAGGTTGGCAATCTGCCTGTGATCACTCACACACTGTGTGTCAGAAGCAGGACTTGTATTCCAGCCTTTCTGATTCCAAGACTAGCCTTCATCTACTATTTGAAGCCATGTTGCTTTGCATAAAACATTCTTATAAAGAAATAGGAGGGTTTGTACTCATTAATGACTTTCTCTAAACTTCCTTCATAAAGTTCATAAAGATGAAAGGGTTGCTTGGTTGGAAAAGAAATCTGAAATGCATTGGAAAAAGTAACTGATCCCCAGATGTACATAACTCTAGGATATTCTACTTTTCCATAAGATCATAAGAACTTTTACATAAGTTTATTAATTTATTTTTACATAAGATCATCAGTTTGGAGCTGGAAATGACCTCAGAGTTCATTGAATCCAATCCCTCTACTTTAGAGATGAGGAGACACAAGTCTAGAGAAGTTATGAGACTTAGCCACGGCAACATGGATAGTAAGAGGCAGAGCCAGGATTCAAACCCAGGTCATCTAACTATGAATTCAGCACTCATGCTAATTCTTCATTCAGACTCTCTATATTTATCTTTTTTTTTAATTTGGGGGGAGGTGTAGGGTTTTCACTAGGAGTCAGTGTAAAATAATAGATAGAGAGCCAATATCCTGCTAAAGACCCCTCCCCACCTCCTGCTACATTTCCTGACTTTGACAAATGACAGACATAGCTGGATAAATTGATAAAATCACGTTTTAGAGTTGGCAGGTGGAATCTGAAAATGTGTGTGGTATTTGGAAAGGCAGTACTTACACTGAAGGGTAAAAAATACCTTCCGTGTCGGCAAAAATGAAACTTAACCTAGCATCAAATTGTCAATGAAAGAGATCACAAAAGAGGCTTAATTTCTAACACATGGACTTGACCTGCTAGGGGCATGGCTGATGAACATCCTTTCAAGACCTGTTAGTGTAAAAAGGAAAGAGAAACACTGTGATTTAGCATTGTGGGTGGAATCTATTAACCAATTTTGAATTGTCTGATTTCCTCGACCTTCCTTCCCTAATCTTCTCTCTAACTAGGGATATTGACACTTGAGTCCTATGAAAGTGGGCTCTAATTTAATTCTGGGAATTTATAAACCTATTGAACCTATGACCCTGACTAGATTAACCTCAAACTGGGAAAAGTTTAATGAAAATGAATTAATCTGAGTTTATAATTAGGGAGGAGGAAACTATGGTCTTTTAAATGATGGAATGAGACTCATTTTGTATACTTTAATTAAATTAAAATGTATTAATCAATAAACCAACAAGCATTTATTAAGCATTGTGTTAGAGGCTAGTTATGATACAAAGGAGGAATAATGCGCAGTTCAGGAGTTACAGTCAATATGGCTACAAGACTCTTTGTCAGGGAAAAGAAAAACAAAGTTCCAGGGTGGACAGAAGACCCCAGGTTGGGGACCTTGGAAGCCCAAAAGGATATAATGCAGTGGGCAATGACTAGTATCTAGGGGTTCTGAGATCCTTACGGTTTCCTGAGACTCCAGAGACGACCCTGAAGATCCAGTGCTTTGAATCTGAAAGATCAGGGGGTTCCTAACTCTGGGAAGTGGAAATCAGTACAGGAACTCAGGTGACTTAAAAGTGCACCCTGGAGCTGGGATGAAGCTCCCAATTCAGGAACTAAAGTTAGAGAGATTAGTAAAAGAAAAAAAAACACCCCCAGCATAAAAATTGCTGTAGATTTAGGGTTCCCCCCAAAGAAGGAGAGAATTCCTTTACAACAACTACATTCAAAGACACATTAAAAAAAAGATTTTTTTTACAAGAACTACATGAATCCCTGGAAGAAAAGCACAAAAAAGTAAAAGCTCTAGAAGAAAGAAGTGGATGAAAAGAAATAACTTGAAAGAAAAAGTGGTAAATTTAACCAAGTAACAACTGACAACTAGAATAAACCAAATGGAAATCAATGCCTCTATAAGATAACAAGCTAATTTAGGCCAAACTCAAAAATTAAAAAAATAGAAGAAAACACAAGCTACTTGATATCTAAAACAAATGATATGGGGGAAAAGGTCAAAGACAGATCATTTAACAATCATTATATCATCTAAAAACCATGATAAAAAATCCTAGACACTACAATTCAAGAAATCACAAATGAAAACTACCCAAATCTTTTAGAACTATAGAATAAAATAAAGGTAATGGAATGTGCTGATCATCTTCTGAAAGAAACTCCCCCAGAAAGAAGAGTCCTAATAATGACATAGAAAAAATTCAGAGCTTCCATGTCAAAGAAAAATACTGCAAACATCCAGAAAGGAACAGTTCATGTACCAAGGAACCATAATCAGGATTATATAAGATCTGGTAGTATCTGTTGTTAATGAGAGGAGAACTTGGAATAAAATATTTCAAAAATCAAAAGAGATAGGCTTACAACCAAGAATGACCCTAAATAACTGAGTATTACCCTACAGGGAAAAAATAGGCTTTTAATGAAATAGAAGATTTCAAACATTTCTGATGAAAAGGCTCAAGTTCAGTAGGAACTTTGAAATATAAACACAAAATCCAAGATAAATCTAGAAAGATAAATATATTTGAGCAATTGGAAGAAACTGTGTGATGATGCAGTGCTAACATTCTAATAGGAGGAAAGGAAACAAGTGCCTTTTCAGAACCTTAATGTCTTCAAACAGTATTGACAGACATAAATAGGAAAAAATGGTCCTTGGGGGGTAGATTGGTTCTTTTTTAAAGGATTTAACAGAAATTAAAAGGCACTCACAATCATAGAGACGAAGAAGAAGAAAGGGGTAATAACTTGTCATTTCTCATAATTGTGGCTCTTGAGGAAAGAAAAAGTATAAATACATGGAAGAAGGAGAGCATGCATTAATGTCTCTCATATGAAATTGAGAAAGGAAGGCTAAACATACACATAGAGTTTGAAGTAGAAATATTTCAAATTAAACATAGAAATTACTAGAAATAAGGGAGGATGTGGTTAAGGAGATGATAATATCCAGGAGACAAACCAAACTTCTTATTACTGAAAGTGATTGTGATGGGGCTTGAAAGGAAGAAAAAAAAAAGAAAAGCAAGAAACTAAAATTTAAAGGTGATGCCTTAAGATTGTGGCTTAGGTAACTGAGGAATGGCTGAATAGATTGTGGGACATAAATGGAAGGGACTGTTATTATGCCATAAGAAACAATGAAAGAAATTATTGCAGAAAATTCTGGGTAATATGAACCAACAGAATGAAGTGAGCAGAACCAGGTCAGTAATTTCTACAATTATAGCAACATTGTAAAGAAAAATAACTTTGAAAGACTTGATTGAGAACTATGATCAATGCAATGGTAAAAGACCAGTGGTGATACACATTGCTCATTTGCTAACAGACAGGTAATGGACAATATACAGAAAGAAATATGTTTTTGGATATGGCAACTATGAGGAATCTTTTTGCTTGATTATGCTCATTTGTTATGAGGCTCCCCCCTTCCTTTATATTAGTTTTTAATTGGAGAGGGATATCTAGGAGAAGAGACAGGCAATAGTTATGCTAAAAGATGGGGCTATTGAAATATTTTTTAAATGCACAGAAGAGAACAGAAGAAAGTTCATTTGGGAGCGTGGATAAGCAGGTCAGTCCTGAAAGTAACATGGAATTTATCGTATACTTTAAAGAAAGAAAGCAAATTATACTAAATTGAGATACACAGTCACAAATAAAATCATTTTTGGTTCTACTGTATATGGAAATGGTCTTTTTTTTTGGTGTTTAAGTTCAGAATAAAATAATAATACAAACAGTATCAAGTATTTTCTGTCCTGAAGAGCATGTGACTTTGTAGGAACAATAAGACAAATACCACGTCCTTACGATAGTATTGCCAAGATCTGCCAGTGTAGAGAGAGCATTAGCTGTTAGCATTTAATAATGATAATAGTCAATGTTTATATAGTGTTTCAAATTTCATGAAGCGCTTTACAAATATGATCTCATTGATCCTCACAGCAATTCTATGAAGCAGATGCTGTTATAATCCCTGTTTTACAGATGAGAAAACCGAGGCAAACAGAGGTAAAGTGACTTGCATATGTTCATACGTCTAATAAATGTTTAAGGCTGCATTTGAACTTGGGTCTTCCTATCTCCAATTTTCGAGCTCTTTTCACTGTGATACCTAGCTACTTTGCTTCCCACTGGGGTTTGTTGTGGCTGATATGCATATTCAGATTAAGTTTTGGAAAGGACTTTCTCCACTCTATTCTTTCACTGGCAGTTTTAGTTGGATGATCTTGTAGAATATCATTTACTGAAAGAAATCTCTAGGTGGCGCCATAGTGCGCAGGGTACCAGTTGGTGAGTCAGGAACATCTGCAGTTAGTTCAAATCCAGCCTCAGGTACTTCCTAGCTGTGTGACCCTGGGCAAATCACTTAACCCTGTTTGGCTCACTTTCCTCATCTGTCACCAAATAAGCCAGGGAAGGAAATGAAAAACCACTCCATTATCTTTGCCAAGAAAACCCCAAATGGGGTCATAGAGAGTTGGACATGACTGAAACTACTGAACAACAACAACAAAAGAAAATATTAGGTCAGAGTTGGGTACCCTAATGTGGAGGTGCAAGAAGTGGTAAGAGTCAGTATTGATGATTATGCAATCAGGGCTAGAAGGGACCTTCATGATCCTTTTGTCATTCTAGGAGTTACCCACTCATGGAAGTGAATCCCTCATTTGAGCAGATGGTAACTGTGACTGGAGGCAAATGTCATCATGAGCTTGAAATTCCTGGTTGCCATGTTTGCCACTGAGCAACCTAAGATTTAGAGATGGCTTAAAGGCAAAACAAAATTCAGTTGTTTCATGAATTTCTTATTCTGTTTATTCTTGTTGTCTTGCTTTCACACAATTGAATCCTTTGTATTGTTTAGGAAGGTGACCATAAGCTTTCTACTAGAAATAAAAATAAATTTTATCTAACCCTGCACTATGAGTATGCATTTGAATTTTATATGTCAACATAGGACTAAAAATACTCAAGATTTCATTTAATTACAAAGGAATTAGAACAGCTAAGTGGTACAGTGCAAAGAGTTCTGGGCCTGGAGTCAGGAAGACTCATCCTTCTGAATTCAAATCTGGGCCCAGACACTTACTAGCAGTGTGACTCTGGGCAAGTCACTTAACCCTGTTTATCCTGGTTTCCTCATCTGTCAAATTAGATGGAAATAGCAAATCACTCCAGTATCTTTGCCAAGAAAGTCCCAAATGATATCACAAACATTCAGTCTGAAACAACAAGGCAACAGCAGAGGAACCTAACCTTTTACTGTTTCTGGTGAATTATATCCACTCTAGATTGAAACTTCCATAGTAAGTGTTGGGGTACACCAACATCTTATGAAGGCAACTCCAATCTTGCAGAAGCTGTCATGATATATTGCTCCTAGGTGTCATTCTCTTCATCATCATAGTCAAAGAGATTTCACCAAACATTGTGCTAGTTTTCATCAATGCCTAGAGGGACCCTAGCTTCCCTTCTCCCCTTTCTCCCCTATGTGTTCTGAAGTCAACACAAGCATCTGTAAGCACGTGCTGGGAATGAACTAGATGATTAAAGGTCCAGGCCAAAACAGAGTAGAGAGTCCTTTAATATGGTCCTTTGCTTGGTGTAGTAGAAAGACTGAAACTTAGAGTACTTCAGGTCTAGACTTAGCTCAGACACTAACTAGTGGAGGCCATTGCATAGTAAATCAATCCATAAGCATTTAAATGCCTACTATGAGCCTAGCACTGCACTAAATGCTTGGAATACAAATAATAAAGAATGGAATAAGTCCTCCTTTCAAGGAATTACATTCTAATTGGGGAGACAATATTAAAGAGAACAAATGGGTTTGAAGTCACGAAATCCAAATCTAAATCCATATTTTTGTTTGTTGTTTTTGCTCAGTTGTATCTGACTGCATGAACTCATTTGGGGTTTTCTTGGCAAAGATACTGGAGTGGTTTGCCATTTCCTTCTCTGGCTTATTTGGTGACAGATGAGGAAACTGAGCCAAACAGAGTTAAGTGACTTGGCCAGGGTCACACAGTTAGTGAGTGTCTAATGCCAGATTTGAACTGATGAAGATGAATCTTCTTGAGTCCAGGTTCAGCACTCGATCAATTGCACCATCTAGCTGCCCCTACCTATATAGGATTGGGCAAATCCTTTAACTTTTTGAAGGCCTCAGTTTCATCATCTGCAAAACAAAGGAGCTAGACTAGATTTTTACTGAGGTGTCTTTCAGAGAATTTCTATGACTTCATACAACTCTAGAGTTTGACCTTTACTCCTTACGAATATAATCTCCAGAGTAGAAGTTCATCCACAATCCCATGACAGCTCATTGCAGATATAACTGGTATTGTGGGCAGGAGATATAACATTACCCTCAAAACTGTAAAAATCTCATTCCTATGAGAGAATCTGGACAATTCCATTATTTGTTTTTAAAAAGAAGAAAAAAGAGAAACAAACACTCAGTGGTTTGCCCCCTTCATTTCAAAATAAGACTGGAGGAGGACTTCCTGGGGTTCTTCTGGATAAAGATCACCCACTCCCTAGATTTGCTGAGCTTCACAATGCATTGTCAAGAATATAATGAAATACAATATGCTAAAATGATTGCTGGAATCAATTACTGGAATGCAGGCTCTCCATGTTACAGAACAAAGTTATGCGTAGAACAAAAATACCAAGATTAAGGATTTATTCAGGATCTGATTGTTTTCTCTTTCCCAGAACACTAAAAAAACAAAATAAAACAAAAACAAAAACGCAGAAATGAGCCATCAAGAAACTCAGCCTTCAAAATTGAAATGAAATTCATGAAAGGCAAATGAAAGATTTTCAGAGGGAATCAGTGCATTATGTAACAGCAATTTACTCTCCATTTAATATATTCCATCCTAATTTGTTAAATATCTCTCCTTCCTGTTGAAGAGATACAGGATGCATAAGTTAAGCAACAGGGGTAGTCCTAATTTTTTCTTTCTAAAGTGGTGCCAGAGATAATCCTATTTTCCTTTTTGCTTTTTTTTTTTTTTTTGGGATGGCAATCTGGGTTAAGTGACTTGCCCAGGGTCACAGGGCTAGTTTTTGTGTTAAATGTCTGATAATCTTATTTTCCACTGATGTTGGGCTGATTGCAGCAGGCCCTGGATTATCACTGTTGGCAATCAGGAAGGAAATACTCACTTTAAAAAGTAACCTAGGCATTCACACTGGAAAAACAAAGAGGATGAAGAATATATGGCATTAGATTACGATGCTCATTTGAACAGGCAACTCACTGAGTTGGTACATTGGTCCTTCCACCTAGGAAAGACACTACAAAATGGACTGTGGATGAGGCCCTAACTTTGAATAGAAGGGAGAGATGAGGCCGGATTGTACTTGGAAAATCATACAGTGTTTCCAGTGACCCTGAGGTCCTCTTTCAAAAGCACATCTTTTTATACACTAATATTCTACAGATGATGCTATATAGTTGTAAATCTTTAAACACCACAATCTCAAAAGGTTCACAATTGAAGTGACCCAAAGGGCAATATAAATGCATGGTGGGCATAAGTAACAATAATACTAATAATGGCTAATATTTAAATGGTGCTTACTATGTGCCAGGCACTGTGCCAAGTGCTTTACAGGTCTAAGTAAATTTTAGTATATTACCAACAATGACCTATGTGTGGAGAGCAGCATTAAAAGCATCATGAATTAATAAATGAGTGAAAAGACATTTACTATATGGCAGGCACTGTACCCACTGCTGGGAATGCAAACGCAGAGAGAGCACCAGTTCCTGTTACATTCTAATAAGAGAAAGTAATACGTATAGGAGAGTGATTGGCATTTTTTTTCCCTAGGAAGTCACAGAAATGCAGAGTTGATATATAGAGAGCAGTCAAATGACATGCCTTTTCCAAAACAAATGGTATTATTGAATTGTTTACTGTGCCCAGTGCAAGCAAGAGGTGGAAAGCAGAGGTATGGGGTGAAGCATGAGAATTTCAAAGAGGAGTATATTACATTTCCCAGGAAATGAAAGTGGGTGAGAAAGACCAGGTCTGATGTGGCGGGTACATCCAGATGTGGTAAAATGGGGCAGATGACAAAGTGGTTGGGTTGGATAGCTTGATGGTTGGATGGAATATGGGAGGTAAGCATTTCAGGTCACGAGAAAATTGTAAGTGATCTGGTCATGCAGGGAGAATAAGATAAAATGGAGATTGCCATGGTGTTGCAGTGAAATCCATGAAATATTTAGTAAAACACCCGGAGGAGGACTTCTAACATGTAGAGAAAAATTTTTGTGGAGGGTTTAAGGAAGCAAAAAGGAACAAAAAAAAGTCCAGCATGAGAAAGTGGACTTTTATATTATGATTCAATCTGTACTAGTAAAGAGTGTGCCCACTGATGAGATCTAAGACTACTGATGTGATAAAGTATAAAATTTAAGGTCTTGGATATTCTGCTAACCAGAAGGAAAAAAAACCCCTTTCTATATTATAGATGAGTTAGCTGGGAAAACATAAAATTTAGTCATAATTTTTACCCCAAGATGTTGTGAGCTCCTGAAATCATGGGAAGAAATTAAGTCTCTGAGGTACACTGAGATTTTTAATAAGTCACCATACTTGCATTCCCATAGTCCTATTTCCAAATATTCAGAGTTTTATTCATTTGGTACACCTTAGAAATTTGTGATCCCTTTAGTAGGGACCATCATTCTGCCTTTCATTTGACCTTTAAAAATGTTTATTTTCCTAATACCCATCCAGGAAGCATCTTTTGTACATGCTAATTTATGGATCTTTAAAGTGTATAAAAATCACTAGACACTTTTCAAATATTAGCTAATTATAAAATAAACAGCACATCTCAATACTGAGTTTAAAGTACCTTCCCTGTGATAAGTCTTTCCTTAGTGGTTTCCTCTTATTAACAATCGCTGTTTGTCTTTGTTCCTGGAAGCAACCCTTTTCTCTTGCTCAAGTGGTCTGACCACTGTAGGACCCTACAGATCATTTCTCAGTACTGCACTTTATCAAAGGATTGCCTGGAGTTGAAATAAATTACTCTCTTATTTTCCCATTGTCTCTCTCCCAAGAAATTCAAAACAGAATTATTTCCTAACAAATGGGTTGGATTAGGTTTGTGAGGTATGCTGTTCCTTCTGGAACCTCCTACAAACTAATTTGGTCCAGGTCATATTTAGGTTTCTCTCTACATCCCTCTCCAGTTCCTCCCCAGCTCCTCCTCTTCTTTGCTATCCTTTATGAAACTCACTTCCCTTTATCCATCCATCCCTTTGTGTCTCTCTTGCTGCTCTGAGATTGTCCCCCCTCCCAACCCACTCTGTCCTCAGCCTCTTCTAGAACCACACAAAGATTTACTTCAAACAAATGCTGGGATTAGAACCTGGAACGAGAGCAGATCTGAGGCACTTCTAGCGTTGCTGCTTCTCGTTCCTTTATCCACCCTGATTTTCTCTCTGCATTCCTTTCTTCTTTTAGGTAAAATAAGTTCCATCTCTTGAATCAGCTCTCTCTGGTCTCTTGAGATTACTGAAGCAAGGAATTAATTTACATCTTCCCCTCTATCTACTGCCACTTCCACCTCTCCCCTTTACCTAAATTAACCCCCTTCTATTTCCATGCCCTTCTGGAGGATTCTTTGTAACCTTTGGCAGCTTTTATGTCTGAAAACTGTCATTTCCCCTTGTGAAAGCTTAAATTAGAGAAATGATCACTTTCTCTCCCTCAGCTGCATTTCTTCAAATCCTTTCTTTTCCTTTATACATGATATTCTCTGTCCCTCATAGGCCTTTTGCTGATCTTCAATTGCTTTATTTTTACTTGCAAGAGCAATCTGGGCTTTGCTTAATTCACTTATTGCTACGTGTCATGTATGTCCCTTGGGTAAATGGTAATTTTCCTCTGAATGCTTTCCATTTTTTCCCCATGTCTTTTCTTACCTCATCCCATTGGATTCCATCCAGCAATTCTTTAGAATTTTTCCAGAACTTGCAGAAGCTGAGATGCAAGGTCCTTGATTTTCTTCCTCCCTTTGTGGCTTCCCTTACCAAATCACTTCTGTTTGCTGCTATTTACATCTTTCTATTTTTTTTTCTAATCAAAAGAGCAAGGTTTCTCAAAAATGCGAGTTGACTTTAAGATGAGGGTCTCTCTCTTGTATTTCAACTTTTTATTGTTTAATTTATATGAATTATGGGAATGCAGGGTGGGTTAAACAGAATGGAGCAACAGTCAATGCCATGTGAAAACTCATTATCATTTCAGTTAAGAAAAGAATCAATTCAATAAAAAAACAAAACAAAAAAACAATGGTCAATACTTTTTTTGAGGGGTGATATTTTGTTTATGTAACAATTGTTTTTTTTGGCATCACATACACAGAAGATGAGTCTTTTCAAAATTTGTCTTTCACAGACTTGCTTTGGTCAAATCCCTTGTGTTTAATCATCTATACCATGGGTAGGGACCCTTTGGCCTCAAGGTCACATGTGGCCTTCTAGGTCCTCTGGTGTGGCCTTGTCTAAGTTTTACAGAACAAATCCTTTTATTAAGGGGATTTGTTCTGTGAAGTTTGGATTCAGTCAAAGGGCTGCCCTTGAGGACCTAGAGGGTCACATATGGCCTTGAGGCTGCAGGTTTCCCACCATTGATCTACCTGTTCCTTGTATTCAATAGATAAAGGTAACTGGGGCACATTTGCCACTTTTGAAGCCAGCCTTAAAGTAGAAAAGGCAGAGAGGGAGTGTTTGAATTCTTCTTTGGACTCTAATTTCATATCATGCATTCTTAGTTGGGGGAAGACATTCTGGGAAGAACTCTGCTCCCACCGTTCCTCATATCATTCCTTCCTCACCCCCACCAGAGCTATGAGGAAGAGAAGAAGATAATTCATACTCCTTTGTTCCTTTTACTTACGGGCCCTTCTTAGAAGCTCTCTCTTGCAGAAGCCATCCACTCATTCATCTCCTGCATTTTTGTATTTCTGGTCTGTCCATTTGAACTTTTTTTTCTAAGAGTGACACTTGCCATGGTAACTCATGTTTTTTCCAGTGAGCTGTGAACCAAAGTTGCTTTAGAGACCATAACATTTGTTAACATCATCTTTCTTTCCATACCAAAGGATGATAGCCTTCAAAAAACACCATGTAATTTTGGGCTTTAGCTTAAATGCCCCAAGCCTCGTCCAAAATGATAGCTTTTCTCCACCAATATTACTACTTAGCAATGATGTACTGCTATCAGACTGACAGTGATAATCAATTATATAATGAATGCAGAGCAATAGCCCTTTGGTAAAGCATTTCTGCTTCTCTGTAATAATCTTTGCAAGGAGGTTTTATGTGGGAGCAAACCCTACTTTTTAAGAGTTGTGTTTCTAATTTAAGTAAGCTAATAATCTATTTGAAGGGAAAATATATGGAGTATAACACATGGCCTCTTTATATTAGAGCGGTTTATATTTTTCTGCAGTTTCTATCTATGGAGGAAGAGAAAGGCATCCTCTCTCTGTGATCCCTTTTTTGCCTTTTCTCCAACCTATTTGCTCTCCATTGCCTTTTGTGCTTTCTCTATACAGAGCAGTCATAAACAGCTGAGGATTCGATTGTTAGCAAGTACGTAAATTCCTTTAAGTGTAGAAGTAGAAACTAACGGTAAATGTTGCGTTTTATGGAGGCTCTAAGGTTTCAGGTAAATGCCAGCAAATATCTCCGAGTGCATGAGAGTTCTTAATTAGTAACTTCCTAATTTCTAGTCAGTCTCTTCCATCCCTACTGTGACAGCAGCAGCAAAAACAATAACCATGAAAAAAGTAACATATAGCATTTATACAGGGCTTTGAGGCTTGCAAAGCACTTTACTTGCAACACCTCATCTGGTCCTCACAACAGCCTTGAGAAATAGGTGCTACTATTATCCCCGTTTTACAGAAGAGGAAATTCAGGCAAAGAGTTTCAGTGACCCGCCAGGGTCACACAGCTCGTTTTTGGATATGCCTTGCAGGGGCTACTTGAGCCAGAGCTACCTCTATGCTGCAAACCTTCTAAAGGATCTCTCAGGCTGATCCAAACTAACAATAGGAAAGGAGAGAAAGCCTTCTGCTCCTTCAGCAAACAAGTCTGGCAGAAAGTCCGTAATGAATCCTCCAGTCAGTGGTGGTAGCATGCTTTCATGTTGATCTCAAAGAATCACTAGCAATATCATACTTAATTTTCCCTCAATTTATTCTATTTTGCAACTGTAATATTTTCCTGTAGTCACCAGAAAATTAGAGTTGAGAGGTTTTTACTGCACTGTGGACTTGATTAAAGTGCCTACCCTCCAATTGACTGCTGTCACATAAACAAAGAGTACCTGCATGGGAGAGACTGGTCTCTTACAGCACGGTGGATAGCATAATTGATTTTGAGCAGACCCTTTCCTTCAACGGGATCGTAGAGTTCCAAGTGGAGGAGATCTCAGAAGCCATCTCATCTAGGCCAATCATTTTACAAATTAGGAAACCGAGGCCCTGGGAAGTTAAGCATCTGGCTCCAGGTTGTGCGGCTAATAAACATCTGAGGAAATATTAGAACTCATGTCTTTCTGAGACTGGGGCCCTATCCACTATACTATCCTATCTCTCAAAAACAAAAAGAAAAAACACCCAAATGCAACAACCCTTTTTAATTTTCCAGAGTAGATGGCAGTAGCATAACCATATATGTGTGTGTGTGTGTGTGTGTGTGTGTGTAATAAAGGACACTAAAGCCTCTTGTATTCTTGTCGGGCTTGGGTGGTGTTAACCTTCTCACTGTCTGTTCCAAAGTCTAACCGAATCATCAACAATAATCACATAGGATCAGTTGATTGGAAGTGATTCAAATTCTAGAACACTCAAAGAACAGTCTAGAACACTCAATGTTCTGGTAGCATTTTTCCTTTTCACTAGAAGGTAGGACATGATTGAAGTCGTCTCTGCTACTGTTATGGTCATTAGGATTGTGGGAGAGGAGAGGACTGGATTTAAAACAAGATCTTGATGTAAGCTAAAGTTTACTCCAAGGTCAAAAACAATAAAATCTCTTTCTGTAAGAAACAACATGAAGTGGAGTGATGAAGGGCATGTACATGTAGATGTGAAAACAAGCTAATTCTCTTTTACTGTTTCATTCTGACTCTGTATTGGCCGCTTGGAATCTTCCTGAAGATCCTTTATATATCATTGTTGTTTTTAAGTTGTTTCAGCCATATCTGACTCTTTGTGGTCCCATAGCCTCATGGTTTTTTTTTTTGGCAAAGACGCTGGAGTGGTTTGCTGTTTCTTTCTCTGGCTCATTTTACAGATGAGGAAACTGAGGAAAACAGGGTTAAGTGACTTGCCCAGACTCACACACCTATTAAGTGTCTGAGGCTTCAGGTTATCTAGATTCCAGGCTCAGTGCTCTAACTACTGCACCATCTAGCTCTCCCATTTATACATATAGCTGTCCAGTTACCCATTCCCCAAATATTTTTTAGTAGCAAGTTTATGTAAGAATGTCTGGGGGGTAAAACACAGTGCTTGTCCTGACAGACATGATATTGTCTAGTAGGGAGTGATGACATGTATATAGAGTCAGAGGTATAATTAGGGTAAAGTACTTGGGAATTGTCCCTATTTGTTGCCTTTTGCGGAACATGCTTCCTCCTCACAGTGGTCTAGATACCACATGGCGCGTGTCTTAAACTCCCCAGGAGTTTTGGAGCAAGAGAATAGGATCACAGAGATGGAGGAGATGGGTTGCCTTCTCCTTATGAGGTAGATTGGGGACTATCCTTTAAGCTCCTAACACTTCCTGCTTCCAGCCTATCCCTTGTGCTCCCTTCATTCTCTTCTCTATCCTCAGTCCCCCCTTTTTTGTTTTTGGTCCCACGAAAAAACAATCCTAGTTAAACCTCTGAAAATAGTTACGTTATGAAGTTGAATGTGAAAGTGTAGTAAGAAAGGTACAAAATGATATTGTAGATAGCACCAAAGAGCAAGGGGAGAGAAGTTCAGGTGTAGAGAACTAGGAAGGATGTGTGGAAGGAATGGTCTTTGATTTGGGCCTTGAAGGATGGTAGGACAAGTAGTGTTGGGGTGAGGGGGAAGAGAGGGAAGGTGAGGAGAGATGAGAAGAGCATTCTGGGCACTGGGAACAGACGGGGCAAAGGCACAGAGATGGAAAGCAGAGTCTATCTGGAGACCAAGCACTTCAGGTTGATAAAACACTGTAGGTAGAGAAGAGTGTGAGTCTCTGCAGACACAAGTTAAAAAACTACATGTTGAAAAGATTTATTATTCATCACAAATCAGGCTGTGTAAGTAATTTGGGTCTAAATTGTGAAGGACCTTTTATGATAAGGGAAGGAGTTTGGACTTTATTAGGCAACCATTAAAAGATTTTGAGCAAGGGACCGGAGTCATTCTTTGGAAAGATTAATTTTGCAGCAGCATGTAGGATGAATCAAAGAGGGAGATATTATAGGAAGGGAAAGTAATTAGAAAGTTATTGGAATAATCCAGATGGAAGTAATGAGCTGGTGGCAGTATGAATGGGAAAAGCAGGATGGTTGAGGAATACTGCCAAACTAGAAAGAAGAGAGAATTCAGTTGCTGATTAGATGGGAAGAGAGGATTCAAAGATTCCTACCCTAGGAGCAGATAGGTGGAGCAGTGAATAGAGCACTGGCCCTGAAGTCACAAGGACCTGAGTTCAAATTCGACCTCAGACACTTAACATTTAATAATTGTGTGAACTTTGCCAAGTCAATTAACCCCAATTGCTCTGCCTTCCCCCCTCCAAAAAGACAAAAAATAAAGATTCCTACTCTAAGGTTTAAAGACTGGGCAGGTGACAAATCAGAAATAATATGAATAGGTATCCTTAGAAGAAGCTTAACCCATTCAAAAAGGGACAGCATGGAAAAGAGTAGACACGATGTGATATGTAAGGCTCTATGTTCCAATGTCAACCTTTGTGACCATGTACAGATAATTTCCTATCTTTAGAACAGGAAATATCTAAGGTCCCATCAAGCTTTCAAATATCTCATAGAATCAGATCTAGGAATGGCCAAAACTTAGAATCATGGAATTTTGAGCCTTAGAAATCACCTACTTCTATCCCCTCATTTTACTGAAGATCATTATCAATGGTAGGAGGGCAGCAGGGTGGGAGTGGGCATCACACACATGATTTGGCACCCAGGGAGTTGTGTCTTTTATCCCCCTGCACCCTACACTTTCCTCATCATCAAATCTATGATTACTCTTGAATTGTTAAGGCTCATTAAGTGAAACTCCTCTCTACTATTGGTATAAGAAACAATACGCAAATCTCATATAATGGGGGGAAATATCCTTAAGATTTATTTACCATAAAATTCTATTCGTTTCCCAAAGTCATATGGATATTACAAGAAATCAAAATCTAGGAAATCCCAGGACCTGAAAGATAGAGCCAATGGAATCCCCAAATTCTGATTCAGGCACTTAATTGAGTTTTAGAAAGCAATCCTGGTGCATTGTTTCAGCATGGTTGGGAGGGTTAATAGCTCCCATACATAAAGGCAGAGAAACTTTCAATCTGAATCACTAGAGAGAAATTTCCCTCTGTTTTCCAAGGTCCTAAGTTAAGAATTATGTATTTGACCAATAATAGCCACATAAGTCCAAGCTGGTTCTGATTCCCCCCTCAGCCATCAAATCACTAGCCATGTCTTTCTTCTCTGTACATATTTAAAAAACATTTAAAGTAAACTGGCTTGGGAAATACTTGCCTGCTTTAGAAGGCTAAAAAAAATTTCATGTGAATTAAGTTTAGGCCTGAATTGAAACTGTTGCAAATTAAAATTAGTGGCAAAGCACACGACATAATCAAATACATACATCAGCCCATCAGTTGAGGATAAAAATAAACATGCAAATACATATTCTAGCAGAAAAGTGGAATTATAGGAGGGTGGAGGGAGAATTCCTAGACTGTTCTTTTTAGCCTGCCTCACTGAAATTCTCCAAATACTCCTACTCTGAGATCAACCACTTTACCCTATAACCTAGAATTCTCTTTCTGTCTCTGTCTCCATACTCTCCACAATATATACATATGCACATATATGTATATGTATGTATATATTATTATTGAGTAATAAAGTCATATATGTGCCATTTATCTTTATTTGCCATATATTCATATGCATACCTTCCATTGTATTTAGGTATACACCCACACACCCACACCCTCCCCCCCCATATATATATATATATATATATATATATACACAGATATATGCCATCATTACTCATTAGTTATACAAAAATCTCCCCTTCAGATGGCTTTGAGATAACCATTAGAAAACTATGAATCAAGGATACTGTGCCATCTACTTGCATTGCCTCTAAAGTGAGGAATGATTGTTTTGTTTTGGTATGGACCTGTGATTTCATTGGTGTGGGGAGCTTCCAATGTGGAATTTCTCTTCACTGATGCAATAAGTAATCTCTAACTTGATATTGTTCAGACTCGCTTGGAGCACTGAGAGCTTATGTGGTTAAAAACAACCAAATTCTTAGTTATAGGCAGGATGACTTGAATTCAGGACTTCCTCACTCTAAAGGAAACCTGTCTACAATGCTTTGGTGTCTCTCAGGAACGACGGCACCAGAAAGAAATGAAGTCTTCTCTAATCCCTGAAAGGATAAAATACTATTTCAAATATTTTAGGTATGTAAGGGAAAAAATCTGGCAACTTTTTTTTCCTTCACCAAACTAAAGTTGGTTAAATATTGGGAGAAAATTATTTGGGAGAAAACTCTTTTGCCTTTTGGGATTGGGATAGGCAAGTATTCTCTTTGTTGCTTGTACCAACCTAAAACTGGAAGGCATCTCAGGTCACCTCACTTAACTCCTCGTGTCACAGATGAAGAAACTGAGGCAAGTAATATTATTTGCCCATGGTCACACATCAGAAGCAGGATTTGAACTGAACACAAGTTTTCTAACTCCAGAATCAGGGCTCTTTCCCCTGTACTGTGTTGCCTGTCAGTCATGAGTCCTTTCTTAGAGTTATCCTCTATCTGTAGTTCCTCTGCTCTCCCACTTACTACAAGGTTTGACCTTGGGCAATCTCCCTAGGATTTCTTAACTTTGTAGGGCGCATAACCACTTATTAGACTCTATTAGAGTTCCTTTTGTTAAAGACACTAACTCCTAATTGGATAGGACATGGCACCAGAACCAAAGAGAACAGCAAAAGGAGTAGGAATATGACAGTGTGGAAAATAAGAGTTACGTACTCAAGCTGGGACTTGGTGGTGTATCTGACCCAATCCTTACTTTCCTTGCTAGTAATAGGAGCATGGGAGACTTATTGGATATTTTGTGTCTTCATGCATGTTCCATTTAAGTTGAATTGAAATACTCATAGTTTTTCAAACTTGACCTTCCATGTTTTACCTCTGCATCTTTGCAGAAGTTCTTCCCTGTACCTGAAAAGTCTAGGATCAGTTGAGGGAGTGCCAACGGTGGACTGGAGAGTTGCTATGGAGAGAAAGTAAGCATGACCTCCCCCTGCCTTCAGCAGACATTAACACTTTGGTTGTACCAAACTAGCTCTGGCTCTGACCTGTAGTAAGACTACTAATCTCACCGTGTATAGATCACACAGGTAGTGGGAACCTGGGGCTTCTATTTGGAAACTGGCTTGATACGTAATAGAGCTTTGCTTCTCTTCCTTTTAGGTTGCTAAGTTTGGAAATGGCCACCTATTACCTGGAAATGTTTTTTTAAATGTTAAAAAATCCAAATATAAATATTATCTTGCCCACACTACTTCTATATACTGTAGTATTTTCAATTCCAAGTAATAGCTATGCTTAGCATTTAGTTGGTTCATTATAATTTCAGAGTTTTTGTAAATGTTAATTGGTTAATCTACATCATTTTTTCTGGGATAGGATGATGAGTATCATCCATAGTTTCTGAGGGAGTTAAGTTATGCCAAAACTAAAATTCAACTTGTTCAAAGTGGTATAATATGCCAAAGCTAAAATCAAATTTTCCACTCAAGAACTGACTCTAATGCTTAAGGATAGATGTTATGGATCTGTTGCTTTATTAATTCAACAGATATTTATTTAGCCTTTCAAGTTCTTTCTCTTTACTGTCATGCCTTGGACAAGTCACTTAACCTCCCCGGGCTTGTTGTCTTATATATAAAAAGACAGAATTGTCTCCTGTAGTTTTTAAGCTATGATCCTGTGATCCTCTTGACTTCTTACCTGAACTGTTCCAATAGCTCCCTAAGTGGACCTGCAAACTTCCAGGCTCTTTACTTTTTCTAAAACAGGTCTTACCTTGTTACTTTCCTGCTCAAGAATCCTTGGTGGCTCCCTATTACCTCAAGGATAAAATAGAAAGACCTCAGTTTAGCCTTGAAAGCCTTTGTTAATTTTGCTCTTCCACCTACTTTTTCAAACACCAGTGCATTACCCTTCCTCATGTTCTCTCCATGACTAGAGAGAGTTGTACATCTGTCTCAGAGAATCTTTACTTTCATTTATGGCTCAGATCATGTCTGTTTCCCACGAGGAGCTTTCTCTTAACCCCCTAAGATTCTAGAGCTCTGGTTGTCCTTAATTCATCTTAAATTTGTTTATAATCTGACTTATTTGCATGGCTAAATGAAATACATGCTCTTTGAGATGGAGATTCTTTTAGCACCTAGCACAATGGCTTCTACATAACAAGTGCTTAACAAATACTGATTCAGTCAAGTTCAATGACAAGGTATTTTGATAAATGTTATTATGGAGACATAAATATATATGTGGTGAAATTCTTCCCCTCAAGGAAGTCTCTCTCTATAGTCTAGCCTCATGACAAATGAAGCCCCCTGAAAAATCTCTGATAAAAAAACAGAAGGCGGGGGTAGGCTGGAGTTCTAGTTTAACTAGTATGCAAAGCATGTGGGAGACACAGCATCTGTTTATCTTCTGGTTTAGGAATGATTATCAACATTTTTGTGGTTTAAGTAAATCAAAGTAAGAGAATAAATAATGCTTCTTAAAACTGAATAATAAAACTAGTAATGGAGATTGATACTTTTTCTAGGTAGCAGAAATGAAAAGTTGAATTAGGAAATAGTTGTCCTATTGCTGGGTCTCCATAGATTTGGTTTCATGAACATACATACAGGTGAGTATCTATGAAACCGAATATACATATATATAGTATATGTATGCATTTATTATTATCTATATGTATACATGTAGGGTGGCCAGGTGATACGTAGCACTTCTTAAACTGTGGGTTGTAAACATAGTTTAAGAAGCATTGAAGAGGAAAAAGTCTAAGAGGCCCTGGATAGAGGATAGAGTACTGGGCCTGGAGTTAGGAAAATTCGTCTTCCCGAGTTCAAATCTGGCCTTGGCCACTTAATAACTATGTGACCCTGAACAAGTTACTTAATTCTGTTCATCTCAGTTCCTCATCTGCATATGATCTGGAGAAGGAAATGGCAGTATCTTGGCCAAGAAAACCCCAAATGGGGTCATGAAGAGTTGGACGTGGCTGAAATGACCGAACAACACCAATATGCATGTGTGTATGTCTATCTATTGATAGACAGATGCTATAACTAGGTCAAGGTGACCTGGGATCTGACCTAAACATCATATTTTACAGAACTCAGACCGAATTTGCAGTTCTTCAAAAGTGGAGCAAAAGGCAGGATTTATCATCTATTCAATAAGAAGGTAGTAGATGGCACATGCCTCTCCCTTCCCCCACCTCACCCTTACCCAAGACTCAGGGTATTCCCCTGCCACTTGCTCCTAAATTATAGTCTCTTAAGAAGGCACTTCAAAGTAATCCAGGATCTCTCCTTCACCTTTTGTACTATTTGCCCTGAATGTTATGGCTCTATAAATATAACATGTAAGTTTGATAATGGAACACAGTGGATGGAGTGCCAGACCTGGAGTCAGGAACATTCATTTTCTTGAGTTCAAATATGGCTTCAGATGCTTACTAGTTGTGTGACCCTGGGCAAGTCACTTAACCCTGTTTATTTAAGTTTCCTTATCTGTTGAATGAACTGGAAAAGGATGTGGCAAACCATTCCCATGTATTTTCCAAGAAAACCCCAAATGGGGTCATGAAGAGTGAAATAATGAAATGATAATGAAAACAAATGAAATAATTTCATGACTGAAGTAATGGTTTGATAATACTAATTACAAGGGCTTTGTATGGTGCTTTATGATCATTAAAACACTTCAGCATTTGGTAATTTTCTTATTTGATTCTCATAACAACCTGCTGATGGAGATGATGTAGGTACTGGCTTTCTTATTTTACAAGAGGAAGAAGATCTAAGGTCGCATAGCTAGTAAACAGCACAATGAAACTGATATAACACTGTGCTATTTTCTTCAGGCCATCACTTATTTTCCTACAAAAGGCTCAAGGAAATTGGCTAAAATTCCTTTTGAGGCATAAGGTGAAAACTGACATTCTTTTTTTGCACTTAACACAAATTGCTAAATGTTATAGCACTTAAGTTAATTTATTATAGTCTGAAAAAGATTAAATTACAGTATAAGAATTTAGACAGAATGATCATGCATGAATAAAAATTTCAATTAGACTTTCATTATGTTGCAATTAACTCTGCGTTCAAATGCTAACATTAGTGAGGCCAGAGGTTTTCCTATTTCACACTTACAAAAACAAGGGCAAAAAAACGCTATTTCTTCCTTTTGTTCATCTTTGTATGAAAAGGCTCCTAAGAAATTTAATTAAAACCCGGGCAAGGTTAAGTTTGCTAATAAAATACTTAAACTCAAAAAACTACAAACTATAATATAGCTCATCCATGTTGCACGCAGTATTTTTGATTGGTAACTTGAATGTTATCTACCTTATTATACTGCAAGGAAAGGGGAAAATATATATGCTTCCTTTAGAGCCTGCCTGAGTAATGTTTACATTCGCTTGCTTGTGTCTTGACATGAGATGTGCTACATGAACATTCTGACTTTTTTTTGCCTTTGCTTTTGATGCCTTTGATAGGGCATAATTATAATTTTGAATATCACATTTTTTTTTCCACAATGCATGAGCTCAAGTGTGACCAAAAACGACTTACAGTCAATCATGGTGTGCTACCATTCTGTTTCCCAGGATTGCTAAAGTTGTTAGATGCTGCACATCTGGTCTATGGAAGCTCATTTAGAAAAAAGGAAGGAGGAGGAAAAAAACCGTAGGAAGGTGAAAACTCCAAACTTTGAGAGATGGCAAAATAATAATCATCAAATGTGGTTTGCCACTGGAGCTGTATACCTCATAGACAAGTGCTTTAAGCATTCTGGGTTTCACTTTCCTCATCTGGAATATATCCCATCTATTTTACAGGGTGGTGGTGAGAATCAGGAAGAAATCCATGTTAAGGTAGTAGCATACTGCAGGGAAATAGGCATTGGTCCTGGAGCCAGGGAACCTGGGTTGGAGTAATGACTCTAGCTGCCTCAGTTTCCTTTCTCATAAAATTAAGATGCTAGGAATTACATGTCTGTCTTGAAGGTTTACTGTGAGAAAAGTTTTTTTCTATATCAATGTAAATGGTTACTGCTATTAATAAATCATATTTTACCTGTATAATGACTTATTCTGATTACATGTCTACAAGATCTGTGAATTAAGGTTGGGGAACTTCCAGGATCTCAACCTTAAATAATATCTGATTTATTAGATAAGTCTTAAGGAGTTGCCTGTGGCACAGAGGTTAAGGTCACACAGCTAGTAAGACGTAGAGGTGGTACGTGAACTCAAGTCTTTCTGACTCCAATTCCAAGTATTTGTTTGTTACCACATTTTATTTCTACATTATTTATTATTATTATTCCCATTTGTTCAGCATAGCAAGTAGTTAGATTATGCATTTATTAAGCACTTAGTACAGGCCAGACATTGTGCTAAGGTCTGGGGATCAAAATGTGAGAAAACAAGATAAATTTTACTCTCAAGGAGTTTACAGTCTGATAGGAAAGACAAAACATGAAAAAATAAATGAATTCAGGAGGGGAAGAGGGTATTCACATTGTGGGTTTGAGGGAAGGAAGCTGATAAGAGTGCGAATGGGCTGGAGAGAGTTAAGCTGTGAGAGACATGACTGGGGCTCCCCAAGATATAGTGATTGCTAAGTTCTCTGGTTTTGATTCTCTGTTCAAAAATACTCTCTCCAAAGGTATTTCATTTTTGGAAGGATTTCACCTACAGTAAAGAAGAGTTTGTGATGGCTAAGAATTAGAAATTAAAGGGATTCCCATCAATTGGGGAATGGCTAAACAAGTTCTGGTATATAATTGTAATGGAATATTATTGAGCTGTAAGAAATGACAAGCAGGATGATTTCAGAAAAACCTGGAAAGACTTACATGAACTCATGAAAAGTGAAGTGAACAGAATCAGGAGAATGTTGTCCACAGTAACAGTAATATTATCAATGAGAAATTGTGAATGACTTAGCTATTCTCGGCAATACAATGTTCCAAGAGAGCCCCAAAGGAGTAATAATGAAGTGTACTATCTACCTCCAAAGAAAGAATTGATATTGTTTGAATACAAACTAAAGCATACTATTTTCACTTTCATTCTTTTTCTTCTATTCAAGTCTTCTTCTAAAAATGACTATGGAAACATCTTAGATCATGGCACATATTTAACCTATATCTGATTGCTTACTGTCTTGAGGAGGGGTAGAGAAGAGAAGAATAGAATTTAGAACTCAAAACTTAAAAAAACCCCTAAAATGTAAAAAATTTGCTTTAATATGTAATTGGGGAAAAATAAAATATATTTGAAAAAAAGAGTGACACTGAGATGAGGTCTATGTTGTACTAGTATAAATAGATCCAGAACTACATAAGTAAATAAGTTGTCGAGAAAATGAATTCGTTGGAAAGTAATAGAGAGCCTGAATTCTTAGATTTTTTTTCCCTATCCTGGGCTTAAAACAGCTAAATCAGCACTTTTGGTTACTGGACAACTCTTATCTTCTCAGTTAACCAAAAGCAAGTCTACTGAAATATGGCTGACTTCTTTCTGATATGCTGTGTCCCTGGTCTCTCAGGTAAGCATAATTCTTATCTCAGGAGAATCATTAAGTCTCTTTGAGGATCAGCTTCCTCCTCTCTGAAGCAGGTGCCATCTTATTGTTTAATGATGGGCTAGGTACCATCACCATCACCAGTCCTTGACTAAAGCAGGAGAATATCATCCCAATACAATTCAATGTATCATGGTTCCATTTTGCCTCTGATCCACTGATACTTCCAAAGTCCACAAACAAAACATAAGATTTTACTGTCCTTGGTTTTAAAACTTATCTGGCTGTTCATTGGAGACAGGCCTACAGTGAGGTTTCAGGTTAGGATCCAACCAACCTGAAGTTTAATTTTATTCTTTTCCCATTTTGTTTACTGTTTGTTTCTCTGAGGCAGTTTAGGTCTATCAGGTAGTATCTGGTAATGTTCATTTGCTATTTTTTTCTGTGCTTAGGTCTATTTTCTCCAGTTACTCTGTAAATATGATTCATTTTGGGTCTATACTTATTCCAGTGCAGTGTATGAGATATTCATGGAGGACTATACTTAGAATAGAACTTATGGAACCCTTTTTAGGGCTGTTCATCCACCATTGCTTTCTATCTGGCACTCAACTTTCACCTCTTGCTCCAAGAGGCTATACCATGTATAGGAACCCCACCTCCATAAACAATCTTGGCACATGGGCTACACAAGTTTGAAGAAATGGGCTTCAAATCCATTAGTGAGTTAGGGGAATGTTTACCCCAGGCATTTGAAGACTTTTCTAGGCAGAATGAGTGGATGAGAACAATTTGTTCCAATGGCCATGAAGACAACTGAAGAAGTAGGTGTGGAGAGCTTAGGGCTTGGTCAGACATCAAAGAGGCCAAGGTCACCCATCATATCCCAGACTATCACCAGTAATTTTGACTTTTGTCTTGCCACTGGATTTCAATGACTCTAGAAGAGTGATGCTGATGACTTCCTGTGACTCTCCCTCATTTAAATCCAATTCATACATGAGTCAGAACATCATCCCATGATGTCATTGGTCCTTTTCCAAAACAAAGCATAAATAACAACAACTGATTCCAGTAAAACATTAGAAACCAACTGAGTCTGGTCATTTTGGGTCAAAGAATCTTGTTTCCCATATAGGAAATCTGCCAGTAAGGATCCAAAAAAACCATCCAGAGGATATGCTACAAGTATCCTCAGGATAAAAGGCCTACAGGTCATTCAGATCATTCCCTGGTCTTCCTAATCACCTGAAAATGTAAAGACAGTGACCTAATGAGCAATGTTAAATGACAATATGTGTTGCAAATTTGTATACGTGAGGGTGGTGTGTGGGGACATGTGCTTCTGGTTGTTTTTAGAATTAATATGCTACTTCTAAACTTCACAAAGGCAAATTAAATCAATCTGGATAATAGAAATTAAATGCTTTGGAATAACTTCATTCAATACATGAAACTATTACTTTATACTTATTTTAATCCATCATTGTGCTTTAAATATGTTTTTATGTCATGTTGTCTCCAGGCTGAGATGTTAGTAACTACTAGTCTTTATTAAATACTAGACTAGGTTCAAAAATGACAGGAAACCTACAGGAATTAAAAAGAGAATGAATTATCTGTAAATAGATTTCAACTATCAAACTTAAGCCTTAACTTCAAAGAGTAAAGAGGTAAGATTAAGAGACACAGTGCTGTGCCATACACCTTCTTGGAAGGCTGATACTGGGGCATCATGTTAGGAGACACACACAGATCACCTTTACCTGAATTCTTTTTTCTGATTCTGAGTGTGGAAGGGAAAAGATTTGGGAAGTCTGAGCTCTCAGAGAGTTGGTCTGCGGTGAAAGGAAAGCAATCCTCAGCCTTTTATTAGATGAGCAGAAAATATTTTCAGGAAAGATTTTAGACAAAAAGTACATAAAGTTACTGTGAGTCTTGAGGGCTTATAGACAAGAGTATTGACAAAAGAGTTCAATTCAAACAATGCTGATTAAACACATGCCATATGCCAGGAAATGTAATGAGACTGGAAACAGAAAAATGAAAAAAAAACAAGCAAACAAACCATAATCCCTGCCTTCAAGGAGGTTATCGCGTAGTATAGGGGGAAGAGAAGTATATAGCAATAGTAGGTATGAATGATTAAATGACAAAAGAAGTCAACAGAATGGCATGAGAGGTTCAAGAAGGAAGAATTCTACTTGTGCCTTCAGGAAAGGCTCCATGAAGAAGGTGGCATTTGAGCTGACTCAGAAGGAAGAAGAAGATTTCAACATGTACAGTTTGGGGGAGGATATTTTCTTGCATGGTGTATGCAAATGTAGATGCAGTGAAAAAGTGTATCCATTGAAGTAGGAGAAGGGACTAGAATTAATTGAGCAAATCAGCGTGACTCAATCATAGAATATCAGAAGGGCGGTATTGTGAAGTAAGGTTAGAAAGATACATTGGAGATGATGATACCAAAATCTAAGAAGAGTTTGGGTTAAAGTGGAAATGCGCACCCTACTGTACCAAAACTAAGCCTAGGTCAAATATTGATTGGGAAGAAAGGTGAGTGCATGAGATGGGTAACCATTCATAGGTGTTTGTATTTCTTTAAGTTTTACTCAAAATTGTAATTATTGGTAATCAACGCTAGTTAATATTTATATTTAGTTGTCAATAGTTTTAGTTTTACATTGGGTTCAAATCTATGATCAATTTATTTGTAGTTGAGAGTTTTATAATTTATAATTTAAAAAATTCCTTAAAACAAACGAAACATGGTCCAGTGTAAAAGATTTTTTTTTTTGTCTTTTTGGAGGGAAGAAGACAGGGCAATTGGGCTTAAGTGACTTGCTCAAGGTCACATAGCTAGTAAGTGTTAAGCGTCTGAGGTTGGATTTGAATTCAGATCCTCCTTTGCTCTATTCACTGCACTGCTTACCTGCTCCTGAAAAAGATAATTAATCTCCACTCCAGTTAACCACAGATTGAAAGCTTGACTGTTTAGGTCACAAGCCATTATCCAAGTACGCCATTTACCTGGAAACCAATTACACAAACCATAGCCATAGGTACAATAGAAGAAAATGTTGTTCAGCCTTCATTTTCAAAGAGGACCAGTGACATCATGGGATAATGTCTTAACTTGTGTGTGAATTGGATGTAAGTGAGGCAGAGTTGCATGAAGTCATCAGCCTCACTCTCTCTTTCACAGTCATTGAAGTCAAGTGGCAGGACAAAAGTCAAGATGGCTGGTGCTGGCCCAGAATATGGATGACCCTGGCATCTTTGATATCTGAACAAGTATTACAACAAGCATCCTAGCACAGGTTCTTTGATCTGCTTTGCTAAAGGAAAGGCAACTTTTAAAGGGGTCAGCAATTTACTTTAATTACAGATAAGTAGAAAATATAAGCAGAGAAATTAGCACAGAGATTCAACAGACAGGGCTTCTACTATCTGGACAAAGTAATACAACCTCCTACATACATCACTGGACAGGGGGAGCACAAGCCTCTGAGTAGTTGGGGGGTGGGTGGACTCTTAATAAATATCTCCTCAGAGTCCTGTCCAGGGAATCAAAAGGTCCTTCATATATAGAGTTTTCAACTATTAGACTCAGAAACAGAAAGCATCACAATCCTCATGACCTAATTAGGTTAGTACCAAAAATGTATGAAAGCCTTCCTACAAGCAAGTCTCCCTATAAGCAAGCTTCTCCCTAAGAAAGTTCTTCCCCAGTGGGCTCTATGTGACTTAGGATTTATCACATCTGTGAAAGCAGCAAGACATCTGTGATTAAAATACCTGTGTACCTTTAGACCTGGGAATATGGCTCCTGTTCCAAAGGAAAAAGTCACACAGGCCTATTAATGAACAGGGAAGATCTCCCATTCCATTAATTAAGTTCTAAGTGCTCCACAGACGGTGCTTCAGCTGCCTTCATGGCCATTGGAACAAATTATTCTCATCTGCCCATTCTGACAGGGGAAGTTTTCACATGCTTGGGGTTGACATCCCCCTAACTCATCAATGCATCTGAGGCCTCTCAGTTATCCCCAACCTGGTTTAGCCCGTTTGCCAGATGGTTTTATCAGGGTGTAGCTGCTGCACATTTTACAGCTTCTTGGACAGATAGGTGAGAGTTCGGTGAAGGTGGACACCAAAGGTGGATGAGCAGCCCCGAAGAGAACTCATCAGGCCCTCACACCAGAGGTGTTAGTCCTCCTTGAATGCCCGTATACCCCAGAAGAAAATAAACCAGCTTTAAAAACCTGAATCTATATGATAGCAATGACGCAGTATGTAAGTGTTGAACACTCAGATAAGATTCCTATTTTGGGATGAGTGTAAAAGAACAAGAAGTGAAAGAATTCACAAATCCTCCAAATATTGAGTTTAACAAAAGACAAGTACCTGCTTGGTGCAAAGCAGTGCCCTAGATGCTGAGTGCAGAAAGACAAGGCCCACAACTCCAGTGTCTGTCTTCCAGAAAGGAGGATCTGACACACCTCTATGGTGCTATGCAAGCTGAGTTGAACAGATTTCCCAAAGAAAGGAGTTTACCACTGAACGTAGGTAATTCTTGAAGAAAATAAAACAAAATGAAGAACCCGGGTTCTGTAATCAGAGGATTTGCTATCATCCTCTGACGGTGACTGTGTGACCTTGGAAAAGCCATACCTGGATCCCCCTTTCCTCACCTATCCAATACGAACCTTGGAATAGATGGCTTCTGAGGTTCCCTTCATCTTTAAATACATCATTCTATGAACAAATTACAACATACTCAATATGAAAGCAGGAAATATAGATAAAAATATGGAGGCATGATATAGACCCCACCCAAAACCAAATGGAGCCGTTGCTTTGTTTGCAAGTGTATGCTTCGCTTTAAGTTAAAATGTGAAAATTCTCAATGACCAAACAACGCAGGGAGTGCTGGGACGCAAAATGATCCTCACGGCAAATCTTAGTGTGACGCATACAAAAGCCACCCTAGAACACATCAAAGATGACTCAATTCACGCACAACTTCTTCAGAGACCCTTCTTTTATACAAAGCATGGGAACTCTGAATGGAACTATGATTGTTGTTCTGGAGATGGTCTACAGGGAAGCAGGGAATGGTGCTATTTCACGCTTCTCAGTCGTAGAAGACATTTGATACTTAACATATCGGGAAACCACCTATCAATTTAGAATAAAAGAGAGAAAAACGAAGAGGAAGATGAATTCTTACTTCACCCGGAAATTCATTAGAGATATGGTGTTCTTTCCTTCTGCTTTCTGAAATAGTCTTGGAGCAAACATAAAACATATGGGATATCTCCAGTGAAAACTGTGCTTTCTTGTCTTTTGGTAAAGTGATAAACGAGGGAAAATGAGAATTTTGTAACCTGTAACTATAACTCTTGCTCCTTTGAACACAATTCAGGTCTCAATGTAATTGTATTATAGAAATGTGAGGTGAAAACGAGGCATGGTTGCTGTGGGAACTACAGCTGAGACTTTCCTGACTTTTTTTTTTTACAGTTAAATTCTCAATAGGCAACATGGTTTTTGTTGTTGTTGTTGAATGGATTGTTGTAATTATAATGTGGCTTATTATCTCTGAACAATGTTTTGCTAACCTTCTTTGGTGAAATTTAAACAATGAAAACAATTCAGTGGGTGATTTTCATGGATGAACCCGCCTGCTAAGTATGCTGATGGAAACCATAAGAAAAAAGTAATTCTAGTCACACAAACCATCAGTTCTCATTAGAGCCTTTCCAAAATGCAACAACATTTCAACTTATAATACTGACCATTTTCCAATATGAAATAAAAAACTTGCACTGGAAACTACTTAGAAAAGTGCACTTAAAAACCTGGCTCAAGAATTTTTGTTATCAACAAGAGATTATAATACCTTTATAAGACTGCAGCATTAAGATTTGAAATTTTCGATAGATTTCTGATCTCATCAGTGTGGGTGATCAGTCTATTGGTGCAAGTCATGACTCATCCATGACTCTCATTTGGTGTGGAATATGTTCCTTTCTCAAGATCTTTTATTATTACATGGGTTATACAGATCTCTGGGTATTACAATGAGGCATGCAGGTTGTCTATCAGTGATTCCTTACTCTTATTTTATGTATAACACATCTTCTTTTCCATTCCTATATCTTTTTTTCTGCTTTTGGTATGCAATAATTCATTAGTAATATACTACAGGCTCTTTGTGCCAACCTACACTTTAGCATTATTCAATTCAAGTTGAGTAACTTGCAATGTTAATGCTTCAAAGACTGTGGTATTATGTGATTTTCACACACACACAGATACACACACACATCATTGAGTAACCATCCAAAAGTATACTATCATCTGAGCAATATGTTTTCTTTGTTTTTTTCTTGGCTTTTCATGTGGATAAAAAGCTTAGAGTGTTTTGAAGGATTTGGGGACCTCACTTAGGAAGCCATGTAGCATTCCCAGGCTTGATGCAATCAACTCAATGTTATATTCAAAGAGAAACATCTAGAGCAGTGGTTCTCAATCTTCCTAATGCCTCGACCCTTTAATACGGTTCCTCATGTTGTGGTGGCCCCCAACCATAAAATTATTTTCATTGCTACTTCATAACTGTAATTTTGCTACTGTTATGAATCGTAATGTAAGTATCTGATATGCAGGATGTATTTTCATTGTTACAAACTGAACATAACCAACAGGTTGAGAACTGCTGATCTAGAGGATGTCTTTATCTACATGGAATGCATCTTTAATAAACATTTGCTAAATTTAACTTCATTTCACTTGGACTTTATGTTGGACATTGTAAGAAACAACTTTGGCAAGGATATACCTCTTCAATTTATGTCTCACTTTGTATTAATAATCAGAGGACTATTAAACAAAATTATCTCTGCTGTTGCATTTTTTCAAGGAATCTTCTATGATTCTGACATATGCTTCTGAGACATGTTTTTGGAGGAAAGCCTTCAAGCTAGGGGTTCTTAACCTTTGTTGTATGAGTTGTGATCCCCTACAGACCCCTCCTCAGAATAACATTTTAAATGTATAAAATAAAATACATAAGGTTATAAAGGAAATCAACTATATAAAGTAGTTATCAAAACATAAAAAAAGTCCATGAACTTCATGTTAAGAACTCTTGCTTTAAGGCAACATTATGCTCTAGGGAATCAAATGCTTTATTAAAAAATGAGTCAATAAATAATGAGCCTAGTGAGAGTTTATTCTCTATACTTTTAATTAACTGTATCACTAAAACTTTAATTCAATTTCACAAACATTTATTAAGTGCCTACTATGTATAAGACACAATGCTGGATGTTGGAGTTAGAAAGACAGAAACAAGCTGGTTCCTGCTGTCGAGGAGCTTATATGCTGCTGGATGATTGGGATAAAATATAAAAAATATTATATAATATTTTATATAATATACTATATAATATAATATTATATTATAATTATATGAAATATAAATAAAATAAAACTAAACAAATGCACATAATTATATTGGTTAATTCGAGAGAAAGAAAACTCTACCCTTATAGGGGAGGGAGGTATAGGAATCAGGAAAAGTCTCGTGCACCTGAGTGGTTCATTGAAGAAGCTAGGTGTTCTATGAGGTGGAAGTAAGAAGGCTTGCATTCTAGGTTTGGGGATGATTTGTTCAAAGGCATGAAAGGGGAAGTGGGAATGATATGCATGGTAGAACTGATAGGCTGCTTTAATTGGAACAGAGTTTTGGAAGGAGAATATTATGAAATGAGACTGGAAAAAGAGGATGGGGTGAGATTGTGACAGATTTTAAATTCAAGGACAAGAAGTATGTATTTTATCCTATAGATAGTAGGGAATCATCGAGGTTTTTGAATACAGGGCGAAATGGTTAGGTTTGTGTTTCAGGAATATTAATTTGGCAGATATGTCAAAGGCTGATTGAGAAGGTAAAGTATTAGAGGCCAGGAGAACAATTAGGAGGCTATTATTATGGTGTAGATGAGAGATAATGAAAGTCTGAATTAACCAAGGGACCATATCATTTGAAAGAATGAGATGGATATTGTGGATGTAAGAATGACAAAACTTAGCAACTTATTGGACATAGGGATTAAAGTAGAGAAAAAAATTGAAGAGGATTACAAAGTTGTAAATGTGGGTGACTGGAACTATGGTAGGGCCATCAATGGGGAAAAAGGGAAATCATGGTCTTCTTTAGAATATTGCTTATGAAATCCTGCTTAGTCTCATCTCATATTCTCATATAGATTTTGTACAGCCAGGAAAGTATGTGTAGGTATGTACTGATTTCCTCAGTCACATTAAAAAAAAATAGCTGTGATTTTTACCACCAAAGGACTTGGTGTTCTCTCCTCTTTCATATACCTTGAGAACTGATTTCTCAATACTCTCAAAATTTGGTCACTCTCAGTATGTAACATATGTGTGTGTGTATACACAGATACATATATACAGATACACACATATGTGTATTTTATGTGTAATATATATACACACATACCTCCCATATATATATATATATATGTGTGTGTGTATGTATGTATGTGTGTGTATCCAGCTGCTCTTCACATTTTTCTTTTCTTTAGATACATTTTCATATAAAGCATATTTGGGGTATTATTTTGAAATTCCAATGTGGTAATAATCCCTGATGGAGAAAACAGTATCATAGGAATCTTGACCATTTTTGACCTATTATTTTCTTGCTCTCATTTTCATCTTTAAGGTGCTCTTGGGATGATTTGACTTAATTGGGTCTCTATCAAAGTTGCTGGCAAACTTACTTTTTGGTCTATAGCTTATTGCTACTTATTAGATAATGTTATTTATAATAATCCTTCATTATTCTCCATAAGAAATTGTTATAAATGAGTTTGTATTCTAAAGTTATCAACAATGATCTCTGAAAGAGGTACCACAGGATTGGAGGGAGCAAATGTGGCCCCGATTTTCAAAAAAGGAAAGGAAGGAGAATGGAATCTAAACTAGAGGCCAATGAATCATTTCTATTCTTGGCATAGCTGTAGAGCATATTATTAAAAGAAGTATTACTGAGCATTTAGCATAGGAAGTGGAAATCACCAGTGGTTTCGTCAAATGCCAGACTAATTTTACTTTTGATAGTTTTTTGTGTTTTTTTATTTTTGCTTTTTGGAAGGGCAATTGGGGTTAAGTGACTTGCCCAAGGTCACATGGCTACTAAGTGTTAAGTGTCTGAGGTCAAATTTGAACTCAGGTCCTCCTGACTCCAGGGCTGGTGCTGTATTCACTGCGCCACTTGGCCGCCCAAATTACTTTTGATAGTTATTTGACTAGTCAAGGTAATGTGGTAGATATTATTTACCTACATTTTAACCAAGTATTTTACAAAACCTCTCATGATATTCTTGTGGAAAAGATAGAGAAAAGTAAACTGGATGATGGCTCATTTGGTTGGATTCTGCACTGGGTGAATGGCCAGATCCAAACCTTAATGGTTTGATGCTATCTTGGTGAAGTTACATTTGTATCAGTGACTGAAATAAGAGCATAGATGTTATACTTATCAAATTAGCAGATGACCAAATACTGGGAGGGATAGCTAATACAAAGAGTCAGGATTCAGAAAGATGTGGACAAAGAAGAACAGTGGGATTAAGTTAACATGATTTTTAAAAATATCATATAATATCATAGACTTTAAGTGATGTGTTCAGAATAAGAGTCAGTATATGTTAGAGGCAGTCCTCAACCTCCATCTTCTTGCTTCCAAGACTGACCATCTATCCACTATGCCACACTGCCTCTAAGATGGAACTTAATGAGAATAATTGTCAGTTTTTAAAAAAATGAGCTAAAATATTAATTTGCAAGGACAAGATATGGGAAGCATTACTAGACAGGAGCTCATCTGTAAAAGATTTGGGAATCTTAGTGGATCACATGTTCTGCCTGAGCCAACAGTATAATATGGCAACAAAGAAAGCTAACACAATCAGGTTTCTTTAAGAGAAGCACTATATTGAGGATCAGAAAATATGTCTTGAACTTAGTCCTTGGTGGATCACATTTCAACCATTGTGTTCTGGGTGCCACTTTATAGGAAAACATTGATAAACTGGGGAGCACTTAGAAGATGACCAGCTTAGAGAAGAGCCTATATGGATCAAACCATATGAGAACTGAGGAATAGGCATGTTTATTTGCTGTAGGTGGGAGATGAGAAAGGGCAGCTAGGTGGTGCAATGGATAGAGTGCTGGGCCTGGAATCAGGAAGACATCTTCCTGAGTTCAAATCTGGCCTCATATACGAGCTGTGTGAGTCTGGGCAAGTCACTTAACCCCATGTGCCTCAGTTTCTTCATCTGTAAAATGAGTTGGAGAAGGAAATGGCCAACCATTCTAGTATCTTTGTCAAGAAAACTCCAAGTGGGGTCATGAAGAATCAGACATGACTGAAAAATAACAGGAGGATGAGGCATAATAGCTGTCTTCAAGTGTTTGAAAGGCTGCCATATGGAAAAGGAATTTGACTTATTTTACTAGACTCCAATGGGCAGAATTAGGAACAGTAGTTGGAGGCTGCAAAGAGGCAGATTTAAGACTGATATAAGGGAAAAGTTTCTAGCAATTAGTGCTGTCCGCAAGCTGAAATGGGTTGTCTTGGAAGGTTGTCCCTCACTAGAGACTTTTAGTAAAGGTCTAAGTGACCATTTGACTACATGACCATTGATTTTTCTTCCAGTTCTGAGATCTCATAATTTCCAAGGCCCCATCCTAGAATTGTAAACATCAGTGAACATTGTAGAGCTCTATAAAAAATGAATTCCTGTCATTTCACCTTTCTGATAAAAATTCTGAATAAATAGAATATTACTGTAATTGGTATCTATGTAGTCGACTTTGAAAGTTGTGAGATAAACTCCAAATATTGCTATACTACTCTTAATAACTCAACTAATGGAGAGGCCTGCTGCTATTTACAGTCTTTCCTCTTAGCCTCAAGGACTTCCTAATGCTTTGGATCAAAATGAGTCATCCTACCTCTGGGTAATAATAGCTCACAGGACTATCTTGTTCTAAGGTTTACAAAGTGATTTTCTCACAATAGTCCTGAGTAGCGGAAGCAAAGTCACTCATCCAAGGTCACACAGCTAATCAGGATCAGAGTTGGGATTCACACCTTGGTGTCCTGACAGGATCATAGAATTTTAAAACTAGAATAGAATTCTATGCAAGCTGACTTATACAGAAGATCCCCACTATCAGATATCTTACACATCACTATTCAATGAAGAGATTACTACCTCCTGAGGTAGCCCATTCTATTTTTTATTATCTAATTATCAGAAGTATTTCTTGAGGAGACTTCCAAATATTCCTCTTTGCAAATTCCACCAATTACACCTAGTTCTGCCTTCTGTGGTTAAATTGAATGAGTTTTATCTTTCTTCCACATGACAGCCTTTGAAATACTCCAAGATAGCTATTATGTCTTCTCTTCAAGGACAGAGTCTCTCTCTTTTCTTTTTTAGAATCAATATCCCCAGTTACTTCAGTTAATCTTAAACTCTAGGAACTCCATCATTCTTGGTTGCTCTGAACATCAAGTACAAAGATTCTTTATACTACATATAAAATTGACTCACTCTCAATTTTTAGAATAAATTGAATACCTGTTTTTTTCCTCTCTACAGTATCTCCTGACGCCATCCTTGGGGACTTCAGTATTCATGTTGACAACCCCTCCAACAACCTGCCATCACAAATCAAGCTCCTCAGTTTCTAGGATGTTTTCCATCTCACCTCAATCACCTACTTAGTAGAAGAATATCAATAATATCTAGCATTTATTCAGTGCTTCAAGGTTTGTAAAGTGCCATTTCTATCTATTATCTCATTGCATTCTCACCATAATCTATGAGATACATACTAGTATTTTCCTCATTTTACAAACGAAGGACTTAAGGTTGAGGGAGGTTAAAAGATCGGTGTAATATCACAAATCTAATAAACACCAAGGCTGTCTGGAGTTTTCCTGACTCTAAAACCAATTTTCTCATCAACTTCACCACCTAGGATATCTCATGCTCATACCTCATCACCTCTTAGGACTGAATACTCTAAGATCTTAAATTTCAAAATCCTACTTTCCAATTATACTCTATTATCTTTCTTCCTCTTCCTACTCTCACACACCCACTTTTTTTTAAATTTACATTTTTTTTTTTTGCTTTTTGGAGGGCAGTTGGAGTTAAGTGACTTGCCCAAGGTCACATGGCTAGTTTTTTGTGTTAAATGTCTGAGGCCAGATTTGAACTCAGGTACTCCTGACTCCAGGGCTGGTGCTCTATTCACTGCGCCAGCTAGCCGCCCTGCACACCCACTTTTTAATCTCCTATTCTGACCTGTGATTCCTAGACTTAACCTTGTTCTTCCATTTTACTTCCTGTGCTCCATTGCCATTCACTCTCCTATTTAGCCTTGACCTGTAGTTGACCTCTTTAATGTTTTACTATATAATATTCAAGAACATCTTACCCTGAAATCATACCATTTTCAACCTTAATATCCTTATCCTTGTGTAGCTCCTACCACCTGCTTTCTCAGCTCTTTCAGGGTTGTTGAGCATTGGAGAAAATTGTCACGTTGATCTTTCTTAGATGGCTCCAAAGGAAAGGCACCATCTTAGATGATGACTTTGCATAGCCCTCCCTCACTTAAATGCAATTCCCTTTGCATATTATGGCATCACCTCCCTGATGTCATGGTCTTCTCTGAAGAATGAAAAATAAACAACAACCCAGGTCAAATTCAGAGTATTTAGGTAACACTTTGTTTCTACTTCCCATTTCTTACTTTTATGAACTCCTTATCTCATTCCTCTCAGGGATTGTGCTGATCTTCACTAACTAACAACACTCTCTCCTTAATACCAGGTAATCAAATATTACAGTCTTTTCTTGGGGTTGCAGGGAGAAGACAGGGAAGAAGAAAAACCTCTGTATTGAATTCTGACTTCTGACAAAGAAAAGTAATTAAGCAAAAATCAGAAATATAGTGACTGCATCTGAAAATACATACAGCCTTCATTGGTTTTTTAGTTACTCAGAGTTGAACTTCCTTTAAATTATCTTTTTATTTGTTGTAGTCTTTGTGGATATTATTCTTTGGGTTCTAGTTATTCAACCCTACATCAATTTATATATACACCTCTCCGTGTTTCCTTGGATTTCTTATATTCAAATTTTCTTACTACATAATGATATTCCTTACATTCATTTCCCAGTTTGTTTTTCAGCCAGTCCCTAATCATTGTGTTAGTTTCTTGGTTTCTACTTTTCATTATCACATCTTTAGTGTTGCTAGGGATATTTTGGTGTGGATTAGATAGTCCCTTGTTTCTGTCTTTGAGCTCAATAGTGGAATTTCTGAGTCAAAGGTAACAGAATTTTCTTATATAATTAATTTCAAAGTGATATATAACATGGCCAGACCAATTCATTGTTCCTTCAGCTAGATCTTTAATAGCATACCAATCTTTATTGAATCCCTCTAACCTCAATCCATGTTTGCCAATTAATTTGTACAACGTGAGATGAAAACTTAGTTGTTCTAATTCCTGATTAGAAAATATATTCATGTGGTCATTTATAGTTTGTGATCCTTGTTTTGAAAATCTTTATTTGTACATTTCAGACTCTCATTATCTCTCCCGTGAACTCCTATAGGTCTCCTACTAGGTCTCTTGGCCCCAACTCTTTTCCACCTGCAACATACTCTCTCTATACAGTGATTTTCCTCAAGGTTCAGGTATGAACTATGTTACTTGCCTATTCAAACTCTGTGACTCCAGAGTGCTTCTCAGACAAGATATCAAATCTGGGTTTTAATGCTCTTCATTTTAAATGTTATATTGTATATGTTTCATAGTTATGTTATATTTTTATAATGTTATGTTAAAAATAACCTGATTTCAACTAATCTTTCCAGTCTCATTATACATTATACTTACTGCCTATGACTCTGTGGTCTAGCCCAACTGGTCTTCTTGTTGTCCCTTAAACATGATGCTCTATCTCTTGCTTTTGTGCCTTTTTACTGGCTGTCTCCCATGCCTGAAATGATCTGTTCCTCACCTCTGATTCATAGAATCTCCTACTTCCATCAAATCTCACTTCAAGTTCTGCCTTTTTTACATGAAGACTTTCATGATCCCCTAACTCTTTCACTTAAAATTTCACATAATTTATACAAACATATATGTGTACACATATACATATATGTATAAGCGTGTAGGTGTGTATGTGGGCACATACATGTATGTGTATATGTACTGTACATGTGTGCATGTATGTGTATATGCATGTGTGTGTTATAAATGTTCACACTGAAATTTTAACAATTACTTGTTGAGGTTCAAATTAGCACCAGCACATTCCCGGTTATAGGTATAGTGTATTAGAAGAGTCAGTGTCTATATTCACAATATCTACTTTGTAATAGCTACAGCTAAGGGAGTTAGACTATCTGCTGGTCACATGACGAGCAGGAAAAAGTCACTTTAAATTTCTGATCACCTTTAAATTAGACCACCTTGATCCCTGGCAGCTCTGTTATTCTGTATAGGTTTCAGACTACTGTTCTGCAGATTAAGGAGCTAGACACCCAAGATGAGAATGCTAGGTCTTGTCTGCACCAAATATAGTAATTTCTGCATCCCAAATAAAGACAATGTCACTTGGTATACTGTGATAGTATCTGGAATAGGGTTTTTTTTTGTCATCTCATTGCTTTATTGCATCTAATTTACAAATGTAAAATATTCTTTATTTGAGACCAACTACAACAATATTATTTAGCTTCAGCTTAACAGGTACAAAAATAAGATACTAGAATTAATAACATAGATTATGCTTCAAGTAGTTAACACAAAAAGGAGGGAATTATGAAAGCACAATAAAAACTCCTTTTTAATTTAGCTCAAAATCACACATATTTCTCCAGTCTGAAGTCCCTTTCAGAATTTTCCCTTTAGGAAAATGTAAAAGGTCAACAACAAAAGCTAAAGTCCCAGGAGAATGGATTAAGGGTGGTAACTAAACTTAGAATATCATATTAGATGGAGTTCTGGACCTAGAATCCTGACAGAACCGAGTGTGAATATGACCTCAAACATGGATTAGCTGTGTGACCCTGGGCAAGTCACTTAACTTTTGTCTGCCTCAGTTTCCTCATCTATAAAATGGGAATAATGATAGCACCTACTTCGTGGGGTTATTGTGAGGATCAAATGAGTTAATAACTGTAAGGGACATTACAAACCCTATGCTTATAAATGCTAGCTATTCTTATTTATTATTCCTGTCCTTTGCCTAGTTAAGATGATTGTGTTCATCATCCCCTTAAGGTTTAGAGTTATGATCCACCTAAAGGAATTACCTCTTTTCCCAGTAGGAAGGTTTTATGGTATCAATAACAGGAAGGAGGAGGCAACTTAGAATACTCCAGGAGAACATTTTAATGGAATGGCCAAAGAAAGATTTGAATAGTTTTAGCAGAAGATTAAGGGCAGTTGGGTGGCTCAGTGGATACAGTACCAGGTCTGGAGGCAGAAAGATTTGAGTTCAAATCCAGCCTCAGGTATTTACTAGCTGTGTTACCCTGGGCAAATCGCTTATCCCTGTTTACCTCAGTTTCCTCATCTGGAGAAGGAAATGGCAAACCACTCTTGTATTTTTGCCAAGAAAACTCCAAATGGCCTCAGGAAGTGTCAATAAAACTGAATAACAACATCAAGAGAAGGTTATGTGACTATTACTCTTGGAGTTCTTGACCTGGGACCCTTGAATGTGTTTTTAAACAAAATGACTGTGATGATTGTATTTCAATACAACTGGTTTTCTTTTTACACCAATGTATTTTATTTTGTACATTGAAAAGTGTTATTTTGAGTAAATGAATATAAGCTTCACCAGGTTGGCAAAAGGGCTCTATGACAAAACAAAACAAACAAAAAAACTCAAGCTGATCACAATCTCTAGATTAGAGTAGAACCTTAACCCCAACTTGTTTTATGAAATCATATTGTGACCTTCTTGTTATTCAAGATTTCTAGAAATATAACTTCAAAATATCTTGCATTAGACAGAAATCTGAGGGCATAAGGGCACTTTGTCAGTTTGAACATTTCCCTTTAAGCAGAACAATACTTGGATTTAGAATAGTCTTAAAGTTATATATCTGGCACACTTGTGACTTCAAAAAAATTCTTCCATGAACCATAGCTGTAAAAACAACCCAATTTCATCTTTTCTAATGTTTTTAAGCTGAATCTTTTAATATTAATGTTGCCTATTCATTGTATGTGTTATAAAAGCTGCTGATCTAAACCCAAGTTCTGCCTAACTGCTTTCTTCTTTTCTTAACTTTTCTTGTTAAAAACAAAAAGAAATCTTTTTCCCCCTGAATCTCCTTCTTGACTAAGGAGATTGAGGTCATCCAATATGGACTAATTTTTCCTACTTCATTCCCTAAAATTGCTCACAAACAGACCCATTCACTGAATGGGTGTTGTCTCACTCAAAATGAGAACTTGGAAAGACCATAGCTTAAAAAAGCCCAGATCTCCCACTGCATCTTGTGCCATCTCCCATCTTCCTACCTTTTCTGACCACTGGACCCAGATGACTGGAGGAGAAAGTGAGGCTGGTGACTTTGCACAGCCTCCCCTCACTCAAATTCAATTCAATTGCAAGTCATGTCATCATCTTTCTGGTATCATGGTTCTCTTTGAGAATGAAGGACAAAGCATACAACCACAATATGGTAGCAGAAGAGATAACCTTCCTACTCCTAAAACTAACCTATTATCTCAACCTGCTATTAGTTTCTCTCATCCCTGCTCATCAATCCTTAATTTTTTGAAAAAAATTGCTTACAACCCCTTAGCACAGTGCCTCACATAAAGTAAGTGTTTAATAAATGCTTGTTGCCTGAATAATTGACCTTTAATTCCTCCCTAAAAGCTTTCTCTTCCCCTTCTGGCAATCAAAACCTCACTGAGACTTCTCTTTCCCTTTGGTCATCAATGGTTTCCTAATTACAAAATCCAAAGCTCTTTCCCCACCATGCACATCCTCTTTGAACACGCTACATATTTTGATACTGTTGGTCACCCTTTTCTAATAAGACCCCAAGGTTATTTTCAGTTCTTTATATCCTAGGATTAACCCACGCATTCTTCTACCCCACTCTCAAGGCCAATATATTCTCCTACTCTTTCTCCTACCTCTCTAACTGCTGCTTCTCTGCTTCCTTCAATGACTCTTTAGCCTCTTTCAAACTTCTTAAAGTGAGCACTCACCACAGATTTTCTATCTCTATATCCTCTCCCTTTGCAATCTCATTCTCTCATGGTTTTAACTACTACCTCTGTGGAGCTGATTCCCAAAGCTATAACTCCAGTCTGTCTTCTACATAAATCTAGGGTATTTTGAAATTATTTTCGAGGCAACACTGAAGGTTTTTTCCTAAAATGAGTAACCCATTTTTCAGAAAAGCCTCACATTTCAGCATAAGGTGAGTAGGAAGCTGATTTTGTATTGCTTACATAGCACCTTTACAGCTCCCTCCAGCACAGACATTTCATGAAACAAATTGTTTAAAAGATGGCAATCTCAATAACAAGCACCACTTTAATTGTGAAGATAAATTGTTTACAACACACAAACCATGCAAAAGTTATTCCTAGTTCATGGAAATAGAGGAAACTTTGAATAACACAAATACATATCACTGCATACCTAACATTTCTCTCCCCCACACTTATTTTGCAGCCAAAAAGATTGATTATTTGTCCAAACTGAGACTGATCAGAAAGAAATCTAATCCTGGAACTGGCATTGGGTAAATCAGTTCAAGTGTGCTGACAAGGCAGATGGTGTGCTGATCGCTCATTGTACGTCAGGTTTTGTTAAAGAAAGTCCCTGGTTGAAGACAGAATGCTGGAAGGAAATCAATTCTAAACATCCCACATGGATCTGGGATAAATGATTCCAAATTGCTTCTCTGAGGGTTAGAAGGATAAAAGGTCAAAGCAAATTGGGGTGATTGGGGACTTTTGGATTACCCCCAAGGACCAAGGTCAATAAAGTCAAGGATCTGGTTCAAAAGTCGGCTCAAGGCTATAAATCTGGACTCCAGGATTCAGGGTAGGTCATAGTAAGTTGTTTTAATGGAATGTCTAGGATGTAGAAAGCTGAGGATGACCTACTGGTTATGTTAAGATCTGTGGCCTAATCCAGCATTGACCTGAAGTTTCTCAAGGAAAAATAAATCCATAGTACAATTGAGAAATCATATATGGAGGAGAGAAAGCCAGGGAATGTGGTCACTCAACATCCTGTGATTTAGAGGGAAGATGACTATAAAGGTAATCATGGTAGAAAGCTATTTTTCTTCCTTCTTCCTCAATCTCTGGTTTGTGTTTCCTTTCTATCTCAACAGTATGATGATCACCATTGAATGAATGAACAAACATGTTCAAGAATATTTGTTGAATGGATAATGACATTGTCCTTATTAGGTAATCCTTAGGCTCATTATGCAGAAATTCTCCTGCCTCATACCCAGAATAGGAGGTAAAATAGTGAAAGAAGGATTCTTTGGGAAGAGGTGTTTGGGGAAGCAGAAGACGTAAAGGGTTTTAACAACTGACTCTCAAAAAAAATGTACCTGATACATTTTTAAGTTTAATTTGTATTTTTAACATTTCCTCCCTCACTTCCTTAAGTCTAGACAATTAGCAAAACACAAAATTAAGCCCTGATTTGTAGTGGTAGCCAGTTTCTGAGGTGTGGATGATCATTTAAAATTTAACAACTGACTCTCCAGTCTGGTTCAAACTGGCTCCAATATACCCCTGTCACAGAGCGCAGGAACTTCAGCTTTTATTCATGGTATCTAGAAGGGTGAGGGTCAAGGGAATCCTAGTTGATGTAGAAAAAGAAACAGGTCCTTTTTCTTTTAATATGGGTGAGTATGATTATAATTAAATGGTACGTGGTATTAGGGAAAATTATAAATATTTGCAGTGATGATATGACCTCTGTGGTACCTATAAGATTATAGGATTCTATAACAATATTAGCTATTTTACCCTTTACTTTGAGCAAGATTTAGAATAATAAAAACATACTTTATTTCCTAATAGAATTATTCATTGCAATTATTTGATAACAAACTGATTCAAGAAAGGGCACTTGTTCCCTCAATCCATTAAGAAAGGACTTTGCTTTATAATTCCTCAATGTGTGTCACATAGTATTATGTTTATAGTTATTTCCTAATAGACCATTAGTTCCATAAGGGCTAACACTCTGCCTTACATAAGCTTTGCATTTCTCTCAGTGTCCAGGACATTGTTGTGCACAAAGAAGGCACTGAAATATTTGTTAACTGGTTTTTCAACAAAGGAAATTAATTTTATTTTTGTACGGAAATCACATGTGCTTGCCTCATAGGTGTGTGTGTATATGTACATATACACACACACACACACACATATATATATATGTATTCACATATATGGAAAATGGAGCTATTTTATGTAAATCAAATAAGACACTCAATAGAAAGCAGATAGTGGCAATGCATAGAACGTTAAGTGTATTTATCCTGATATCCCAAGGGATTCTTCTTATTGCAAAAAACACATATGGGATGAAAGAACATTTTTAAAAAAAATCAAACTCTCCTCCAAACAAGACTACATATGGAGATGTGATGTTTTAGGGCAAAACATTTATCATTAATGTCAGTCAAGATCTACTTGTTTTAGTCCTTTAGGGCAGAATTTATGGCACAGTTAAATCCATGCTGTGAAAACAGCAGCAGTAGGGGCAAACCCACAGCTTGATTTTACTCCTTAAATACAGCCAAAAGGCTGTGTGGACACTTGCCAAATGAATTGCTGTGTTTAGAAACATGCTCACAGATATATGGCCCAATTGTAAAATCATTATTAAAGAAATAATTCAGTCCCTTTGATTAAAGACAAATCTAGGTTCTACAGTTAGATAATCTCTTATCAGGTGCTCATACTAAAATATATTCAAATGGATCAGCAGATTCATTCATTTGGATGTTTCTTCCAAAGGTGGAGACTGAAGGCCATCTATGGCTGTTCATCTTCAATGACTCTTGTCCATAACCTCCCCTCAGTTCATCCCTGATGGGTCTACTCATGGCAGAAGGTCTTCTTTCCTTTCTCCTGAAACCTTAAGAATCTTAGAGGTGAATTTAAGCCATCTGCTTGTCATCCCTCGTCCATGCCAACTGATCAGTCCACCTTTTTCTTTCGATATTCTTGATGACATCTTTCACTCCCATTATCTTTGAGACTCTCTCCTTCATTTGCTACATGTTGCAGTCTCCTCAAAGCTGTCATGAAGGTACATGCACGTATTCACTGCCATCTGGGATGCTTATTTTCAACTCTTTAGGTATTATTGTTCTGTTCTATGTCTTGTAGCCAAATTACAACCCCTGTAGAATAATGGCATTAAAACGTTGAGCCTTTATTTCTGGGAGAAGTCTAGGAGTCTAGAAATTTCCTTAAGTTAATATAGCTTTATCTCCTTTTATTACCTGATTCTAGGTCCAACTCATTGTCCATTTGTACTATCTGTTCCAGATGTAAACGGTGATCAATAAACCCCAGAGAAGTATCTCTTCAACTACATGTCCTAATCTGGGCAATTGGTTGGTTATATGTCGATGGTCAGGCTATACTCTTTTACATGGGTATGAATCAATTCTGGGAATCTCTGTAATGTTCTGGGGCTTGGTACAACCAATATAAAGTCATCTATAAACAGAAGCATCAGAAGGATGATGACATCCATAGAAAATCCCTTTGCAATTTGAGACTCTGTACTGAATCTCCTCAATCTTAGTTCTGAATACCTCTAGGGAATGTAGTCTCCCTGTTTTCTGTACCATTGGATATTTATGATCCAAGAGTATTTGAACGTTTTCTCGGTTGTGACAGCTTTCAAGGAATCTTGGATTATCCTGATATATGGGCGGGAGACTCCTTGCTGGACAAGAAAATTTAAGGTAGAATTTTACTGAAGCAAATACTTAAAAAAAAAAAAGAAATAGATAACAATGACATTGGTATCTTGAATTCATTATATTTTCTGTCATTTGTATGATGGTAAAAATGTGATCCACTATGGGATATCAATTGTGAAAGTCTGCCAACACACTTACTAAGGATGCTCCCCATATATTTAGAGGTGATTCTCTCTCTCTGCATGCACACACACACATATATGTATATGTACATATATATATCTGTGTATCCACACGCATACATATGTGAAAATAGGCATATAGATTGGTAGTTGCTGATGTTATCTTAGTCATTTGGGGGAGAGGATATTAATAAACTGACAATTATTTCCACGTCTTTGGTATCTTCCCAAACCCACCATCACTATCCTTTATGTGAGAAACACATTTGTGGGAATAACAGGGCTTCCCAGGCAGGGTCAGGGAGCTAGCCTGAACAAACTTCCACTGTCCACTGCTTCCCCCGGGGGGGTCTTACAAAGATCTATGTGATATGCCCCTTAAAATGGCAAACCCCTTCTCATTGAAAGAACTCAGAAGCAGCAAGGAAGTGGGTGTAGTGCTCACTTAGGAACACACTCACATTGATAGAGATGCAGGAGTGAGATTATACAGTTCTGTCCTTGCTGGTAGACTTAGGGTTAGTCAGATTCCTCACTTTATTTGCCTACATTCCATCTTTATGCAGATTACACAGGCTTGTGACTGGATGTGACCTCTAAGGTCCAAGCTGTTTGCCACACCCCCACCTTTCTAGTTCTCTCTGGCCATTGTCATAGTTCTAGGAAGGCCATGGTCTTAGTAAAATAGTATAAACTAGCTTCCCCATAGCTATTGATTATCTTCCAATAACTTTTGTCAGAGCAAAACAAGATACTATAATATCACCTCTTTTCTTTTCAAGAAACCTTTTAAATTGGTCCCCCTCCCCTCCATGTCTTCACAGTTGTATTGCCTCTGGCACAGATCTTGTCTGTGTAAATTTGGTCTACTTTGGCTGCCTTTCCTATTTTCTTTTCTGTGCTATTTCTATTTCTTCTATAAGCACCTTTGGGAGTGTGATAGGTTAGAGACTTAGATTGTTTGAATCCAAGGATGGTAGTTCTACTGTCCTTGATGGTTAAAAAACAAACAACAGTTTGCTACAACAATTTAAATGAACTTTTGCATTTTTCTCATGCTTTTGACTTACATCCACTTTCATCTTTGGATGCCCTTGGGATGACTTTATTTCTTTTGGGCTCTCACCAAGATTTTTTTGAAATTGGCTTCTCTCTACTGTATGTAACTGCTCACAATCTTATATTATTATTATTCTTTGTGAGATTTTAGAAACAAAGTTATATTTGAAATGGTTGTTATCTCTGGCCATCATTTCTTTCCACTTGGCAAGTAAATTAAATATTTCCTGTCTAAAATGCTGTTTAGACTCTTTCAATCTCTTTGTCATGGTAACTGATCTTTATCAGTTAAACTTTATAAAATCATTATAATTCAAATTCCACCTTCTACATGAAGGCTCCCCCAATCCCTCTTCATTCCAGTGCTTTCCCTCTGTTAATTATTTCCTATTTATCCTATATATAGCTTGCTTGTAAATATTTATTTGATTGCTGTCTCCCCCATTAGACCTTGAGCTACAAAAGACCGGAGACCCTCTCTTGCCTTTCATTGCTAAGCCCACAGTACTTGGTAGCAAAGTGGCTGACCCATAGTAGGTTCTTAATAAATGCTTACGGACTGACTGACCTTTCTACTACTATCTATTTATTTATAGATATCTATTTATATTATCAATATAATGAATAGATCAGTATTGAGTTGTTTCCATTTTTTTCATATCTGTTTCTCATTTTTCCTTTTTATAGCTTTATACTAACTTTGATCTTTTCCTTGATAAGTCAGTGGTATGACAAAATGTCGACTGGTACTTCAGGAATGACTCGTTTCAGTGACAAGTCTTTTATATTTTGTTAAACCATATTACTTCCATTTTTTGTGATGTTATTTGGTGCTTGTTACATCTAATATTTATTCATTCTTTTCTTGAAGAAAGTATTCATGATGTTGAGAAGTGAGGTTTCTGTGCGATCTACATATCTTTGGTCACTTTCAGTCCTGATTTGTTAGCAATATTTACAATGTATTCCTCATTTTTACCTTTGCATCCAAGGCAATAAATACCAAAGCGTATGTCAATTTAATTTAGATGGTCTTATCAAATACTTTGTAGAATTTCTCTACCTATTACAAAGAACCTCTGCAACTGATGTTATGCACAACCTGTCATTATTTCAAAGGCACAGTGATCTTTTACCTCCCATAAGCATTACAATATGAAATGATCATGCCATGATATGTCTTGTTGCCTTTGGGTAGATGAAAAAAATAAATTCTACCAATTCCTATCCATGCTTCTCCATAGTATGATACCACATAATTATCAGAAAGCCCTTTCCCCCTTTATTTTCTAGTGTCTTCTATGTAGTTGGTACTTAGGAAATTTTCGTTTAGTTAATAAATCAATGAGAGAATACTAATGATGAGGTAGAGTCTCTGGGACCCCCCTTTTGAGCTCTCCTTGAATCTTTGAGGTACATGCTCTGGGAAACCCTTTGAAGTCTGATTGAATCTTCCCACTTGATGAGGCATTTGCAGAGGCCATAAGTATTTCATTGTGGCTGGGCCCAAACCTCTGTTATTACCCTGGCCCTCCATTGTTCATCTACTTCCCACCCTTGAGCCTATCAAAATATCAATCCACTCTTGCATTGACCTCGTTAACTCCTCCTGAAGATCCTTGCCAAATTCCTCCTCTAGACCACCCCTAGATTCCTCTGTATATAAGACCCCATCTTCCCTCCATATGTGTGAGAACACCATAAAACGACCTAGCATAGACTGGCTCCTTAAGAGTCTACCCCATATGGCGAACTTTTAATGAACTTTCAATAAACTTTACTTTTCTTTGACTAAGAATACTTGAGTGGAATTCTTTCCATAGGACCTGCCATGTTGGTATTTTGGGGTCTCAGGAAACCCTACCATCTTCATTTTCATGGTTCCCTGATGTAGTGGAAGGTTCTAGAGGCAGAAGATCAAGTTTCAAATGCTCTGTCATATCACTTACTAGACCGAGATAAAGTCATTTAAAATCTCTGAGCCTCAATTTCTTCATCTGAAAAATGAGGGAATTTATATTTTCTAAAGTCCCTGACTAAGCTGAATCCTATGATTGTAAGAATGAAGAAGAGAGCTATTTCTAGATAATTAAGATAAGGGCTAAAACTTTAGCATTATGTTGTCATATTCAAGATTCCCAAGCTGGAATGTGCAAATCTGATTGACTGAAGTTTCCTTAGTTCACTTGAAACAGGTGAAATCAGATGTGAGAAGCTGGGAGATGTATTTGAGTTTTTAGTTCTGAATTCCCCTACTTTAAATATGTGGGTGTATATCTAAAGAGAGGTGCCATGGGGTTGGCAACATGAAGATATGGTTTTCAGTTTTATCTCTTATGTATAAGAGATGCAGACACCATAGATAAGAAATGGGACTATGTACAAGCAGTACTCTAAGATTCCTAATTGAATTTCTGATCTGCATTGGTTTCAGAACTGGGAATTCCATAGACTATTGAAATCACAAGTCTGAAGCAAAGCAAATGAAACTGTGCATGCATATGTATGTATGTATGTATGTATGTATGTATGTATGTACATATGTACAGTCATTAAATATATAAAAAGTATAAGGTGCTATATAAACATAATTGACCGTATAGGTTTCACATAATATTTACTATTTCATACTGGCATGGTGATTTCACAGTTTTCTACAGTGTTTTCATATCTATTATGTCATTTGATCCTGAATGAGAGAGGCGAAAACTTCTCAGACTATACCCTAGAATCTAGTGGGAACAAATCTGAGTCCCCTTTACTGGAAATCAGATGATTTACAAGGACTCAAAACTCAGAGGAGTAGGGAATCACCCCTCTCCTCAATGCCTCTTCAGCATAAGATATGCCAAATAAGGACAGAAGTGCTTTCTCAAAAATACATTGGGTGGTCTACTGTTTCCTTGTTCTAGGTACTTGGGGTAGATTGCCGCACTTAGATTGTGCACCTGACTTCCAGTCAATGGGGGAAAGTGGTGAGTGAGTGGGGTTGGGAAGAATTCTGCATTAGGGCTATATAACTTTGCCATTTTCCTTTGTGAATAGCTTCTCCTCCCTGACTATTTGTCAGAGGGGGGTTGCCCTTTCTCGTGAGATCATAATAAACCATTCCTTTCTGCCTTCTATTTTGAGAAGCCTCTGCATGCTATTTGGGTAAAAATCTCTGTTGCATACAGTTTTGGGGTGCACACAATGCTTACAATTTTGTGAAGTTCACAGGATAGGTATTATTATTACCAAATTACAGTGAGCAACCAGGCTTAGGAAAGTTGTAACTTCCTATCACATAACTAGTAAGTAGTAGCCAGGAGAAATCAAACAATAAATATTTATGAAGCAAGAAGCTTACAGGTTCTGGGAACCTCCTTGAACTCTCCTTGAATCTTCCCACTTGATGAGGCATTTGCCTGAGGCCATAAGCCTTTCATTATAGATAGGCCCAAATCTCTGTTACTCTTAACCTAGCCTCCCTCTCCATTGTCTAGCTACTTCCTATCCTTGAATCTATCAAAATATCTATATCCAAATCTGTTACCCTTAAACTAGCTTAGCCCTCCATTGTCTGTCATCTCCAGGTAGCCTTCAGCTATTTCCCACCCTTAATCTCATTACTGGAGTCTGACCTCAGTTCCCTCAAGGTCCTCCTTAGACTCTTCCTCAAGACAGTCCCCAAACTCCTCCTTTAGACCACCCACTAGATCCCTCCCACAGTCTTTCTGTATATAAGATCCATAGAAGGGGCTGAGATTCAATCTAGCTCAGACTCAGTCTGTGTCAGATTGTTTTGACCCACTTTCAATAGAAGCATCACAAATACTCAGGCTCCTTAAGAGTCTACCCACTATGGCAAATTTTTAATAAACTTTGCTTCACTTTGGCTGAGAAAAGGCTTGAGTTGAATTCATTTGGCAGGACCAGGCATGTCAGTGTTTTGGGGTCTCAAGCACCCCTAAACCCCCAACCCTCAATAGTACTATATGTCTAGCAGACCCTAATCTAATGGTGGTATACAATACTCAAAAGGAACTTACATCTTCTGACTCTTGTTTCAGGGTTCTTTGTACCAAACAACAGTCTTCCAAATATGAAGCAATCCTACCTATAACATCACAAGGATATATCTGAAAGCTCTCCATAATTGTACCCTTGTGATTTAGCACCCACATATAATTCCCTTCTCATGAATGCTTTATGATTTAATATCATGTTTTTTTCTGCCAAAGAGGGAACAGTGAAATAATTTTTCAGTATCTATTGAAAAACACTCGATTAAGTGAACCCACATATCATCAGGACTGCTTAATGCTGGCAAGTCACTAGCCAAATAATACAGATCATTATTTGCTTGTCAGAATGAGAGATTTGCTATCTATAGGGTAGAGTGAGTTGAATGTGACTAGGAACTACAGAAGGGAGTGTAGTCAAAGTGGGAAAGAAAGTGGAGCTTTAAAGCAAATTACTCAGCTGGGAAATAGCCCTAGTATTCAGATCCAAAGGCAAGTGGAAGTAGAGTGAATTGGAATGAAAAATATGGAGGGAGAGGAGTTTGTTGGTCAGAGAGGGGAATCTCTAGTCTGAAAACTGTGACTATAATGTACACAAAACCTACTTTTAACATTGATTTTGATTTTTAGTCCTCAGGAAGAATTTCAAACAACTACTTAATACCTAAACTGACAAATTCATGCCATTACCTTCCTGATGCCATTAACAACACATGGTTTAGATTGGAATGGTTAAAATGCTAGCAAGGCCTTACATGGAACAAGCCTAGTAAAGGAAGCAGGCTTGTGTATCAGCAAGCACCCTAGCACACCCAGGGTGGCTGCTAGCACAGGTTCTTAGATCTGCTTTTCTAAAAGAAAGCAACTCAAAATGGGTTAACAGTCTCACTTTAATTAATCAAACATATAGCATTTACCTAGTTCAGGGAAAAAGTCAGCACCCTAAAGTTCAGAGAATACAAATAGAATACAAACAGAAGTTACAAGCAGAGAGAGAAATAGATCAGCAGATGGGCTTCCATCCGTCTGACCATTACATCCATACCTATTCAGTTACCAGAGAGGGAAGCACCAACATCTGGGTTTTTCAAAGCCAGGGGTGGATGGTAGGTGGGTGGGGAATCAGCGGCTTCCCAGAGTCTCATCTGGCCAAATCACACAACTCTTTCCAAAGTGAGCCCCAAAGCAAAACCTCAGATCAGGGTATTTATACCCTTTTCCTGTATCAGAGAATATCACAACTCTCTTGACCCACTGCCCAATCACAAAGTAATAAGGCATGAATATTCCTGAAGAACAAGCCTCCTGTCACAGGCTCCATGTGACCACATTCAGCCTATTAGAGGCAGAGTATACTTTCAAATCAGGGAAGATTGTCAGAGCCACTTAAGCCTATCAAAGGGCCTATGGGCAGTAAAGATGTTCACATTCCCATAATAGTGGTAAATCTCTTCACCGTGAACTCCATGGACCATAGTATACCTGGCCCTTCTGTCCTCCACTATCCAAGTCTGTGCAAGTTCATGTTCATTGCTTCCATGACTCTATCTCTCCATCTCATCCTCTGGCATCCCTTTCTCCTTTTGCCTTCAATCTTGTCCAACATTAGGATCCTTTCCAATGGGTCCTGTCTTCTCATTTTGTGGCCAAAGTATTTAAGCTTCAGCTTTAGTATTTGACCTTCCAATGAATAGTTTGAATTAATTTCTTTAAGTATTGACTGATTTGATCTACCAGTCTGAAGGACTCTCAGAAGTCTTCATGAGTGCCACAGTTCTTAAACACTGATTCTGTGGCACCCATAGCCATACATTGCTCCGGAAAGAATCATAGCCCTAAGTACCTGAACCTTTGTTGGCAAGGTGATGGCTCTGCTTTTTAGAATGCTGTCCAGATTTGCTGTAGCTTTTCTTCCAAAGAGCAAGCATGCTTAGAGATTACTTAGACCAAATGACTCATTTTACAGATTAGGAAACTGAGGCACAAAGGGATTAAGTAACTTCTCCAACAATTCAATACAGTTCAATCAAAATGAATATATTAAGCCATTATTATACATAGAACACTTTTCTGGGTTCAGTGTAGTTGAGTGTTTATCCTATACCATGGTTACCCCAAGAATCATGAGTAGAGTTGTAACAACATGGGAGAAATGGCTGGCCTCCTCTCTGAGAAAATCTCTCAGACTTGTTAGTACAAATGCAGATTGGATTAAGTGAAGTGGCCCAAAAGTGGGGCCTTATGTTACATGTAAACTGAAGGGATTGGACTAGAAGGCTTCTAAGATCTCTGGTAGCTCTAAATCTATTATCTCATGATCCTTGTAATGATACCAGTGTAGAATACCAAAAGAACATGTGGATAAATACATCAAAAGAAATAAAAAAGTGCCAGTGAGGCCCAAGGTAAGAAAGATATTTACTGCTTGTGGAGGATCAAAGTAGGTTTCTTGAAGTGCTATTTGAAGTAGAGTTTAAAATTGAAAAAAAAAAGTCCAGAATATTTAGATCCTTTTAAAAATGAGTTAGTTGGGTAGGAATCCAGGATTACCTATCACCATTTTCCTTCAAGGAGTCAAATATTTCTTGACTTCCATTATTTTCTGTCAGTTTGTAATATATTGCATAAAGGTAAAGAAACTTCATTGGCAGAGAGAAGGGTGATAAATTATTTTTAGATTGATCTTATGATTTTACTGCTATAGGGAATTCCTAAGAAAGAAACCTCTGTTATCAATGCAGATCAGGAACATCTTTGCAAATTATAGACTTAGAGAATTTCCTAGGGCACCAAGAGGTTAAATGACTTGTCCTAAGTCACACAGCCAGTCTGTATCTGAAAGAGAATTTTAACTTCCTGACCTAAGGTGAGGTCTCTAGCCAGCTACACATTAGTATTAGCAAGAACTAACAATTTGCAATTCAGTTATGTGTGGAAAAATCTTGGCAAAGATACTGGAGTGGTTTGCCATTTCTTCCTCCAGTTCATTTGCTAGATGAAGAAACTGAGGCAAAAGGGCTAAAGACTTGCCCAGGGTGACACAGCTAGTAAGTGTCTGAGGCTGGATTTGAACTTAGGAAGATGTATCTTCCTGATTCAAAGTCAAGTGCTCTATCCAATGTGCCACCTAGCTGCCTCTAATAATGAAAGGATATTAACTGGTGAATTCTCAATTAAAGTCTTTTTAAAATTGCATTTCATTTAAAAATTAATATTCTATTTTAGATTAGCATATATTTTGTTTTCTCCCTTCACTGATATAGATTGTAACTCATCTATGACCTAGAGCAGTGGTATCAAACTCAAATAGCAATGGAAGCCACTAAATGTATAACTAGGTGGCTCAGTGGATACAGTGCTGGGCCTGAAGCTCATCTTCCTGAGTTCAAATCTGGCCTCAGACACTTACTAGTTGTGTGACCCTGGGCAAGTCTCTTAACCTTTTTTCCCTCAGTTTCCTCATCTGTAAAATGATCTGGAGAAGGAAATGGCAAAGCACTCAAGTATCTTTGCCAAGAAAACCCCACCAGGAGTCAAGAAGAGTCAAACTTGACTGAACAACAGAGGAGCTCTGCATTATGATCCCTACTGGCCATATGTTGGCTTAATAAGAAAGACAAAACCCTTTTAGATAATTTGCACAGTTATAACAAACTCCCACAATATCCACATCCAAAAATATTTGATGCCTCATTCTGCAACTAGAATCCATTATCTCTCTGCCAAGTGGTCTCCCACTAAAGTGCTAATTTGACTACTTATTGAGTGACCTTGTGTCTTTAAAGTTTCTCCTCAGCCTTTGCAACTGGAAAGTCTTTGCAAAATAGTCAGCATTTGTAAGCCTTGCAGTTTTTTTTTTTAACATATGTTAACTCATTTGGTCCTCACAATTACCCAGAAAAAGAGGCACTGCTATTATCCCATTTTACAGATTAGGAAATTTAGACACAGAGATGTTAAATATCCAGTGTCTTAGAACTACTAAATGTCTGTGGGTGGATTTGAACTCAAGTGTTCCTGATTCCTAGTCCCATACTCTAGTTATTTCCTTAGCTTGCATGTGGGTATGGTGACAGTTGGCTACTTTTGCTATTAGAAAACTGTTTTATTTAAGTCGGGTAAAGTCTATCAGCAGAAGGCTAACCACAGAGGTCATCCTTTGTTTGGGTTTGTTAGTCTTAGAAACATAGGATCATTTTTTAAAAAAGGTCTGAAGAGGTTTGGGGCTGCACTGATGCATGTTATGGGTACCTATACTAACAAAATCATGAATTTCTGAAGTATTGAAGGACCATATAATCATAGAACATTATCCCATTATTGTAAAATGTTTCACAATAATGCCACCCATGTAGATGAACAGGCAGCTTAAATAATGTTAAGTAACAATTCTCTAGTAATGTGCTTCCTTCAAAATTCAATAGTAAATTAAAACTAAGCTAATCCCAGCACATTTAGCAAATGTATGACTATCTGAGCATTTTCCCTAGAAAATATATGTAATTTCTCCTCTGCATAGGAATAATTAAAATACTGCCACATAAGTCTTTAGCCTCTATCTATCTATCTATCTATCTATCTATCTATCTATCTATCTATCTATCTATCTATC
>CM053597.1:118361442-118387363 GCA_028646575.1 Pseudocheirus occidentalis | reverse complement strand
GTACTAGGAAGTTAAAAGGGGGGGTGGGGATGGGGAATAGGTGTCATGGAGGCCCAATCTGGAACAAATAATGAGGAAGTCTCCCATATCAAACCCAGGGTCACTGGTTGTCCAAAATTCTTATGGGAGGGAGATGAATGTGATGACCAGAGAGTAGGTAACTCTATCCATCACTCTTTTGAAATCTATATCCCAGGATCATTGATGTCTCCAAAAAACTATTGCCTGTCCATCATGAAGGCTTATGTGAAACAAACACTGTACAGCAGTGATGTCAAGTTCAAACAGAAATTGGGGGGGGGCATAAAACTGTGTGAGAGGATCCCTGAGGGCTGCATACTGATTGTTTTAAAAGTATCTATGTTTTATTATATTTTTATTTATTTTGTTGAATCTTTCCAAATTACATTTCCTCTCCAATTACATTTTAATCTGGTTTAGGCCACACAAAGGAATGTTGTAGGCCCTATACCTCCTGGGGCAGTCTGGTTGACACCTATGTTGTATAGCCCAGAAAGCTGAGAGCTACACCAGGCTTCTGGTAACTAATCAATAGCCTGGTTATCTTAAGTATTAAGATTATGAGTATGTGTTTTCAATTCAGATTTAGATCCTGGATTGAAGAATATACAGACACACACAAACACACACACAAACACACACACACACGCATGAGCACATGTTTATATGTGTAATATAATGCAGTAGTCAGAGACCTGGCTACAGAGTTAGAAAGACATGGCTTCATATCTTTCCTCTGACATATACTGACTGTGAGACCTTGGGCAAATTATTCAACCTCTCTCGACCTCAGGCAACTTCCTAAGACTTCCTATAAATGGCAGAGAACGGACAACTCTGAAATAGCAGAGGGAGCTCCTTACACCAGTGAACACAGGACTAGAGCACTGCTATGATTTCGTTGCTGTTAGGCACTTCAGGTACAGAAACTCCCTCTGCCAGTATAGATTGCAGCTCATCTCTAATTTAAGAGCAGTAGGGGGCCACAAAACTGCACATAAGGATCCCTGCTGGCTGTATATTGACTTATGAAAATACATATTAACGTGATCTAAATTCTATTGTACTTTTAAAAATTTTGTTGAATATCTTCCAATTACATTTTAATCTGGTTCACACTGGCAGTAACAATTGCAACTCCCCAAATTTAATGTCTATGAGCACTGCTTGAGGCACTGAGAGGTTTGGTGACTTGCTCAGGGTCTCATGGCCAATATGTCAGAGACAGAACTTGAGCTCAGGTCTTCCTGGTATGTTAAGGCCATCCACCATAGCATGCTGCCTCCCTCCTATATGTTTGGCTCTATGTGCACATATATGCACACATATGACAGATGACTATTTCTCTGACTAACTTAAGTATAAAGTGTTCATTTTTAAAATTTGTATTTTCAGAGACTTTTTGTAGGTGTAATTTGATTATGCTCAAGTATCATTAAGGACAGTTCTTGGCAGTTTCCTTTCCTAAAGCTTTTAGGTTGGCTTCAATTGCTCTAATGTCCCTCTGGTGCTCTGGAGTGTAGAAATCCTGAAACACAGTGAAAATCTTCAATAAACATGTCATCTAAATTTTAAGAATATGGACATAGTGATTATCTTGGAATCATTATAAAATAATAAAATAGAATGAAGTGTTTTAAAAATTAAAGCCTTCTCTATGAATGTTAAATTATTATAGAAGTCTTTAGAGAAGCAATAATGAGAAAGAGCGTATCCTTAGGCACAAGTAAGTCATATTGAATTGTGACAAAAATGAGTAAATATTTGACTAATGTGCTATTTTTATTAGACATCTCATCCAAGGGAGCCTTCATTTTTGAGGGAGGATGGAGGAATGCTGAAGACAGAATTTGAAGGTTGCATAATTTAATATATTGTAATAGCACCACTTATTTTAGAGTTACAACTTTTCCATAGTAAAACATCAAAATAGATGTGTCATGTAATAAATAGGAATTATAAATGGAAACATAAAATAAAAGTTCTGAATATTTTTTTTTTAAAGAATAAAGTGCCCAAAGACATAGGCTACCATGAGGAGAGGCAGCACAGAATGTGGAGGAAACAACAAACCACTCGACCATGTGTGAGTCAGGACTACAGTCTAGTGTGAACTCTTCCACCAACTGGTTTGGGGACCTTGGACAGCTCATCTCTGTTTGCATCTCTTTTCCTGTATTCCTCAAATAAGGATATAGAAGGATCTTGAAGAAATGTCTCTTCTGGCTTAGTCATATGAATGTGCATTTCTGAAAGTACTATTCAGAAGCTTGATTTATTTTTTTTAATTACACACCTCCCCACCAACATGATCCACTCCCATCTCCTTTATTTACCCCCATGACTTGCCACATATAAATTATTATTATTATTAACTTAATTATTATTCATTTGGGTTAAACTCATTTTAACACATTGTTATATGGAATAGTAGTTAACATGAATGGAAAGATAAGTGTGGTTTAGAGATAGAGGCTTCCCATGACTCACTTCTCTACTTTTCCCAGGTCTTACTATATTGTATTGAAAAGAGTCCTTTCCTTGGAATCAAAAGACCTGGGTTCAGATTCTACTTTGAACCTCCATAGCTGTGCTATCCTGGGTCAGTCACTTCATACCTTTCTTAGTCTCAGTTTTCTCATCCATAAAATGGGGGTGAAGACACTTTTACTACATAACTGGAAGAGTAGCTACTATCCAGTAGCCCAGCAAAAGCAATCTGTTATTGTTGTTTACATCAAGTTTGGGCAATTCAAGTATATTATATAGATTCAAATGAAAAAATAAACTACACTTAAGCCTATTTTGTTTGTACAGAAAAGCCCAAATGATCCTTTCAGCCCAGCCAGGCTGATTATAGCATTTTAAACCAAATGTCAAAATCCTGAAACCTATGACGAAAAGAAGTAAGTCCTCTCCAGTAATGAAAATTCAAGCAAGTCATTTGCTAGCCTATTTTCAGTGTAATAATCTTACTGAAAAAACAAAATGCATTGCTTTTCTGGAGAAAAAAAGCACAATAGCTACCTCTAACTTTTGTCAAGGCAACACAAAAGCAGGGAGATATTTTGTTTAACACCCCAAATCCACAAATGAATAACAGAAAGTCATTGGTAACCAAGGAAACCAGCACTGAATGGGAGCGTAGCTAGAGCTTGGTTTAAAAGAAAGATAAGGAGAGGCAGGAGAAAAGATAATGTTTTCTAATACAGGTAGGTCAAATCCCAGTGCAACAAAAGATAGTCTATAACAAAAGTATTGTATAATTGTTCAATGAAATAATCTCCAGTCAATTGCTTACAACAAAATTCTGCATAATTCTGTAATTCTCCATAATGAATGTTCACTGCACATCTCTATCCATGCACGTGTAGCTTGTGATGATCCAGAGTAGCTGATGCTTCATTATGCCTATGACTGATCACCCCTGAGAGTGCTCCCTGACGATGCCACCCACAACTGTATATACTGAAGAATTCCCTGCCCAAATCTTTATATGCTTTCTGGAGTCAAACTTGGCATGCTGGGAAGATAATAGTGTGAGTTGCTCCTGTTACTGCTAGGTATACATACCATTATCTGCATTCACAAAAATCTTCACTTAGTCACAAACATTTACTGGATGCCTACTAAGCATTGAGCAGAGATACAAAGGAAAGAGAAGCCTGAAATCCTAGACACAAAGAATCCATAATCTAATGGGAGAAGCAGTGCAGACAGGGGAAAAAATATAGACCTTGTACAACTAAAAAAATGATGAGAAAACTGTATTAAATAAGTTCCTAATGACTTTAACTGCACATATGCCTAAATGTTGTGTGTTGCTGGAGTCTGTGGAGAAATCATGGGTGAGTGCTATTAGACAATGGTTTCCAGATAAGGTGAGTTTTGAGCAGTTTGCTGTGTTTTTTGTTTGTTTTAAGAAGAAAGGATATATTTTGAGAAAAGAACCAAGGAAGGTTGTTGTCCAAGTGAGGAAAAATAGGAAGCGTGAGCTCTCCAAGGTGGGAGAAAATGAGCCACACAGCATTGGGTAGGTTGGGAGTAGGAAATACATTAGCTTGACTAGATAAAAGTCTGATCTAGGGTAGAAGTAACGGAGCAAAAAGGGGCAGCTAGGTGGCGCCATAGTGCACAGAGTGCTAGGCCTGGGATCAGGAAGGCTCATCTTCCTCAGTTCAAATCCAGCCTCAAACACTTAAACTCAACACTTAAACACTCAAACAGCTGTGTGACCCTAGGCAAGTCACTTCACCCTGTTTGCCTCAGTTTCCTCATCTGTAAAATGAGCTGGAGAAGGAAATGGCAAACCACTCCAGTATCTTTGCCAAGAAAACTCCAAATGGGGTCACAAAGACTTGAATATGACTGAAATGAGGAAACAAGAGCTGGGCAGATATAGTGTTTTGACAGAATCAGTTGATAGGATTTTCAGCAAGACAAGTTTTAAAGGGGCAAATGACTAGTAGATAGTGTTGATCTTGAAGTTAGGATGATCTGAGATGAAATCTCTCCTCTGATACTGATTACCTATTCAGGAAAGTCACCTGGTCTCAGTTACCTCCATAACCAAGTAATAAATATTTATTAAGCAGTTGCCAGGTGCTGTCCTACGCACTGGGGTGTATGAAGAAAAAAAAATAATGCAGTCCCTCTTCTCAAGGAACTTACATTTAATCAAAGGAAACAACACGGACATAGATAAGATGGCTAATGTAAATTTAAGGTATTTTTGTTCTTGAGGAGAGTCTTTAGCAGCTGGAGGGATCAGGTCTCACACAGGGGAGATGGTGCTTGAGCTCAACTTCGAAGGAAGCTAAGAGAGAAGACAGAAGGGAGGAGGGAGTGCATTGCATTCCAGGTCTGAGAGGAACAAAATATCTCCAGTATGAAAATCCATAACCTTTTTTTTTTGTGTGATTGCAAACTTTTTGGCAGAATGATGAAACCCAAGAGCCCATTTGCAGAATGTCATTAAATGTAGAAAATAAAAATGTATGCATGAGGAAATGTGGAAAATAAATGTATACACAAGGAAAGTCCATTATTTAAAGTTATTCCCCCCCCGAAAGTTCATGGTTCCCCTGTTATGAAGCCTTGTACTAGTAACTATCTTATAACACTATTACAAAGCTTAAGATATATAATATATATATATAAATAACCTAGCAAAGTTTAAGGCACTTTAGATATCAGTTATTATTGTAGGTTCTAGACCAGGAAGGAATCCCAGAAGATCATCTGATCCAGTTTTCTATCCTCACTTGGGTAAATGACCAAAGAGTTCATTACAGATATTTATGTAGTGTCTTCCTAAATAACTCCAGGGATGGAGATTTAACAGTCTCCCTTGGGAGCCTTACCAAAAAGGATATGAGATTCAAAAGATTACTTACAAACAGCATCCTGCCTAAATCCCCCTTGACTTAGTAATGCATTTGAGTAGATAATTCTTACACTGGCATTATCTAGAAGGAGCAAATTCCCATTGAGATTATAAAAAGAAATTCCCTGGTTAATCTCTGTAAATGAGCAAGGCAATGAAGACAACAGAAGAAAGTAGAGGACAGTTCATGGACCCAGTATCTGCCTTCTTACTCCCATTCTTAAATAATTCAGTTGAGTAAGAAACCTATTAATTAAATAGCATGTGGAGTTACGGTTCTAGGGGAGTTGGAACTGCCTACTTGTTGGTTCTGCAAGTTGTTGCTGCCTTGGAAATGAGTCAGGAATTTCTTGGCATGTAGTGAATGGACAGATCTTAGGTACCACCCTGAAGATTTTTTTTTTTTAATGTGGGGGTTGTCATGCAGGAAGTTGCTCCCAATTAAGTTTAAGTAGTGGGCAAAAACTACTGTCACTAGAGAGTCACCATCGTCCAGCTCCGAATAGGATCTGTTGGCACCAGGTTTGATGGAATGAATCTGGGTCCATGGATTTGGGGGCATGCCAAATTACAAATTAGTTCTGCAGCCACTAGACTAAACTGCAATCTTTTTCTTGGCTAGAAGGAAGAGAGCAGTTTGCAGGTGGACATGCTGAGCTGGGCAAGTTCTAGAGAGACATACAGTGAAAAAAGTTCTGGGTAAGTTTGGAGAAGGTAATGGATCATTTCTAAATATACTTGGGATCAATGCAGAATTCAGACCACATGACACTGAGGCACCATTTACTCTAGCGGATGTTTCTGTCATAAGAAATACTTTAGATATTTGAATGGCAATGAAGGAGAGAGTTTATAAGTAAACTCAAAATAACTTTTAATACCCTTTATGCTTCTTTTTAAAAATCTATTTTAGAGGCAGTTAGGTGGCACAGTGAATAGAACATAGGCCCTGGAGTCAGGAGGACCTGAGTTCAAATGTGACTTCAGACACTTGACACACTTACTAGCTGTGTGACCTTAGGCAAGTCACTTAACCCCAACTGCCTTGCCTTCCCCCCTCCAAAAATAAAAAAATATATTTTATTTTTTAATATGCATATTCATGGTGAATTCTAGAATTTATTTCCTTTCATATTACACTGTGATATATAGTATGGTTTTACTGAAAAAAGACTGAAAACCCTCTAGACTTGATGGCCTCTAAGGTCTTACCTTGCTCTAGATTTATGATCCTATGATCTTTCTCTTGTTTTCCTCTTCAAAATTGCCCTTAATTAGACTTCCATGGCTTGGGAGTTGAGGAGATTGGTGATGGGTATATATAACAAAAATTGATCATCAGCATTTGAGAACCACCTATCAGCAGGGCACTGTGAAGGGGCCCCCCGACTTTGTTTTCTTGAGTTGTCCTATTTTCCAGAGAAGAAATCTCCCCCCCAACCCCAACTAACATATGTGATCTTTTGCAATTGAACTCTATTAAACTCTCAGTGTCCTTAAAGCTGAGTCACCTATGAGCCTGACTCTGGCCAGGCTAACTCAGCCTGATGAACCATTTGTGCAGCTGGGACTTTTCAGATAGCAAAGCCTTCTTACTTGGTTTCATCCATATCCATATCCATATGCATATATGTATATGCACATGTATAAGTATACAGATATACACATCTACCCTAGCCATCCTTCATTTTTCTCATGACTCAATTCCAAAGAATTTCTCTCCTTCCCCTTCCTTCTCCTGCAATTTTCCATTCTTTCTGTATATATAGACATGTATATACGTGTGTGTGATGGTCTTCTTCGAGAATGAAGGACAAACAACAACGACAGTGGTAACTTCTTATACAAAGTACAAAGACACTTGCCCTACAGGCAGAACCTTGGGTATTATATATATACACACAACATTCCATTTCTGCCTCTTCCCTTAAGAGGAATCTCAGGGACCATTTACTTCATGAAACCTTGACCAGTCCCACTTACTGCCAGTGCCCTCCTTCTCATACTGACTTATATTTAACTACTCTGAATACATTTATATTACAGTCATATTTAATGTTGTATGAACGTTTTCATGTACTTATTGCACTCCATCGCAACATGAGATTGTGGTAAGTAGGAGATGTTTCTTTTCTTTTGCACTTGTATTTTCAGTTCCTGGTACACTCCCTGGCAAATAGAAGACACTTAACCATTACTTGTTGGTTGATTGAATGGTCTGCCAAAAAAAAGTCAGTCTCTCACGATAGCCTTTCAAATATTTTTGGACCTTGATCATCTTCAAGCCTCATCTTCTCTGTCTGTAATGTCACCATTGTCAGTTCTGGAATACTGTCCATAGTCCAAATCTGTTAGGCTGTACATTTATTAGGCATCTACAATGGGCCCGATACTGTGCTAAATGCACAAAGGAAGGCAAAAGCCAGTTCCTGCTCCCAAGGACCTTGGAATCTAATAGGGGATATAATATGAAAATAACTAGGAACAAACAAGCTACTCACAGAATAAATTGGAAATAATTGACAGATGAAAGGCACTAGAATTAAGAGAAATTGGGAAACACTTTCTTCTGGAGGTGAAATTTTAGTTGGAACTCGAAGGCAAAGAGATCAAGAAGCAGAGATGGGGAGGCAGAGATGTCCATGCATGATGGACAGCAAGGGAAAATGAGCAGAGTTGGGAGATGGGGGTCTTGTCTAAGGAACAGCAAGGTGGCTGGTCTCCTAGACTGAGAGTAGATAGGAGTGGGGAGAGAGGCAGCAAGGAGAGGTTGAACTACGAAGATTGGAAAGGTGGTGCATGGGCTAAGGCTTTGAATACCAAATAGAGGATTTTATATTTGATCCTGAAGGTGATAGGCAGCTACTAGAGTTTATGAAATGGGGGGTGACCTAGAGGGCCACATGTGGCCTCAAGGCCACAGGTTCCCCATTCCTGGCCATTTCCCTCTCATTTTTCCAATGAGGAAACTGAGGCAAACAGGATTAAGTGACTTGCCCAAGGTCACACACCTATTAAGTGTTTGAGGCCAGCTTTGATCTCAGGAAAATAAGTCTTCTTGATTCTAGGCCCAGCACTCTATGCACTGTGCTACCTAACTGCCACAGGAAGCTATATCTGCTTGCAATAGCTACATACCTTTGTTGAGCTCAAATTCACTGGATCGTAATTTCTATAATTCATTTTTCTTCTTTTTGAAATTGAGTAAGATTTATCTTTCTCCTCTTCTCTGAAATCTTTTTGGTTCTATATGGAATTCTGGTTCTCTAAGGAATCCCAAAATTCCTTGATGTGACTCTGTGACTATATCCACAAGTTCTTTCAATGAACTGGAATTCAATCATCTAGGCCACTTTTTTTTTAAACTTATTGTTTAGAGAAAAAATGAAGTTAAAGTAAGATTTGAGTAGTTCAGCAGTTACCTAAAATTCAAATCCTCCCACAGAGATCCTTAGTAACTGTGTGTCCTTGTCCAAACAACTTGGCCACTCTGTGCTTCAGTTTACTCATTTGTAGAAGGGGAATTGGACTTGGCTTTCAAGGTTCCTCTCAGTCCTAAATTTACTTTCCTAGTTCTGCTGTCTGATTTATCTGTTAACAGTATATGATTTTCTACAAGTCAGGAGGCCATCCTTTTCTTGATCTTTTACTCTGAAATTTCTAAAAGTACTCCCCCTTTTAAAAGATTTTTCATAAGCTACAGCTGACACTATTTGAATATTTCTTTTGTATGTATATGCTTCTATAATATGAACTAATTGTTGAGATCTGTGGGCAGCCACATTGGCCTCCCCCTTTTTTCTTCTGCATCAAGTTAGTTCCTAACTTTTATTGCCAAATTTTTGTTTCTGAGGGAATTCTATTCTTTTAAAGATAGTTATCTTCATGCTTATTCTTTCTACATCCTGCTCATAGTCAATGACATTGGGTTAACCTTAAAACTATATATGTGAATGTTTTCCTTCTTCACCCTCACATTTCAACCTAAGAAACTCTCATTCATCAGACTGGCAAGCCTGCTGCCCACATACTTTTCCTCATTATTCATGAGATTTTCCTTACCATTCTGTCATTTATAGCCATAATTCAGAAATGGTATTCTATTCCTCATTTCTCATCAATGTAACTAGCTGCCCACTTCCTAAATTGGTCTTTACTTTCCATTGTTATGACCTTCTACTGAGAGTAGTTGAAAGCACTTACTTATGTTCTCAAGTCCTTCACTTTTCCTACCCAGAGTTTCAAAGTCATTGGAGACACATTCAAGCTTTCTCCATTTATTTTCAGGAGAATGAACATTAAGTGGATGGTAGGTAGATGCGTTCACTATCAGTCATATCTTTTTTACATCCTTCAGCAAGAAGGAATACAGCCAGGTCTTGCTTGCTGCAGGTGGACTGTTCTGCAGACATCCCACTCCCCTTGCAGCGGTCTGTGTGACTCCACCCCCTTGGGGGTCTCTTTGGACCCCAGAAGCCAAGGGGCTTCAGTGCCTGTAGAGAAGGATGCCTGGTATAGCAAGGCTCAAATACCACTGTCTATAAGAGGTCTTTTCTGGTCTCTTTCCCTCTCCCTTCTCCCCAATTGCTTGAGACTTCTATCTACTTTGTCTCTTGAATATGCTTATTTATATAATGTTGTCCACTCCCATTAGAATAAAAATTTCTTGGGGACAGGGACCATATTTCCTCTTCTTTAAGTCACTAGTGCTTATCATGGTGCCTGGAATTTACAAAGTGATTACAAAATATTTAAATACTGTTGACCAGTTGACTGACTGGGTTTCCCTTTTTCCCTTGCATCATATTTTTCCAATTATCCATGTCTTTTTTTAAAGATACGTTCCTCCTTTAGACAGTAAATTCTTTGAGAGCGGGGACTGTCTTTTGCCTCCTTTTGTAACCTTAGAGCTTAGCATGGTGCCTAGTATGTGGTAGATGCTTAATAAATATTGACCGATTGATTAAATAATCTCTAGCTTCTTATCAATGCTTTCTAACCCTCTCTTCCAGCTCTCCTTAGACACTGTCATGGAATATTTATTCATTCCTATATAAATACTATTCCTCCTCCCTATTAAGGCAGAAGCACCATTAATTTGGTGCTTCATAAAATATGTGCTCTTGCAATGTAACCTAGGGATGAGAGTACTACTCTTTAAGGTATAAACCTGGGTTCCAATTCTAGTTGTGATACTTTAAAGTCATATTGTTTTGTTTTTCAGTTAGGTTGGTTGTTTTTGACTCTCCATTTGGGATTTTCTTGGCAAACATAATGGACTGCTTTATTTAAAACCATAGGATTCTAGCAAATCACTTTAATTCTGTACCTCATTTTCCTTTCTATAAAATGGGAATAATGATACTTTTACTGCCCATTATGGGGAGTTCTATAAACTTTATTTTTAAAATTAAATTAATTTTTTCAGTGAACAAAGATTGATTTTTTTCTCACTCCCACTTTACAAACTTCAAGTTGCAATATAAAAGTGAGTTATTATTGTTCTTTGCTGCTATAGGTGTATTTGTATTTTCTCCCCGCAACAAGATTATATACCCTTAAATATAGCCATCCATATGAACCTACGGGCAGGGATCATATCTTATGTGCCTTCTTTTGTTCATCCTTTATAAACAAAAACATTGCTAGTTTTAGTGGGGAGGGTCTTCACATTAGCTGGGCCTCAAATTTCTGCACAGAGATCCAACTTTATCACATTGTTGGTGTTTTTGTTCCTGTGAAAAATTTCTTTTAAAATTATGAACTTTACATTACAAACATCAAAGATCAAGACTGCTTCTATTTATGAAAACCAGAAAAATAGAATGATAAATATTAGACTAGATCTTTATATTATACACAACTTGTTTTTTTTAAAGCCTATATTGACTTTAACATGGTAACAACCACATTGCCCCTGCCTGTTTTTGCACTCCTTGTGAACTTCCTTCCATACATTATTAAATATTTCATTGACCTCTCCTCTTTTTTTACTTTTGAATTGCTAACACTTCATACCCTCCTTCACTCCACAATTTTCCACACACACCCTAAAATGACAACATGATCCTTATCATCTGTTGCCAACTGCAAAGCCATTACAGAGTAGGTGTTGCACAGCCATTCTCTCTTAAGGAGTTTTATTCCCAAGAGCATCTTGGCTCTACACATCTTGTAATTTACTCTTTACATTTATCCATGTTTTAAAATCACTTCAGAAATATTATCAGCTGAATGGCAAAGAACATCAAATCTTGATTTGACACACCTGCCAGTCTGAGAGTCATAGTTAGTTAATATTTTCATCTTTTGGAGGTGGGGAAACTTCATGTTGCTAGGCTGTTTGGTAGGCAAAAAGCTTCTGCATGGGGTCCTTTAAACCATGGTCTTATTTTCTCCTTTTAAGAATCCCATAATAGGTCTTCATTAGTGCCCTTGGCTGAAGTTCCCCTTCAATCTTGACCCCATGAAGCGTTATTTGCATGAGCCCAATCTGAGGGTGGCTGCATTCCAATCCAAGATCAGCATTGGCCAGGTGCCCCCTCTGCCATATGTAATTTTGTAAGAGGGTTTACAATACCTTTAGCAGGAATATTGCTAAAGAATTACAAATGTGATTCTTACTATCAAATATTAATTCTTAGGAGACTCCCTTCTATAAAATACATCTCTCAGCCTTAAAGTTACATACTAGTGGGTTCTAAAAATACCTAGGCCATTTGAGGGAATCATTAGTCAGTCATGGATGCATAGCTAGTTTTTCCCCCTAACTTTGTCTACCCAAATAGTTTAGTGGGAGAACACTAGTTGGAGAGGCAGAGGAGCTGAATTCCAATTCTGGCTTCAGTGCTTACTACCCATTACGCTTTTGGACTAGTTACTTAATCTCTATGGCTTTCATTTCCTCAAATTTAAAATGAGAGGACCAGGCTAGATAAATGTCAAGCTCTCCTCAAGCTTTAATTCCTATAAACTCTTTCATGGGAAGGGCCATGCCTTTAGTGTCATTTGCATCTTCCCAAGGGGCATACTACAGCCTTCCTCACAAAAGAGATAGTCAGGAATGTCAACTGAGAGAAAATGGGAGACATTTATGTATCACGGAAGCATAGCCTTCAGCTAGGAAATTTTCTCTTTGCGTAAGATAGAATCTTAATAAAGCTGCCCCCAGTCCCAATATTCTAACTTCATTATGGGCCTGGCCCCACTGAACAACAGGCCCACTGCACCTACTTAGCCATCCCCACCTCTGCCACAATGTCCTAACTTCTTCATATATGCCTCACTGCTCACTGGAACAACAAGTGTGTCCCTGAACTCTTAGTTCCCACAGAAAATGTAGGTGTGTCCATGTGATGGGAACCTAGCTACTGCCTCTACCTGGTTACTGCTCCCAAACCCATTCCCACAGAAATAGGTGTGTTCTTGTATTCAATCAAAGTCACATCATCCATCTTGACTAGACAGGACCACAATAGCTAGCCAGTTGGAGGGCAGAATGACCATAATGTTTAACCACCAAACCATAGATGGGACCCCTCCTACATTACCTAATCGCTTAATAAACTCCTCCTGCCTTTTTTAGTATTAATGATATTCCTCTATTCTATGTAAATTTCTGTTATGTAATTACATCTTTACCCTATAAAAATCCATCTTGCTTTCTCTAAAGTTACTGGCTCCTCTTAGCCAATTCTTAGTGGGAATTTACTTGGCATATCTCAATTTAAGGGACTTTGGGGATTATTCCAACAACTCAATGTGTTCATCAGGTCAGTGATCAATTTCTACCTTTCCCCCTTAGTTTTGAGTGTTGTTCAGTTGTTTTTCAGCCATGTCTGACTCACGATCCTATTTGAGGTTTTCTTGGCAGAGATACCTGAGTGTTTGCCATTTCCTTCTCCAGCTCATTTTACAGATGAAGAAACCAAGGCAAACAAAGTTAAGTGACTTGCTCAGGGTCACATGTCTGAGACGAGATTTGAAGTCAGGAAGATGAATCTTCCTGACACCAGACCTGGCATTGTCTCCACTGTGCCACCCAGCTGCCCATTCTGAGTGTAAATTAGCAATTATCAATTGATGATTGATACAGCTGAATATTTCTCTTGGAATGTAAGAGTAGCAGCAGATGGAAAGTGAGAAGTGTTTTCTCCTGGCGGCCATATGTATGTGTGCACAAAGTTCTACAGGGATTTTAAGAAGAAAAACCCTCTGGATTTTGTAAATATGACAGCATTATCATTTGGTATCGTTTGGCTATTCTAATAATAGAGATTCTTTGGAGTAATAATAGTCGTTCTACTTCTTTGTTCACCATTGGAGGCTTACATTTGAGAATTCAATTCAATTCCACAAACATTCATTAAAAACCAAGAGGTGCAAGGCACTGTGCTTTTTATCTATGGCTACAAAGACAAACGCAAAAGAGTTCCACTTCTCAAGGAACACACATTTTAGTGACTTTCTCTGAGGTTAATTCTAGCCATGTTTTGATTACTGAGATAGAAAAAGTCTGACTGACTTAGTGATGGCATTAAGACTGCATCTCTAAGATGATTCCCCAAATCAGCTCACTAGAAGCCTTCCTCAGAATCCAAATATCATAGACTTTTAGAATCTATTTCACTTTAATTAGAAGGCATGCAATGCCAATTATTAATTGATCTCATAGCTACCTCTTGTGAGATGAGTTGGCATCTTGGAGATGACTCGTTGTAGGGAAGTCCTGGGAATCTATGCTAACAAACCCAGCCAAAAAATTAACAAGTCAAAGAGAGCAACAATTCATGGTCCTTTCTAGACACCTGAAGAGACTGAATTCAGAATGATAGCCCCATTTCTTCCATAATATCTTGAAGACTGGTTGAGTATTACCCATTGGCCTCTCATCAGATTTCACTTAGCCAAATGCCCAGATTCCTCCATGGGGTGAGCTTATTTAATTATCATTTTCCTTTAGGTACATAAGAATTTTACCTTGCTATAACATTTCTCGCATATTTCAGTTTCCTTTAGCTCATTGGATCACAGCTTTAGAACCTAAAGGGATGTCAGAGGTGATCTAGTCCAATCTCCTCATTTTGTAAATAAGAAAATCAAGGATCAAAGAAATGAAATGACATAAGGTTATGCTATTTCCTTTGTTCTGTTTTTGATAGATGAAAAGGGAATTTTTCAGGAGGAGGACTCAGGATTATTCCCTAACTTTTGGCCCCCTTAAATATGAAGGGGAATTCTGCAGAAGAACATGCTGACTTCTTACTGAGTCATTTATTTGGGTTCATCTAGGTCAGCTGATATCTGTTTAACTTTTCTTGTCTGAAAGTGTCTCAATTTGTTGAATACATGAAGAAATAAGTGAAGGATTTCCTATCCCAACTATTTTTTTTTTTAACACTTTTGCCCATGGCATCATTGAATTCATCTACAATTCTTCTCTAATAAGGAAGTGTGGGAAGGAGCAGCTAGGTGGTGCAGTGGATAGAGCACTGGGTTCTGGAATCAGGAAGACTCATTCTTATGAGTTCAAATCCAGCCTCAGACTCTTACTTGCTGTGTGACCGTAGTCAAGATGCTTACTCCTATTTGCCTCTGTTCCTCATAAGTAAATCGAGCTGGAGAAGGAAATGGCAAACCCCCTTCAGTATCTTTGCCAAGAAAACCCAAATGGGACCATGTAGAATTAAACATGACTGAAATGACTCAACAACACATTTTCACTGTCTTGCACTCTTCCATTTCTACTAAAGAAAGATGACTTTGGTGTCACTCCCCACAGTGCCAATCTCAGAAGAAAAGGATACCCCAGCGCAGGGCCAATCTAATATATAGAACTGAATTGTAAAATCAAGGAACTGGAAAGAGGACAAACATGTAGAAATAATGTAATCCAGCCTCTCTTTGAAGAAGCATGAGTTCTAACAGACTAGGAACCTTGAATGTCATTCATAGCACACCCTTGAGTCTATAGGGGATTTCAAGGGCTTTTGGAAATTATGAATAAACCAAGGTAAGAAGTTCAAGTTAAAGGAGACAAAACCTACCCATTCCGGTCCACAGGAACCCCAAGCATTTTTTTCTACTTGTATTCTACTAGGTTTAGAGAAAGAGTCAAGTGAAAATCCTGGCTCAGATAGTTCCTGTCTATGTGATTTGGCAAGTTAGGTGACTTTTCTAGGCCTCAATTTTCCCATTCATACAATGAAAGTGATACATTAGATGGTTTCTAAGGGTCCCTTCCTGGGGGCAAGGAATAAAGAACCATAATTGACATATGCCTCATTAGTTTTACTTGAAGATAAATAAACTGGATTTCATTTGTCTAAATAAGAAGAAGCAAATTGTTTAGTCTATGCCTAGGGTTTCTAAACTGTTACCCAACATTCCCAAGTGTTCTTTCACTCCAAAAAAGAAGGGCTAGGGATGTGTAGGAAATATGATCCCATGAGAGTGTATCTGATCTAAACCCTGTTTGAAACCCAAATTGCAGCTCTTCAAATGCCAATGGTGACAGTAAGAGTAGTATACTCTGCCTGCTTGATAAATGAACCGGCATATAGATTAGATAATGAAACATTCTATGATGTTCTGGTAACTTAATACATGGATCATTGGATTATACTGTGAGTTCTCCTTTTCTTATGTCTTAATAAGTCTGACTTAAATCTCTAGTAGCCCACCCTATTTTTACAGATGGTCTATGAACTGAGGCATTGTTGATTGTGGAGAGCCCAAGATTAGGAATCATGAGTAATACCATGACAATCAAAGCTAAATGTAGTAATGAAAGTAGCAAAATTTAATTCAAATGATAGAAAAGCTAAGTGAAGGGGGACCTGTGCTTTTAAAAGCAAGTCAGGCCCTGATAATATTGTTGTAGCCATTGTAGAGCTGGCCAGTCTTGTAGCTCCCAGCATCATGGGTTTGATCTGGCTGGAAGCAGTACTTTAAAAAAAAGAAAGAAAGAAAAAAAGAAAGAAATTGAGCTCTTTGTCTGTGAATTTCCTCAGTAATTGGATTTTGCACAATGGGTGTCACCTAATCAATGGTGTTTAGCACTTGGATCTTATAAAACACATAAGGACAAATAAGGGATGTTTTTCTCATTGTCCTTGTCTGTCACACACATTCTCTTTCTCTGAGCTCTCCTCCACCAGGGTAATGATAACTTGTGGGAGAGTGTTCCCCATGTTCTCATGGGGGGAGATTTTTGTTGCTATTGTAATTACTATGGCAGTTAGGTGCTATAGCAGACAGAGCTCTGGACCTGTAGTCATGAAGACTCATCTTCCTAAGTTCAAGTCCAGCCTCAGACACTTACTATCTGTGTGAATCTCAGCAAGTCACTTTACTGTATTTGCCTGTTTCCTTATCTGGAAAATGAGCTGGAGAAGGAAATGGAAAGCCACTCCAGTCTTTGCCAAGAAAACTCCAAATAAGGTCATGAAGAGTCAGACATGGCTGAACAACACCACCACCACCAATTGTCTGTCTTTTGTTTTAAACAGATAGGTCTTCTGGCTTCCTGGTTAGAACTTATGACCTATGGTTATGAGTGAATGATGACCCCCAGAATGCCTTGATTTTGGAATATCTTTTAAAAAAGGCAATGCTATGGCAGGCTAAATTGACTGAGGCAAAATATCTAGAATGAGACAGGCAACAACAGGCCTGGAATAGGGAAGACTTGAGTTCAGCTCTGGCTTTAGACGCTTACTTATTAGCTATGCAATGTTGGACAAATCTCTTAACCGCTGTTTGCTCCAATTTCCTCATGTAAAAAATTGGAATAATCGTAGCACCTCTCTCCCAGGATTGCTCTGAGGACCAAATGAGATAATTATCTGAAAGCACATAGCCCGGTGCTAGGCACGCAGTCAGCAGTATACATACACTAGCTTTTGTTATTATTACTGTTATGAAGATGGAAGTAAAGTAGGTCAGGCCACTTTTAGAGTACTGCATTCTATCATGGTCATCACATTTTAGGAAGCACATAAACAAAGTTGGTCGATCATGTTTAGAAGAGGGTGATAAGGGTGAGAAGCCTGTAGAATGTTGCAGGCACAGACTGTTTGAGGTAATTAGACCATGTTGAGCCAGGAGAAGATGCTATTTTTAAGCATTTGTAGGGTTGTCATATAGAAAAGAGATTAGCTTTGTTCTGCTTGTTCTCAAAGGGCAGACCTACAGGAAAAAGGCAGAAGTTGTAAAGACACGGATTTAGGTTTGATGTAAGAAAAACCTCCTAACAATTAAGACTAACCCAAAGTGCATTTGGTTTCCTTGTGAGGCAGTGGATTTCCTTTCAATGGTGTCTTCAAGCAGAGTCAGCATGGCTACTTGTTGGATATGTTGTAGAAAGGACTTTTGGTGTGGTAAATAACTATGTAGAACTAAATGAAATAAGAGATTTCTTTTAGTTCTTAGACTTTATGATTTAAATTGCCTACTTATTTTGAATTTTGCCCTAAGTAATCAATGGTCTGATAGCACATGAACAACTAACTCCCCTATTGGTATCCTGTTATATATTCTCCATTAAGAAAGGGCAAATTTCATATTTTATGTTGTAGCAGAATAAACTTACCACACCCAGAGCTATTTAGCACAATTTTTCAAGAAGTCATTCATAATGTATAGTTCAATTTCTTGGTTCTGAACTATACTTTTCAACATAATGCCTATTTCCAGTTCTGAGTCATTGACCATCTAACCTTATTTTAATTTAGAATCTGGTGGATCTATTCAAGTTCTTCATAGCATTTTTCTATTTTGTCACAAATATTGGCATGCAATTTACAATTATCTCCTTGGTATTTTGTTTGCTCGTGCTAATCTTAAATATTCCAAGGAAAAAGCCATGAGAAGATGCTTCTCAGTTCCCTTTGGTGAATGATGAAACCAACTCAACCAAGTCCTTTGTTTCTGGGGAAAACTTGTGGCCTGACCTTCAGATTAGTGATGACTTCTTTATATCTCCAGATTCCATTTACAACAAGATAAAAGACATTCAATTCAACAATCCAAATACTTCTAAAGCACCTGTCCTATGTAGAGTGCAATTATAGGCTTTGAAGAAGATGTAAAGTTTAGGTAAGACACAGTTCCTGCTCTTATAGATCTTACAATGCTGGATATGATTCAGTTCCTCCAGTATTGTGACAACTTGTCAGGCAATAGGTGGGCAGGGGGGTAGGGAGTTTCCCAAAACTGGGGACTATTTTACGATTTGTTGTGTCTGTTAATCAACTGTTTGAAGATAAGCTTTTCTGTCTTTATCTACACTAATTTATAGACCATAAATGCATGGTTTGTAGCCAGGAATACATTCAAAAGCTTTTCAGAGCTTGGATTCTATGAACGTAGCTTTTGAGAACCCAGTGTCACCTTTATATCATGATGTGGCACTTAGAGAAAGACTTTGAGGGAGGTCTATAAATAATAAGCCAGTAGATTCAATGTTCTCTGCTATGCCCTAACCACCATCACACCCCTGAAAAGTATACTTAGTGACTAATGACTTGGATTATAAACATTAGCTAGCAAATTTCCCTCTAATTATGTCTACGTTTAATTAGAATAATCATAATTTGCACATGTCCGTTTAATAATTTGCTTTAGTGCTTTTTGCTATGCATTAAAAGCATGCTTGGAGAGGCTTATCATTTGCAACATTTTTCTTATGGAGACTTAAAAAAAATCTTTGCTCCCAGTGGAAACTAAGTAGCTCACACGCCAAGAGCTCAGGCCTACTATTTCCATGTAGTTGTGTTTCTAGTAGTTATTTCTCAAGTGAATAAAAGCTGCTATTTCATAGCTTTGGGGGAGTTTGCAGACCTGCAATACTATTTTATTTTCACTTGTGATGATGATGATGATGATGGTGGTGATCACTTAAAGAATGTCAATGACACATGGGGTATTAGAACACAGTTCTGACTTTCCTGCCTGAAACAGAATTTGAACGATCTGAGCAGTCAAAGTGAGATCTAAATTGATGTTAAGGAATGCCATAAAATACGGATTTGTAAAGAGCCAGCTCCTTGGCAGGAGTTCCTGCTGGAGCACTTATCCTACTGCTTCTCTATGTGTCTTCTTAGTTAATGACTAAAGTTTAAAATAGGATGGTAAAGGGCAACAGATCAGGGAAGTCCACTTTTAGAAAACCTGATAGACAAATATGTGACTTTCATAGGACCAAAAGGAACACAGATTTAGAGTCAGAAGTAAGCTTAAAGGTGATTGAGGTCACCCTTTTATAGATGAAGAAAGTTTAGGCCCATTTATAACAGAGATAAATAGAAGATCGGCTGTGTGTTGATCAGTGACAGGCCAGCTATATCTTGAAGATTTCCCTGGGGTCTGCCAGGACATGATCTGACAGTACTGAGTTCAGAGCTAGTTTGTTACCAAGGGGAGAGAATCAGAAAGTAATGGGGAGTCAAGATAGTGAACTGGTAAGGTAAGTTTAAGAATAATCACTTGGAAATTTGATCCAGGATATAAGGCATGGAGGAGCCAGAGAATAACAGGATTGAAAGATACAGATGAAAACTTGCACTGACTGGTAAGAATGTAAAAGCATTAGTGAAAGCTTAATAAATGAAAGCATATTGACTGGCTGACTGCAAGTGTAAGGGTTACTCACTCTCTCCTATGAAGATGAAAAAAACTGAAGCTAAGAAGTTGAGTGATTTGTCCAACTCATACCCAGTTAGAATTCGGACCTGAACCCAGATCTTTTAACTCCCAGCCTAAAGCCTTTCCATTCTATGATAATGGCATAGGTAGGATGAAGAAAACAACTGTTTCAACACAAAGAAGTAATTTATCTTTCATCTGGAAATTCTCTTGTTTATGTACCTTGGTTTAAGTAGTCTAAGGTAGGGAGATTTAAAAGAGAAAAATGCATTTTAATTGCTTTTGTGAGACTTTTAGTGATCTGTGATTGAAGTGGAGTAGATACTTCTTTCACCAAAGTAAAGTGGAACTCCTTCCTCCACGGCTTTTCATCCTTTGCATTCTGTGGTTCATGTTGATACCCCTGGACTACTGGAAGTGCCCACTTGTTGCTTCTCTTTTTTGATATGTGGGCAGCTCATAACTTTTTATAGACATACATATCCTGGATGATAATTTTCAATCTACGTGTTGCATGCAAATTGTTGCTAGTGAAGCTGCAACCTGTTCATACCAACCAGGTGTCTTTCCATTAACCTTAAAGCACTTGGAGTTTTAATCATTTTGCAATCATTGTGTTCTGTGTTTTACAATTATGTAGCATCACTAAGAGAATGTTGATTTTCAAAGAAATTATCTTTCCCATCGGTAGGCAGTTTGGGAACAAAGCATCTTCTCAAATGTAGTCCAGTCCAACTTCTCCTACCACTTGATTTCATTCCCAGTTCAATATTCATGTGCAGCATTTCTCTAAGACTAACTTAAATGGCTGCCCAACCAAGTACATGCCCCAATCTAGGCAATACATGGTTTTTGATCCACTTGGGCTTTTGAGTGTGGATGTTAGATCAGTCTCCTTGTTCACTGTGATTTCATGAAGAGGTAATTGATGCAAAAGTCATCCAAAAATATGAATATGTAGAAAAACCTCCTCATCAATAAATAAGCCCAATTAATTTGAGAGTGTCATTGAATAAAACCAAGGACAATGAACAGAGAAGTGAAATGGATCTATTCAACAGCATTACATTTGGACATTACAAACTTTGTTCCTGATGTTCTTTGTATTAGGGGCTCTTGAGAAATGGAAACAGGAAGAGCAGCTGGACCCTACTTTGTATACAGAGAAGAAATTCAAATTGTAGGTGATGTAACTTTAAAAGCTCCTCAAAGAATTAAAATTTAATTAAATACAGATTTTACACCATGGTTAAGACTGTTTAATATTTATGGGAAAGCTTTTTGTGTCTGTTTGAATACATATCTGTTTCTATTTTCCAGGTGCATGAGTCACAATATTTAGCTTAAAGTAAAATTTAGTTAATTCACAATAAAATACATGCCAAATGACATTTTTTATAAATGATCTTTTGGAGGGATGTGTTTGGCAAGCACTGGAGGCTTTTTCAATCATGAGACCCATCCATCCACATCAGCTATTCAGTATTTGCTATAGAACAAGGACTATTTTTTTCATTGCTCCTATTTCAAACTCTAATGTTATTTATTAAGAACTATATTGTGTGGATTACCACTTACACATGGTCCATTTTTGTCCTTATTTCTTTTTCTCTTAAAAAGAAAAAAGAACAATAAGGAGAATGGAGAGTAAGATATTGAAAAATTTGACAGCTGGGCAAATAATGCTTTTTGAATCAAACTGAAACATGTCTCAAAAAGAGCTAGACAAATCTATCGCAAGGACAAGAACAAGATAAAAATTATCTCTCAAAATAGACAGACACTAGCCTTTTTAGGAGAGGACTCACAACAATAGACTCAGAAATTAGTTGAGTTCTTCTCTAGTTTAAAGTGATTTAGATTCTAGAGTAAGCGAAATTTCCACATGTCAAGGCACATGGAAGGATGGGTGTAGTGCAGGTAGGAAAAACAAAACCAAGCAAAACCAAACAACTCCCTCCAAGCCTTGGAGAGTTGTACTTAACTTTTAGGTGAAAGACAATTAATATTCAATAAGAGATAAGTGGAGGGGGGAGAAAGTGATGGTCCCTGACCAGAGAAAGCAACCCTAAGGTGATGGGATCCTTGCCTTGGAGCAAAGGATGCACCAAATGGAGAAAGGAGCAATGGAAACAGAAGTAGGGGCAAAAGAGAATCCAAATACAAACTTTACCATCTAACAATTATTTTTTTCTCAGCTGAGTAATGTTAAGTGCAAAAGCTGCTATTACTCCCTGATGGTTATTTCTATTATTCAGTACACATAGGAGAGGGGCAGCAGCCCTGGTTGATAAAACAGTATGGTGCACTAAGGTTGTCTTGCTGAAGCATACTCAACAGGAGTTACTGTGATAGCCAGATACTTTCGATTAGTTTTCCAATGGTGGAGTAAATTAGTGCAAATTAGTCCAATTCAGCAGACATTTATTAAATGCCTAATATGTGGTAGTTAGTCATGACACAGACTCCAATTTTATGAAGCTTACAATCTAATGGGGAGAAATTATATATAATCAAAGAATTGCAAAGAAAAGAAAATAATGAGTACAAAAGAGAGATGTAGTCAAATTGCCTTGAGAAATTTCAAGAGTTAGAGAACTTTAACCTGGGTAGTGGTGATATTATGGAAAACTTAACAGAATATTTTGATTGAATCTTGTAGGAAATGAGGGACTTTAGCAGATGGAAATGAAAGGTAACTCATTCCATGTATGTGGACAAGGAAAAACAAAGGCATAGAGATGGGAGGGTTCAGAGTGAGAAAAGGCAACCAGGTATTTTATTTTGTCTAGGATGTAGAATGCACAATGGAGAGTCAAACAAGACAAGGTTGGAGAAACAGGATCATAGAATCACAGATCTAGAATGAAAAAAGAATTTCAGAGGACATCCAGTCTGTTCCCTTCATTCCACAAATGAAGAATTGAGGGGCTAAGAAGGATAAGTGGCAGCATGGTGAAAGTGATAGAATCAGGAAGTCCTGAGTTTGAATTCTGCCTCGGACACTTACTATGTGTGCCTAGAAAGTTAACCCTTCTTAGCATCAGTTTCCTCATCTATAAAATGAAGATAATAATGGCAGTTATCTCACAGGGTTGCAATGAGGATTAAATGAGGTACTTTGCACTTTGCAAACCATAAAGCATTATATGTGTTAGTTACTATTATTATTAATAATAATACTGTCAGGGACTTGTCCAAGGTCACACTGATAGTAAATCTCAACCTGGACACTTACAGGGTTGTAATGAGGATTAAATTAAATGCTATATGTAAGGCCTTTTGAAAACCATAAAGGATTATATGTGCTAGTTACTATTATTATTAATAATTATACTGTCAGGGACTTGTCCAAGGTTACACTGATAGTAAATCTCAACCTGGACACTTACAGGGTTGTAATGAGGATTAAATGCAATGTTATATGTAAAGCATTTTGAAAACCATAAAGAATTATATGTGTTAGTTACTATTATTATTAATAATAATACTATAAGTGACCTGCCCAAAGTCACACCTATAGCAAATTTTGCCTGGACATTTACAGGGTTGTAATGAGGAGTAAATGAGATATTGTGTATTAAAGCACTTTGTATATATGTAAAGCATTATATGTGTTAGATAATAACGACAACAATAATAATATTGGAAATGACTTGCCCAAGGTCTCACGTGTAGTAAATATCAGAGGTAGCTATTGAACTCAGATCCTCCATATCTAGGGCCAGCGTTCTTTCTGCTGTATCTCAGAAGGTCTTAAATGCCTTGGATCAGCGGCTAACTTTTTTTATTTTTACAAACTTGTTATCTGGTCATTTTTTAGTCGTATTTGACTCCTTGTGATCCCTTTTTAGGATTTGCTTGGCAAAGATACTGGAGTGTTTTACCATTTCCTTCTTCAAGTCATTTTACAGATGAGGAAACTGAGGCACACAGGGTAAGGGGTATGCCTAGGGTAAAGCAGCTAGTGAGTATCTGAAGTCAGATTTAAACTCAGGTCTTCTTGAGTCCAAGCCTGGTGCTCTGTACAATACGGCACCACCTACTAGCTCTTTTTGTAAACAACCGCCTTCCAACATAAAAGAGTTCACCTTTGGGCAGCTCTTGTTAGAAACCCTCTCCTTACCTCAAGCCGAGATCTGCCCTACTGCTTCTAGCTCTGCCGTCCGGGACCAGACAGAACAAGTGTAACCCCCCTTCCATATAATATTCCATCAAGGTACTTGAAGACAACCTTATCTGCAGTGAGACCCTGGCCACATAACTTCACCCCTCTTAGTTTTCATATCCATAGAAGAAAGGAGCATAGTCTAGTAGAAAGGGCCCTGAATTTGTTGTCCTAGGACTTGGGTTCAGATCTCACCTCTGCCTTCAATAGACCTTGGGCAAGCCTCCTCACCTGTCCCATCCTTAACTGTTTCTGCCCCACAAGAAAGCATTCCTTGCTATAGCTCTGCCAAGAGCAAGTGAGGAAGTGAAGGCAGAGATCATAAGTCTAGCAGTGAAGGGGAAGAAAAGGAGTGATAGATGGAGTGGGGAGTGGGATAAGGTTCCAACTCTTTTATAACCTAAATTTTATAGGCTTAAGGAGTAGAGAGGGAGAGATTAAATATTCCTTAAAAAGAAGGAATGATTAATGGAACAAGAGCACAGAGTAAATCTGACAGGTTGTGATGGAGGATATAAGTGGAGAGGTTAGCTTTGAGGGGATGGAAACAAACATTTATTAAGTTCTTGTTATGTGCCAGATATTCTTATAAATACTATCTCATTGGACCCATTGATAAATGGACAAGTATGGGCACTTTCTTCTTTAGAGCCTAGAATTTTCCCAAACTCATTGTTCCCTAAGTGACTTCTCTTGTAGGATAGACATTAGTCTACTTCACATCATCTCCATCCTGCTAACCAGGAAGTCTGCACAATCCCCTGTCCTGTACCTGCAATATACATGTATTAGATTTTTTCTATCATGTTAGCAACTTACATCAATATGATGTGAATGGTATAGGGAAGGATGCCTGTGTGATTGAACTGTAGGAGCCATAACCATGGAGTGATACCCAATAGCTCAAATAACATGGTTCATAGAGGTAGAGCTAGAAGAGACCTCAGAGGGCATTGAATGAAACCCTTCATTTTGCAGGTAAGGAAACGAATGCTCAGAAAGGTTAAATGATTTTTAACCTAAGTGACCAACTAATGTGAATTCATTTTTATAAAGGAATTTCACTGAGGAGATAGAGCACAGGCAGAGGAACTCTTTCCCCCTCCTTAAACTGCTCCCTACCCCCATCTGGAGGTATATATGCAGATCCACTGACTCCTGAGCTAAACCTTTTCCTACTGGACCACACGGCCTTTTCAGCGTAGGGTTGGATCCAATAGAAATAAGAGCAGTATTGAATCTCAGTAGCTCTGTGACTCTGCTTTATGACAGTGAAATATTTGCCTACTGATGAAGAGATCAGGTGATCAGTATTTGAACAAAACTGACAATTTAAAGACATATTATTCTGACGACTGCCGATTCAGAGGGGGAAGAGGTTCTATCAGTGACTATAGTCTCCTGGTGTCACCCGCAGTTCTGGGCAAAGAACTAGTTACTTTAGTTATCAGTGTTCCTAATGAGGAAACTGAGACCCACTCATGGTCAAGTTAATCCATGTACCACCATTTAAACAGCAGCTGTTTGGGGTACCATAAAAGAAGGGTCAAGATGTTTCTGGGAACAGCACACTGGACTCTGCCTTCCCTGTCTCATGGCCCTAATTCAGGTCCTGATTACTTCTCACCTGGATATTTATGTAGCCTCTTACTTGGTCTTCCTGTCTCAAATCTGAATTCTTTCCAATTCACTTTTTTTTT
>CM053597.1:118326128-118360942 GCA_028646575.1 Pseudocheirus occidentalis | reverse complement strand
TCCCCAATCTGGCCTTGACCTAGAGTTCCAGCTTGACTTCCCTCAAAGCCCTCCAATCTTCCTCCCCACCCAAATCCTCTATACTTCATTCAAACTGAGTTTTCACTGTTCTCAGACATACTTCATCCTTTCCTGCCTCAGTTCTTTCATTTAGGCTATACACTCTACATGGAATGTCCTCTTCTCTCATTTCCTCTCAAAATCCTTGAGTCTTCTCTTAAGTCTTCCTTGAGCCCTATGTCTGAACATAGTCTCTCTCTCTCTCTCTCTCTCTCTCTCTCTCTCTCTCTCTCTCTCTCTCTCTCTGTCTCTGTGTCTGTCTCTATCTCTGTCTGTCTCTGTTTCTCTTTCCTACTCCACCCCTTTCAACTATCCATTGAGTCTTACACCTAGATATTACAAAGAATTAAACAAAATCAATGGGTCTGAAACTGCTTGAATCCCCTAACCCTCCACGTTTGCCTCTTTCTTTCCTTCTCCCACACTCTCTCACTCTTCTCAGAGGACTCACATTCTGTTTGCTTATAGCACTGGTCACATCTCATACCATAGCTCTTTGTGTGCTTAAGTTGTACACACTTGAATACTGGGTCTATCTTGCTCCATAGCTCTTTGTGTGCTTAAGTTGTACACACTTGAATACTGGGTCTATCTTGCTCATCTTTGTATCTGCCATGGTGTTAGACTCAGCCTTTGAAGCAGCTGGGGGTGCTCAATCAATATTTGTTTAATTGAATTTGGACTTTTTTATGTGCCAGAAATTGAGATTCATGGCAATGACTCAAAACTCAATTGGAATCCATAATAGGCATATTTCCTTTTACAGTGCCTAGATTTAAAATAAGTTAAATAAGACATGTTTTAAGCATTTGTACAGAAAAGAGGTTGTTCAATATGGTCATTCATATACTGTGTACCAAGTCAATAAGCATTTATCAAGTGCCTTCCACATACCAGTCATTGTGTTAAATGGTGGGAATGCAAGAGAAAGGCAAAAAAATTTTTCCTTCCCTCAAGGAGGTTCTAATTTCACGAATACAGGAAAAAAATAATGGTTACAGAAAGAGAAGTATTGAGTTATTTTGTTATAGTTGAAAGATCACTGGCTCTATAGTCAGAGGTACAGGGTACAAATCCCACCTCTGACACCAGCTGTGTGACCTTTAACAGGTTATATAACCCTTCAGGGACTCAGTTTCCTCATCTGTAACATGAAAGGCTCGAACAAAATAACCTCCTAATTCTCATCCAAGTCTGGCTTCTTGAAGCCAGATACTATGAAGGTATCTCATTCTCAGGTGTGAGAATGGAAGAGAGAAGGGTCCAGTTTCATAGGAAGCTAGAGGTATCTCCTTCTCTGAAGAGAGATCCTGATGAAAGAGGAGATTCAACCAGATAAATGCCTCTCTGAAGTAGGCGTTTTTTTTAGGGCAATTGGGGTTAAATTACTTGCCCAAAGTCACATGGCTAATAAGTGTGTCAAGTGTCTGAGTCTGGATTTGAACTCAGGTCCTCCTGATTGCAAGGCTGGTGCTCTATTCACTGTGCTACCTAGCTGCCCCTGAAGTAGTCTTTAGATCCTTGCAAGCCTGCCCGGGGAAAACTGGAGAAGCTTGCTTGAAACTTACAAAGTGTAGGCTAAAAAGAGATATAATATTTACCTTATAAAACTATACAAAACAAAAAAGGAAATTACTTTGTGCTAAAAGCTAAATGAGAAAAAAAATAAACTTCATTGAAACAGGTGCATAGGTGGAGTTCAATCCCTTTCAGCTCCCTAGATACCAGCTGGTGAAGAGGTATCAGGCTTGAGCAGATGCTTTTAAATCAGAGTTGGCAGCAGATGGAAGAATGATGTGAAGTCCTCTCCTCGTATATGTGAGATGATGGGTGATATTTGGGGGCCAGGAGAGTTAGTGCAGAGTTCAAAATGTTACATTATGTGGATCACTGCAATGGCTGTCTCCGTTTCATTACATTCTCCATTCAGCCAAGGTAACTTTTTTTAAAAGCATAGGCTCAACAATGTTATACTCCTCTTACTTCCATTAGCAAATATAAATTCTTCCATTTGGCATTTAAAGTTCTTCATTACCTGCTCCAAATTCCCATACTTCTTACACTTTATTGCCCATACTCTATGATCCAGCAACATTATCCTGTGGTTTCTCCAATACAACATTCCATCTCCTGGCTTTATGACTGTGCAATGACTGTTCTCCACACCTGGATGCTCTGCCCTTTCACCATGCCTCTGAATTTACCTGGCTTCCTTTAAGACATGGCACAAATTCTCTTTTGTGCAGGCATTTCCTAATTTTTCCAGCTGACAATGCTATCCCTTTGAAACTTACCTTCATATACTCTGCATGTTGCTTGTATGTACCTAGATGCTTCACACAGTGTCTGGCACCTAGTGGGCTCTTAATAAGTGTTTAATGATGGATAATTACATGAAGTCCCCCCTCATTAGGATGTGTGCCCCTGGCTACAGGATTGTGAGCTTTTTTTTTTGTTTTTTTTCTTCTTTATATTCCCAATGTTCAGCTCACACAGTGCCTGGCATTAATAGCCAACATTTACATGACTCTTGCTATGAGCCAGGTACTGTGTTAAACACTTTATAATTATTATCTTGTGGAGTTGGCAGAAAGGGGAGAGACAAGAGATTCAGTTGCTACAATATCTGCCAGTTCTCTGGGCTTCCAAAGTTAAAAGAGAGGATTTATCAGATTCTAAACTCTCTTCAGGGACTTGAGAAGAAGCTGACATGAGAGTAGGTGGCAGTCTTCATCATGTCCTTGTTCCCGACTTGCTACATTAGAGGTCTTTGGGAATTTTCCTTTGGGTACGATAGATCCTTTCTATCTTGAATGAACAGTCTCTCTCCCAATGGGAGAGTACCTTCAATTTGTTTTGTTTGGTGTACATTCTCACACTCATACTTTCCTTGATTTCTGTTTTGCTCTCAACTTGGATAAATAGGTTTCTTCACTGAAAATGAAAAACACAACAAATAAAAAAGAAAAACTGAGGCAAACAGAAGTTATGTGACTTGCCCAGGATCACACAGCTTGTAAGTTTCTGAACCTGGATTTGAAATTAGGTCGTCCTGAATCCAGGCCCAGTACTCAATCCATTGGATCACTGAGCTGTTGACTGACTGATTTTATGATGATTATGGAGAAGAAACCTTCTACTTTATGAATAGCAAAGGGGGAAATCTCTTATATTCATAGATACTTTCAAGAGACCTCAGAGGCTATGCAGTCCAAATCTTTCATTTTATAAATTAAGAAACTGAGCCCCAGGGAGTTTAAATGACTTGCCCTAGGCCAAACAAGGTAGCATGGACTGAAACCTAGACTCATTGCTCTTTGTACTGTACCATACCTTATTGTCTAAATGAAAGACTCATTGGGAATTGAGTTTAAAGGGCGGGCAATTTCTCTCTGGAAATATTCTAATTTGCCAATGATCTCTACAATATTTAGTAAGAGCAACTGCAAGAACAGCCAAAAATTCTTGGGAAAAATATAGACTATGTCAATTTGGAAGACGTAAGAAGCCTGAGTATAAAGTCATTTGAATATGTTATCTGTTAAGAAATATAACCAGAAGACTTACTGTTCTTTCTTTCTGCTTTGTTATTTCTGGTCGTATAAGTTTGACTCTTTTTCTTTTTTCCACAGTACTTCAATTTTATTGGCTAACACAATCTGAATAGGAATAATCCCCACAAAATTCATATGGTAGGCCTTTGTATGTATGTACAAATAACAAAAGGAAGGTTTGATAAAACTTAATCCTCGCTGTATTTGAATGAATATTTTATTCAGCATCCTAAACAGGAGATAGTATAATCTTTCTCATTTATTTCTCCTTCTATATAAAACTTTCTCTCTTCAGTGCTGGACTAAATTTGTCACTGAGGCTATAGGTCAAAACACATCAATGAAGAAAAAAACCACCCAGCTAGTCGCCACAGGAAATCTCCCAATTTTCAAAGGACCAATTTCTTCAGAAAGAGAAACATCAATACTAGAAAAAATAAACAATTTTGAAGATTTGTATAATCTGATAAAGAATGAAGTAAGCAGATCCTAGAGAACAATATATACCAGAAAAACGACATGGCAAAACCCAACAACTTTGAAAGCTGTAAGAACTGTGATCAATCCATTAGTCATCTGTGATTCTAGAGGAACAATGATTAAAATGCGATCTAGGAGAGATACATGATGGATTTAGAGTAAGAAGAAGACACACACATATGTACACACACACACACATGCCCATTGAGGGAATTTGTTTTGCTTGACTGTGTATATTTTAAATAAGTTTTTATTGATGTCTTCTGTTTCTTCTATTATCAGATTTATCTCTAGTATTCATCACATATAAGAAATGAAATGTTTAAGAGGAAAAAAAATCTGCACAACTGATCAATACACAGAAAAAGTCCAAAACATGGACAAAGTATAATACCTGTGGACTTCCTACCTCTCCAAAGGGGTAAATTGGGACTCCCTTCTTATATTTTTTCATTTGAGTCTATTTTTAAAATATTTTTTAAAATAAGGATATTGTTTTTCTTTTTTTCCTCTGGTGGGAGGCGAGAAAGAAGGAAAGTACATTTTTGCTAATTTAAAAAAACAAATTGTGTGTGGTACTACAGATGTGGATATTTTTATATGAGGTCATTCCAGTGAATTTTTCTTAAGTGTCTTACTTTGTTACAAGGAGACCTCTCATTACTATTCATTAGAGAAAAACAAATCAAAACAACTCTGAGGTACCACATCTCACCAGTCAGATTGGCTAAGATGAAAAAACTGGAAAATGATAAATGCTGGAAAAGAGGTGGAAAAATTGGAACACTAATGCATTGTGAACTGATCCAACCTTTCTGGAGGGCAATCTGGAACTATGCCCAAAGGGCTATAAAAATGTGCATTCTCTTTGACTCAGCAACACCACTTCCAAAGAGATCATACAAGTGGGAAAAGGACCTGTATGTACAAAAATATTTATAGCAGCTCTTTTTGTGGTGGCAAAGAATGGGAAAACCAAGGGAATGTCCATCAATTAGGGAAAACAAGTTGTGGTATATTAAGGTAATGGAATACTATTGTGCTATAAGAAATGAGGAGCAGACAGACTTCATAATAACCTGGAGAGACTTATATAAACTGATGCTGAGTGAGAGGAGCAGAACCAGGAAAACATTGTACACAGTTACAGATGCATCCTATCTCTGATGAATGATTTTGACAGACTGGGCTCATCTCAGTGATGCAAGGTTATAAGACAACTCCAAAGAACTCATGATGGAAAAGGCTATCCACATATCCAGAGAAAGACTTACAGAGTCTAAATGCATATTGAAGCAAACTACTTGCTCTCTTTCTTTTGTGTTTTATTTTATTCCTTCATTCTCATTGTTCATTCCATTGGTTTTAATCCTTCTCTACAACTTGACTAATGTTTAATGTGAAGGCATCTGTAGAACCTACATTGGATTGCATGCTGCCATGGGTAGGGGAAAGGGGAGAGGGTGGTAGAAGAAAGGAGGGGAGAAAATTTGGAACTCAAAAGCTTGTGGAACTGAATGTTGCAAGCTAAAAGTAAATAAATTAATTAATTAAAAAAAGAAGAAGAAGACCTCTCATAAACTGGGAGTAATCTGTAAATGTAATGTAAGAACAGAACATTTCAATCAAATGTGGGCTTTTTTCCAATTAAAAGAGAAACATTCAACATGGTGCCCTCTCTTTACAAGGCATTAGTTGTGATTCCACTACTTACCCACCCACTCACTTCTATCTCCAAATCATAACAAATGAAGATTGCTGACCATGAACTCCAATTAATACTTGGAACAATAGCTTTTACCCTTTGTTCAGTCCATTAGTATAAAAAAAGTCAAATGGTCATGTTTCATCATTCTGTAATATAGGAAAGATGATGTTTTCCATAGTCTGTGAATCAAATATTTAAGACATAGTCCATGATAGTATGTAGGCTTCCTTAGTGTCAGCACACTCAGCACATATTCTAAGCCCAATTAAGATGGAATGGAAAGCACACTAGACTGAAGAGTTTGGCCTGCATTTGAAATCCATCTGTGACACTTGCTCCTCTATCCTCCGATACTCTGAGATTGTAATGGAACTGTGAGTTCACTGATGTGAGTATTCCCTCTGATGACACTAAATGCAATCCAAACATTTTCACCCAATCTGTGTGACTCTGTCCCACATTATTTCATAAGTTCGTCACAAAATTTTACCCAATGTTTTGAAAGTCCTCCTTAAATTCTCTTGAAATCAGGAAGATACCAATGAAATATGAATTCTGACCACTGGTCAGCCCTCACTTCTGCTACGAGATTAGATCATAGATATATAGAGGTGGAAGCAATCACAAAGTCAAGTCCCACTCTCTCATTTTAAAGATGAGGGAACTGAGGCCCATAGAGATTGAGACTTGCCTCATAGCTAGTGTCTGAAGATAGATTTGAATTCAGACCTTCTTGAGTCGTCTAAGTTCAGTGCTCTGTCTACCATGACACCTAGCTGCCTCATATGATGATCCTTATCCATGAAAAAAAATTATTTATTACCTTATTTATTACTTTCCCATAGACTGAAGTTTTCATGTATTATAGCTTTAAGAATTGGGATGTTTTTTTTTTAAAGAATTACATGTTTAATCTTGCTTATATATATTTTTTCTTAATTTTGGTTCTTTCTTGGTTATTTTTCATTTCATAATGAAAGTGGGTAGGCTGAATAGAAAATAATCTGATAGTAGACATGTTCTTCTTAAAATTGTGCTCCATGGATTTTTCTTTATGGCTTAAATTTTTTCATACCACTCTACCCATCATGAATGGGTGCATTCAGGAAATATCAACTAATTTTCTTATTAATCAAAACAAAACATCATTTGTAAATTAAATCAGTGTCCCCCAAAACCATACGATGCATTCTAAGTAAAAATGTAACCAATATCAACCATTTAAGAAGAAAAAATTTATGAATGATTTTGGTTTTTGCATTACTCTTTCCAGAAACAACTTCATGTCCACCCCCAAAATGAACTTTTCCTTTTAACAAAGAAGTAAAGCAAAATCAATGAACACAGCCACTGTGTCTCATAGTGTATTCAGCATTCAATACTCAGGGTCCCCCCCCATCTTCCAATCAAAGGAAGATGCTACATTTCCTTGCTTCATTTGGGGGTTCAAGAACATGAACTCAGTTCCGTCTATTAATTTTTTTATAGTATGAACACACTGCAAACTTTAAAAAAATTTGACGTTTTGGACTATGTGTGGTGTGTCTTCCTTTTATTAGCCAAGTTAATTAAAAGTTAACTGTTGGAATAAGTTCTCCAACAAAATTGGTCAAATTCTGCCTTACTTTGGCATGAGGGTACATTTTCTTAATGGCAAAGCATAAGCCTATCCTAAATTGCGCTGTAGAATTTTGAATCTGATTTTCATGCATTATGATTCTGTCAGAGACAACCTACATGCCACTTCTATTTGCCCTGAGATAGATGAAGGTCTGGACATAGCTCCTGTTACACATCATTATCTCTATACTTTTCTGATTCTTGCATGACATATGTATACAAAGATAACTGGCATTTGGCATATTGCATGCTTTAGAACCTCCTATGACTGTCTAGCATTTATTTTTTTCCATCTATATTACAAGCTTCTTGAGGTCGGGGCCATCTCTTGTCTCTTTGTATCTTCAATGCTTAGCAGAGTGCTTGGCACATAGTAGGCACTTAACGAATGTTTGTTGATGGATTGATTTAAAATATTCCCCTAAACTTCTTCAACCTACAAAATGATTATATGATAATTAAGAATTTTAAGAGATGAAAAATTCCAGCAAGTTCCCAAATGCACAGCAGAGCAGAACTTATTCAAGTATATCACTGCATATACTTTAATGAACATTCTCAACCTACAGGACAAATCTGGCATATAGACTGGTAAATATTAGTCACTAACCTTATCTAGACACTGCCTATGGATTCCTCCTGTGATTCAAAATCTATCTTACATCGTTTTGCTTTTTATATACACACTTCCTCTCCCTCCTGCCAACAAAAGTTTGGGAGGTTTCTTTTTTATATTTAAGGAAGTATATTAGAGCAAACCCAACAGTGACTTCTAGTGAGTAAATAGCATTTCTCTGCATTCCTTTTAAATACCTACTTGTTAACAGTTTAATGCATCAATGATGCATTGTTTAAGAATAAAAGGGTAATGAATTCCTGAAATAGACTGTGTCTCCATGTCAAAACAGCCAGCCAATTATGTGAAATAATTAGTCAAACAAGTTGTTCAGTTGATTGAATGAAATTCTCACTTTTCAACCAGTTTAAGCATCCTGGAGATACAGGCATAGGGGGATGCGCCTCATATTTTGTGAATATAGTTACATAAATCATTGGGCCCCAGTTTCTCTACAATAGACACTTTGGGAGACTCCAGCATAGTATGAGGTTCATCACCCAACTGGTACAGACTTCAAATACAGGAATCAAGGTCTTTACCAGAGGTCTGGAGAAACTGTTGAATGAGAGAAAAGTGAAGGCAATCCAATATCACAGTTCCTATACCTCTAGCCTATCTTGGTGAGTGGATAGGGTAACAGCAAAAGTATGAAAGACATATCTTCTAAGGATATAGAGAGGTGATGGTCCTGATACTATACTCTACCCCAATCAACTCACACCTGGAGTATTCTGTTCAGTTTGCGTGTTCTTAGAAAGGACATGGATAAATCTGAGAGTAGTCAGAGGAGGACAAAGATGGTGAAGACCATGAGTTTATGCTTATATAAGCATTGAGGGAAGGAACTCGGGATGTTTAGACTTGAGAAGAGGTTTTTTGCAGGGATGAGACATGAAAACTATCTTCATGTATGTGACAATCTGTCTTTATAGAAGAGGATTAAACTTGCCTTGTTGAACCCAGAAATTATGGGCAAATGCTTCAAAGAAGCAAATCTAGGTTTGATGTAAAGTGAGGAAAAAGCAACAAGCAACCCCCAAGTCCCTTTAGTAATGCCAGAATAGAAGAGGCTGCCATAGGAGGGAATGGTTTTCCATCTGTTTGAGGTTTTCAAGAATAAGGATGAATGGACGATCTACTATGTTTGTAGCAAGTTCTTTTCCCCTTGAGGTGGTAATGGTAGAGTATAGATTGGACTGGAGAGCTGTTGAGATATCTTATAACATTGAAATTCTTGGATTCTGTGATCATTAGCAGCTACCAGCAGCAACTTGTGGCCTTCCTAGTTTTGCTGAGGTTACTGTGAGAAGGGCAACCCTACTAGCTATATTTTAAAATGCCACGTTTAACCTTCTTTATTGAAATGTGACTGGCCTATTTCCAAAAAAAAAATCAAAGGGAGTCCTTTCCCCTTTACTTATGCTACTGCATAAGTAATTTCTAAGCCTGTGTAAATATCCAATAAAAATGTCCAACTTTGATGATTAACAGAAAGAGCTCTAGGCTTTACCACCACAAGAAATAAGGAGATATGCTGCCTGGTTCTTCTTTAGGTCACAAGTAGGGCACTTTAAGATGCAGCATGTTATCAGAGCAGTTATCAGATTATTTTTAAATATAGACTGTCTCCATAATCACAGTGGAAAAAAATGTTCCTGAACCATTTTGAATACAACGTTCAGTGAGACTAATCAGCACCAATTAATGCACGTGGGGATTGTGCAAATCCTCTGCTCTGGAAGGTCAGCATTTGGGGGGCATCTTTCCATGTTGCAAGAAAGGTTCCTCTGAGGGCAGTTCAAGGTACTCTGATATCTGTACCTATAATATAATATTGCTCATGTGTCCTCACTGAAGTAATCTTTCAGTATTTTGAGGAGACAAGTAACTCCAACTAAAAGTATTTGATGGGATAGCATGGTTAGAAAAGCAATAAGAAAACATCTAACTTATAAATCTGTGGTACACTCTCCCACAAGTTCACTTTGCATCAGTAGGGAGAGTAGATACACATGAACATCACAAGTAGGTTGAATTTCAGTCAAGTTATGGTTGGACTGGTTGTGAAATAGTTTGGCCATCAGACGTAGAGCTGGGGAGCACAAAAGACCTCTGCTCTTCTCTTATGAAATCCTATTCTATCAGATACAATTGAGGACCAATAATGAACAACGAATTAAGCTACTGTGGTGCATTTTGAGACTGGAAGTCTGAGGTCAATGGAATTATTGTTCCATGGGGGAAACTGAGATGAAGAGAAAGAACTATTCAAAAGGTTAAACTAAAATCCTTTGCTATTGTTGGGTTTGAGGACACTCTTGTTTCCTATCCATGATTTTGACACACATGCACATACACATATACACATACATAGATGTGTACATGAAACTATATACATATTTTTCCATATCACCCCTATGTGATAATAAATACATGTGTATATACATATACCTATATATGTATGTATATGTGTAGATATATGCACAATTTTATAAACACATACACACATAGATTTAGGATTATAGGACGACAGTTTTAGAGCTTGAAGAGCCTTAGGGGTTATCTAATCCAACATCTTCGTTTTACAAATGAGGAAACTGAGGCAAATAGAAGGGAAATCACTTGCTCAGCTATATGACAGCAGTGGTTGATTCAGATTTTTTTTCTTGTATCCTGAGTTCTTGGCATAGTGACAAGAATATAGTAATGCTCTTTGTGCATTAATTGTTCAAGGTCACATGATGGTAAAACAAGTATTTGAACCCAGGTCCTATGACTCTCTAAACCTAATTCTCTTTCTCCTATATTTGACCATCCATAATCATACGCCATCATCATAATTATCCATTGAATTTATTTATACAACATTTATTCTTAGGAGGTCAAAGCATTGCAAAGAATATGTATTTCTTTTTATAATATCTCTGTGAAATCAAACAAAAATTTACAGGGTAGTATTTAACCTTTGAGTACTTGCCACACGTAACATTTTGAATGTAATCTGTTGCCCTGACTCATATATAACTTTGACTTAATTCAATAGTTATCTTTAAAGAAAGGTAGAGATTTTGATAGAAGTCTCTTAAAAACATTCATGAAGCAGATATTGTTCATAAACTCCTTTTAAAGTGTAATCAGCTCATTTAATAAAACTTAAATATTGGTAACTGCTTCATTTTATAGGTCTGTAATAATTTTTAGGCAAAGAATTCACATAATAGCTTAAAATGAATCATTAAATACTCCTCCTTTATTGTAATTATAATATCTAAGTCTTAAAAGGGCATAACGAAATAGTGGTATCAGTAATGCTTCTATGCAATATAATTATGTGCTGGAATTTAATTATTTGGCTATCTAGCACTGGAGTGTTAAAAAAAATTGCTTTTGTCCACAGATGGGAAATGCCTTCAAAACAAAAATCCAGCCCCTCCCAGCAACTTTCCTTTGCTAGAAAGTCAGGTTTGGTTCAGAGAATCAATGTCAACTCATCCCTAAATAGAACCTACATTACTATTACTGTTCTCCTTTCTAAGGGACTAGATACATGTGTGGGGAACCTGCAGCCTCGAGGCCACATGGGTCCTCTAGGTCCTTAAGTGCAGCCCTTTGACTGAATCCAAACTTCACAGAACAAATCTCCTTAATAAAAGAATTTGTTCTGTAAAACTTGGACTCAGTCAAAAGGCCACATGCAAGGAAACTATAAGGCCACATGTGGCCTTGAGGGTGCAGGTTCCTCACACCTGGAGAGGACTGCAGAGAAGGGTCCTCCTAGTGTTGGTTAATTTGTTTGTTTGTCCATTCATCTGTAATGGTAAAATAAATGGGAAGGTCTTTCCATCTGTTAATAGGCCCATGTGACCTGGTTAAGTCATATGGAAGTCTAAGTCACATGAGTTTGAGTCACATGAAGCCTGTGGTGGGAGGAGCTTGCTGAATGGTTAGAGCAGGAAGAGTGGAGAGGAGCCCAGCAGAAGCTGGTCAGAGCAATGAGAGCTGAGGGAGAGAGAGGAAGCAGGCCCTAGCAGGGGGAAGGCTTGGGGATGGCGGTGCCCCCTGCATTGTTATTGTGTATAGATGTCTTTATTCCTGCAATGGATTTGGCTTTCTGGTGTTTGAATAAATGTTTCAGTTCTGTCTTCCATGTGGAGAGCCTGTTATATTTTACGGTTCAGAATTACGCCGACATATTCATAGCTGCCATAAGTGTTGTGAATATCATGTTGGCACTATACCATCCATCCATCCATCCATCTATCCATCCATCCATCTATCCATCCTTTCATCTACCAATCTATTCAGCAGTTACTTAACACCCAAGGTCCACAAGGCATTTTTTGACTGCTATGATAATTACCTAGAAGTTTAAGACATGGGTCCTACAAATTAATCACCTAATCAACGAACTGACAATCAAATTAAGTGTCTACTTATATGTTTAGCACTGCGGAGGAAAATAATTGAAATGATACCTAACCTCAAGCAGCTTAGGATCAGAAGAAGCATGTACACAAAAGAGAAAATACAAATTATACATGGACAGAGGGAAGACCTGTGATTTCACTGGTGTAATGAACTCCTGGGTAAGGAAACTCCCTCTATCAAGACAGATTGGCACTTTTATGGAAAATGATAATAAAGTTGCCTAAAACACTTGAGAAGTTAAATGACTTGACTAGGGTCACACAGCCAGTATGTGTTAGAAACAGGACTTAAACTCAGGCGTTTCTAACTTTGAGGCCACCTCCTTATTCATTGTTGTTATTGCTGATTCATTTCAGTCATATCCAACTCTGTGTGACCCCATTTGGGCTTTTCTTGGCAATGATCCTGAAGCCATTTGCCATTTCCTTCTTCAGCTAATTTTACAGATGAGGAAACTGAGGTATACAGAATTAAATTGTTTCCTCTGGGTCACACAGCTAGTGAACTCATGAAGATGAGTCTTCCTGATTCCAAGATCAGTGCTCCATTCACTGAACCACCTAGTTGCCCATCCTGATTCATTAGGCATGGTAATTTCTTTTTTTGGGGGGATGAGGGGCCACAAACATCCAGTGGGAATCAGGAAAGTACTCCTGTAGAAGATGACATGAGAGATAAGTCACATGCTCAATTCACTATAACACAATCTATTAAGTAGTTAAAATATAAAAATAAGTTAAGAAAAGTACATCTAGAATGCGATCAATTGGTGCCATAAACAAAGTGTCATGTGACACTGGATAGCCACTTCCCCTCATATCTTAATGGATAGAGTCTGACTAATAGTGCCTCACAGACCACTAGCCCTACTTCTGTTCTAGCCAGTGCAGTATTTAGGGGAGCAATAACTGCGAAGGACTTGCCTTCTTTGTCACCAACACCCAACTGCTGACCGAGTGCCACCAACATAGGGTTAAGCCCCAAGATCCTGGTTGTGGCAGCACTGCCCTCTGCCCCCACCAATGCATCCTGAATCCTTCTTCTTGCCCCACCCTGACAGCCATCATCCTAGGAAGCCGCCTCTGTGGAGATGTCATTTGCAACTGCTGGCACGGCAGTTACAGCAAAAACTACTGAAGACTCTGAAAAGAATCTTCTCCCTACCAATTGCCTGTCACTAGCAAATGGTTTGACATCAGAGATAGATGTAGTTTTATCTGTGGAAAGAATATGAAAGAAAATACATTACCACTTGCTTTGCCTTTGTACCCTAAAGAGCACGGCACTTTTCTATCTGACTTGGAGTTGAAGTCTTCTATGATTGTCTCTTCTATTAGAATAAGCTTATTTTGAGAGCAGAGAGAGACTTACTTTCCCATTTGTTTCCTCACCATTTAGTACAGTGCCTTTTTGCACACAGTGTTTAATAAATGCTTCATTCATTCATTCATTCATTCATTCATTCGTATTAAGGTCTTTTATGAAGCAATGCTTTAGGAAACAAAAGTAATTCATCTGGTTCTTTGAACTTGTTAAGTGCTTGATTGATTAAGTGAATTGAATTATGCTCTGGGTAATATAAAAATTAATGACAGAGTCTCTGCTCTTAAGGAATCTGCAAGCGACTTAGGTAGAAAAGCTTAGAAAATCCCTAGAATTATAAGTGTAAAAGGAGGAGACAAAGCGCTCCAAGATTTTTGAGTAATGGAGCCATTGCTTCTGAGGACAATAGAGACAGTCTTTTACATATTACTTCTCATTGCTCCTCTTCATGGATTCATTAGTACAGTCAAGAAAAACCATTTGTCATCCCCCCAGAGCCCTGGGAATGACATCTTCTCCCCACCTCAGACCACTGGTGAAGCTTCCAGGTCCACTTTCTTGATTCTACCTCCATGTCTTTGTGCATGCCATTGCAGCTACTTGGAGTGGTCTTTTCTCTCCTTGAAACTACATGAAATCATTCTTTTTTGAGAACTTGATCAAAACTTAACTCCTTCATGTAATTTTCCTTCATTAACTACCCTACCTTTGGCTTTTTCCTTTTAAAAAAAAGCTTCTGTATTTGTCTTGTTGTGAAAGAAGAAAAAGAACAAAAGAGGAAAACATGAAAAAAAACCAGAAAGAAAGTGAAAATACTATGCTTCAGTCTGCATTCTGACTCCAGCAGTTCTTTCTCTGGATGTGGACAGCATTTTCCATCACAAGTCTTTTTGGAATTATCTTGGATCATTGTATTGCCGTGAAGAGCTAAGTCAGTCTTAGCCGATAGTCACATAATGTTGCTGTTTCTATGTACAATGTTCTCCTGGTTCTGCTCATTTCACTTGGAAACAGTTCATGTCTTTCCAAGTTTTTCTGAAGTCTGCTTTGACTGCTTCTTTATCCCATTGTCCCCAAATATTTCTATAGACTTTGTGCAGATATTCAAAATCAATATTTTTTTATTTGTATTTGAGAGCATAGCAACTATCTGATTTTGGCAGTATGGGGAACTCCCAATGTGGGACCACCATCCCACCAACAAAATGGTAATGTATTTATTGCTCAGTATATTAGTACTTGAATTCCATGAAACAAATGAAGGCAGCTTCTCCAGGATCACACAGCTAGTAAGGGTCAGAGGCAGGATCAGTACCCATCTGTTCCTGCCTCCAAGTCTGACATTCTGTCTACTTCCTCTATACTCATTTGAATATTGTTTTGTAAATCTTCTGAAATCTTTTTCATGTGTTTGTTGTATTCCCTCAACCTAATTTAAAACTCTTCAAGGTTTGAGACAAAGTTTTACACTTTTACTGTCTTTCTCATAGCACCCACTCCTGTGGTGCTCACTGCAGTGGACACGAGTTAATACCAACATCTAATACCCTAAATTTGAACTCAAACCCTCTGTGGCTTTTTTAAAAATTTAAATTTATTTATTTATTTACTTTTAGTTTACAAGATTCAGTTCCAGAGCCCCTTGAGTTTCAAGTTTTCTCCCCTCCTTGTCCCCCTACCTCCATGGCAGCATGCAGTAAAGTACAGAATCTGCAAATACTTTCACATTGGATGTTAGTATGGTTGTATAGAAGGGTTGTAACCAATGGAGTGGACAATGGGAAAAAGGAAACAAAACCAAACATGGAAAAGAGCGATAGCATGTAGATTGCTTCATTCTCCATTTAAACTCTGTTCGTTCTACATCTTTCTCTGAATGTAGGTAAATCCTTCCATCCTGAGACTTGTAGAGCTGTCTTATAGTTGTGCATTGCTGAGAAGAGTCCAGTTTATCAAGGATGGTCATCACACATATGATGTGTCTGTGATTATGTACAAGTTTTTCCTGGTTCTGCTCTTCTCACTTAGCATCAACTTGTATAAGCCTCTCCAGGTAAATATGAAGTCCATCTCCTCACCATTTCTTATAGCACAATAGTATTCCGTTACATTCATATACCTCAACCCTCTGTGACCTTTGAGAGTTGATTCTAGCAGCCAGTGACTCCCTTTGTCTACATGGTACATTGACTAGTAGTCTACTGTTAGTCAAAAGATGGAAAACTGGATTAAGATGGTTTTCACATCCATTGGAAGACTAATGGGGGTTGGATGGGAGGGCTATCAACGTAGCATCAAATTGGTATACAAAGTCATGTCTAACCTTTTCAAAAGTTAGAGGACTTAGGCTTTCCACAGCCACCATACATTACTTCTTAAGCAACTCAATCAGCACCACCCATATAGCTAGTAACAGGGCCCGTTCACACCCATAGGGTTGGAGCATAGCCAAGCCACCAGTGCTGCAGTTGTGCTCTGCTGGGCTGGACATGTGTCAATGACAGATGACAGCAGGAATGCTAAATAGCCCCGGTGTGGAGAGCTGAGGCAGCAGTGAGCAGGGCCTGCAGGAGAAATGCTATAAAGAATGACAGAAGGAGATGTTCAAGTGATGCTGCATTGCTAATGCAAGAGTGGGCAGCAGATCAGCCTCAGAATGCTGCAATCAGGACTGGAGTGGCCCATTTTGACCTGAGGTAACACTGCATTCAAGGCATTTGAAAAGGCAGAGCTACAATGAGAGAGGCAGGCACTGAGTAAGCAGTGGAGAGATTAAGCAGAAATGAATGATGTGAAAATGAGTATGGGGCGCTCATCAGGTTTCACAAGCACACTGACACACACGAAGATCGACACCCTCTGAAGCAACCTCTTTGAATGCAAAGGGCAATGAGGGAGAAGAGACTAATGTCAGAACAAATATAGGAGAATGTTAAAATGATAAAGCAGATGAATGAATAAGGTTTGCCATTCATCAGTTGGTAATACATATTTATTTGTATAGGGGAAATGGCAATATTTTGCTTTTTAAAAATTAATAAAATGGCAGAGACAGCATGAAACACTGGATAAGCTTAAGAGTCAGCAAGACCTGAGTTCAAATTTTGCCTCTCAGATAGGTTGTCTATGTGACCATGGGCAAATCACCCAACCAAACTCAGGGTCTCAGAATCAGGAAGTTATTATTGTCCAATCACATCGGTCATGTTTGACCCTTCATGACCTCTTTTGGAGTTCTCTTGGCAAAGATACTGGAGTGGTTTGTCATTTTCTTTTCCAGCTCATTTTACAGATAAGGGAATGGAAACAAATTGGGTTAAGTGACTTGCCCAAGGTCACACAGCTACTAAATGTCTAAGGTCAAATTTAGACTCGGGTCTTCCTGACTCCAGATACAGGCATTCTATCCACTGTGCTCCTTAATTGCCCCCAGTATCAGGAAGACTTGGGTTCAAGCTTTCCTCTGACAAATCTTGCCTGGGTGACCCTGGGCAAGTCATGTAACCTCTTAGTACCCCAGGCAATTCTGTAAGACCATAAGTAGTAGAGTGGGTACATTGGTAGGTGAAGTTTCCTCAATGGAAAGGGAAGGAGAAGGGAACAGGCAGTTATATAGCATCTGCCATGCGCTAGGCACTGAGCTAAATGCTTTACAGAGATGAACTCATTTGATCCTCTGGTTTTGTACATTTGTACAACTGAGGAAAGTCAGGCAAACAGAAGGTAAATCATTTGTGCAGGGTCACTCCAGTAGTAAGTGTCTGAGGCTGGAACTGAACTCAGGTGTTCCTGACTGCCCAGCATTCAATCCACAGCCCCACCTAGCGGCCAACCCTTGAAATCACAAGCCCAGACTGGAAACGCAACAGATGGCCCTGCAGCATAAGCTATTCATCATAGTTCAAGACGGTATTTTTCATTTAGGCCCTTCGAAAGGAGCTTTTCCAAGAGACCATAATTTAATGTCTGGCATGTAGGAGCGCTAAGGCTAGACATTAATCATTTGGATTTTTAAAAGCCTGCTTCGTGTACAAGGGTCAAGAAAGGCTCCCATTTCCGACATCTTTCCAAAGCCCCGACCTGAAGTTTCAGAGGCTCCATTGAGAAGCTACAAGCACAGACCAGGGGTGAGATTTGTTTCCTTTAACAGGTACCAACCTTTGGTTACAGTTATTCAGATAGGATCCTGCAAAAAGAGTCCCTTTAATTGGAACTGGAATTGCTGAAATTTCACTTTAATGAGCTAGGTGATACCGACCTAAATCCCCTTCAAAGAATGCTTCCCTGCGCCCGTTTTCTTATAGCACCGACTTTCTAACGTTCAGAGGGCCAGGAAACTCATTGTAAATAACTGTGCAAAGGGGTTCCTGGACACTTTTCACTAAGTAAGGCCAAACAACGGAGAAAATTTGTTTGCTAAATCCCTTACTCCAATGACACAAATTCTAAAACAATCAATAACTGCCTCAGAACTGCTATTTCCCCAAAGGCTGTTCAGCAAATTTTTTTTAGAAAAAGTTTTTTTAGTGCATCATCATTCATAGAGGCAATTAAGCTTTTGGTTGGTATTCATGTTCAACCTAATGCCAGTGGGATCTTAAGGCACGGTGGACCTTACCAGCTTTAGTTTAAACCAAACTAAGTCACCTGCCCAGGAGGTGACATGGAGGCAGGCTGCCACTTCTACTGTTCCTTCAAGAGGTGGCAGCTGCTTCATCTTCTTCTTCCCCAAGGTGTTAGCAATGCCACCTGTTTGAGCCTTCACACCTCATAGATACTTTAAAAAGGTTACCAGCTCCCCTCTCACCTTTCCCTAAACCTGTGATTTCATTGGTGGAAGGAAATTCTAGGGGCAGCTAGGTGGCTCAGTGAATAGAGGGCTTGGCCTGAACTCGGGGGACCTGAGCTCAAATGTAGTAGCTATGTGACTCTGGACAAGTCGCTTAACCTCTGTTTGCCTCAGTTTCCCTCCTCTGTAAAACAGGGACCCCAGAGAAGGAAATGACAAACTACTCAAGAATCTTTGTGAAAGCCCCCATAAAAATGGGGTCATGAAGAATGAAATGTGAATAAAGGACCTAAACTCCCAGTGAAGAAAATATTTCTTCCAAGGCAGATGACATTTGTTCTACACCATTTTGTCTCATAAAGTTATGGTCTAGAATACTTGGTAAGTATTGTTGCTAGTGAGTGCCCTTTCCATTGTGCCACACTGCCTCACAATGATGACTGAGTAGTCAGCCAGTTAGTCAATAAGCATTTTATGAAACACTTACTATATGCCAGGCATTGTGGGAAGTACAGAGGACACAAAGAGAGGCAAGTCCTCTAAGGGTTTACAATCTAATGGCGGAGATAAAAAGCAAACAAGACTCTACAAACCATCTCAACACAGGATATATAGGCAATAATTAAAAGAGAAAAGTCTCTAGAATTAAGAGGGGTTGGGAAGGCTTCCTGTAGGAGGTAGGACTTCAGGTGGGAGCTGAAGGAAATCAGGAGGCAGAGATAAGGAGGGAAAGCATTGCGGGTCTGGACAAACAGAAGTGCCTGGAGTCAAGAGACAGCATGTCTTGTTTGTGGAACAGCCATGTGTCATTGGACTGAAAAGGGTGTGGGTGGGAGTAAGATTTAAGACTGGAAAGGTAGGGGGGGACTAGGTTGTGAAGGACTTTGGATGCCAAGCACAGGATTTTGTACTGGGTCCTGGAGGTTATAAGGAGTCACTGAGTTTATTGGGGAGGTAGAGATGGCAGAGGGTAATATTTACTACCTCTCTTAGCTAGGTGCTGTATCCTCTAGGTTCTATATTATTTTCTTGGTGACAAATGAAACTTTTGGCAGCTCCATTCATTCTTCCAAGGGATCACTTAGTATACTTGTTGAAAGTGGTCTTGAAGTATGAAGGTACTTTCTTAAGTGTTGAACTTAGACTCAAGAAATAAGTAAATAAGTCTCTCTCTGTCTGTCTGTCTCTCTTTCTGTCTGTCTGTCTCTGTCTCTGTCTCGTCTCGTCTCTCTCTCTCTCTCTCTCTCTCACACACACACAGACACACACACACATCTTGTTTACACTTGGCTTCTCTTAGAATCCTTAGCATCTTCAAACTTTGAGTCAAAGTGACATTTCTAATTTTGTATAGTAAAAATATCCACATATTTGGACTCCAAGGATCTGAGTTCAAACACGAATCTGCTATTTCTTTCCTGTGTAAGCTTGAGTAAGTAACTTACTTTCTTTGTGACTTAGTTTCTTCATCTGAAAAATGAGAGGAAAGGACAATATGACCTTTAAGCTTCCTTGTAGCTTTCCATCTGTGATCCTACAGTCTAATGAAGTCTTCAGTTACCTGTGCTGTACTTACTCTGGAGGAAGAAATGGAAAATCACTCCAGTATCTTTGCCAAGAAAGCCCTGTATGTGGCGTTGGTGTGCTATGATCCATTGGGTCAAGAAGAGTCAGACGTGATTGAATGACAACAAATATTTCCTCAGATTGTCTTGTACGGTATTTACCTCTCTCTGTGGACATTTTGGGGGAATGGATGGTCTAGGGGAACAGTATGACTTTTCATGGCAGGACCCTCAAAGAGAAGAGGGATCAGCATCACTGATAACAGAAGCTGGTGGTCTCAGCAATAGGGTTAGAGAATAAATAGACAATGTGATTTTCTTCCTCTTTTTTGCCAAAGGTACTGAAGCATAGGGTTAATGAATGTGTGCAAGGCACTTTGAAGATGAGAAGTGCTATGTATTATTTCTTCCTGTGCTGCTGGGCTCATGCCTGTGAAAAAGAGAATTTTTATGTCTAGAACTGACAGTCTGGCCTCTTTGAAAGGTGCTAAATTTTGCCTATAGAACAAACATAAAAAAGAAAAAAGTGACTTTGTTGATATTTAGTGAGTTGGCAGTTTGCCTTGATAGTTTCCTCAATGTTAAATGTGCTTTGTTTTCAAATAAATATCACAGTTCAGGATAAGGGCATCTGACCCTTCAAAATTATCAATGGGTGGTAGAAGATGTGTTTAGTGTGATTAATTCCTTATAAAAGAAAATAATGCTTTCCAGTGTGACCATATTAAATTTCAAATCAATAAACATTTACTAAGGGCCTACTATGGGCACTGTGCCAGGTATGGGTGCTATTTAGATAAAATGAAAAAGTCACTGTCTTCAAAGAGCTGACATTCTTCTGGGGTGGAGGGAGAGGAAATACAATACATACACAAGCAAGTACATACAAGATAATTTCATAAGAGAGAAAAAATAACAACTGGAAAGAGGTTGAATGGAGTTAATATTAATGATAGGTCCATCTACCATATTTAATCCCCAGGACCATTTCATCCATAAGATGTATACAATTCACTTTTGCTGGACAAGGCTTCTCAGGAAGAGAGAATCTGCAAAAGATTAACACGTCTATTGGGTCAGTATTCACCTACATCATTCCAAAAGAATGGACACTAAATAGCCCAAATATAGACCATACCTCTAATATTAATAATGGCCATTTAGAAAACACTATGGTGTTTACAAAGGGTTTTCCCTATACCTGTCTTGTGAGGCAGGTTGCATAGGTGGAATTAACCTCATTGTTAAACTCATTAACCTGGGAAAAAAGATTTAGGACTGGAAGGGACAGCAGAGGTTATCTAGTACAGCCCCCTCATTTTAACAAATCAAGAAATTTGTTTGTTTATGTTAATGGACACATACATTTAATGGACAGCAGAGCCAGGATTTGAATTCAGGTCTCTGGGCTCCAAACCCAGGATTCTTTCCATAACCCTCAAAATACCTCAGTAAAATGAATTCCTGTTAAAGGCGAAATGTGTACTACATGGTTATATAATAGAAAATAGTTACACACAATTATTATATCAAATATATACTTATTCTAAAAGGTTGATAGATGATCAGGAAGGCATTAAGTAGGGATTATTAGACAATTTATAGAACCACATTCAGGAAGAATGATATTATTGCATCATAGACTTAGAGCATGAAGGAATCTTCAAGGACATAATGTTTCATTTGACAGGTGAGGAAACTAAGGCACAGAGGAATTAAATGACAGATCTAGAGTCACACAACTATTAGATGTTTGAGGTAAGATTTGAACCCAGGACTTCAAGTTCAACAGTCTATCAGTTACATAAGGCTAAAAAGTTTCTATAGAGGTCAATGGCAAATTCCGTACTTTTACTCTTATCCCCTACTGGGGGCAGATAAGGAGAAGGTCAACTGCAGCACAATTAGAGGCTGTAAAAAGTTTTGTACAAGCTAGATTTGAGAGAAAAGATGAAACTAATATTCCAGTTTGATAGCCTAAGAGGTTGAGTACGCATAAAGGTAGGTTGGGTGAGCCAGTAAGAAGTAACACCACACCCTGGTTAGAGAGCAGTTAGGGTATTGTGATCAGTTCTTGGCCTCATAATTTAAGAAGGACATTGGTGAATGGAGAGCTTCCAAGAGAATGTTTTATCTCAGAAAAGGCTGGGGTAGGCAGGGAGAAGGGTGTGGTATTGCTGTTCAAGGATCTGAAGAGCTGTCATTTGCACTAGATTCATTCTGTTGGACCCCAAAGGGAAGAAGTAGGATAAAAGTTCCAAAAAGGTAAACTGGAAGCTTCATCATCATTAGAACTATCCCAAAGTATAATGGGATCTCTTAGGAGGTAGAGGGACCTTCCATATTAGAAGCATTCAAAGAAAAGCAGGCTGACTACTTGTCAGGTATGATATAAAGGGAAATCTTTAGTTAGGGCAGATGGCCTCTGAGATGCATTCCAACTCTGAAATTCTATGAATCAATGGCTTTTATCCCCCTTCTGATCATATATAAATCCTCATCCTGAATGTAAGCTTCTTGAGTGAGTAGAGACAGTTAAGAGACAGCTATCTATATAGCACCCATACCAGCATAAAACATAGCTCGCAGTGGTTAGAGGGTTAGACGTGGAATCTGCAAAACCTGAGTTCAAATCCTGCCTCAAATTCTTAGCTTTGTGACTGGGTGAGTCACTTAATCTTCCTTACATACAGTTTCTTCATCTGCAGAATGGGGTTAATAGTAGCATCATTTCATTGAACCAAGTGAGATAACAGATGTAAAATACTTTGCAAATCTTAAGGCAGTATATCAATGTTAGCTTTTATTATTAATAGTAATAATAATATTGAGGAGAGAGGTGCTCTCTGGTTTTAGCTTTGTGTCTCCCAGTTTTAATATAATGTTTTGCACATAGTAAGTACTTACGCTTTGTATGATTTGAAAAAGAAAAAGGAAATTCAAATGGTAAATAGCACTTTTCAATCATTTGATATCATCTCTAGCTCCCTAATTTTTTTTCCTGAAACACATAGAAGTGAAGAAGTTTCACAGCAGTCTTTACCAAAGTGCTATTTTCCACAAAACAGATATAATGCATGGTTCAGAATCCTAATCTTTGGTGCTATATAGACCTGGTTCAATCTCAAGGATCCTTCCCTCTCCTTCAAACCTCCCATCTGTTTCTTTGGTTCATTTTCCTCTTCCTAGATTTTCAACTGGAAATTTTGGAATACAGCTGGTGTCACTCCTCCATGTATGTGGAAGTATGAGGGCCCCCAGTTACTGTACATACACTCATGGTAGCAGTGCATATTGGGTACAGGTCAGTCTTTATTTTTACCTTTCAGGAAAAACACAAAACACCAGTGATTCACAGTAGTTAATAACCAAATGACCCAATCATTGTCGTTTCCACCTCCCTTCCAGGTAACTATATAGTCTTTCAGACTCATAGTACCACCATGTGCCTTGAATTTTCCTTTGAAGGGAGTAAACTTGAGATTGTTAAAGTACAATCCCTTGATATTGTAATGAGTCCCAACTGGAGACCTGTCTCAACCCTCTCATATTCCTGGGGAATAGATTGGCAAATGCTTATGCAAAATGTCTCCAATTCTTTCAAGGAGGTACAAGGAATACATCTACACTCTCTACAGGAAGATTTAATTAAAGTCCTATTTCCTTGTAATTTCAAATTGTTCAGGGTCTCGTGATCATCCTTCTACACAGGAAAGGAAGTCAATCATCTTAGGATATCTAGAGTCAATGAACTCTATAACTAATTACTTTGGCAAGTAACTTAATTAATTTTGCTTGTTAAATAAATGCAGCTGAGAATCTGAAGGGATAGAGATAGGGAATGGACCTGTGATTTCATCGATATATGGAATTCTCAGGTGAAGAAACTCTAAAACAGGTTGATACTTTTTCTGCGATTTCTAGTCTTAGGTGCCTAGAGCAATGAAAGATTAAGAAACTTTTTCAGGTTCACACAGTCATTAGATGTCAGAGACAGGACTTGAAACCATACTCTCCTAGCTTTGAAAGTGTCTCTCTATCCATTATACCACACCAACACTCAAGAGAATCTGAAAGGTCAGTAAAAATTCCCCAGGGTAGTTCTGGACTTGGGTTCAAATGCTCACTTAACTCTTCTCTATCACATGTATCCATTTAGTGTGAGTCTATTCTTGGAAACTTTAACATGGAGGAGAGGTTTGTATACAAATGTGAGTATTAGTGGAGGGTGGGGGTACACCTATAAGGCTTCCAATTAGTAAAGAGAAAGTTGATCATGATGTCTATAAAGTGGCACATTGACTTTACAGAGAATCATTCTCTAGTGTCTCTTGAAGAGAAATAATAGTTTGGAAGTTAGGAGTCTTTCAGAGATTTTGGGAGAGGCATGACCTGTCTGGTAGAGTTAGCAAGGCTCTCTCCTCCTCTACCACCACTGGGGAAGAGAAACTATTAGGGGGAAAAGAAGGGTACAGATTATGCTGATACATTTGCTACATTCGAGGATAAAAACAGGAGTAGAAGATCTACTTATGAATAAAGCAAAAGGAATCAAAACATCACGGGATGGCCATAAACCTAAATTATTTAAAACTAACAGAGATGCTTCAAAAGAATTTTAATGGTGAAATAACCATGGAATAATGTTCATAAAAGGAAGAAAAAGCGTGTCCTCAAAGAAGTGAAAAGAAAATGGGACTGACAAGGGGGCAAGATAGGAAAATTTATTCTATGACAATTCTACAAAATATAAATTTAAAAATAAATTGTTTTCTCATCTGTAAAATGAAGGGATTAGTTAGATGTTCTCTGAGGCCTCTTTGAAATCTAAAATTCTCTCTATGAGCTTACACATTAAATGAATAGATATTAAGAGAATTTAGCTTAGTAGAAGGGGAAAACATTATATATCTTGATATAAAAATGTAATGATAGTCATTTAAAATTTTTTCCTTTATAAGTAGACTTGAATAATACACCAATGGGGGTTTTTATTTTCTGTTAAAAGAGCTTTATGCAAATAAAATTCTATTTTTTATCCAGTTATTTCTGACTCTTCATGATCCCATTTGGAGTTTGCTTGACACTGATATAAGAGTGGTTTTCCATGTCCTTCTCCATCTCATCTTACAGATGGGGAACTGAGGCAAACAGGGTTAAGTGATTTGCCCAGAGTCACACAGCTAGGAAGTACCTGAAGCTGGATTTGAACTCAGAAAGATGAGTCTTCCTAATTCTAAGCCCAATGCTCTATCCACTGTGCCACCGAGTTGCCCAAGAAAATTTTATAGAAATGTTAAATAATATTCTTCTAGCTATTACTAACATTGTTCATAAAACACTGGGCCTTTTTGTTCACCTAACATTTTTTTTTTGTTCTATGGTCCTATTTTAAAAAAGTAATAATCTTACAACCACAATCTCTTACTGCTCAATCTATCCTGCTATCTATCTGTGGACTAGAGGAATGAATCTTTTCTTCTTTCTACTTTGCCCTGATCTTAACCTCTTTTTTAACCTGTGACACTGTTATCCTATACACATTATTACATTTCCTACCTCCATCCCTTTGCCCATTATTGAATAGACACAGGAAACTCTCCTTCACCTTTACTTTTTGGAAAGGCAGGCTGGAGCTGGTTTGTAAAGGGCTTTCAATGCCAAAATGACGAATTTGTATTTGATCCTATAGGAAAGAGGGAACTATTGATGCTTCTTGTGCAGGGAAATGACATGGTCAAATATTTGCTTTAGGAATATCAACTGGACATTTACAGGGAGGATACATCAGAGAAATTAGACGGGAAACAGGAGACCAACAAGGTACTATGTGTAACAGTACTGGCAAGAGATGATAATCAGGATTGTGACCATGTTGGATAGAGAGGAGGCAGGTTTGTGAGATATTCAGAGGTTGACTGCACAAGAAAAGGTTACCGACTGAATTGGGTGGAGGGAAGGCTGGAGAGAATGCATAAAATGCCAGTTGGTCCCCCTACCAGTTGGGAAAGTTAAATGACTGTCTTTGTCTCACTTTCCCAGAGTTAGGTATGTTTTATTTCAGGGGAAATAGAAAATAAAGATTTTATTTATTTTAACATACAGAAGAGAACCTTTTTTTGTGAGTTTGTGTATATAGTGTGCACACAGGCATATGTGTACATGTGTGGGTTTGGTTCATAAAGTGTAGCACTCAGAATAATTAAAGCTCCAGAGAATGATTTGGCAGCCTCTTACAGGTTCCATCCATCAGTAAAGAAGTTTTATCTCTTCACGCCCATTTTCCCCCTCGCAATGAGGGACAAAGAACACCTGAGGTTTGGGTACTGCATTAGAATCTGTGAGGTTTGTTTTGTTTTGTTTTTCTGACTACGGTTGCTTCTGTGACACCACTGTTAACACCTTATAAGAAAGCTAACAATGAATTAGCGCATTTCATTAATTTTGTTTCATGATTATAAGATGAAACAAAATGAATGGGCAGAGTGTCTCAGTCAGCATCCACATCTAGAAACCTCTCGTGCCTCTTACCCGGTGAGTCGTTCTTCAATCTTTATCACCACCTTTGACCCCGTTAGTAGCTCTTTTCCCCCTAGTATAATTTGGAGGTACAGATCTGGGCTGGTGCAAACTCATTCAAATTCCAAATGTGTAAACTGAGGAATCACAAATAGCAAGGTGCTTTTGAATAATGAACGTACTTTCCCCAGCATAAAACATAGCTCACACTGATCTGGTGGTTATTTCTAAGCCTGCTATTCAGGTAAATTCAGAGACAACATGAAGGGTGTCTGATATAAAATGTACTACATGACAATGGCCATAGAAATTTGCTGCAGAAAAAGGGTAGAGTTTGAAGTCCTACTCCTAACACATGCTAGCGTTTGTGATCCTAGGAAGGTCATTTAATCTCTCAGTGTTCTGGGCAGCTCTCAAAATATTTGTACCTTTGTTGCTTTTCATTAGCTGGGGGTATCTAAGTTGCTAATGAACTGAATTCATTAGATCATAGGATTTGTGCCTCATAAGGGCATTAGAGATCATTTGAATCCAACTTTCCAATTTTACAAATAAAGAAACAGAGGCTGAGCAACAGAAAATTACTTTCCCAAGGTCACATATTCAACCTGACTCCAAAACCAATGTTCTTTCCACCATGCCATGTCTGATTTATTTTTTCAGCACAACATGAAATGAGTAGTTGGGTAAAAGGCCAACAGTATCGACATTCCTTTGTCTCATGCCAAAAATCCATTTCCCAAACAAATCTATCCCAAACTTTCTAGCTAATGTCAAACAAAAGACCTAGAGACTCAGCCGTTGTATAAGAAAGCCCTAGCAAGTCTACAGGCTTTTGTCTATTCACAACCACAGCTCTCACCTTCATAGCAATTTCAACATTATTACTTTAGCTATCAAAAGCCTCTTTGCAAAAAGTGTGTTTGGATAGTTAATTTAGCTTGATATTTTATCAGTACCACAAATCTGCTGCCTTTTTATGCACAGGAATTGTTGCCATTTCAAGTTTCCTAGAGAGGAGTTACTTCAAGAATTCTGGGTCATTATTTCCTAAGAAATATAAAATCACTGGCATATACATAGTGTGTGTGTGTGTGTGTGTAAACATGTACCTGTGTTTATAATACATATACCACATGTATCACATATAACATACAACCATGTGCTTATATGTACGTGTATATATGCATATCTTAGTAGAGGTAAAAAAATGAATTACTATTTGCCTAGAGATACTATAACAAAGGACTCTGGGAAAATAGACAAGGCTATGAAAAAAATGTAATACTGATACAGAATGATTGCTAAAATGAAATGGATGTTGATTTATAAAAGGTTTTTTAAAAATCACCTAGACTAAAATTGTAGAAATAGGGAATGTCAGTGATAAATGATTAAAATTCAATATGGTAATAAAACAAAAAGGGATGTATAAAAGGCCAACATTTTTTGTTTCAGGGAAGAATGAAACTAAAATTAATAAGCAAAAAATTCAGAATTTTAATTAAACTTGTCAAGAGAACCAGAAGAAGATTCCTAGCATGCTGGATATATCCCTGTACAAGATTTACACAAGAATTTTCACAAGTCATAGAATGAATGGGCAGTCACAGATACTTTGCAATCTGCATCACCAAAGCATTACCCACATGGATGAGATATACTGAATTAGGGAAGTAATGAGTCATAATCACATTTCTTCTACATATGTCTATAGGTCATAAAGACATAAGAACTGTCATTCAAGGCTAGATCCATTGTCTATCAAATGCAATATTCTTACAGCAGATACAGGAGATACATTATTAATGCTTGTTGTTCCCATAAAATCAGTTCTCAGGGACCAAAGATATTAATAATTTGTCCCTAAATGCCTATATAATGGCAGAAACAAATTGCATAAATAAATATAGTTATATATGCCATAGAAATGAGGTTAGCCAGCATTCAATCAACCAAAAGTATTGTCACTCCACCCTAGCATCATGGGGTACCTTTCACATCACCAAAGAAAGAATACATTTTGGGGGAATATAGTGTCAATATCAAATGCATTTTAGTTTTATCATTCAGTAATTTTTTGGTTGTGTTCAACTCTTTGTGACCCTATTTAGGATTTGGGTTGTTTTATTTTTGGGCAAAGATACTGGATTGATTTGCCATTTCCTTCTTGAGTCTATTTTACAGATGAAAAAAACTGAGGCAAATGGGGTTGAGTGATTTGCCTAGGGTCATAAGCTAATAAGTGTCTGAAGCAGATTTGAATACAGGAAGATGAGTGTTCCTGACCCCACTCCTGGTACTCCATCCACTGTGCCACCTAGCTACCCCAGAAGAGTAGAAGTTAGAGTTTATACAAAAGCACAGTTAGAGGAAATTGCAGGAAACAATAGGAATAGAGATTAGAAGCATTTGTAGTAGGATATTTTAAATATTCTGGCACAAATATAAAGGGTGATACCATAAGCAAATTAAGAGAGCTAGGAATAGTTTACCTGTCATATCTATGGATAAGAGAAGAATTTATGACCAAACAAGAGACAGAGAGCATTATGGGATATAGAAGGAAACTTTTATTACTTTAAATTGAAAAAAAAAATTGTACAAACAAAACCAACACAGCCAAGATTAGAAAAAAAGTAGAAAACTGGGAGAAACTTTTTTACAGCCAGTGTTTCTGATAAAGGCTTCATTTCTCAAATCTATAGAAAACTGGGTGAAATTCATAAGAACACAAGTTGCTCTGCAATTGACAGTGAAAGAATATGAACAGACAGTTTTCAGAGAAAGAAATCAAAGTTACCTATAGTCATATAAAAATGCTTCAAGTCACTATTGATTAGAGACAGATTGACTAATATGACAGAAAAGAAAATGAAAAATATTTGAGGTGATGTGGGAAAGTTGGGACACTAATACACTGTTGGTAGAATTGGGAGCTGATCCAACCATTCTGGAGAGCAATTTGGAACTATGCCCAAAAGGTTATAAAACTATACATACACTTTGACCCAGAAATAATACCACTACTAGATCTGTGTATTAAAAAGTTTGTGAGATTTTGTGAGACTGTGGGTTTAAAAAAGGAAAAGGATCTATATTTAAGCAAATATTTTTAGCAATTCTTTTCATGGGGTCAAATAAATGGAAATCAAGGGGATGCCATCAATTGGGGAATGGTTGAACAAGTGGTATATATGATTGTAATGGAATATTACTGCATTACAATAAATGATGAGCAGGTTGATTTCAGAAAAACCTGGAAAGACTTACAAGTACTGATGCAAAATGAAGTGAGCAGAACAAGAACACCATACATAGTAAGAGTAATATTGTATAATGATCAACTGTGAATGATTCAGCTATTCTCATACAATGATCTAAGACAATTCCAAAGGACTTATGATAAAAATATTATCTACCTCCAGAGAAAGAACTGGTGAGTCTAAATGGAGAACAAGACATACATTTTTTAAGTCTTTTTTTTTTGGTCTGCATTTTCTTTCACAATATAACTAATGTGAAAACAAGTTTAGTATGATGGCACATGTATAACCTATATCAAACTATTTGCCTTCTCAATGAGAAATAAGGAGGTAGGGAAAATGCAGGAGAGAATTTTGAGCTTAAAATAAAGTTAGAATTTTTTACATCTAATTAGAAGAAAAAATTTGAAGAAAAACTTCTGTCATAAAAATATCAGAAGAATTTTAAGAGAGATAGTGGAAGAAGGCTACAAATGATGGTAACATTTCATGGGACTGTTAGAAAAAGAGACTAAATTTTGACCATATTTTAAAAGAATTCTCACCATTCAGCCATATAAAAATGACATAAACTTCAATAAGTAGTGATCTCCTTTTTATGATAAATACTTCCGTGGCACAGATGGCAGTCCACTCATGCCTGCCATCCTGTTTGACTCTTGTCAAAGTTCTCTCATAAATCTACCTCGTGGGGGCACACCCAGTGGGTGGGGGACTTCCTTGCATTCAACTTATTCATGATAAAAAAAAGTCCCTCCAGCTTTCCCTCATTCAAGCAGAGTCTATTCTGTCATTAGGAATTCAATCAGCAGGGAATGTGTTAAATTTTGTCATAATTTTGGCTTAATCATAACTAGAAGTTTTATGTTATCATTGAGAGGAAAGCTTACTGGGGGGATGGCGATAAATTGAGATTCTACCTCAAGCCTCATGATGTCCATTTGGCCCATATCTGGACAGCACGCATTGCCAGCTCAGAGAAAAATATCAATGAGGTGAATTTCACTTCCCCACATTCACAGAAGCAGGAGGAAGGGACAACAAATTCTAATCAATGCACCTTCCTATTTGAAGAAAAGACGGAGAACTTTTTCAGCACCTGGAGAAAAAGACTTATTTAATAAATGAATAAATGAATGACTGCGTCTCTTTTTAACTGTAGCCAGTTAAGTCATACAGAGGATGATTTTTATAAGAGAAATGCTTTTTATCATGAATAGATACACTTGGGTCCAGGTGTTGTTTCTTATTTTTTTTAATAAATGTTTCTGCTTTTCAATTCATTTCAACACACATTTCTGCTTCACTGAAATATTTCTTCCTCCAAAATTTAGTGAGACATCAGAATTTTTAGTCTTTTTATGATTTATCACTTTTGACAATTAAACCAGGCTACAAAAACATATCTGAAAAATCTTTTCATTAAAATTGTGACCACTAGAGAATAGTCAGTCTAAGGCAAGTAGCCTGTTAACAAAGATTGAGTTCCAATGTGTCATCCTTGGGTGTCTCTGTAGCTCTAGGATTGGATTGTTCCTATATCAAAAGAGCCAGGCAAGAAATGTGTCACTTGATGGATCAGACTGGGCCAATACATCACTGTTGTGTCCTGTTGTTTATAGAGGTAAGATTTCAACTGAGGGAAATATTTCTATTTCATTTTATGATATCATTTGATATAAACAACAGTGACTTCCTCTTTGGGCTTATGAGACAACATGAAGTTACTGTCATACACTTCTGTCATCTTTATCCACTCAGAAGGACAGAGATGAGGAACAGGGAGGATAGAAACATGCCTCTTACTGAAAAACAACAACAACAACAACCAGAAACTGAAAGTCTGAAATGGAAGCCAAGGCTTTTCTGAGAATCATTAAGGTTCTTTGGAACATTTAAACTCTGGATGTAGCCAAAGGGAGCTTTTGTTACTGTAAGATGGGAAAAGATATAGGTAATACCACCATGTTGGATGAATTCAAATCATTAGGACTTAAAAATTTTGCCTTCAGGTAATTTGGAGTCTTAATTATGGATTTTGTCACCTTGGATAGACATCACAAAACTTACCCAGGACAAGGAGCATGAAAGGTATCTTCAAATCATCTTTTTAAAACAAATTCATTTGTGTACATGGAGGAGACCATAACACATAAAGCCCCATGTTGTAGGAAAATTTAGCACATGATCTTGTGTAGGAGAGACTGTCAACTACGGGTGAAGCCACTGAGGGCCACTGTTGAGGGGGCTGTCTTGGAGAATAGAGTGCAGAAGCTGGAGGATGAGGGGGAGGAGGAAGCACACCATATGGCTGTTTCCTAACTTAACTGATAGCCTTGCTATCTAGGTGTTAAACTGAGTTTTTTCTACACTAAATTCCTGTGCTATGGGGCAATTCCCTAGATGCCACCTACTAGTTACAGTTCCAAATATACTGTAACACCAGCATTACTATCTTCATTATGGAGCTAGCCTTAGTTTTTCTGATGGCTAGAAAGTACTGTCACTGCCATGATATAGTAATGGATGGTTGCCATTTTTTAATAAGCAGGCTTTGGTGGAAGGAAATTTGTCTTTTGGCTATAAAAAATCCTACTACTAGCTATATTGTAGTGCCAAAGTCCGGAAATGGAATGCTAAAAGATGACAGGTGTGAAACATCATCCTTTTTGCTGTCAATAGTCGGCACTCCTGTTGTATATGAAGCATGAGGAAAGATAGGCTTTTTGAATCACACATCATATAAATATACTTATTTGGAGAGGAAAGCTAACCAAAAATGAAAGACAAAATCTGATATTTAGTGAAAATCTGCTTGTGTATAATTGTCAAGAGAAACTCATCACTTGTTCATTATTAAACTTGGCAATGCACATAAAGTTGATCGATACTTTCCAAGGATTTTTACAGTCTCAAGTTACTGGAGCTAGCAGCAATAATTTTATTTTTGTTCTTAGATGGCTAATTCAATAGAAATTAGGTTGAATGTTGTTGGACAGGTGCTTTATATTAGTTCCCCTCCCTCTGCCTCCATTTATTTAAAATTTTGACCCAGATCTGTGACTTCATTAGAATATTAGACAAATGTTCCAGTGATAATTGCATATATTTCAGTAAGTGTTCCACATATTATACTTTACTGTTAAATTTAGTTGATATTTCTTGATGAATAGTTTTCATAATGTTTCTTACAGTTATGTTAATTTGAGGTCACATTTATAAGACAATAGTAAACATGAGTCTCTCTCTCTCTCTCTCTCTCTCTCTCTCTCACACACACACACACACACACACACACACACACACAGTTCATCTTTTATTACATTAGATAATGTTCCTTTAGCAATCTAGGGGAAATTGTGAAAAAACTAAACTCTGGAAAAGCATGCATAAACTCTGGAAAATTTATGTATAGGTAAGCATGTGAAAACTTGCTGAATGAATAAATGGAAGCTCTATTCTACAAAAAAGGAGTCCACAAGGCAAGCAAGCATTGCTTGTCAAGTGACAACTTGCCTTCACTGTCTCTGCTTATATCTTTAAAAAAATTCTGTTTTAATTTTTCCACAATTATATGTAAAAACAATTTTCAATATTCATTTTAAAAAATGAGTTCCAAATTCTTTTCTTACCTCCCCACTCCCAGCCACCCCTTCTTCTTACCCTCCCCCTCCCCCTGTTGAGAAGGCAAGCAATTTGATACAGGTTCTATACATGTATACTCATACAAAACATATTTCTCTGTTAGTTATGTTGTAAAACAAAACAAAGCTCAAAATAAAAACTCAAGAAAAATAAAGAAAGTTATAAAAGTATTGCTTTGATCTATATTCAGACTCCATCAGTTCTTTCTCTGGGAATGGATAGCATTTTTCATTATGAGTCCTTGGAAATTGTCCTGGACCATTGTATTGCTGAGAATAGCTAAATCATTCTTATCATACAGTATTGCTGTTACTGTGTACAATATTCTTCTGGTTCTCCTCATTTCATTTTCCATCAGTTCATGCAAGTTTTTCCAGGTTTTTCTGAGAACATCTAGCTCATAGTTTCTGATCTGCTTGTATATTTAAGATGGACCAAGTACTTCCTTTAGAATAACCTTATTAGGTGGATAGTGTTATTAAGGACTCTTTTCCAAATGAAGAAAGGGAGACTCAGAGATGTTGTCAAAGAGACATAACCAGGATTTGAACTGAAATCTTCAGGCTACAGATCTAGGGTTCGTTGCTTTTTCCTCTGGGCAGCCCCTTAGTAAGTGCTGGGGGAAGGGAATAAACATTTATACAGAACCTACTGTGTGTCAGGGACTGTGTTTAAGCTGTTTAAAAATATCAGTTTGATGCTCAAAATAACCCTGCGAGGTAGATACCATAATCATCTTAATTTTACAGTTGAGGAAACTGAGGCAAACAGATTTTTTTTTTTGCCCAAGGACACACAGCTAGTCAGAACTTCCTGATTCCAGATTCAGCACCTTATCTGCTGAGCCACTTAATTGCCTCCAAATATTAAATTCCAGGAGAGGCATAAGGAAGGGGTGTTTCCTGGAGTCAGGAAGACCTTGGGTCCAATCCCTCCTCAGTGAACATGACCAAGCACTGTTCTGCTTGTTTCCTCAACTATAAAATAAGAGGGTTCAACTTGGTGGCTTCTCAGGTTCCTGCCAGCTGTAAATCTATTATCTTTTCATGTTTGAACTGTTGCTCTTTCTATCTTCTCCTGTTTCCCCCAGCTTATGTTTGGTTCTTGCTCCCTCCTGCTCCTTTGGATTTGGACCACTGTTTCCCTCTCTTCTCCTGCATCCGATATTCTATTGCAGATGCTGCAATTTTTAATGTCCCTAAAGAATTTTGGCTTTAGCAGGTCATGAGGATGTGGAG
>CM053597.1:118278749-118325628 GCA_028646575.1 Pseudocheirus occidentalis | reverse complement strand
TATCTATCTATCATCTATCTATGTTTCTTTTTGTCTTATTAATTTATTTATTTTTAATTTTCAACATTCATTTCCACAAGATTTTGAGTTCCAAATTTTCTCCCATCTCTCCTTCCCCCACCCCAAGATGGTATGCATTCTGATTACCCTTCCCCCAGTCTGCCCTCCCTTCTATCGCCCCCTCCTATTATTCCCTTCCTCCTTAATTTCTTGTAGAGCAAGATAGATTTCTAAACTCCATTGCCTGTGTATCTTATTTCCAAGTTGCATGTAAAAGCAATTTTAACATTTGTTTTTAAAACTTTGAGCTCCAAATTCTCTCCCTTCTTCCCTCCCCACCCACCTTAATTGAGAAGGCAAGCAATTCAGTATAGGTTATAATGTGTAGTTACGCAAAACATTTATGTTAACAGTCATGTTGTGAAAGACTAACTATATTTCCCTCCATCATATCCTGCCCCCCACGTATCCTATTTTCTCCTTCAACCCTGTCCCTTTTCAAAAGTGTTTGCTTCTGACTACCCCCTCCCCCAGTCTGTCCTCCCTTCTATCACATCCTATACCCTTCCCCCCTACTTTCCTGTAGGGTAAGATATCCAGTTGAGTGTGTATGTTATTCCATCCTTAAACCAAATCGTATGAGAATAAGTTTCACTCATTCTCTCTCACCTCCTTCCTCTTCCCCTCCATTGTGAACCTTTTTCTTGCCTCTTTTTTCTGAGATAATTTACCCCATTCTATCACTTCCTTTCTCCTCCAAATATGTTTTTCTTTCACCCATTAATTTTACTTTTTAGATATCATCCCTTCATATTCAACTCACCCTGTGCCATCTATCTGTCTATCTATCTATCTATCTATCTGTCTGTCTGTCTGTCTGTCTGTCTGTCTGTCTATCTATCTATTTCCTCCAACTACCCTAATACTGAGAAAGGTCTCATGAATTAGAAACATCATCTTTCCATATAGGAGTGTAAACAGTTCAACTTCAATAAGTCCCTTATGTTTATCTTTCCTGTTTACCTTTTTATACTTCTCTTGATTCTTATATTTGAAAGTCATATTTACTATTCAGCTCTAGTGTTTTCATCAAAAATACTTGAAATTCCTCTATTTCATTGAATGTTTATTTTTTCCCCTGAAGTATTATACTCAGTTTTGCTGGGTAGGTGATTCTTGGTTTTAATCTTAGCTCCTCTGACCTCTAGAATATCCAAGTTCTCAGATCCCTCAATGTAGAAGTTTTTAGATCCTGCAATTATCCTTATTGTATTTCCACAATACTTGTTTCTTTCTGGCTGCATGCAATATTTTCTCCTTGACCTGGGAACTCTAGAATTTGGCTACAATATACCTAGGAGGTTACCTTTTAGGATCTCTTTCAAGAGGTGATCAGTGTATTCTTTCAATTTCTATTTTACTCTCTGTTCCTAGAATATCAGGGCATATTTCCTTGATAATTTCTTGAAAGACATTATCTAGACTCTTCTTTTGACTATGACTTTCAGGTAGTGCAATAATTTTTAAATTCTGTCTCATGGATCTATTTTCCAAGTCAGTGGTTTTTCCAGTGAGATATTTCACATTGTCTTCTATTTTTTCATTCTTTTGGTTCTGTTTTATACTTTCTTTTTTTTTTTCTTTTTGGAGGGCAATTGGGGTTAAGTGACTTGCCCAAAGTTACATGGCCAGTAAGTATGTCAAGTGTCCGAGGCCTTATTTGAACTCAGGTCCTCCTTATGTTCCATTCACTGCGCCACCTAGCTGCCCCTGTTTTATACTTTCTTGATTTCTCCTAAAGTCATTACCTTCCATTTGATCCATTCTAATTTTTAGGTAATTCTTTTCATCAGTGAACTTTTGGACCTCCTTTTCCATTTGAACAATTCCACTTTTTAAGGCATTCTTCTCCTTAGTGACTTTTTGGACCTCTTTTGCCGTTTGGATTAGTCTATTTTTTAAGATGTTATTTTCTTCAGTATTTGGGGGGGGGGAGGGTCTTGTTTAGCAAGCATTTGATTTGTTTTCATGATTTTCTTTCATCATTCTCATTTTTCTTCCCAATTTTTACTCTGCTTCTCTTACTTGATTTCCAAAATCCTGTTTGAGTTTTTCCATGGTCTGCAACCAATTCATATTTTTCTTGGAGGTTTTTGATGTAAGAGTGTTGATTTTGTTGTCCTTTTCTGGTTATATATTTTGATCTTCTTTGTCACCAAAGTAAGATTCTATTGTCTGAGTTTTTAATATTGTTTTCTCATCTTCCCAGCCAAATACTCCACTTTCTAACTCTTTGTCAGGTAGGACTTTGCTTCTGGTGGGTGTGGATATATTATTCCAGGCTTCAGGGGCTTTGTACATACTTCTAAGGACTTATACATTTTCCATTCACCTACAGCATTATATTCAAAGGAGAGGTGTTTTCTCCCATCTTAGCCTTCACCCTGGTCTGTGAGCAGTCAAAGCACTCTTCTCTGCCTTGGAACTGTGAGGATGATTTCGTCTCCACTGCTTCCACAAGCTCCACCATACCAGCTCTCCTCCTCACACCAGTACGGCCACCCAGGACTGCGACCCAAGTGCAAGCAGGGCAAAGCAAGAGAATCCTGCCTCAGTACCAGCAAAGAGATCCCTGCAATATACCTATGGTCAGTCACTCCATCCCCTACATTCTGTGGGCCCAGAGCTCTGGAAGTAGCTGCAGCTCCTGCTGCTGCACCTGGCACCTCCACAATCCTAGGGCTGCGGCTGAACCATGCTTCTCTTTCATCCAGCTCCCACAGAGTTTTCCCACTGACCTTCTATGCTGTCTTTGGTATTTGTAGGTTGAGAAGTCTGGCAACTGCCACAGCTGTCAGTGATTCAGTCCCCTGAGGCCTGCTCCAGCCCTGTCTGTGCCAGAATGGCCCATGACAGACTATGCTCTGCTCCCAACCTGGTGTGGTAAAGCCTTTCTGTTGGCTTTCCAGGTTGTCTTGGGTTGAGGATTTGTTTCACTCCATCATTTTGTGGGTTCTGTAGCTCTAGAATTTGTTTAGAGTCATTTTTATAGGTATTTGGACAGGTTTGGGGGAGAGCTCAAGCAAATCCCTATTTTTACAATGACATCCACCCCCTCTATCTATAATTTAAAACTTTTAAAGTCACAATTAGGGTTTATTTGTTTTTTTCCCCTAAGACTCTAAAATAAATCACACATGGATAATGTGAGACTTAATTTGGTTGATTATGCATATTTGTTATAGGAGTTTTACTTTTTTTTCCTTTTAAATGGGAGGTAGGAGTGGGACAGTGAGAAAATTAATGCATGTTGATTTAAAAAATAGGATTAAAGAAACAAACCGAATCAAAGTGGTATTATCTCCTTCCTTTGAGAGGTAAGGAAATGAACCCAGAAAAGTTGAATAACTCTCTCAAGGTCACACAGAGGCAACGCCAGGATAAGGAATCAGGTCCTTTTAATTCAAATCCAGTGCTCTTTCTGCTACACCTCACAAAAAGGAGCATTAAACGTTTCCTGGCATTGGCATCTAGTACCATTTAAGATAGGACTACCTCCTGGAATTCATTCTTCTTAGGTCTATGGACCACTAGTTTTGAGATACTGAGTAATCATCTTTCTGCCCATCCATAACCTCTCAGCTCTGACCATTTTGAAATCAATTTCAGTAACTAAGTAACCCTTCCAAAGAAGGAAAATAAGGTTCTTGCCCAAGAAAAGGAAAATAGGTTGCTATGATATCATTTGCTCGAATAAGTCCATCAGGTTCTTAGAAAAGGGTTACTTTGGGAACTTCTAGTTGTAACATTTAAAAAAAGTTTTGAGAGACATAGTTTCTGGGTAATTAACCATTTTATTAATAATGATATCATTTTAGTAATAAAAGAGGTCAATGGCACTCACAAATACCAAACACAAATCATGGTGATGGGCTCACCATGGAAGATTGGGTGTTCCTGAGGGTGGTAATCAGTTCTGATTGGTTCATAATTTATGAGAGAATGCAGATTATAGTGAGCGATAGATTGTTACAATGAGGGTTTTGAGGTATAAGGCCCCAAGCAACCAAATTTTGATCAGAGACTTATCAATTTCCCTATCATCTCTCTGACGAAAGGGCAAATCCACATTTTCCCTGACCTGTCTGAGTAGACACAATGAACAGGAAACCACCCATTGCCTAAACTTAGAATTTCTTTTACTGTTTTTTATTAGAGCATAGTTTCGGAAAGTCTTTGATCAAGATTTCCGATGCTGGTTGATTTCTGGATGAAGAAGTAGAAAATCCTTTAAACCTAATTTAATAATTGGTTATTGATATAAGAAAGAAATGATCATTTCTCTCATGGTTAAGGAAATGCCCTTTACTGATGCAGCTCAGAAACTTCTCTGCAATTTGTCATTTTCCAGAGTTATGTAGAGCATGGAAAAGTCAAATGATTTGCCCATAGTTAAACAGCCAGGATGTCTCAGAGATGGGACTTGAACCTAGGTTTTCCTGGCTTCAAAGTCAGCTCTCTATCCACTATGCCTAGCTTCAAATAATTTCTGCCAAGTTTCCCTTTTCTTTTGAATGGTCTAAATCAATCATTCTTTAAAAATCACACACTTGCAGCCATCCCTTTCCTATTATTATAATTATTAAGACATTACCAGTACCAGCACTAGCCAAATCTTTTTTCTGCTGCTGTTCTCCTTTTAAAAATTTCTATTATCTTCTACTTTTGACCCTCTGTTTTCTTCCTTCTCCCCTTCTTCTCCTTAATTAACTTTCAACCCCTGAGCACTGGCAGTATTAGTAAAAAATGAATTATTTTTTCTTTGCCTCTTCCCTTCTTTTTATGTAGTTATCTACCTAACCTTGCCCAAACCCCTAATTTAAAATACCACTATTGCTTTTATTATTAAGTTATTTTTATAAACAATACCTCAGGGAAAAAATCTAGAATGTCTGCAGAATTAAAAAAAAATATTTTAAGGAATTCAGTGCCCAAATGACTTATTTGTACTGTATCTTGCTCTGCTTTCCTTTCTGTGCACTTACACAATGTTGTTGTTGGACATGTACATTGTTACAGTCAACACACGACATGGTTTTAATTGCACTTTCTTTGCAAGCCCTTCCTCATTCCTTTAGAGTCTTTCTATTTGTGGTACAATATCATATTATTATAATCATAGAACCATAGATTTCAAGCTGAAAGGGACTTTCAAGGTCATCTAGCTCAGCCCCTTCATTTTGCAGAGGTGAAGTGAGCTGCCCAAGGCTATAAAAGCAATGAAGGAGAGAGCCAGGATATGAGCCATGGTGGTACTCAGACTCCAAAGTTTGCTCTTTCCCCATTGTAACCGAGCTGCTTTTGCAAAATGAATTGGACATACAAACTATTTCCAGTTTTTTCACTATTACAAATTAAAGTGCTTTGAATACTTCTCTTATGTTATAGATAAATTTAGTTTTTCTTTTACTATTATTTTTAGGATACAGTCCTAGTGGTTGTATCAACAGATTAAAGAGGCTAGTAGGTGAAGTTGTGGATAGAGTGCGGGAGCTGGAGTCAGGGAGGACGAAGAGGAAGAGGAGGATGGTGATGGATAATAGCTAGTATTTATACAGCATCTACTGTGCCATACACTATGCTAAGCCCTTTGCGAATATTACCTCATTTGATTCTCACAACAACCCTGGAAAGCAGGTGTGATGATTATTCCCATTTTAGAGGTGAGGAAATTGTGGGAAACAGAGGCTAAAAGAATTGCCCAAGGTCATGTAGCTAGTGAAGTGACTGAGGCTAAATTTGTAAGTTTTTCCACTGATATCCGTCTCTAATTTGTTCCTTTATTTTTTTCTGCCCATCCCAAGTATATCATCACTTTGGTGGTAGAACCAATAGAGGTCCAGAGTCAGGAAGCCCTTAATTCAAATCCAGCAATACCCTTCCTTTCTTTGCTTCCTTTCCTTCCCACTTTGGCCTGTTGTTTCAAGGTCAGACACTGTGTACCATCCTGTGCCATCCAGGGCTTGTCCCTGGTCTCTATTCTCCTTTAACTTCCATTCCAATATACCTGCCTTGTAACTCATTTCCTTAGAAAGCCCAAGAAGCACAACTGATCTGCTGATCTCTACTAATTTGCTATAGGTAGAGGGTTAGATGGGTTGATGGGGGTAGCTAGGTGGTGCCATAGTGCACAGAGTGCCAGGCCTAGAGTCAGGAAGAGTCCTCTTCCTGAGTTCAAACCTGGCCTCAGACTCTTATTGGCTATGTGACCCTGGGCAAGTCACTTAACCCCGTTTGCCTAAGTTTATCATTTATAAAATGAAGTGGAGAAGGAAATGGCAAACCACTCTAGAATCTCTGCCAAGAAAACCCCAAATGGGGTCACAAAGAGTCAGACTCAACTGAAAAATGGCTGAACAACAACAAAGAGGGAGAGAGGGTAAAACAACACACAGACATTTAACTGCAACTTTGTAGGGATGTGGGGTGAGGGGCAGGGGAGGTCTCCCTCTTTTATCACATAAATCCAAAGAAATGAGTTTCATAGTTATCATTTCAGGTGAGGCAGGAAGAAGGCATGATGATGTGGCAAACTTGAGGGAAGATATTATTGAGTAAAGGGTACACGTCCTTCAAATTAGAGTTTTTATGTGTCTTGTCCTCTTTTAACAAATGTGTTTGATTGATTTGGCTGGAGACTCTGCTTTACAAAGAGCCTCAAGAAGATACATGATCATAGGGAATGTTATATTGCTATATTATATAATTGCTCTAAAATCTGAACTTATCTAGGATATAGTCCCTGGAAATCAACTTTAGAACTGTAGAAGGAAATCAACCCTAGTTTTTACTTTTAGTTTAAAAATGGTTACATTCTTTCTCTCAAGCCTACCACGCCTCATTGCAACACTGTGAGAATGCAAACAACATTGAGTCTTCTGGATATAGCTGTTTTTGCTTAAAAAAAGAAAAAAGACTTAAGAGGAAATTTTATTTTAATGTTTTCATTCAAAATATTTTAAAACTAATTAAACATTGTTTTGTTTTTACCATTTCCCCAGATGCCTTCCTCGTTTCCTCGACAAAACCAGGAAGAGGTGGTAAACAAACTTGGCAGGAAGTAAATGTTTACCCCATCTTTACAGATAGTGTATAAATTAACACTGTTGTTTGCAATATGTTATTGCTGTTGGGTTTTTTACTGTTAGCTCTATCATCATTATTAATGGCTTATTATTGATGATCCCTTCCCTTGCTAACAATTCAGGCTGGCATTACATGTCACATTCTCAACCACAGTGTCATTTTGGATCTAACCCCTCAAGTCGTTTGCAGAGAAATTTCTCACTAAACTCTGTAGGAACAGACTTTTTACTGAACAGTAAATAACATTTTCATTTATGTATTTCCAAATGCATCCCACATATTGGTAAAACCTTAATTATCTATATTAGCTTTTCATAGCATCTATTTTCCTTCTTTGAAAAGCAGGATGACTTTGGTCATCAGGACTGTAACTCTTCTTTTCATTTTTGTGCTTCTCCAATCACTGCCTCTAACTTAGCAGTCACAATAATAAGGTCTTTCAGCATCACAGAGTCAAAATGACATCAGGCTTTGACTCAAGGTGCTAATATCCAGGGACACATTTCTTTTACCCATTGGTCCTCTAATCTGCCAACCCTTCATCTTGTTATGCTGTGTAAACCGTGCCATACAGCTTGACTTCTTCAAATCCCTTCCCTGACTTTGCACTGCCATGCCCAGAGTCCCATCACCTTCATGTCCCCCTTTCCTGGGACCTATCTTCCTTTACTGTGATCATCCCTGCTTATCACTTCTCCCTCACCTTTCTCCTAAGAGGAGAGGATTTAAAGGTTAGGGAATGGGGGCTGAACTCTGTTTGGAACCGACCGTCCCCTTTCTCAGCATGACTTTATTCATCCAGGGCCACACTGTGTCATCAATGGACCTTGGACCAATGCCTTGTCTTTCACAGGGGGTACTCCAAACGGAGTCACAAAGAGTCAGACATGACTGAAAACTGAACAACAATCCCAGACGCTAGGATCAGCAATAATATAGTCATGTCCTAAGCTGGGAAACAAAGGCCTTCCTATACTTCAGAGGAGCCCACCTCCAAGTGAATTTGTCCCCCCCACCTCGTCAGAATTTGAGGTTATAATTCTTATCATTCATTTCATCTACTGATTCCAACTCATTAAGGGCCTATAGGTGCTTGGCCATTTCTTCATTTATCTTGGGTTCCAGCGCCCTCTTACCTATTATTCGTTAGTCTCTCTTGTCTAAAGTTTTCTCTTATTATTGGAAAAAATATGCAAAAATGGAGCTGAGCGATTTTGTGCTCCCTCTATCATTTGTTAACATGATCCCATTTACTCCAAATAGTAAGTGATTTTTGCATTTCTTCATTCCCCCATTACCGTTTTTGATCAACCAGCCAGCTACTTGGGACAGCTGTTTCCAATCTCTTCCCCAGCTCCAAAGATTTCTCAAGAGGAACAGAATTATTTAAGCCAGTAGAGGGACACAGGCTGATCCTAGTGATGATCAGCCTGACCAATTTAGTTTTGGAGAAGTCAGACAGGGTACCCAATAGATTGAAGCATTTGATAGATCCTTGAGCCAGGGGGATTCACATACTGGCAATTGTTGTAAGATAGGGACAGTACTTCCGATGGCATGAGTTACGGGAGCCCCCACTGAGGTACTCCTTTTACCATTTCAGATGGCGTTTTCTCTGTAACTTAAAGTCTTAATGAACTCCCTAGAGCATGACTTCCCCAGAAGCACGCAGACAGGCTGTACCAAAGGTGAGACTTGAACTGATGTCTTCCTGACTCCAAGGCTAGCAATCTACACATTGTACCACAGTGACATACCATCTATGCCCAGCCCAGCATGTGAGTTAATTTATCAACCTGATATTTCCTTCTGTAGCACTTAGAGCTTAGACAATTGGTGTCAACTCTTGGGCAGAATTAGGACCCCAGTGTGGGGACCTGCTCTATCTAGTTAGCCTTTGGGTTATAGGGTCCCCATCATGGTGTGATCCAGCCTTATCAAATCACAAAAGGAATCGATCAGCCTGTGATGGCTTAGGGTTCTGTTAACTAGAGTAAGCTTGAAATGGATCAGACTGAGCCATTCTCTTTTAGTGCAGAAGTAATGTTGAGCCAGGAAGTTAGTCCTTGATGGTGGGTAGTCTGAGGCAGGCTTTAATCTCCCAAGTTCTCTCTTTTTAAAAAACTTAATCTAATTTTGTAATTAATAAATTTCTATTTTCTCTCCCACCCCTGCCAGCCTGAGGGTGGTGGTGGTAGGGAAACTTTTATAAGAAATCTGAATAGTATATTAAAATAAATGCCCTCATTGGCCACATCCAAAAAGATCTCTCACCCTGACTCTTCCTGATTCTCTTAAAAGACTTTGCAACTATTTTGTACTTTTCCTCATTGCCTAGCATAGTGCTTGGCATATAGTAATTATTTAATGATTGCTCACTGATTGATTTTCTGTTAACTGCCGTGACTTCTATTTGTTGTACATGTCCATTTAAAGTCTAAGCTCCTCTGAGGACTCTCTGTTCCATCATTCTGGTTTCTTTTCATGCATCTCCCTTTCCTTCCTCATCAAGTTTATTTATGCTTTTCCTCCAAAATTTAATTCTTGAGAGCCTCCTATCTGTTTTAAGCTAGCTTATTTTTTTAGATCCTCTGGTTATGGGATCAAACCTGACTTTAATCTGAACTTTTTGGAATCTGCTCTCTTAAAGTCTAACTCTCATTGTTTATTATGCAAACTTTGTGCATTAGTGAATAGATGTCAAAGGGCATGGATATTTTTTCTGTCTTTTTCTTAGTTATTTTCTCCTGAAAACTACTGGCCGTTTCCACTGTGGTTCTTCCTTTTTTTTCTTACCTGTTTCTCTCCATTTTGTCTAACTTACTTGTTCTTTTGAGTGTTGTTCACCTTCCCCTTCCATTTTCACTTTAAAGTTCTCTTGATCAGATCACTAAGCCTGCAGGGAAGTATCTTATTCCCAGTGAAATTGTCCTCAGATAACATAAAATGAAAGACTTTATTTTCACTTGAGAATTGCATCTCAAAGATTTAAGAATTTTAATGAGTATCATAAAATATATTTAGATTAAGTTCTACCTCCCCCCGGGCCCCTATCAACCAATTTTCTAGTTTTATACTAACACTGTCTAGTTAACATTTAGTCACATGTATCTAGATACATCCCCCTGGAAGTAACAAAAGTACAATCATTTAAATGTCTTGCTTTTAGTTGAATCTTTCAAGTAATTAGCTCATGAAGGGGAAAATTGGTCAATTCCAATAGTGATGTGATGATTTTTCTCTTAATAAAATGCTACTTGATTCTCAGTGCCCTCTATGACCAGTTTGGAATGATTGTCAGGATCCTGAGAATGGTGGTTCTATTTTTTGCCCTGCATCAGCACTATTCTGCAGAGGAGTGATTTTGAGGCCAGTTGGCATGCTCCAGCATCCTCAGCAGCTCAATAATGAAGTGGAAAAATCCATTACTGCAGGATCCCACAAATACAGAATGAGTTAAAAGGAACCTTAGCACTCAACCCATACCTGAATAAGGATCTCCTCTGCAAAGTAGTCCTCTACTCTTTACCTGAAAGTCTGATAAGGAAGAACCCACTATTCCCTGGGGTGGACCATTCTATTTGGAGTTACCTCTAGGAATTTAAGGTCATTCCTCCCCCACACACACTTTGTAGCCATTTGCTTCTTCTCTTCTTTCTTGCCCAGGCCCCAGTTCCCTGCCAAAAAAGAGTTTATAATGGGGCATCTTAATCTCAAGATTTTTCTACTGAATTGACATTTAGCTTTGAGAATGTTGTTTACCCATTTGCAGTGTTAGGGTTCCATAAAACCGGATTATTATGACATATGTATTTTGTGCAGATTTTAAAAGTTTTAATTATTATTCCCTTGAAAAGTCCTTTAAATCTCTTGAGAGATAAGTATGACTAATTTGAGCTGCTAACAGCACAGGTCTTTTCTGTAAAGATCAACTCTGAAATCTAGACTAATGCCAAAACAAATCAACACAAACACCTAGGAGATCACAGAATCCTGGGAAGTAATCGGTACAGCTTAGTGACTCAAACATACTGTTTGACTAAATTTCTTTTATCATAAATGGTTATGACTAAAGAATCAAAAGAAAATTGTGCGGCACATCCTTTCTTTTTAAATTCTTAACAAAGAACTATTTAATCTGCTTCCTGATACAATGATATAGCACATTTGCTGCCCATTATTGAATCTGTATTTTTGTTCAGTACAGCTACCTGGACAAGAATAACAAAAGCCTCAAGGGCAGCACACAAGGGATAAAGCACTGGTTGGAGTGGTAAGGCACATTGAGTCAGTTAGCCTAAAGTCAGATAGGAGGACAAAGTAAAGAAAAGCTCTTTGTTCCAAGATTTGAGGAGAGTGTCTGGTGTATTTAAAGGAGAATTGTCAGGGGTTGAAGTCAAAAGGATTAATAAAATTGAGTCCATGAAAGTTGGGTAGCTTTGAACCCTGTCTCTGAAGCTGAAGAGTTATGTCACCATGAATAACTCACTTAACCTCTTGAGTCAATTTCCTCAAAACATGAATTTCTACCATTTCGCCTTGTTGATTTCCCTCTACCGAGGGTAACTGACACTTGATCTATAACTTATAGGCTTAAAATGTTGCCCAGGACACTGAAAGGTGAAGTAATTTGCCCACAGTCACACAGTCAATGGGTGTCAGATAAGGGAACTGAGTCTAAAACCAGCTCTCTGTCCCCTTACAACATAATTAATTTTCTATCAATTAATAAGGGTGTAGTATTAACTTTAATCATTTATATTTAATTAACTTAAGACTTCACAAGGTGGTTGTGTGGCTCAAAAAAGATCATATGCATCAAAAGCTTTGAAAACCTCAATGTGTTACATAAGTATTAATTATCATTATTATTAAGCAAGATTATCAAAATACCTGGACTTTAATGTGGTTTTTTATTTTGTCTGACACAAAAGAGATTGTTGGTGTAAACTGAAAGCACTTATTTTCTGACAAGTCTAAGCCAAACAGGAACTTAATTCAGCATTGGAAACTGTACCTGCTAACTAAACGTTTACAAATTATCTCCTTGCATTCTACTATCCTAACCAATTTACTGAAGAACTCGACTTAAAATGGGGGAAATAATAGCCCTGACCTCTCAGGGTTATTGTGAGGATCAGATGAGATGTGTGGTACATAGGAAGCACAATGGGAATGTTATCTATTATTATTAACTATTGGTTATAGTTATTATTGTTGTTGTTACTGTTATTATAATTAATTAATTAAGGAGGCTTTGGTGTAGTGTGAAGAGCAATGGATTTGGACTCAGAGGGACTAGGTTGAAATCTAGACTGTGCTGCTTTCTATTGCCTCTCTGAGAATCAGTTTCCTCACCTGTAAGATGAAGCACTTGGTCCAAGTTGTTTTCTAGATCTAAAGGCTATGGAAAGAATTTTCCCTAAACTGCATCCTGTTCTTGAGAAACCTTTGAAACAGTGGGTTTCTGGCATAATTATTGGCTTCCTTTGATATGGCTTCTTTTGTCACTGATTTCCCTTTAACTGATGCTACCCTCAACTTCTCACTGCTTCTTCCATGGTACCTTTGGCTGCTGCCAAAGCCTCTACTGCCCCCCGTACCAGCTGCTGCTCTCATCTCATATACTACCATGGTCATCTCTTCTGTCACTCTGACTTCCTTCTCCTTCCCAGTTACAAGCTTCTCTGTTGCTGACCCTTCAGCCACCACTGACCCAATATTGAGAGAAAAGTGTTTCCTGTCTTTATTCTGAATCCTTAAAGCCCTTCCCATATTACAATTTTTTAAATTTAAAAATCCTTTATGACTGACTTTATTTTGAAGAATCTTTAGCATTTTTCAGATAACTTATAAATCTAGGCATGACCACATTTATTAGAAAGTAAGCTAAAATTACCAATTTAGTTCTTTCTTTTGGCCAAAGTCAAACTTGGCCAACCTGATTTAGAGATACCTTTGTATAAAAATACTTCCATTGGCGTTATACTGAAGACCATTGATTCTGTGTCCTTGAGGTTTAATAATGGGAACTTAACTACACTATCTTTCCCTGGAAGCAGAACAAAACAGAAACCTATTTATCAATTAGCTTGTCTTGAAAAAAATATATATATAAATATAGCAACTGGCACAGAGATGCTTAGCACAAAAGGCCACTGAATGGTGAGCCAAATTGTTCTCCTGTTTCTATTAATTCCTCATCCATTTTCTTGATGGCCAGACTTTGTAGCAGAGTTTTACCTTTAGAAGGCAGATACATGTGGAAAAACAAATTATGTCTAGATTGACCAAATATGTTTTGATGCATTTATGACATTTTGAAGATGTCTTAAGGAATGAGAGATTAACTTCAGAATTAACTTGGCTAGAAAATATTCAATAATGGAACGAAAATGTTGATATGATGAGGATGACCCCTCAAAAACATAGATAACATCCTTTCTAAAATCTCAACAATGAACTATTTAATTTGCTTCCTGATACTACGTTATACCATCTTTGCTGCCCACTATTGAACCTGGGTTTTTGTCCAGTAGCGCTAATTGACAAGAATGTTAATATCTCATGGCCAGCACACAAGGGATAAAGCACTATGGTCAAGCTGGTTGGGGTGGTTGGGTAGGTTGGGTCAGCTGAGTCAGACAGCAGGACAAAGCAAAGTTCTTAGTTCCAAGCAAGTATTGAGGAAAGAATATAAGATATTTAAAGGAGACTTGTCAGGGACTGAAGTCAAAGTCAAATTAACATAATTAAGCTCATTAAAGGCTGCGGTTGGAGAAGCCAAGAGGTTTGTAGCATTAGTTGTCTGTTAGCTGTAGAAGGACTTTTGCTGCCTTGAAAAAGAGGCAATTGAGACCTCTCTATCCAGCCCTGTCCCATCTGGCAAACTCCTCTGGATTTGATTGGTCTTTATTGATTTCTAGCCAGGCTCCCTCTCTGTCATGGATCATCTGGCAGGAGCATTTTCTTGGTCAGTAGCGAATAGCTAGGGAAGTCTGAATCTATATGTGAAAATTCAGGAAGTTTGTGAACAAGGCCCCTGGTCTCCTCCTTCTTGCTGCTATTACCCTCTGTGGACTGGAAAAAGGAAAATCATCATGAAGTCAATGACACCCATTACCCTTATAAAAGTATTGTGAGATTTGTTTCAATACAATTATCCTAATCTGATTTTGGGGAAGCTAGGTGGTGCAGTGGATAGAGTAGAGGACCTGGCATCAGGAAGACTCTTTTTCTTCTTTATTTTTTTTATTTTTTTGCTTTATGGAGGGGGGAAGGTAGGGCAATTAGGGTTAAGTGACTTGCCCAAGGTCACATAGCTAGTAAGTGTTAAGTGTCTGAGGTCAAATTTGAATTCAAGTTCTCCCAACTCCATAGCTGGTGCTCTGTTCACTGTGCCACCTATCCACCCCAGCTTCTCTTCTTAGGTTCAAATCTGGCCTCAGACACTTACTAGTCACTTAATCCTGTTTGCCTCAGTTTCTTCATCCATGAAATGAGTTGGAGAAGGAAATGGCAAATTACTCCAGTATCTTTACCAAGAAAACCCCAATGGGGCCGCAAAAGAGTAAGACATGACTAAAATGACTGACCACCAACAACAAATCTGATCTTAAATAAAAATCGAGTAATGGAAAAAGTGGCTGACATCCTTTCTGTCCTAGGTTGTATGTTTTATTATTGCTATTAAAGATAAAACCAACCCAGTCAAGTTAAGATATTAAAAATAATAAAAGATAACCTTCTAGTTCTAAGATGGCATCTAAGTTTCTGTAGGGGAAAAGTATCAGCCTAGTTCTAGCACTAACTCATAGAATGACCTTGTGTAAGGTCATTGTGGCTCTCAATTTCATCATTGACAGAATGTGAGCATAATGATGATTGTTAACATCTCTTTTAGCTCTTAAGGCTCTCCACCATCATTTATGAGCTCGAGTTTTTTTTTCTGCAGAATGTGAAAAACAAGATGCTTAAAAAGCTAATAGAAAAAAATAGCCAAGACTTATATAACACTTTTAGATTTGCAAAATGTATTATATATGTTATCTCATTTAATCCTCAGAGAAGCCCTGTGAAGTGAGTGCTGCTATTAATCTCATTTTACAGATGAGGAAACTGAGGCAAGTCAAGCTCACTAATAGATAATTCATGATCATTTGGACATGGGTTGGCTTCCTTTTGTACTAAACATGAAGAAAGTGATTTGCTAAATGAATTTTGTTGTTCTTCAGTTGTTTTCAGTAGTATCTGACTCTTCATGACCTGATTTGGGGTTTTCTTAGCAAAGATACTGGAGTGGTTTGCCATTTCCTTTTTCAGCTCATTTTCCAGATGAGGAAACTGAGGCAGAAAGGGTTAAGTGACTTGTCCAGGGTCACACAGCTAGTAAGGGTCTGAGGCCAGATTTGAACTCAGAAAGTTGAGTCTTCCTGACTCTAGTCTTGAAACGCTGTTCATTGGACCCTCTGGATGCCCCCCTAAACAAATAAAGGGCACCCATCAAATTGAGAGTGAACTTTTCAATCCATTTAGAAGTCTATTTATATAAAATAAAAATATAATTGCAATTTTATGAAAGTCTAGCCCCATTAAATATAAACATAAAATCCATATTTATTCACACAACTTGGGGCTGTTCCCTTATGCTCTAATTTGTTCAATGGGTTCTGCTGTTTCTGTGACTATGCCATGTCTCTCTCACATTCATCTGCTGCTATTCACTCTCATGTTCTCCTCGGTATTGTATTTATGCACATGTTAAGACTCTTCTTATTAAACTGTAAGCTTCTTGAGGACAGAGAATGCCATTTTCCCCTTTGCATTTCCAGGACCAATCAAAGTGCCTAGTACATATTACAAGCTTAACAAGTGTTTGGATCCAAATTGCTTCTACTCTTACTTCTGGCATTTATTACTTGTAACTTGGACTTTTGCTATAACCTTAAAATTGATCTCCCTGCTCCTGCCCTCTAATCTGTCTTAAACATTGATGCCAGATAGATGTTGGCAAAGGATAGATTGGGTCATTTCAACCCATTACTCAAAAATTTTAAAAGACTCCTTATTCTCCACTGAATCGATGTCAAATGCCTTTGCCCAATTGTGCTAGGCAGGTCAGGATGCTGTTCTAAACCCAGGTATTCAGATGGCATAAATGACTGACCCAGGCCAAGTAAATACAATGTTAAAAATACTTACTTCCAAAATATTATTTAGCTACTGCCAAAGCAAAGCATTTACAATTAAAGAGAAGTCGCCAAACACAAGGCAAGGACGCATTATTGGGACCGGTAACAGTTACAGACAGTAGATGGACTCCTCATGCCTCTCTCTGTTCTCTCAGGCTCATTCCTGGGCCCAGTCTTACAATAGCCAATATAAGATGAGGGCTTGATTAGGTCAGAAGAGCAATAACCAACCCCTCTACCTGTTTCTTTAGCCTCAAATGCTCGATGCTGCCATCATCTGGGGGTTGTTTGAGCAGTCAAGAGAATCGAGTCAAAGAAGGGTCTACATCAGTGGTTCTCAACCTTACTAATGCCGTGACCCTTTAATACAATTCTTCATGTTATGGTGACCCCCAACCATAAAATTATTTTCGTTGTTACTTCGTAACTGTAATTTTGCTACTGTTATGAATCATAATATAAATATCTGATATGCAGGATGTATTTTCATTGTTACAAACTGAACATAACCCACAGGTTGAGAACCGCTGGTCTACATGATTTGACCCATGACTATTTTACCTTTTACAACTTTGTTATTTTTCCTTATCTATTGTATTTCCTTACTTATTCCTACTTTGATTCTTACGATGCATATTGCCTTTGGAGTATGTATCTTACTCCAAGTTGCAACAGGTGCTGGCCAAAGCCTATCACACACCAACACTTAGGCAATCTCTCATCTGCCTTGTGTGCTACTGTGTCTCCTTTGGCACTGGTACACTATCCAGTAGCAGAATTATAAAATCTCCAAATTAGAAGGAAACTCAGGGGCCTCTACTGCAACCTACACGAATAAATGAACAAAAGTTTCCTTGGCAGCATACTTGACCAAGAGTTAGCCAGCCTTTGGCGTATGAACACCAGTGGAGAAAATGCAGTACCTCTAGAAGCAGTCAATCCCTCATTCCAATGGCTCCATTTATTAGAATTTTTTTTATTGCATTAAGCCTAAATTTGTCTCTTTGAAACTTTCAGCCATTCTTCTTAGCTCTGCTCTTTAGGGCCAGAAAGAATTATATTTATCCCTTCTTTCTTTCTTCATTGCTTCATGAGAGTCACTCAAACATTCTTAAACATAGCTGATATATTTCCTCTACATATTCTAGTCTCAAAGCTAAATACTCCAGCTTTTTGAACCAATCCTCATATTTAATGGTTTTTAGGGTCCTTCTAACCTGGTTACCCTCTTCTGGATGCTCTCAAGCTTCTCGGTATCTTCCTTAAAATTGAAGGCCCAGAAATGATCACAGTACTCCAGATGTGGCCTGACCAAGGGACAATACAGTGGGACCTTCAAGACTTGAAATACTGGACTTATCTCTACAGAAGGAAGGAACCTCACATACCATCTAGTTCAATTGCTTGAACAGCAGTACCTCTTTAACAAAAGAACCAGACCAACCTTTGCTTAAACATCTCTAGTGAAGAATGACTGACCCCCAAGGCAGCCCATTCCACTTTTAAATAGCTCATATTATTAGGATTTCTTTTCCCTTTCATCCTGCCTAAGTCTGGGATTGTGCTGGAGTCAGCTTGAGCAAGCTCTGGAAAGGATAGTTAATTTTTTCTGAAATCAGCAAGTGCTATAAATCAGGGCTTACAGATTTATAATTTTTTGATTGTCTGTACTTAAGGAAGTGATGGGAAAATCTTAATAATGCAGATCAAATTTAAACATGAGTTAGTGCATAGGTTTTTTTTTCTTTCTCCCCACAGAGAGCTAGTTGTTAAACATTTGCCAGAACCTTCCTGCCTAAATCTATCTTCACAACTTCTACACATTATTCCTATTACTGCCTTCTTTGGTCAACCAGTAAAAAAAATCCTTTCAATATAATGTTCTCCCTCCCCAAGTCTTTTCTTCTCCTGATTAAAATTCCCTACTTTCTTCAACCATACTTCATATGTTGTGATCCCAAAGATCATTTTGCCCTTCTCTGGATATTCTCCAGCTTATTGATGTCTTTTCTATGTATTATTCTCTAGATTTTTGCCTCCATACTAATCTCTCTGCCTGGAATGCCTTTACCCTAGGATCTGTCTTCTAATTCCTAGTCATCTTTGAGGACCTCATTCAAATGTACTTTCTTCACAGAATCACAAAATATTACTCCAAGAACCTTGTAGATCATATAACTCAATCTATTTTACAGATGAGGAAACTGAGTCCCAGAAACCTAAACTGATTTTGCCAATGACAGATATCTGATAAGCAAAAAATCTACTGCTGTTGAATGCCAGATCTTGCTACCTGAACCTAGGTATTTTGACTCCAAGTCCATTGTTTTTTCAAGGCCATGCTCACTAGACCCTTTTGATCAACAGAATCTTGGGAACATATATTTAAAGTAAGAAGGAACCTCAGACATGACCAAATCCAATCCACTAATTTTACATCTGAAGAAACCAAAGACCATAAAGATTACATTACTTGTCTAAGGTCATGCAGATTGTTCTGCCCGTTGACATTACACCTTGAGTTATTGATATTCATGTCTGATTTCTTGACAGAATGCAAGCTCCTTGAGAGGAAGGAATGCTTTGTTATCATTTCTGTACTTAAACTTTAGAAGAGTGCTTTTTAAAAATTAAGCACAAAGTGCTTAATAAACAACTAATTATTGATTAAATGACCTCTTCCTCCCCACCCTCCTTCCACTCCTAGGTTGTAAGCTCCATAAGAACATGAAACAGAATATTCTTCTCTTTAGACACAACAACAGAGAGTACAGTGCGTTATACCTAGTGGATATAATAAACATTTGATGAATTAAATGAATCTGTTCATTATATTCATTCAATAGAATGTAAGCTTCTTGGGGAAAGGGACTGTTTTATCTTTATGTCCCTATTAACTAGCACAATGTAACATACATAGCAGATAACAGTTAATGTTTGTTGAATCTGAGTTAAAATGGGATATTTTCTAGAAAGTAGTTTGTTGACTTAGTTCTTATTGTTATGTTTACTCTAAGGAAACAAAATTGAATTTCTTTTTAAATACCCTATAATTTAGACTTAATTAAATGTCCTATAATTTAGGAAATAGGTGGTACAGTAGATAGAGTGTTGGACTTGGAGTCAGGAAGAACCAGCCTCAGGCACTTACTAGCTATATGACCTTAGGCAAGTCACTTAACCTTTACCTGTCCTCCTTTTCTCATCTGTTAAATGGGGATAGTAATGGCACCTACTTCTTGGAGTCCTGAGGATAAAGTGAAATATTGTTTGTAAAGTGCTTTGCAATTTGCAAAGCACTATATAAATGCCAGCTATTGTTATTTCTTCTCATTAATTGAGACTGCCATCCCTATTTGTCCAAATAAATAGAAGCTGCTATGAACTGTTTCTTTAAGTATTGTGAGATAAAACATACTAAAATAAGAATTAACCAGTTCTTCATAGTCTATCTGTATCAACAACTCTGCTTAAGCTTAGGTTTCACTTGGGGAAATCATCTGTGGTATTTACCAATATCCTTGTAAGCTTTATCTATAAGTCTATGCCACTCAGCTGTATGAAACTTTGAAATTCAGGAAAGATACATGGAAATTGTGTTTTGCAATTAACTTTAAAAACAAGCCTGTGAACATTTTATACAGAACTCCTGCCTGAATTCTAGGGGAAAAATTCCCTGAAAAAACAACAGGGAGTAAAAGTCCCACCAAAAGAAAAATAAAAGGGAAAGGAATATTTTATTGAGTTACATACGTGAACTGAGTAATTGATTATAATCTTTCAAGGCAGCCTATTATTATTGTAATATCTTATGGCTCCATTCATTATACTATTAGTTGGATGATTTTGTGACCAATACAGCACAGATTTAGCAAAGGAATAAATCACTGCTTTGCCTGTTTTGATGGGAAAGACTAAAAGAGATGATTCTGCTTTACTGGTTGCATTTCAATGGAAAATGAAGTAAAGTCTCAGGAAGAAGAACAAAGTTATAAATTCTAAGTTTCAGGCTTGGACTAGCTACTCGTTAGTCCAGGGTATTCATGAAAAGAAACAAGCTCTGAACCCTGTGGTTTGAAAAGAATGCTCAATTTGCCACAAGTTTATAACACTTAGGCTAGAAGGGACCTTAAAGATTAGTCTCACTCTTGGAGACTCAGAGAAGGGATATGACTTGACCAAAGTCACAGATTAGAAAGAAGCAGAGTTCAGATTCGAATTTGGGTCTTCAGATTCAAAAATGAGTATGAACTTCAGGACACTGTGAATATATTATAAAACCACAATGGAAACAAGCTGACTTCCCCAGGTTAGTCCTACTGACCATTTGGACAGTCTTCTCACCCACAGGAAGAGTCTCATAACCTGTAATGGGTATCCACTGTTGCTCATGATCTATCAGATGCATAGCTTCCTGCCCTTCTCATACCACCCTTTGTGAAAATAATTTTAATATCCTTTCTCAATTTAATCAGTATTTACTTAGTTCATTGTGATTTAATAGGTACTAGTGATTGTGTTAGTGAGTTAAATAGGATAGAATTGTGCTTGATTTAGTTATGCTAGTCAATACCATAAAAATAAGAATCATAACCAAATAACCTACCATGTATTGATTTATAGGATGGATTTATACTGTTAGGCCTATTACAAGAACTTACATTAACTTGTGTTAGGAATTTGCAGTATTAGCACTTTCCCATCTCCACTCCTAAGTGACCTTTGCTTGAAAAACTTCAATTTCCTTGGTCCCTTGTCACAGTGTTCTTGAACCCCAGAATACTGCTGACCAAATATTAGTGGTTGATGACCTGTAATGACTCCTGTTGAGATGGTCAGATGAAATGTGGAAGGTTCAAGAATACTGCTGACACAGTAGTAGCCACTCCTGGAAGCTCCCTCACTTTTCTCTGTTAGTCAATCATTTCTGAAGACAACCAATCATGGAACTGTACTGCCTCATTTTAGTTTTAGTCATCTCCTAAGGGCTATAAAACCTCCATTTCCATGAACAGGGGCATCCTTGACTGCAAAGAAGGTTTTGGATCTAATTGCTTAGGGACTACCAGTCTCTCTAATAAATTGATTGTGCTCAGAGCTCTGCCTCAGTTGCCTTTCATTGCAGATTAGTATTTAGCAGCTTGCAACTCCATAGCAGGTTTTGACATCATGGCATTCTTTATTTAGTTCACTTAACCTACCCAACTGCCAACAAGTTATAACCACACATGGGGCAGTTTACATGAATATTGGACACAATAAAATTCTTTATTAAGGAAGGTGGCCTGATAAGACCAAAATATTAGAACTCTAACATTAACAGAGTGTAAGGGGGAAAAAAAGAGTTAAGTGGCAAAGTGGATGGAGTATTGTACTTGAAGTAAGGAAAATGAGTTCAAATTCTGTCTCAGTGACTTACTAGCTATGAGACAATTACTTAACCTCTTTCTGCCTCAGTTGCTCTTCTATAAAATGGGTATTATAATAATAATAGCATTTCCCTGCCCAGGGCTATGTGAGAGATAACATGAGGTAATTTATAAAAGTGCTTTTTAAATCATAATGAGCCCAATAATTGTTGGCTATTATTGTCTTCCTCCTTCTTATGATTGTCAATGATAATATCAAAGAAAGGAAGAAAAGCTATATTGATGGAGATAATATGGCTAGAACCACAGAGTGGTTAAGGCTTAGGAGAAGAAGATTCATAGAATTACTAGTGTCAAAAGGATAAACACATTCACCTATCTTTCCATCCTCTTGATGATCATTAGCTTATACCACCATCAGTCTCCCTACCAACAGCCTCCCATTGGGCTCCTATCCACCATATGGGTCTATGACCGAGGTCCTGTCCTCACTCTCCCTCCATGGTAGAAACACCCAAAATGGAGAACTCAGTTCAATTACACTTCATGCAATTACCTTCTGACTACTCCCACTAGATATTATCTCAACTACAGGCCCAGATAATTTTGCATAGACCTCTTCCCACCCAAGAGAGTCAAATAAATTCAAATTCCTTAAAATTTTCCAGGCAATTTTCCCTGTCCTAGGCCATGGAATACTAAGGCTACTGATGATTCAGTAACCAAAAGAGACAGGCCTATATTATTTACCACTTTGGTCCAAAGGTCAAATTTCAGAAAAAAGCCAAAATGAGCATACACTCTCCCCTTCTCCTCCTAACTCTTTCTCTCTTTCTCTCTCTCTGTCTCTCTCTCTGTCTCTCTCTCTGTCTCTCTCTCTCTCTCTCTGTCTCTCTCTCTCTCTCTCTCTCACACACACACACACACACACACAAGCTCTCATCTCTGACTAGCATCTAAAGTTTAAGTCTAAATCTGCTAGAACCAATTTCTTTTTATGGTGACTTTCTCTCCTGTCATCCCCAAATCCAACATCTGTTCATTTCATTGGCTGTCTAAATTGCAGTGATGAATTTCTCATTACTGGCACCTGATTCCATTCAAAAGAAATAGATAAAAAGGGTTTGGAGTGTTATTCATTGTCAGCTATACTAAACTGCCACACTTTTGATGTTTCTGTGCTAATTTATTCATTGAGATGCCCCTCACTGCTGATGAGTGCTGAGAGCCGCTAGAGTTTCTGCATGGCTATTTTAGGTGATATTTGCTATGTGTATTCACTAGGTGTTTTTCAAATGGCAGCATAGAAGAAGGAAAAGAGCAAGATTCAGGAGCACTTGGTTTGGATCCCTTACTTACTCTTCCACTCTCACCTTGTTCTCTTCCTTGGTACAAAATGGCTATCTTGTCTACATGCAAAGCCCCCTCTTGTTGATACCACTCTCTGCTTTCTTATGTCCTCATCCCCTTATTCTTACCCCCTGGAAATCTATCATTCCCACTTTTTCTGTTCTCTCTGGAATCTCTGTTCTACTCTATTGTTTGCAAACTTTCCTTCATTTCAACCAATCAACCAACAAGTATTTATTAAATGCCCACTATGTGCCATCTCTGTCTCTGTCTCTTTCTCTCTCTCATTCTCTGTCTCTGTCACACACACACACACACACACACACACACACACACACACATACTACATAATGCTTGCAGTTCCTCTCTGGAGGAACATGGTGGCTATCCCCAGAAAGAATGTTCTGCTCCCCTCACCTCAGCCTTTCAGTTTCTTTGACTCCCTTCAAAATAAAACACAAACCCCATCTTCTGTCAGAGACAGAAGTCACCTAGTCAGGGGTGGGGAACCTGTGGCCTCTTGTGGCCTTTAGGTCCTTGGGTGCAGCCTTTTGACTGAGTCCAGTTTTTACAGAACAAATCCTTTTATTTCATGACCCTTTGTCCTATCATTGCTTATGCCTTGCCAAACCCTAACCCATCATTACCTTTACCATCCACCTTATCCACTCCTCCATTCTTGCCACTAAGTGATACTAGATTAAGTCCCATAATTATGCTGACTGGTCCACTGCAAATCTCAACTAAGCCTTCACTACTTTAAGACAATCCTTGTATTTTCCCCCAATTGACTCCGAGTCATACTCCCTGCAGAATTTGTTGCATACACTCTCTCCTTTCCTTGAATCATCTATATCAGCAGGTCTCAACCTGTGGGTTGTGACCCCTTGGGGGGTCAAACGACCCTTTCACAGGGGTCACAGGGGTCGCCTAAGACCATCAGAAAACACATACTTATGATGGTCTTAGGAACTGAGACACTGCTCCTCTATCCATCTCCACGCAGGTCCACCCATGTGCAGATACACCCACATACAAGTATTAAAGGGTTGCAGCATTAGGAAGGTTGAGAACCACTGATCTATACCGTGCAATTCATACTCTCGCTCTCAACTGAGGACCTTGCTCTTACTTTGCCAAAAAAACAGGGACTGCTCAAGATATGATTTCTCTTTTCTCCTTTCCAATGACTCAGAACCTATTGATACCAAACCCTTTTCTCTCTCTATTTGTCCAATTTTCTAATGAAGAGCTGCCCCTTCTGCTTGCCTAGCCTTCCTCCTCTACTTACACTCTTGAGTGCCTTCAAACTGTAAGGAGATTTGTCTTTTGATTAAACACTTTCTTTTCATTTTTAACTTTTCATATCCACTGGCTTTTTCATTGCTGTCTACATATTTATGTCTTCCCACCTTTGAAAGAAAAAAACCCCACCAACAACCACTCTTCTTTTGATCCTATTATTCCTGTAAGATATGATCCTTTATCACTTCTCCCTTTCAAAGTCCTAGAGAAAAGTCTTTTATATTTTCTTCCTCCATTTCTTCAACTCTCAACATCTTGTAAGTGGGTCTTTATCTCACCATTTAACTGATGCTGCTCTCTCCAAGGGTACCAAGGAGTTCTTAAATTCTAAATCTGATGGCCTTCTCTTAGCCTTTATCTTTCTGGACTTCTATAATTTTTGATACTGTTGACTGTCTTCCTCAGCTTATTGTGACAGTACACTCCCCTACTTGTCTGGAAATTTCTTCTCAGTTTTCTTTCTTGTATCATCATCCAAGTTCTGCCCCAACTCTGAGTGTCTCCTATAGTTGTTCTGCTCTGGGCCCCCTTCTCTTTGGTCTCTATGGTCTCTTGCAGGTATCTCATCAGAGGACGCTCAGATCTATCAATCCAATCCTGATCTCTCTCCAGAGTTTAAGTGCCCATTGGACACCTCAACCTAGATGTCTGTTAGCTATTTCAAATTCTACATGTCCAATATAGAATCATGTTCTCCACTGAAACTACCCATCCTACCAACTTTCCTGTCTTTGTTGAGGTTACCACCACCTTTCTAATTAGTCAGATTCACAACATTGACATCATCTATTTCCTCAATTCCCATACTTAATCAATTGCTGAGTCTAGGTCATTCTACCTTCATAACATCTTTAACATTCTTCTATCTACTCACATCAGCCACCATCCAATTTGGGACCTTACTACCTCTTACTTGGAATACTACAACAGCCTCCTAATTGGACTCCTTGATTCCAGATTCTACCCTCTCCCAGTACCATCAATACAGGTGTCAAAACTTATTTTTCTAAATTGCAAGTTCAACCATATCATTCCCTCCTCAAGGGGAATCAATGGCTCTTAATGTCCCTAGGATGAAATGCAAACTTTTATGTTTGATATTTAAAGCCCATCAGAATCTGAGACCAATTCATCTTTGTAGGCTAATTTCATATTACTTCCCTTCCTCTATTCTTCATTCCAGATAAAACGTCCCACTTATTATTCCATGACATTCCATTTCCCACTTCTGTGCTTTTCACTGTATGGCATATTTCCATGTGTGGCATGTTTTCCCTTCCAATCTCCATCTCAAGAACATACTCAGCAACATATGCAATAAATGGGCATTCAGACTTTGCAGGATTTCGTTGAAGGTGAATACTACTTCTGAATACCTGTCATTATCAGGGGAATACTTAGTGTACTTTAAGGCTCAGCTCAAGTACTACCTCTTATGTAAGGAGACCTTTCTAGATCTTCTCGCTTCTTCACCTTCCCCTTTGAACTTTCTTCATATTGACTTATTGTGTTTCTTCTGTCTCTGACAGACTGCAAGCTTGTTGGGAGCAGGCATTGCTTTATTTTTGTCTTTGAATCCCCAGTATAAATATAGTGTCTTGTATGTAAGAATTGCTTTACAATATACAAGATGGCAGAGTGGATAGAGCTTTGTCTTAGAGACAGGAAGATGGCTTTGAATCCTATGTCAGATACTTATTAGCAGTGGCACCCTGGTGAAATAATTTAACCTCTTTCAGCCTCAGTTCCCACATTTGTAGAATCAGCATAAACATCGAATGAGATAATATGTGGACTGTTTGTTGTAAACTTTAAATTGTTCTATAAATGTTAGCTTTTATTATTATAAATAATGGTGATGATATGCTCATAAAACTGAAGTGAATTAGAATCTCTACTTTCCTTCAAGACTCAGTTCATGTACAACCTCAACTCATGTACCATAGAAACTTTATTCAAACTCCATAATTATACATGTTCCCTCTCCTTTCAAATAATCATATTTACTCTTATCTGTTTCTATCTTGTCTCTCCCCTCCCACCTCCGGGAGAATATAAACTCCTTGGGGGCAGAGATAATTTTTTTTGCCTTGTTTTCATTGATTTGCATATACTAGGACCATAGTAAATATGTGTTGGGCTAGATTGGATTGTGGGATAAAGGGAAAGGTATTAAACTTCTCTGAGCCTCAGTTTCCTCACCTGTAAAATAAAGGGATGAGCATTCAGGCAAAGGAAGTTTAATGTTTGCCATATAACTGGTTAATATTCAATGAAAATGAGACAATTTTTCTCAGTCTCAACTTTCAGTTTAATTTGCTAAGTCAATTATGAAAATACACTTGTGAAACCAAAGGTGCATTTATACTCAGGCATTTTCTGAAGTTTTTAGCTGAACATTAGCTGATCAGTCTCATAATAAACTGAGGCAAGGCACAATATATTATAAGCAAATAAAACAAGGTAGTTGTAGTATTAGCTCTTAATTGCTTCCTTTTCTTCAGTTCACACTGCATTCTCAATGAGATTATTTATCCTGTTGTATGACTAATGAGACTCTCATTTTTGTAATAAAGTCTATGCTCTAAGATATGCTTGAGATCTCCGCCTCTTCACCTTTTAAATATATTAGCTGATAAGTAAGGAGAGTCAGTTTTGTTGGACATAATTTTCAAATCTCTACTTTGTAATTATCTAAGAATGTCAGAGGACTAGTCGAAGCTTTATGCAAATACATGAGCTCACTCAAGGAGCATGATGGAAAAAGAGCAGAGAATGGAGATTTCCCTTTAGAAAAACTAAGTCTATTTATAGGCAACTCTCAATTTTCTGTGTTTATATGTACAGGCTAGGGATATTTTAAAATTCATAGATAATTAACATTGCTTTTTAGTCAATAGTTTTAACTGCTTCCCTGTAAAAGCATTTTTACCATAACAAATAGCAAAACTCTTATGGGTCTCCCTGCTTACCTGATTCATAGAGTGTTAGCACTCAAGTAAAGCAAGACAGCTAAGTTGTGGAAAAAGGAAAGGAACAGGGATGGCTGTTGTGCTGAGAGAAGGCAATGGTATTTCTGCCCATGTAGCATGGAGTTGAGTGAAGTCAATGCATTTAAGAGAAGAGGGTTGTAATTACAGCTGGTGTACATGAGATGTATTCCTTACAAATGTGCAGACCCAGAGCTCTATAATTTTCAGACAGAGAGCGAAGGAGGTAGGGTGAACCTTGGTTGTGGTGGCATAGATGTCTTCCCTTCTCTAAACATGATAGTGTATTGTGTATGTGCACCAACAAGGTACATATTTTTTGTGTTATGAGCTGACCCTTATAAGAATGTAGCAAGAATATTAGGTGGTGCATACATTTCCCCTTAGAGGACTTCCAAGTATTTGTGGATGAATTGATAAATTTCTCTTAAATCCAGGCACACATATTCATTATTCAAGAATAGTCTGTGATAAGGTTTCGAGAGTAAGAGAAGTTTTGTGGTTGTTAGAAATAACTAAGACTATTTACCATCTCCAGGGCATCAAGCAACAGTTGTGTGTGTGTGTGTGTGTGTGTGTGTGTGTGTGTGTGCCTGCATGCATGTGTGTGTGTATTTTAATGATCCCAAGTTTCACCCTTCAACAATGGCCCATCATTTTAATACCAATACTTTTCCAATATTGTTACATGGCTATAATTTATCGAGGATTAGAGAATCTAAAGAATTAAAAATGAAAATCACCCACAGGACAATGGAGGAAGGGGTAAATGGTTAAAAGGAATAAAGTAGGACATACTACAAAACAGGATTACAATGAATAAATAACAGTAACAATAATCATCATTGAAGAATATTAAGAGCGACAAAAAAATAGAAGTGGACCCACTAAACCTAAATCAGAAATAAGTATTCCTGCAGCCATATATAGACTTAGAAAACCACATATTAATGTCTTCTATATTCTGCTGTAATTTTATTTATTTTGCTAAACGTTCTCCAATTACATTTAAATCTGGTTTGATTGCACTGGGGACTATTAAGTGGGTGGAAGCTGGACACTTCTGATACTGGTCACTAGGATTTCATAGAAGGAATAGGATTTAGAGTTAGAAAAATCCTTAGAGCTCACCTAATTGAATCTCCCTTTTTTGCAGGTGAGGAAGCTGAAGTCAGATGAAATCAGACTTTTTCTAGTTCACATAATGGAGTGAAATCCCAGCAAAACTAGGAGTGAAACTTCAACTCCTCTTGACTCCAAATACAACACTTTCCTCTCCCCCCACCAATGTTTGGGCAAATAATTTGACCCTACCTTGATTATAGTCAATGGATATTTTTATGTTCACGTTTTAAAGGAAATTTTACAAAATATATATTTTAAAGAATTTTTTTCTCACTCTAAAGTCTTCTCATTTCTGATGCTTATTACTGACATGACCATGAGCGATTTGCTTATCCTCCTTGGGCCACAGTTTTCTCATGGGCAAGAGGAGGGATTGGATGAGATGACCTCCAGTTAACTTGCCTTTGATCAAGGCAAGTATAACAACATCCTTTTTAACCTACATAATTAGAGATTACATCAGTTTCTCTGTCTTTTCCTCTCCTTCTCTCCCCCCTTTCCTCCATCTCCCAACATAAAGATAGATACATACACACACATCCACAATAAAATCAACACTTCCAAGACCCACTGGAAGACCTTACTTCAGCACTCAATTGACACGGTGTAGGTGGTCTTCTGTATTTCCTGTGTGTAAGGTCAGAATGTAGGACATAGATACCCATACATCTCAAAAATAAATTCCAAATTTATGTCCTTGAAGAGGAGGACACAGCCTTAAAAGTTTCCAGTTTCCTTTCAGAAGGCTGTCCTTCCCAGTATCTCACATGACTCAGGACTAGGCCCAATGGGCCTATTTGAGTGTCTGGCATGCTTGCAATTCCACAGTGTCTCAGGGAGTTGTGTGTTTAGGAGGCTGTGGGGTTGGGTTAATGTTCACATCCAGAAGGAGTTTAATGTAACACATGGACTAGCAAGTCACAGAGGAGTTACACATCTGTTTACTGAGCCAATCAAATTAAAAAACGTTATCATGCCATCTGCTATGGCTGCCTCCTATAAAAATATAGCAAGTAGACAACACTAACTCCAAAATGTGTGGATATGGAAGAAGTAAGTGCTCAAAATTAAAAGCCTAAAAAAATCCTCTCCAATTTTTAGGTAAAAGTAGTTAGGTGGGGAAGAAGAAAACAGGGAAAATGTGTTTTACTTTAAGCCATCTCAGCTTTTCAGCTTGTAATGCTTTCCTACAATCAATTATTTTTTTGAGTGGGAGGGATAATTTATGTACTGTGTTATCTCTCCTTTTAAAAATAGACATAGAAAATAAAAAGGGCGTGAGGAAAGATGACACTGGGGAGAAGAGACTTGTGAGTGGAAGTGGTAGCTGAATGATAGCAGCTGTTTTCAGCACCCCAAAATGGCGGATGCAGGTGTACATGGCAAGAAATAAAAACCAGTCTTCTCTTGCCCTCCCAGCTTCCTCCTTGGCTCTTTCTCTTTCTCCTACTCAAACTGCAAGAGCCTTCCAGTCTTTCTTGAGTTCAGATCCTAACAAACCTTCATTGATTCCCTTCTCTCAAAGGAAAGTGAATGAATTCCCCTTTGTGGCTCACTTTCCCCATGCTTTTTATGCACGCTTCGACACATTCATTCAGATTATCATTCTGTGCACTTTTTGCATTAATTTTCAACTGACTGACCCTCTTCATCTGTAATTATTACCATGAAGGTTTTGAATATCATTAAACTCTTCTCACTGACTGCATTAACTTTAAAAGGTAATTTGATTAATTCAGCAAGCCACTGGTAGAGGGAGATTTAACACCTCACAGAATTTGTGCATTATCAGTATTTTGCAGCAACTAGATCTCAAAGATAAATGTAATCCTTGGGGACCAGATGAAAAAGGTTGGTGGTTTCTCTGAAAGATTTTAAGTAATTTTGTTAAGCTTTAAAAACAGTGTTCTAAATTGTTTTCCCTGGAATGACAAACAGATCATTCCTCTGCATTCCCCCGCAGTCCCAATTTAATAACTTTTCATTGCTGTGGAACGCATACATTTCCAGTGCACAGCCAAAGGTTCTCCACTTGGGAAAACATGATGACTCTGAGGCGGCAAAAGTTATCGACTGATAAATTGTAGAACAATATGGGCTGCCAAAATACTCAAAATCGAAAGACTTCAGCAAACTTCCTAACATATCAGGGACTGAAGAGGCATGTTAATGCATATTTTCAATGCCTTACATCATTAGCTATCATGTTTGAATAAAGATGGGGTTAAGTAAAAATCATGCCAGGGACAATGGCAAGTGTGATGCATCACATATGTTTAATTTGGGTGATTCTAGGGTACACATTTGTCAAGGCGATATTCTCTCATTGGAAATGTCAATATTTTGTTTTAAATGAAATAAATCTCATGATGAAAATGTCCTACTCATGTTTTTTTATGTAGTGGATAGATACTAGACCTTTGATTTCTTGCCGAGTGAGACAACATATACATTCATATGCTCCTTTGGTTTTTGAGAAGAGTTTAAGATAACTAGAATAGATCCCATTTGCAGAGCACTGCAAAGTTGGAAAATTGAAGCTATTATAACTATTTTTTATTTTGCTAACACAGGAGAACTCTCAGATGAGGAAATGGTCTATAGATACAGATTGTTTCTTCTCCAACTTTTACTCTGAGAGTTATCGAGAGCACTAAAATGTTAAGTGAATTGCTTAGGGTCACACTGAGGTGAGATTTGAACCCAGGTCTGCCTTGCTCTGTGGCCACCCTTCTATTCCCTTTGTCACACTGCTTCATGATTTCTTACATGTATGATTTGTTTTAGCTCTTAGTTCCTTTGATAGGACACACAAAAGCTAATGATAACTCACATTTCTAAAGGTTTGTATAATATTTTCCTCATGGTAATCTTGTGAGGATTATAGAGCAAATATTCTTACCTCTGTTTAACACATAAAAAGGGACATCACCCTCATGGTCATTGGTCCTCTTAGAGAATGAAGGATGAATAACAATAAAGGTGTTAAATGACTTGTGCACGATAGCAAAGCTCTTTTTTATTACATCATGTCCTCTCTGAGGGGTAGATTAGTGGCACAGTGGATAAAATGTAAAATGCCAGATCTGGAGTTAGGGAGACCTGAGTTCAAATCCAGCCTCAGACATTCACCAGCTATGTGACTTTGGGCATGTCATTTAATCCTGTTTGCTTCAGTTTCCTCATCTAGAAAATGAGCTGGAGAAGGAAATGGCAAACCACTACAGTATCAACAAATCAATAACAACATTATTGAATTGGCTTGGAAGTCATGGGAAAGATATGATAGATGAAGTCTAGAAGGCAAAAAGAAAAAAAAAGAAAAGAAAAAATGGGAAGGGAATAAAATAGAAGGAGGGAGCGATGGAACAAACTGAGAGACAAGAAAGAGGAGTGTGTGTGGTAAAGATGGTAGAGATTATCCTTTAGGGCTTCAATGTACAAACAAAATAGAAAAGCTTTTTTTCCCTGGCAAAAGTTATACAATCCTTCTCAGCTTATTGGTCAGAAATATTACCAGACATCAGGTTCACTATTGTTATCAACTGCTCACGTTTAGCTGATGGTCCACTTTGACTCCCAGATTTTTCCTTCTCTAAACACTAAGAAATCTATTCCTTGTCCTCCTCTCTCCCTCCCTCTCCCTCTCCCCTCCTTGTCCTACCCCTCCTCCTCCTTTTCCCTCCTCCCCTTCTACCTTCCCCCTCCTCTTCTTCCTCATCCTCCTCCTCATTCTCCTCCCCTTCTCCTCCTCCTCCTTTTTTCCCCTAATTTCTGGGTGTGATTACTACTTACAAGTTGTAATATCATGTAGTTATCTTTAAGGAAATCTCCCATTTAGTTCTGCTTACCTCTCAAAGTTATATAAGGAGAAAAACCAATTAGTCAATAAACAATTGTGGCAAAACTGCTATGAGCAAGACTCTACACTAGTTTGTTGTTGTGTTATTTCAGTCATGCCCAACTCTTTGTGGTCCCATTTTTGGAGTTTCCTTGGCAAAGACACTACAATGGTTTGCCATTTCCTTCTCCAGCTCATTTTTACAGATGAGGAACTGAGGTAGACAGGGTTAGGTGACTTGTCCAGGGTCACACAGCTAGTAAATGTGTGGGGTCACATTTGAACTCAGGAAGATGATTCTTCCTGGCTCCAGGCCTGCCACTCTATCCACTTAGTCACCTAGCTCTCCCTGTACTAGTTAGACAATTATGAATCTTGGGATAAGTGGATTACTGAAAAAGAGAGGGAATTATAAAGAAATTTTGTAGTAGGATAATTGATGGTTCTTGTGGGTATAAAAATCAGTTTCTAACATTGCTTTCAATAGGCAACATTTAGTAAAAATAGCAATGGAGTGGAGCTTAGGAGAATGAGTTCTAATCATGACCATGAATATCTCCTGACGTATTTAAGCTTCAGTGTCCTTATCTGTAAAATGAGGGTTTGTGTCCACATAATCTCTAAGATTCCTTCAATTTCTAAGATTTTATGACATTTGGTCCTTTTCATTTTCTAGATGCTTCTCCCAACTTAACACAGCATGACTAAAAACTACTCTTCGAGTATGGTTTTCTAATCAGTTTTATATTTGTCATGTTTATTTGCTGGCTAAGCAATCAGGATAGAATCACAAGTCCTACCAAAGCTGAGTTGTAGTCCATCTATTATGACTTCATTATCTTTAAGATGAGCATCTTAGTAGATGGAAAAAAGTATTGCTTTAGCCTGATTTATTTTGGCAACTATATTTTAACAGCAGCTCAATTCCTTGTTTCTTTCTAGGTATTGACTTTTCAGTGTATGTTTCCAGAATCTTCTTCTAGAGGTGAAGCCAATGAATCTGAAAATTTAAGGTTCATAGCCATGTCCTTTAAAAGAAAATATTCCTTTGGTCGTATCCTCATCGATTGTAATTCCATTAGTTCTCTATAAGGTCCTGGTAACTCAGGACAATACCCAATGTTCCAATTAGGTCACACAGGCAGAAGGAGAGTCTAAAGAGAGAGAGAGACAGAGAGAGAGAGAAAGAGAGAGAGAGACAGAGAGACAGAGAGAGAGAGAGAGAGACAGAGAGACAGAGAGACAGAGAATGAGAGAGAGAGAGACAGAGAGAGAGAGAGAGTGTGTGTGTGTGTGTGTGTGTGTGTGTGTATGTATCCACATACTCCTTGTATACCTACATACAACTCAAACAAGCTTGGTAAATGCACAATGAGCAGTACCCAGCACTGAAGAGTAGGAGAGATGCCTGGATTGACTTTGGGAAATGTCAACATTATTTTAATCATCCTAAGTCTTGCTCTCAAAAAATGGTGCATCTTTTAAAGGCCAATACTCTTCTAGTACTATTAAATGATTACAATTCATGGAACACTAGGATATCTGAAGAATTAAAAATAAAAAAACCACCAAAAGGGCATTGGAGTGAGGTTACATAGTAGGAAGGAATAGTTTAGGACATTGTTATGGGAATCTGATGATCTTCCCTGCCCCTAGGCCCTTTGATGGGCTTAAGTGGCTCTGAGAACCTTGGCTGATTTGAAAGAATACTCTGCCCCCTAATAGGCTGAATGTGGTCACATGGAGCCTGTGGTGGGAGGCTTGTTATTCAGGAATGCCCACACCTTATTACTTTGTGATTTGGCAGTGGGTCAAGAGGGCTGTGACATTCTCTGAAACAGGAGAAGATTATATATACTGCTGATGTGAGATTTTGCTTTGGGGCTCACTTTGGAAAGAGTTGTATGATTTGGCCAGACGAGACTCTGGGAAGCTGTTGAGCCCCCTGGCTTTGAAAAACCCAGATGTTGGTGCTTCCCTCTCTGGTAATTGAATATGTATGGATGTAATGGTCAGATGATTGGAAGCCTGTCTGCTGATCTGTTTCTTGGTCTGCTTGTAACTTGTTTGTATTCTGTTTGTATTCTCTGAAGTTCAAGGTGCTGACTTTTTCCCCTGAACTAGGTAAATGATATATGTTTGATTGATTAAAGTAAGATTGTTAACCCGTTTTGAGTTGCTTTCCCTTAGAAAAGCAGATCTAAGAACCTGTGCTAGCAGTCACCCTGGGTATGCTGGGGTGCTAGCTGATACAGACATATTACAAAAAAGGATTATAATGAAGCAATGATAATAATAACAGTAATAATAATTATTGTCAAAGAATCTTAAGAAGAAAAAGAAGTTGGACTAGTCATGTAACAAGAGAAAAGTCTGACATTGTACATCCCTAGGGTTGCATTTGTATCCCTGCAGACTCAAGAGAAAGCCAGGAAGGTACACAAAATGCTGGTTAAGGCCCCTTTGGAAAATTAATGTGAGGCCATGGACAAAAGTCTCACTTTGTGGGCCAGAATGAATGAGTTGCAATCTATCTTGTTGGAGGGAATATCTACATTGATGAGATAACAGCTCCACTGGAGTATTTTATTGGGTTACATGAAAATAATTCAGGTATTTTAGTAGGCAGGTCCTTTAGCACTCCCTAGGACTCCAGCCAAGCTGAAATCATTTAGCATAAAATGACTATTGGAATTTTGCTTACTTGTACTGTTTATAAGGGAGGTGATTTAATTTTCATAAAAATTCTCCTGAGAGACCCTAAACCCCACGCTGCCTGATATCTCACTTTCCTAAGCTAAAAAGCTATTTAAGTTAAGAAACATACTTGGATTATTTCACAGAGTAAGCCATATAAACAAACATTCCAAATTGAGATGGAATGATTTCTTAGCCTTTCTCCAGTTTAGAAGGAGCCTTAACCTCTCCTGCAATGACTGTGATACCTAAGAAGCATATGTTTCAGAGTCTCAGTGGCCATCTAGCCTGACAATACAGGAAAAATAACTTCCTCTACCACATACCTTACCAGTGCTCATCCAGTCCCATACTACAGAACTCTAGTGAGGGGAACCCAATACTCCCAAGGTATTCCATTCTATTTTTAGATAGTTCTAGCTAGTATGGACTTTTTCTCATAGCAAGTCTAAATTTGGCAGCTTCCACCCATTACTCCTAGTTCTACCCTCTGAGGCTGGCCCTCCTGATATGATATGATATGATATGATATGATATGATATGATGTGATGTGATGTGATGTGATATGATGTGATATGATGTGATATGATATGATATGATATGATATGACATGACACAACACGACACAAACCGACATGACATGACACGACATGACACGACATGATACGATACGATATGATATGATATGATAGCCCTTCCAATATCTGGAAACAAGTTTGGTTTCCTGGAATGTCCCTTTTAGATTAAAAATGCCCAGTTCCTTCCACTGATCTACATATTGTATGAAATCCAAGTGCTTCATTATTCTGGTTTTCTTCTTCTAGACATTCTCTAGCCCCATTATGATATCTAATTTCTGAAGCTCTATGGGAAAAAGAGGCTTGGACTAACTTCCTACTTCTTATTTCATCAACCACCTTGCTCATGCCAAGATAAAAGTGACCATGGCTATAAAGTAAGTTTAAAGCTGAATGGGCTAAGCCACATGAGCATTCAGATGCTCAAAACAATTCATTTAAGGATGCCCTCAGAACCTTGGCTCCAGATCCAATTCATAGACAAGAGGAACAATGAATATAGAGGGACTGGAGCCAAGATGAAAGGGACAGAGCCAAGATGGCAGCATAGAAGCAGGAAAACTGTGGCTCCCCCCATAACCACCTCAAATACCTATCAACTATGACTCTAAACAAACTTTAGAGCTACAGAACCCACAAAGTGACAGAGAAACAAAGCTCCCACTGATGGCAGCCCAGCAGGTGGACAGGAAGGGTTCATCACAGCTCTCTGGGAGGGGAGGAGCCTGAGGTTTTAGCTCCAGGGAGGCAATGATCAACCATGTCTGGAAGGACTTTGAGAGAGTGGATCACCAGCAGCTGTGGCTGTTTCCAGAATTATCAGCCCAATAAATGCCAAAAAGAGAAAGTGAGAGGTTAGTGTAGACTTTGGGAACAGTGGGGCCAAGAGTACAGTTTGGGCTTTGCTGCCAGAAGGGAGAAGCAGCTCAGGTACAGCAGCTGTACAGTTGCCTCCACATGGCTGCTTCAGAGCTCCTGGCCTGCAGATCATAGGGGGACCAAGCAACCATTCTGAGAGGTAATCACTCTTGCTTTAACCTGCTTGGATCTGGATCGCTATCTTGGGTTGAGGTCCTGGGGTGTGTGACCAGGTGCCAGAGCCTGTGGAGGCTTCAAAGAGCACCCAACTAATAGCTCTGGAAGCTGTGAAAACCCCAGAGATTTGAGACAAAGCTCTCCTCTCTGGAAGCAGAGTTCTACTGTGGCAAAAAGCTCATACATCAAGTAATTGACTGGCAACATGAGCAGGCAAAGGAAACAAAGCAAGCATAGCAATCCAACTTTAGATTCCTTTTTGGGGGACAAAAATGATCAAAGCATGGAACAGCAGGAAGACAACAAATTCAGAACCTCTGCACCAAAAGCTTCCAAAAAATATGAACTGATTACAGGCTATAGTAGAGCTTAAGAAGGATTTTGAAAACCAAATAAGAGAAGTAGAGGAAAAATTGGGAATGATGCAAGAAAATCATGAAAAGAGAGTCAACAATCTGACAGAAGAAAAATAATGAATGTTGAAGACTAGGTAGCTCAGAATAGAGTTTCATCACAATTCAGGAATGTCCAAGTATGGTCCTGGATTGATTATTCTTAAGCATTCCCCAAATAACTGTATTTTAAAAACTGATCTCATTTGACAATCTAGCCATTTAACAATCCTAAAATATTTAGTAGTGCAGAATGTACAATAAGAAGACTGAATTTCAACACTTGAACCACATGTACTAGTTCACAGATAAAATAATAGGTCATATTCATAGGTAATAGGCACAATAATATTGATGTTGTTACTGTTTGTCCTTTGCTTTCAAAGAGAACAAATGACATCAAGGGTGATGTCTTGACTTAAGGATGATGTCTTGACTCATGGGTGAATTGTATTTAAGCAAGGTAGAGTTGCACAAAGTCATCAGCCTTACTCTCTCTTCCAGAGTCATCAAAGTTCAGTAGCAGGACAAAAGTCAAGACAGCTGGCGATAGCCCAGGTTGCAGTGGATGACTTTAGTGTTTCTGATGTCTGACCAAGCTCTAAGCACTTCACAGTCCCTGCTTTAGCCATCTTAGTAGTCAATGTTTATATCACTCTTTAAGGTTTCAAAAATGCTTTACTTGTGCTATCCCATTTGAATTTTGTAATTGTGAGGTAGGCATAATTATTATCTCCATTTTGCAGATGGGGAAACTGAGGCTGAAAGAGGAAACATAGCTACTACATGTCATATAGCTATTAAGTGTCTAAAGCAGTATTCAAACTCAGACTTTTCTGATGCTAGTTCTTCTACTTTATTCATTGTACCACCTAGCTGTGGATAGGGAAGGATGGGCCTATAAGAACTTTTAAACAAGACTGGGAGGTAAAAGAAAGCATGGTAGTGAAAGAACCTAAAATTGGTGGTCATAGATGAGTGAGGAAATGAGACCCAAGGGTCCCATGGATACATTTCAGGGGATGCCATGGATAGATTTTAAGGAGATCTAAGGATATTTCAAGGGAGTCTTTAAACTTGAATGGGGAGTAATTTTGATAATTTCAATCTTATTTCAATATTATATTTCCTTTGTAATCCTATTTATCTTATTTTATATATTTTGAAAACTGAGGAAGGGTCTATAGGTTCCACCAAATGGCCGTAAAGGTCTGTGAACAACAACAACAAAAGGTTTAAGAACTGTTGGTCTAGAACATAAAGTCATAGATCAAGAACTGAAAGAGAATTCAGGAGCTGTCTAGTTCAACACCCTTGCTTTACAGATATGGAGACTGGAGTCCAAGTGGATAAATAGATTTACCCAAGGTTACACAGATACTGAGTGTGTGAGGTGGAATTTGAATCTACGTTAGCCAATGGTCTTTACATTGTATCACAATGTGTATGTGCACAATCAGATCAAGCCACTTGGTCAGAACTAGATAGAAAAATCAAAGGCAAGGCACATGTGACTACTGGAGATAATGATAAGCAATGAGGCAGAAAGTGAGGAAAGAGTTTGGGAATCAGGCAGAAATATACAAGGAACAAGGCAGGCACAGATGCAGAAGGGTTAGGAAAGGTGGATAGTTGGGATCTGAAGCATATAGACAGGAATCAGGAAGTCTACAGGAAGGATTTTACAATAAGAAGGGTGAGGAGAACAAATCCACCAATAATTGGCAAAGGAATTATGAGATAAGTGAAAAAGGAGAGACCCAGGCAAAGGGTGTTGAGAAATCTGAGGAGGGAGAGATAATTTTCACTTGGCGGACTTAGGGGTTGGAAGAGTGTGAAGAATGAATTTATGGAGAAAGCAAGATGTTATTTGAGCTTTGAAGAAAATGCAAGACTCAAAAAGCAGAGATGCAGGATAGGAAGAATCAGCTCTAGGCATGGTGAGAGCCAGATTGCGTAGGACCTCAGATGCCAGAGTCAGATTCAGATTCAGATTCTTAGATGGTCCTTTTTATATCAGGACTAAATTTATACTAAGGGCAAGAACATCCCAGAACCTTTTCTTTTTCTCTCTTCCCTCAGATGAGAACAGGGAAATTAATATCCTTTGCTAGAAAGGAGTAATGAAGGAGGAGAAAGGAGAATGTGCCACAACTAAAGCCACATCTTAATGACATGGATTATAAGCTTCAAAGTACAAAGAGAGGTCTCATAAATTGGTACAGAAAGTCAGGAAATAATATAGCTAAAGCAGGAGACACCAATTGCCTCATTCAGAGTCTCAGCATGTGGGCTCAGTAGGACTTTCTCCTGTTTGAAGGCAAGACTTTCTTACAACTTTATGGACACATGAACTTCAAAGAACGACTCATAATTATTCTCCAAGAAACTTTCTCCTTGAAATCCCTCTCTCCTTCCCTCCCCTCTGAGTTTTATCCTGACATATAACCTTAAACAAGGAATCTCCCCATCTCAGAAAGAAGCAAGACTGCCCTGCATTTCCTTTCTCACATCATGATTCACCCTCCTTACTCCCCCCCCCGCCCAGCCTGTTTCTTGTCTGGAGCCCACTACAAGCAGAATGCCCACGTGGCTTCTTCCTGAGAGAACGTCTTTTTTTTTTCATAGAGGAACAGAACCCAGGGGATTTCTGTCACTGATCCACAGCCAAGAGAGAACAGTTTGCCCCATTGCACTGCTGCTTTAGGTGTTTAATGCAGTCATCAGAAGGTGCCATCAACCTCAGTGCTGAATGGGTCCTCTGATGGCTGATTTCTGAAGAATAAGACATGAGGGACAGTGACCATTTACCAAAATCACTTTCATTTGGTTCACATTCTTCACTGTGCTGACATCAGTATTGCTAGGAGGTTTTCCTCCTTTTTCTTTTTAATCAAATTTGCTGGTAGCTTATTTATTTTATTCCTCAAATAGCTCCTAGTTTTAGTTATTGGATTTTTTTTCCTTTCAGTTTTATTAATTTCTTGTTTGATTTTCAAGATTTCTATTTGGTGTGTAATTTGGGGGTAATTTAAGTTGTTGCTTTTCTAGTTTTTGTTTTAAGTTAGATTCTCAGTTAGTCAGTTTGTTCTTTTTTCTCTTCTCTTGATGAGAACATTTAGACTAGAGATATAAATTTTCCCCTAAGGCCATTGTGAAGCAGAATACCTAGCACATAGTAGGTGTTTGACAAAAACTTCTTTCCCCTTCCTGAAAGACTACTTTGTTTGCATCCCCAAATTTTTGGCATATTATCTCATTGTTTTCATTAGCTTTAATGAAATTGTCTGTAATTTCTATGATTTGTTCTTTTACATATAAATTTTGAGGATTAAATTATTTTGTCTCTAAATTAGTCATATGCCTTTCTTCAGCAGTCCTTTATTGCATTGTAGTCAGTAGATTTTAGAGAGGCACAACTAGGAACCCTCCCTTAAAAACATAAGAAGTTACAAAGGGATCTAAGGGAAAATATGAAGGAAGTCAGGCTTTGGAAATCATGTCTATGATTTAAAAATGTAATGCAGAATTTTATTTTGTAATTTTTTTGCCTTAAAGAGACATCTGTGAAAATGGCTTGTGTTTGGATGTAAACTTCTCCTTCCAGGAGGTGGAAACAATGACTGTGGCAGCACATTGCTATTGTTTGAAATGCAGAAAGTGTAATTGACTAGACCTTTTTTCTTGCCTAAGCAGAATGAAATCCATAGTTTACAAAGGTAGCTTTTAGCATTAAGATGGTGGAAATAAGATTCAAAATAGGATGGAAATAAATGTTTGTTTGTTAACTGAAAGCATTTTTATGGAACACTATAGGACAGGAAAGCTGCCCATCCTTCTGACTATGTCCATTTCTGAACGCAGGCTGTAATTTTCTCTGACATGCTTCCCCTTACTACTCTGTTACCAGATGAGGCAGGGAGGAAATCTAGTGAATGACACTAGCAATGGTAATAGTATTATTAGACCCCAAAGGAACTATCCTGATGTCTGTCATTGGATAGGCCATGGAGAGAAGTATAAACCTGCCTTTCAAATATTCTTCATGATGGGAAGAAACATGGTGCAAGATTTAGAGTCAGAAGACCTAGGTTTTTCCATTAACTTCCTGTTTGGGCAAGTTATTTGACCTCTCTGAGCCTCAGTTATTTTCATTTGTCAAATGAAGGAGTTGGACTAGATGTCTAAACTCTCTTCCAAATATCAATCTGAGCCTGTGAATTGTTGACTTCACCAGATGGCTAATGCCACTTTATTTTTATCCTACACTGACAAATATAATGCTTTAAATGTAATAGGCATTCAATATTTATTGATTCATCATTATCCACTTACCAATTTAATTAAAAGGTATTAAAACAGTACATTATACATCCACTTGAATATTTTGTTACACAGCTCCAAGTAATGTAGTTAAGATATATGGAATATGGGCAAATTTATGACTTCATTAGGGTGGGAACTCTAGCCACCAATCACCAGGGCAGGTAGCAAGCCATCTGCTATTTATCTGTGACTTTTGTAGGTACATCCTAGGGAACTGATTGAGACACACATAGCTAAGGGACTTGTAAGAGCCACAAAACTACTTAAGAGCCATCAGTGGAATTTGAATTCAGGTCTTCCTGATAGATGACTCAACAGTGCATCCATCATAGTGCAATCCTTCTATTATTTAAGCTTAAGGTATAGCTTGATTTTATTTAATGTGCATCAAATTTGGTTAAAATCAGGCATGTCTTTAGAGTTAGAAGAGACATACAAAGAGGCTGGGTTGTGACACACATTTCACTTGTTTCAATCAATCGTGTCCCATTTTTTTTATATTGTCTCCATCTATACATTTTTAGTGGTAGTGAGTGTCTGGAGACCCAGGTTCAAACCTGGAGTTCCACAGACTGGTTTTATAACCTTAAGTATTAATTTTAACTTTTTTTGTACCTCAGCTTCCTCATATGTGAAATGAAAGGGACTGAAGTCAAGATATCACTCTTGTGATATCATTATTCCTCTTTGAGAATGAAGAATGAGTAACAATAACAGCTAACAATACTTTCTACTTAGATGTCCTATTATTATGTGATTCTTTAAACTAAAGTATCTCTAGATTTACAATACCAGCACCACAGCATCATGACATTGGAGCAACCTTAGAAACTTTTTGGTTCAGTTTACAGCTAGATAAGAATTCCCTCTAAATGGATGTTTAGCCTTTGGTTGAAGATCTTGGGTGAAGGGAAAGAGGAGCAAGTGTATAACCTTCCAAGGAAGTCCATTTTGCTTTCTATGGGTCTAATTGTTAGAAAGCTGTTACTTAAATTGTTGGTACAATGAAAAGATCACTCCCTCTGAGAACTTAGAAACTGGGTTCTAACCCTGCCTCTCATGGTTACTACCTGGAAGACCTCAGGAAAGACTTTCCTTCCCTCAGCCTCAGTTTTCTCGCCTTTGAAATGAAGGGATCGATTATCTGGCTTCTGAGGTCCTTTTGATTATCTTGCTGTTACTTCTTTGCACTTGTCACTCACTGTTCCTAATTCTGTTCTCTGGGATCAAGCAGAGCAAAGTCTAATCCATCATCCAGGTGACCACCTTCATGAACTTAGAAAGAGTTAACTGATCCCCTCTCAGTCTTCTCCAGGGTAACCATCCTCAATGCCCTCACTGGACGTTCATGTGACAGGATTTCGAGGCCCTGCCCATCCCCCTTACCCTCTTTTGAATGATCATTTTATCAGCTAAAGTGTGGCACTCACAAATGGATTTAATATTCCAGATGTGTTCTAATCTGGACAGAGTAAAGCAGAACAACCCCTTCTCCAGGTCTGAGCACAATACCTTTATTAACTTAGCTTAAGATCTCATTAGCCTTGCTGGCTGTCATATCACACCAGTGCTTAATAAATGCTTACTGACTAACACTGCTGGATATGCTGGTAGATGTTTAACAATCAGCTCCCCCCCAAAGGTTCTGATGACACACCTTTAAATTTAATCTACGCTATTAAAATTTTCTCCATCACCTTCTAAACTCTAGATAATTAAAAACAATACATCAAACTCTGTTTTGTAGTGTTTGCTCATTTCTGAGGTGTAAATGCTCAAACTAAAAATTTAACAATCAGCTTTTGAGAATTATTTTTGAGCTGGCTCCAACATATCCCTGCATGGAACTCAAGAGTCCACTAAAACTCCCTAGATTGTTTTCAGATGAATTACTGTCTAGCATTGTGAACTGACATATTAGGAACTTGGAGAATAATGTAAATGGATGATTATACAGGGATATATCATTAAGGGGGGGAGGTGAGAGACATATGGTTGTGTGTGCATGTGTTTCAAACTGAAATTTCTATTCATATAATGAGATTAAAAATATGGAATTATAGGACCTTGAGGAAACATAAAACAAGCAAATGAGTTTACTAGGTGATCTCTAAGAATCTTTTTGGCTGTAAACTTTATCTGCATGAAGCTCCAGAGAGATATTGAAATATACAGACCAGGGAGGTCTTTTCTCATTGTGAATGAGAGCCTCTTACATAAGCAGCTACTTGTGGGGTGCACCACATGTTTGGTAAAAATAATGGTCACCATAACAAAATCTCTGTATGATGCAAAATCACAACTGCTTTCTAAGTGCCCAAATATCATTTGGCAAACAGCAAAGGTCAAATTTAAATAAAGAAAGCATTGTTTAATGAGCCAAATCATGCAACCTTCCTTCTGGCCACCTATTGAGTCTGAGCCCTGCCCTACTTTGGCCCAAATATAGTTTATATCCAATGAACTCCTGGTTTCCCTCATACAAAAGTCCATTTTCTTTCATTTGGCATGGTACTTCAAAAAGGCATATCCAAGGAGAAAATTCCTTAATTATTTTATGGCTAGATATAGCATATAAATAGGAGAGAACTGATTTTTTAAATAAGACAATAGTCCAGTACTGAGAAAGAAATTGAAGTCATTATATTCTTTGCCACCAAGAAGAGCAATATATCCATTTTGACCTTTAGTAGTTTCTCACCAAATTTCCAGTAGATGATTACCTTATTTTACAGATGAGGAAACTCAGGCCCAGGGGAAGCTAAATGACTCTCCCAAGGTCTTTCAGGTAGTAATCAAAGGGAAGACTGGAATCCTGTTCCTGTTTCTCTGGTTCCAGATACAATGATTTTTCACTATACTAAATTCTAGTCATTTAATGGTCTATCAATAAGTGTTAATTCATACAGCAGAGGAGACTATATAATCCAAATCAAAGATATCCAATAGGAAGGGAGCTACTGGAAATGGTCAACAACAACAAAAAGATCTGGGAGTAATGATAAAAAGCAAATTACATATGTGCTTATGATGAAATATATTGGCTAGAAGTTTGGAACTCCATAAGCACAAAGGTTATAGTTCACAGTAAAAAGAGATAGTTATTTTCCCTTACGCATCAAGGTAACTCTATTTAGATTATAGTGCTGTATTGGAGACATCTCAATGCCAGAAAGAGGTGAAAAACTTGGAGAGAATTCAAAGAAAGGCAGTTAGAAGTCATTAACCTAAGGCTACTGACTCATGAGAAAAGATGAAAAGAATTCAGTGCAGGGCATATGGCCAAGTGGCAACTCAGTTGCATGGAGGAGAATGGCAATAGGAGGGCATTAGCAGGGCAGCTGGAGTCAAGAGTCCTACTGCCATTCCAGATGGGTGTAATGACTAGAGTGCTGGACCCAGAGTCAGGAGGATTCAAGTTGGAATACTGCCTTAGAAGTTTATTAATTGGGTCATCCTGGCCAAGATAACTTCTTGGCCTCAGTTTCTTCATATAATACATACTGTATGCAGTATAATGATAGCCTTTATCTCATGGGGTTGTTGTGAAGATAAAATGAAATAATAGAAAGCACTTTACAGACCTTTAAGGTGACATATAAATGCTGGCTGTTATTATTTCTTGGGCAGTGGTGTAGTTCAGTGCATAGACTACTGGACCTGGAGTAAGGAAGACTCACCTTCCTGAGTTAAAATCTGACTTCAGACACTTACTCATTGTGTGATCTTGGACAAGTCACTTAACCATGTTTATGTCAATTTTTTTCATTTGTAAAATGAGCTGGAGAAAGAAATGATACACCATTCCATTATCTTTGCCAAGAAAAACCCAAATGGAGTCATGATGAGTTGGGCACAACTGAAACATCAGAACAAAATGTTAATATTGTTTTTATACTGGCACATGTTTCCTGACTTGATTTATACACAACTTTTAGAGAAACTGAGGCACACAAAGATGTTAGACATTTTTCCTGAAGTCTGGAAAGCAGTGAAAAAAACTCAGCTGGGATTCCCCATGCAGCATGGTGGCCAGCAACTCACATAAACTAGCAAAGATCTCATTCCAATAACCCCTGCCCAAACTCCTATGGAACCTTGGGAATTTTTGACTAATGTCTTCTCATTGACTTTGTCTCCTGGGTGAAAAAAAATTGCTTTTGGATGATGTTAATAAAGTTCTCTATCAAACGTGGAGCATAACTAGTTAAGAACCAATGATCTAGAGGCATTTTAAAGGTTTACACTTCAGGGGGATCTTGCTTATAGTGCTTTAGAGGGTTCTATGGAGAGTCATTAAGTACAGGCATGAATTTAAAGGAAAAAAACCAGTGGAAATATGGGGAAAGTGAAGCTGTCTCCCAAGAGAACTATTCATGAGTAGTGACTTAAAACCACAACAAGATCCCAGGTCTCCTGTTTCTCTAGTCAGCATGCAATACCATGGTTTCTCCCATTCTACAGAAACTCATGTTATCATATTGTCCCTCCCTTTCCCTTTTTCCTTCCCCATCTTTCCCTCTCTTTTTCCTCCTTGTTCTCCTCTATCAGCGCTGCATAGCTCTTTTTTATTCTGTTAATGCTATTTGTCTAGTATTTTTGAGTCCATCATTAACAAAAGCTATCTGACGAAGACAAAATGTATGCAAGTGTCATGGGGAAGTTAGGAGACAGGATGGGTCAAGTGTAGTAAACTGAAGGGAAATAGGGACATGAGTGAAGACAAGAGATCAGTGTTCTTTTTTCCAGGTAGACAGGAGACCAAGACAATCTAGAAATTCAACATTAAGTAGCCCACTTGTCCACAAGTGGAAAGATGACTGAGGAGCTTCTTAAGATCAGGTGGGCTATACCATGGCTAACTCCATGAAGTCTCAGGTATGTGATCAGATATTTCATAGTGCCAGTGTGCAGAATTCCTGGGGTGCCCTGCAAGGATTCTTCATCTTCTCTCTAGTATTCAAAATAGATTGATTCACCATTAATGTGTAAAAATCAGTGCTAAAATTCTCCACTGGTGTGTTTCTGATGTTGGGAGAAAGTGAAGAAGAGCTATAATCCCTTGCATGCACCTTGTAGTGAATCTTGGGGACAATGGAGATAAGAATTGCAGCATGTGCATTTGTGTGTGGGAAGTGATCTGAATCACTGGAGGGAACTCTTGAATTGATGAGAGCACAGATCCATTTAACTGAATATAGAAAAGTTACTCATTTTCTGTGAATTTAGGTCATGGAATTACTCAACTTTTCATGAGTAATTTTTGTTATATTCTACAGGGAAACTAATTACTATGCTTCTTTTCAGAACCAGTGGTCATTCTTAAATTGCAACAGAAGGCAATCATCTTCCTATTAAAATGGATGATATAGTCAAATGTTTACTGGGAACAGCATGGTACAACTGGCTTGTTGAGTTGGGAGACCTGAGTTCTTTTCTTGTCTCTGACCTTGATTAGTTTTTGAACTTGAACAAACCAATTGATCTCTTAGGACCTCAGTTTATTCAATTCTAAAAAAAAGTGTGTGTGTGTG
>CM053597.1:118239245-118278649 GCA_028646575.1 Pseudocheirus occidentalis | reverse complement strand
TGCTTTTTAATTTTTTTTCTTTTAAAGGGCTCATCCCTTGACTCACTTCTTAAAGAGACCTATTCCTTGAATAGCTATTACCTCACTCTAAGTGAGTACATGAAAAGGCCTAAAAGGGCCAGGGTCTCCCATTGCATCCTAGGTCATTCCAATGAATATCTAGCCACTGGACCCAGGTGGCTCTGGAGGAGAAAGTGAGACTGGTGACCTTGCACAGCCCTCCCTCCCTCAAATCAAAGTTAACTACAAGTCATGTCATCATTTCCCTGATGCCATGATCCTCTTTGAAAACAAAGGACAAACACAACTAGATATCTTTGTGAAATGAGACAATTCAGGCCTAAATTGAACATAACAGATATTATGAAGCAATTTGAATTCAAAGGCTACAACTCTGTTGCTCTCCATTCTGCATATGTTTGTGTGTGTGTAAGTGTGTGCATTAATATGTGTGTGCTACTATCTGTAACTTTTACTTCATTAGACACATTTTTTCCTTTGGTTGCACAAATGTAATGATTACAAAATGTTTCCTTGCTGAAAAATTCTTAAAGCTTTAAGATGAGGTTACTTTGTTATTTAAAAAAAAGCTTCAGAATGAAAGTCATTACTCATTATTTTATGGAACAGAAAGCTGTGTCTTTTTCTCATCTAAAAACAAGAACACCACTGCCTAGTTCCAGCAATATTTTACCAATTTGCAAAAATCATCTATACGAGGTTGGAACCCTGTTCTTTCTTCTGTTTTGTACTCTTTCACAGTGTTCAAAACTTTCATGGTGTTCAAAACTGAAAACTTTTATATATGCAAAATATTTTTATTTTCAAAAGCTTGTAAAAGAAAAGAAATACTAAGTTATGTACAAGAAATATTCAATTATGTTCAGTATTATTTCAGAGTTAACAAACTCTCATATGCTCCAGATGACTTGTGATCTCATCCATGAAGGCATTCCCTTCAGTGGTAAAAATCATAGCACATAGTAGGCAATTAATAAATGTTTGTTGACTAATCAAATGACTGACATTTGTGTATCTTCCTATCCCATGTAAGCCTTGTCCATGTCCTCTCATAGATTCACTAAAAGGGATCTACTCAACTCAATGTGACAAGGGTCTTTCTTGATTTTTTCTGACACCAAGAAGATACTAATGGAGCATTTGAGCTGTGTAAGCTTTCTCCCATATGACTAGTCATAGGACTACTCATACATTTTCACTATTTATAAATGTTACTAATGAAATATTATACTCAAGCTCTTTGAAAAATCAACAATATCTGTATGACACATATAATAATGTTCTATTAACCAGAAAGCTTGATTAACTGCAATAGGCTATTCTTTGACTATTGTGGATAATTGTTGTTTAGTCATTTCTGGTCATATCTAACTCTTCAAGATCCCATTTGGGGTGTTCTTGGCACAGATACTGGAGTGGTTTGCCATCTTTTACTCCAGATCATTTTACAGATGATGAACTGAGGCAATCAGGGTTAAATGACTTTCCCAAGTCACACAGCTAATAAGTGTCTAAGGTCAGATCTGAACTCAGGTCTTCTTGACTCTAGGCCCTCAATTGCACCAGCTAGCTGCCATATTCTGGGTAATAGTGAGTCTATAAAACTAGGCAATATTTATGAATGCATACATATAATGCACTCATGCCACAATAATATCAGAAGCATTACATTCTAAAGAGACAATAAATGCTCTCTTGATTAGGTGTTTTAACAATTTTGGCTATAAACCAATGGTTTGTGGGTAGAATCAGGAAATTCTCTTGATTAGACACTCAGATTGTTTTGGGAGTTTCTATAATTTCCTATTTGGACTGGGATTTTGCAGAACTCGATGACTCTTATATTGGCTTGGACACAATCAAGAGATCTGATTTACCAGTAAATATTTTCAAGCTATGACACGATAAGCTTTTATTTCAAATGCCAATCATTCTACTCCCCGCCAGTTCCAATGCACATTCCTCTGTAGATGGGTTTCATCTACTCTGACACCAAAATTATAGTGAAATGTTGCTATCTTTAACAAAAGACCAAAGTGAAAGCTCATGTGGGGAATTTGTAAATGAAAGAATTTGCAAGGGTGCAGATTCTGCATTGCATAACAATTTTCATGATGAATAGGACAAATGATGGTGTTTACAAAGGAGGCGATTGTCACATACTAATCACATTTTATCAGAAAGTGTTGTAGATGGAGGAGGGTGAAAGAACAGTGACATTAACAAGGTTTCCCAGAGTTTCAGTCTCTAGTTCTTACCTCCAAGAAAGAAATAGCTCCTCAGCACACCTCAGTTTGTGTGTGTTCAGAGTAGATGGGAGAATTCCACTGGGGCAAGCATCTGATTAAATCTCCAGTTGGTATTTCATCTGTGTTAATCAGCTCAGAAAATTAACCCTTCAGTGCGATACAGTGAAGATGTATTATTTTGGAGTTACTCATCGCAAGGGCAATGCTGAAACCTCTTTTGCAACATAGAGAAGATACTAGACAGATATCTTAGGATCTGAGAATTAGAACCAGAAGGAATCTTAAAAATCATTTATATCAACTCCCATGAGAAAGCAGCAGCCTGGAGAGGTAAAGGGATCCTTTAGCTCTTAGAGGTAGCAAATTAGAGAGTCAGAATTAGAACTCACAGTCTTTGACCCCCATATACTCTTATTTCCACTTTTCACCCTAAATCACAGGCTCTAAGAGTGGAAAGGAAAGGACTTGCACGGTCATCTATTTCAATATGTACTTCTATACATTCTATATATTGCTCCTTTTCAAGAAAGACTGAGGAAATATATGTGGGAAATGTGCAATATGTGTGTGCCCTGCTGTTTGGTGAAAGGGAGAACTATCCAAAAAGTTCAGAGTCCAATGAAACAAAAGTTGAAAGGCTAAGTAAAAATGAATTAAGTCCTTGAGGCAATAAAATCCTTCCTCTCCTCAAGTGGAATTTTAAATTTCTTTGAATAAAACAGACTTTATCCATCGATTGGCCTGAGTCCATGTCCTTCCTCTCCTCTCTACTGCTAACATCCCGGGAGGGTTATTATTATTAATTCAAACTTATCCTACCACTTCAGAAAGATCTGTCATAGCCTTCTAAAGCTCTAGAGATATGGGCCAAGAAGGGAAGGAAATCTAGGCATCAGAGTCTATACAGTAATTTTTCATTCTTTAAGTCTATAATACAATATAGCTAGTCTCAAGAGCAATCAACAAGGAAGGGGGTTGGGAACAATATTCATGACCTCAAGATCCACAGAGCATGAATCATTTTAAAAGTGAACTTGAAAAAGACACCATTGAGATATGCTAAGATTGAAGTCATGACTGGAATACAGTCGTGGAAGGATATATCCTCTTTAAGAGTAACAAATTTTAAAGAAAGGACTGTCAATTAAGAAGCTAATCAAAACCTATATGGAAATCTTCAGATTGGAGGGTGGAAGCACTCAGTTGAGTACTTCATAGAGGATAAAAGGAGAGAGACTCAGCTATATACAGGAAAATGGGGGAGGGACAGTTGCAGTGACAAATTTTGGCTAAATATAAGGAAAAACTAAATTTAAATGGTCAACATCAGAAGGTAGTGGGACTCCCTTAATTAGAGGTCTTCAAAATGAAAACTAGAGGACCATTTGTTGGGCATTTTTTAGGAGCAAATATTGGTCAGGTGCAGGTTCCAACTCTAAGATCTGGTAATGATTATCTGATTCTGTGCAAAGTAAACTGAATAATTCCTGGTCAGAGAGGATGAGGATGATTTCTTAATATTGGACACAAAACCCGCAAGGTGTAGTAGTGCTGCTGAGAGATATTGGGACATCTACTTAGAACTCTAATTCAGTTAAAATCAGCACATCTGATAAGTACTTCATTTGCCTTACTGATAGTTTCATTATTCAGAAGGAAACTACTTGCTAATCTAGATTTAATTCTAAGAAAGAAGAACATTTTGTGATTTGAAAGTGACAGAAGCTATGGGAGAAAGAAACCATGTTGTGTTTTAGATTTTAATAATGAAGATGAATGCTGGTCATAAACAGCCATGTTCTTGAGAAAAAGTATAGCATAATAGGACTTACAATCACAAAGACTTAGGTTCAAATACTGTCTCAAACTTTGACCAGTTGGATGGTACTGAGCAAGTTATTTAATTTCTCTGAGCCTGTTTCCTCATATGGAAAATGGGGATAGTAACAGCACTTGTGTTGCAGAATATTTGAGAGGATCAAATGAGACAAGGTGCAGAAAGTGCTATACAAAACTTAACATAAATATAGGATCATTTCTTGAACTATAGGAAAATAGATTTCAAAAATTTAAGAAAAAGAAGAATTATGATCTCATGTCCAGAAACTCCCAAAGTGGAGATGGTCCCTGAGGGATGGGTAGTTCTCAAAAACAATATTCTGTTTATACAATTGAGAATAATATCCATGAGGAAGAAAAGAAATCAAAAAGCTAGCTAAAGAAATCAATATGGCTTCAGAGAGAAATAACTCTCTGATGAATTCAAATTTTAAAGAGAACATACATAAAAAGATGGTTAATTTTTTTTCTAAAAAGTGGTAGGAATTGGTAACAAAAGAACAAGGAAGACTAAATTACTGAGTAGTCTGAGGCTTTCAAACGAAAAAAGAAAAGAAACCCAAAGAACAAAAAACAAAACCCTTTACCCTTTATGCTGTTTCAAACAAAAATAAAAAGCAGGTATAAGATTAACACTGGGGAAGACAATATAAAGTTAAAGATTACAGAATGAAGGGAGAACTACTCAAATTTTATTTTGCTTGTGTTTTCACAACCAAAGAAAACAACGCTGGAGTTGGAAAGGGTAGGTTAAGCATTGTTTAGGCAAAAGGGGAATATAGCATAAGATGGAAAGTCACAAGAGAGCTTCCTCTCCACTTTAAATGAGTTTACATCTCCAGACACAATCTAATTCTGTTATAGATATTGTTAAAAACCCTGCAGATACACTGGTGTTGCTAACATTTGAAAAGTATCATAATACTGAAGATCCACAAATGTGTGGTAAAGTGGAATAAGCGCTGAACTGAAAGTTAGAGGAGCTGGGTCCAAAAAGTAGTTGGTACTCAGGAAGGTGAAGTAATAAGGTCACAGGGCCAATCAGTCACAGAGGTGGCACTTGGCCCCTGCTCTTCTGATTTCCAGTCTAGTGGTCTTTCTATTATCCTACATATTTAGGTTTTAGGAGTTAGTTCAACAAGTACAGGATGAAGGAGAACTTATTTGATGGAAATTCATGTGAAAAGGATCTTGTGCTTAACGTGTGATAGAACCTTAGGTTAATGAAATAAAGGAGTATCTAGATAACTGGAGATAATAATTTTACTGGACTCCTTTGTGATCACATAGTGCATGAAATACTATGTCTACATGAAAGTGTCACCCTTTAAGAGGAATCTTGGCAAAGCTGAGAGATCCAGGATAGGACAATCAGGAAATCAGAGGGTCTGTAAGTTATTTTACATATGAAACAATGAAAGACTTGTGAATATTAAGGTTCAAAAAGAAAAGACTATGGAAAGGTGTGAAAAGTAGCCTGAAATATGTGAAGGACTGTTATACATGAAAGGGATCTGATTTTGAGTTCCTTCAATGGGACGTAATAAGAAATGTGGAATGGAACTTGCCAAGTCCCAGAATTGGACTAAAGATAATTATAATAAAAGGCAACATGATATTATTAGACAGCTGGGCCTCAAAGCTTAAAATTTCTAAGTTTAAATCCTTCCTCTGACATAGAATAGCTGTGTGACAGTGGACAAGGCAGTTATTCTCAGTGTTCTGGCAAATCTCTATGACATTAAGTTTTTGAGAAGGTGTTGATGTATTTTGGTAGAGGGGACTTCTTAACCTAGGAGTTCCTGATACCAACATCATAGGTCTAGTCTCCATTCCCTAAAGTTGTATTGGAGGTAATCAGGGACCCCTTAACCTTATCCAGGTAGAGCAAACCCCATTTGGAATGGGTGAAGTTGAGCTCCTCTGGCCACTTCTAGTGACAAATAGGGGTTAGCACTAAAGAATTTGCACTTTGGGAAGATAAAGCAATCCCCTTATTGATCTCTTGGTCCCAGTGAAGGCAGTAAAAGAAGGGGAGGGCATTAAAATGTGATTACTCACTGTGCCACACTCAGTAAATTGTAAGGGACAGAGAACTTCTTTTATACTGTCTTCTTCTCTTTTAAACGTGGCTTAGAATTTTCTCTGAGACTTCTCATGGTGGTCAGGGAAATGTTACCCTCCTCTCTCCCCTTCCCAGGTATGACAGATGCCCAATTGTGGCAAGCTCTCCTAGGAAGCCTATATGCTGGGAGCCATGCTCAGGCATCCACCATATTGGGGCAGGGGTTGAAAGAAAAGGTGATGTTCCCCTCTTCCCCATGGGAAGTCTCATGAAAACTCCATGTTCATGAGAGAAGACAGAACTATCTCTCCCTTTAATGCTTTCTGAGTGGGGATGTTGTTGTTGTTGTTGCTTGTCCTGCATTCTTGAAGAAGACCATGACATCAGGGAGGTGATGCCATGACTTGCAGGTGAATTGGATTTAAATGAGGCAGGGCTGTACAAAGTCAACAGTTTCACTTTCTCCTCTGGTGCCATCTTGGTCCAGTGGCCAGATAAAGATCAGGATGACTGGAAATGGCTCCCACTGAGACTGAATGGGGATGAAGAGACCACAAAGATGATTGCTTCCTATCAAAGCACCAGTCTTTCACTGTATGACTAAAAGTGACCAGGGAACCTTTAGCTCAGCTTTATGCATAAACCAGTGGGATGGACTCAAGCCAGAGCTGATCAACCCCATTGCATAATAAAAAGTTTCTTACAATCTGAGCATACCTAAATGAAATGGGCTATCTTGAAAAGTCATGAGTTCCTCATCATTGAAAGTAACAAAATGAAGGCAGCATAACCATTCTCTAGAAGGGAAAAGGAGGGAGGTTAAACTATGTCAGTCTTAAAATTCCTTCCATTGCTAAATTTCTACACCTTATAAAACTGTCTAGAACCCTATACCATCAAAAAAACTTTTGCCAAAATATTGAGAGTTTGGAAATGTCAGGAATTAGGATGAAAGATATTGGAATTGTACAGAGTCTCCTAGAAGAATGAATGGAGTGATAAGTTTCTAATTTTATTTGTGGCCTCTTTATTACACAGACTAAAGTACACACTTGAGGACACTATGTATAAATAATAAGTATGAATTACTAACATCATAAACTATTTAAGGGAAAGTTGCTAAAATGACTCAGAAGAGGTTTTTAACATTGAGACAAGATGAACTTAAGCATGAATATGAAATATAATCAAAATAACATTTTAATTTAGACGCAGCTCTCATTCACATTTGCTTCCTTCTCCATAAAACATTTTGAACAGGTGAACTCCAGGATGTCTGAATAATATGAAAATTCTGGATTCATTACAGACTAATAATAGCTTGCATTTTTATAATGCTTTATGGTTTACAAAATGCTTCCCCCCAGCTCCGAACAATAGGCATTATTAATCTTTTTATTTTATAGGTAAGGAAGCTGTAGCTCAGGAGACTTATTCATAGCAATAAATAATAATATGGAAGAGCCCAGGCTTGCTTCTGTCTTCTGATTTCAAATTCTGGATCTGGCCTTTTGCCCCATGCCATCTCAGCTAGATGACTCAGAATTAGCAGCATAATAGCACAGTGGAAAGAATATGAACTTGGGTTCAAATCTATCTTTTGATGCTTACTGCCTGTGTGGCCATGCTCAAACCATTTAATCTTTTTAGGCCTCAGCTTAATGAACTGTACAATGAGAGGTTTTTACCTAGGTCTCTGAGACTGCTTCCAGCTGAGCTTATGATTCTGTTTGAGCTAATGATTTCCATGTAGTTTAAAAGAGAGAGAGAAGTATTTCTTTAGAATATGTGTTTATGCATATACATACATATAGATGTGTTTATGTATATACATTAAAAACTAGTATCAGAATCATTTAATAAAACCCCCACAAGTGCTTAACAAAATAAGAGACAAAAGAGTTACTATGTCTTTTCATTGAGTTAAAATATGAAGGGGAGCACAGTGTTTAAAATAAAAGGGGATAGTCTTGCCATTCTCTGAGAGCAAAAGATGTGAAATGAACCTCTAGCTTTTTAATACCAATATTCTTCTGGTGATGCTACATGGCTGTGAATCGTGGAAGGTCATAATTTCTGCATAATCAAAGCTGAAAGGTCACTCAAAGAGATATGGAGAGAGGTATGGAAGTTATGAGGAGGGCTTCACATGCTCATAATAAAAAATGTGAACAAAAAATAAAAGATCAAAGACATGTATGAGTGGAAAATGGTCAAACAGCAAGCAAAAGTTATGGATAGCTCATGTGCTGTATACGGCACCCAACAGGCTGGAATAAGACCCCAAACACACTGGGTGAACCTCATTTAAAGGATTTATAGGTCATAATCTATGCCATTCTATCACTTCTTTTATTGAGATTGCAAATATACTTGAATTTTAAAGTATTGTGGTACAGCTAGGTGTTGTAGTGGAGCATTGGACTTGGAATAAGGAGGACCTGAGTGCAAATCTGACCTCAGACACTTACTGTGTGACCCTGGGCAAGTCAACTAACCCCAACTGCCACCTACCCCAACAGAGTTTTGGCAAAATGGGATGCTTAGAGACAGACAGAGAAGATCAACCAAGAGGGTGATCATGTTAGAAATTGTACCTTCTAAGGATCAGTGTAAGACAATGGAATGCATAGCCTAGAGAAGAAAAGAGGCATGATAGTTATCTAAGTATTTGAAGGTCTATCATGTGGAAAAGAGATTAGTCTTATTAGTCTTATTTCAGTTAGTCCCAGACAGTAGAAAAAGGCTAAATAGTTAGAAGTGTCAGAGAGGCAGATTTCAATTTGGTACAAAGAAAACCTTTGAAAGAATGGGAACAATTTGAAAGTGGAATTAGATGCTTCAGGAGGTCATGAATCCACCATGACCAAGATTTCCAAGTAGAAGCTTAAGTATCACTTTTTAAGGAAGTTATAAAGAAGATTCCACTTCAGGTATGGATTGGGCTACAAAACCTTTAAGTCCTAATTAAACCTGTATTTGCGAGGGCATCACCAGCAGAGATCATTGACCATAAATTTGAATGAAGTCATTTAATCCAATCCTCTCCTTTTACAGATGAGGAAACTGAAGCCAGAGAAGGTGAAGTCACTCACCCAAAGTCACATAGGTAATAAAAAGCAGAGATAGTACTCAAGCCCAGGTCTTCTAATTCCAAATCTATTTCTCTTCCTACTGCATCAATATTTCAATGTCAAGGTTTCTTGGGCACAAGGTGTCAGATGTATTTTATAGGTAAGAGATCACACTCTCTGGTTTTAGTTAATACAGAAGTAAAAGGTTTTGTGAGTATCATGATTTTAGAAGTGAGATTGTAGTCTGGGATGTCAGAACAAAGAGAAGGTACAGAACCTTAGTTAGGTAAGCTCTTGGGGAAAAGACTGTTCATCTTATGGTGTGGGCTGTCTGATTGGCCCTGGTTTTAAGGCAGATAGTAGTGAGGAGGTATTTTTTATTCCCATGGGTGAGGCAGAAACTTGTGGCTGGTAACTAAATCACAGCAAGGACTAAGTTATCTGGAGAGTACTCCCAGTTCTAACAGAAAGGGAAGGAGACTATATCTTGATTACTCTCCTCATTCCGGGATTTGTCTGGCTTCAGGAGTCTTGGAAGCAAAACTGGTTCCTTAAGAAGTATTTTATTAGAGGAGGGAAAAAGGGGAAGGGGGGTAGAGAAAGTGAGGAAGACAGAGATGGAGACAGACAGAAAGACAAAGTGTCAGAGATAAAGAGAGTGACAAAGACAAAAAGAGAGACAGAAAAACAGGGAAAATTAGGATGGAGGGGGTAGTGTAGGGATAAGGAGTAAGGGAGAGGGAGAGGGAAAGTAAGAGGAAGGGAGAAAAGGAGGGAGGTAGGGAGGGAGGGAGAGAGAGAGACAGAGAGACAGACAGAGAGAGACAGAGACAGAGAGAGAAAGAGAGAGAGAGAGAAAGAGGAAAAGAGAGAGAGAGAGAGGGAGAGAGAGAGAGAGAGAGAGAGAGAGAGAGAGAGAGAGAGAGAGAGAGAGAGAGAGAGAGAAACAAGAAGGGAGGGGTGATAGGAGGAAGATCAAGGGAGGGAGAGAGAGAGAACTAGATATAGGCTTCCTATTATACAGAGGTCTATGGACCCATCAGTTCCCTTCTGTCCTTCCCTAATTGCATGGTCAACTCATTTATAGCAAGCACTCATTTAAAATGCAATGGAAATCAGCTTATCTTTATATGGAGACAGAACCCATTATAAAAACACAAATAGCAAATAAATGAGACTGCCAGGCATCCATGGGGCAGGAGAGGGGAAGGAAGTAGAGAAGGGCTAAATTTGCCAGGTCTCCATAACTGCAGCAAAGTAACAGCAATAATCAGTCCTGATAGATCACTCCTTAAGTAGGTCAATGAGACAGGGAAGGCTCCAAGCACTCACAATTATATTCATTTTAGGGTAGCAGCACCTGAATTTGTGGTTAACTAGAAGGGCCACTTGTTCTGACCCTTGTCTGCACCCCAGGGATCCAAAATTCATGGGCTTCCCCTATTTAATGAAGCTTTTGCTTCCCATCATGAGTCCTTCCTTCCAGCTGGGAAAATTACCTTTTCCACCAGCCTCCTTGCCAGTAAAATAAAATTCACATTATGTCAGGAGTGACTTAAGAAGTTTTCAAGGGTGCTTTGAGTGTGTGTGTGTGTCTGTGTGTGTGTGTGTCTGTGTGCGTACATGTGCATGTGCATATAGGAGTAGATCCTTTTTCAAAATAAGGAGAAAGTTCTAGTCTATCCATGGACCAACTAATTTCATTTCCAAAATGCTTGATTATGTTCTTCTTTCTCCCTCACCTTCTCCTTCTCTCCAAAGGAAGGTAAATTCTGAAGCTGCCCATTTAACTTTGGGTTTACTGGCTAGATATCTTTCTTTCTTTCTTTTTCTTTCTTTCTTTCTTTCTTTCTTTCTTTCTTTCTTTCTTTCTTTCCTTCCCTCCCTCCCTCCCTCCCTCCTTCCTTCCTTCCTTCCTTGCTTCCTTCCTTCCTTCCTTCTTTCCTTCCTGTCTATCTTTCACAAAACCTTAAACCTAGTTTGCTCTGAAGCTCATAGATTGGACCACAATAGGTCCCTGATCTTCACTTAATAGCTGTATTTGGGGCTCTCCTGGCTTAGAGTGAATGTCAATGATAACTGTTTCTTTTTGGAACAGCAACTCTTAGGGCCTTATGCTCCCAGATTATTATTTTTTCTTTTTTCTAATTAAAGGGGCCATCCCTTGACTCACTTCTTAAAGAGTTCTATTCCCTGAATGGGTATTACCTCACTCTAAGTGAGTACATGAAAAGGCCTTAACCTAAAAGGACAGGATCTCCCTTTGCATCCAGGGTCATCTCCAATCATCCTGATGAATATCTGGCCATTGGATCCAGGTGGTTCTGGAGGAAAAAGAGAAGCTGGTGGCCTTGCACAGCTCTCCCTCACTCAAATCAAAGTCAACTGCAAGGGGGCGGCTAGGTGTCGCGGTGAATAGAGCACCAGCCCTGGAGTCAGGAGGACCTGAGTTCAAATCCGGCCTCAGACACTTAACACAAAAACTAGCCGTGTGACCTTGGGCAAGTCATTTAATCCCAACTGCCCTCCAAAAAAAGCAAAAAAAAAAGTCAGCTGCAAGCATGTCATCATTTCCTTGATGCCATGATCCTCTTTGAAAACAAAGGACAAACACAATGGAGATCCATTTCAACAGAGGGGCACAAGAGCATATTAAGCCAATGAAAGTTATCACTGAATTGTCTTTACCCCGAGGAAGATTTCATGACATTATTGGACTCTCCAAAGAATAACTACGCTAGTCTGCAGACTGTGTACTATGATCAGGCACTTGGGCACTGCAGAAGACCTAAGGGGCTTGTCAAGGCTGTGCAGCTGTGTGTGGAGAAAAACTGTTTCAAAATTGGGCAAATTTGATTATGCTACCCTTAAGTCACTGTTTGAAAAGCTCTACGTCAAAAGTAGGTGTATCTTAATTTCAGTGGAACTTCTCTCTCTTATTAAAAACCCCTTTAGAAACTCAAACCCTGGTGCAGCTAGGTGGTGCAGTAAATAGAGCACTGGCCCTGGAGTCAGGAGGACCTGAGTTCAAATATGACCTCAGACACTTAACTAGCCATGTGACCTTGGACAAGTCTCTTAACCCCAATTGTCCTGCCCTTTCCTCTCTAAAAAGCAAAAAAAAAAAAAAAAGGAATTTAAACCCTTACCAAGTGTCTAGTAGAAGACAGTTCCATCTAATAGGATGGTCTTATATAAGGATGGCTTTCATTAGCTTCAAAGATAGTGAAATAATTCAACATTTAATGCTTTCAGACAGTAAGATATGCTAATTATATCAAATGTACAAAGACTGTGTTAAGATCATTGGCCAAGGATACAATAATAAAATATACAGAAAATACTACATACAAAATTTTCTTTTAAAATTAAATTTTATTTTATTTTTAGTTCCAAATCTTCTTCCTCTCTCTTCCCCTTCTCTACCCATTGAGAAGGAAAGAAAAATAAAAATCATTACATATATATATATATATATATATACATACACACATACATACATACATACATATACATTATAGACATGCAAAAAAAATTTCCACATTAGCCGTGTTCCAAAAGGGAATTTAAAAAATCAAGAAAAAGAAAAACAATAATAGAAATATGCTTCAATTTGTCCTCTGAGTCCATCTGTTCTCTTTCTGGAGGTAGATAGAATATTTCATGTTAAGTCCTTTGGAACTATGGTAGGTCACTGGCTGAGCACAATATTTGGAAGAATAGACAATTGCAAAGTAGAATAAATAGTTTTTGTTTCTTTTTGTAATAATGAAATTTTTCTTTAAAAGTATCTCAAATGACATAGATATGAAGCCAAGAATCATATTCAATAGCTATCTTTGGCATGTGGATAAACAGAGAAATGAATGGTTCTAAAAGAAACTGGTCCAATAACATATTAATGTCTCAGGTTCTGCCCCGCCCCCCCCATATTTTGTGTTTCATTTTCACAGTAAAGTTTAGTTGATAGTTTTAAAGAATTAGACTTAGTAAAGTTTTTGTTCCTTTAGTTTGATGAATTAAAATAATGTTAATAAAGAGAGAATAAAAGTTTGTTTAAAAAATAAAAACATAAAATTCCTTGGGTGCACACTCCAATGGAATGTCTCTCTCTCAATTACACACAGACACAGACACAGACACAGACACAGACATAGACACAGATACAGACACAGACACAGACACAGACAGAAATATACTCACTTCCAGTGAAAGATTCCAAGTTGTAGAACGATTGTTGACTTTTACTGGTAGGGGATGTGGATCTAACATTGTACTATCTGTACCACAATAATGCTAGATGCACAATGTTCAATAAATATTTAATGACTGATTGCTCATCTACCTGTACCTAACCTACTTTTTCATCCTTATTTTCCAGTTTCTCCCCTTCTGGCACTTAATAATCCAGCCCAAATGGACTTATTTGCTATTCCTCAGATATGACACTCCTATTTTCCATGTCTATGCTTTTGCACACAGGTTGGTCTCCATGCCTGATATGCATTTCCTCTTTACCTCTACCTTTTAGTACCCCAATTTCCTTCAAACCTCAGCTCACAGTACTTTTTTCTACACAAAGCCTTTTCTGATCCCTCCTCCATACCAGGTACCAAAGCCTTCCCCCTCAAAATCACCAGGCATATAACAACATATGCAGATATTGTCTCTAAAATTACAATAGAATGTAAGCTCCTTGAAAGAGAGGCTGATGGCTTTGCACAGCTCTCCCTCACTCAAATCAAAGTCTACTGCAAGCATGTCATCATTTCCTTGATGCCATGGTCCTCTTTGAAAACAAACACAATGGAGATCCATTTCAACAGAGGGGCACAAGAGCATATTAATCCAATGAAAGTTATCACTGAATTGTCTTTACCCCAAGGAAAACTTCATGATGTTATTGGACTCTCCAAAGAATAACTACACTAATCCCCAGACCTTGTACTATGGTACATTTTGGGTTTTGTCTCTCTTGCACTAGCATGGTTACTGAAGCAGAATAGATGCTTAATAAATGCTTGGTAATGGGTTATTGGTTGAAATACAAAACTTACCCCAAAAAAAGAAGAGGAAGAGGAAGAGGAAGAAGAAGAAGAAGAAGAAGAAGAAGAAGAAGAAAGTTTTCTCACTTGACAGTTCAGTCCTTCTATAGACCCTGCACCTGCATACAATGGTATATATCACATTTATGGATGGGGTCAGAAGTTGCAAATCCTCCAAAATAAGTTTATTCAAGTAGCCAGGTCATGTGGCAAAAGAGGTGAGAACTAAAAGATGAGGTGAAGTGTTACTTACAACAAGGAAAAGATGTGTGACAGGAAACATGGGAAAGGAGAGCAGGCACACCTCCCATCCATTAGATGTAACACAGAGTGTTTGCTGACCAGGTTTCACTAAAGGTGCTTGAGAGAGCAATAAATATCCTGCATCTTATTTTTAGTTTTACACCTTGCAAAAAAAAAGATTTCATTTTCAGAATGATGTGGTCATTTTCTCCTTTAATTCCTTCTCATCTCTGTGCCCTGCAATCTCTGTTCTTCTTACTGCCTTTCAGACAACCTCCCCTTCACTGATTTCAGACAATGAACTATATAATGGTCAGATTTACAACTGGTTTTTAAATGGGTCTTCTTTGACAGATCATACAAAAGGCCAAGTAGGGAATCAGAAAACCTATATTTAAATTTCATCTTTGCTACTTCCTACCCATCCGTGTGGTACTATCCAAGTCCTGTCACCTGTCTGGGTCTAAATTTTCTCATTTATGAAAAGAGAAAGGAAGAGAAAAGAATATTTCTCTAGTAGCTACTGTGTGAGGCGCTATGCTAAGCACTTACAAATATTATCTTATTTGTTTCTCATCATAACCCTAGGAGGCAGAAGCTATTATTACCCCAGTTTTATAGATGAATAAACTGAGACAGAGGTTAAGTGACTTGCCCAGGGTCACACGGCTAATAAGTATCTGAGACCGGATTTGAACTCAGGTCTTCCTGACTCCAGGCTCAGCACACCAGCCACTGTACCCCACATAGCTGCTGCAAAAGGAGATGGTTGGATGAGATGACCCCTGAGTTCTTTTTCAGTTCTAGATCTCTGATTCTCTGCTCTCATAGTCTTTAAAGCAAAGATCTTCTTTAATCAGAGAAGGATCTACACATTATTTTTCTTTAGGATTTAAATTTTCATCAAAATATCCAAGAACCAATAGGACCTAATATATTTCAATGAGCTTGATATCTTATCACTTTAACACATAAGCAGTTTCAAACACTGATTAATATGTTTCCATAATCAACTGGCAACTTAGATAAGTAATAATATTCTTCATTGGTTAAGGAGTAAGCTGGCTTTAAATATACTTCTCATTACTCCAATGTACATCACATGTATATTTCATTGTTTAACTTTTCTGATTTATGACTGTTTTCATTGTATGTTTCATTGCAGCATTTCCTAATTGGAAAGAAGAGTATGAATAATTCAAATTCACCCATAACTCAAATACATATTTTACTTATTTTTCTCCTGACCTCCACTTCATACAAAAAAAGGAGATTCTACAGTTCTTCTTGACCTGTAGAACAGTACAAAAATTCTCCTATGCTTTTTTTTTAGATGGAGGTATAACGGAACTCATATGAAAGCCTCTCCAGTCTTTGGAAGTTTCTAGAACCAACCATGGAATCACCATCAGAATTAGTCTTCCTATTCTGTGGCACTGACTGAATAAAATCTATCCTATGCTAGAAACACATCTGAAAAACAAGTAGTATCATTAGCTAACAGATCCATCTGATAGGCATTTATTGTTGGTGTTCAGTCATTTTTTCAGCTGTGTCCCTACTCTTCATGGCCCCGTATGGGGTTCTCTTGGCAGAGATACTGCAGTGGTTTGCCATCTCTTTCTCTAAGCTAATTTTACAGATGAGGAAACTGAGGCAAATAGGATTTGTCTTGCCCAGGGTCCACCAGCTAGTCAGTGCCTAAGGCCAGATTTGAATTCAGGAAAATGAGCCTCTCTAAATTCAGGCCTGGCACTCTATCCACTGTACCACCAGCTAACCTTTAGACTATCCTGGTCCAGTATTCCAGTTTGTTTGTATAAGACTACCATATCCATCACAAGATGGTAGAGAAGGAGCCTTGGAGTTGGAGCCTAAAGATCTGGGTTCAAATTCTCCTGACACCACTTAACAGCCATGTGACTATGCACAATGCTTAAATTCTCTAAGCTTTCATTTAGGATTCTAGTACGACAAATTAAAAATTTGAAGGGACCTAGGAGACAATTTTGTCCAGTAGCTTGGTTCTACAGATGACAACACTGAGATCCATAGAGAACAACCCACTTGCCCAAAGTTAAAGAGAGCAAAGATGGAGGGATGGGGCAGTTTGTGAATGAAGGATCTCTGACTCCATAACCAGAGTTATTTTAACTATACCATGCTGCCTCCTCTTATACATGAAATGGTCATGATGATGCTAGCACTCCATGTCATGGGTTTATTGTAAAAAAAACATTTTATAAGCTTCACTGTATCATTGACCTAATATCATTACTACCCTCTAAGAGTTACATGCTTTAAAACCTGTAAAGTGCTATACTATTTTGAACTATTATTATTTTTTAAAAATATGTGCAAAAGTGGCAAGTAAAAGCATGACTTTAAAACCATGATCTTAACTCAGGTCTCAAGGCAGAAGAACATTATGGCCAGGGAGTGTGGTAGAGTAGCTAAGAGTTCCTGATTTGGAATTGTGGCATCTAGGTCCAAACGTAGCCTTGTCCCTTACTTGCCTGAGTACACTTGGGCCAATCATGTCCCACTTCTGGGCCTCTACATTGCCAATGTGATACCCACAGTGGCTGCTATGAATATGCAGGTGTATTTCCAGGTTTGAATTGTAAGATATACCAGACTCTCTTCTTTGAAGACAAAACCAAGATATTTATTCTATCACCAGAAAGCCAAATATGGCAATAAGGAAGCTGGTAGACATAAATAATGAGGAAGCACTGCCATCCCCAAGCCTTCCCTCTGTCAGGCCTCCCAACAAACAAGCTCCCTTAGGCAAAATGCCCCTCCCTCACCCACCTAGTTGCTCTGTCTCTCTCTGTCTCCTCTCTTTCTCTCAGCTGTACCTCACTCTCCCACTTCCTGCTCCACCCATTTGGCAAGCTCCTCTCACCATAGGCTCCATGTGACTCAGGCTCAAAGCAGGTCACACAGGCCTATTAATGGGCAAGAAATATCTTCCCATTGCATTAACAACACATTAACAATACAGCCTCACTTTTGTCATCAATAAGATGAAGGATTGTAGAGGATGACTTTGAAGTTACCCTCTAGCTTTAAGCTCCTTCAATTAGTGGCTTTTAATTCCACTTCATCAATGATTAGGCCTGATTACCTGTCTTTTTGTTAGATATCCTCAGTGGGAAAGGGATCTCTATTCAATAAGCAATCAATAAGTGTTGAATTCCTACCATTAATGTATTTGGTAAGAACTGTCTTTAGTTAACAGGCATTTATTGAGGGCTTTGTACAGTACTAGGTTGCTTCCTTTGAGAAGATGAACAAGGTGCCAAGAAGTGTGCCATCTAGCTGACTTACAATGCAGGTGGTGATAGTGAAGGATGTAGGGATTACAATTAAGTAAAAATTTTAAGGTACTTTGACATTGAAGGAATAGTGTTATCCTGATGAAAATGATAATTTTATTATAATTGTTCTCATCATAACAAAGTTCAATCAATCAGAGAGCATTCATTAAGCATTTGTTATGTCGGACAGTGGCTAGAGCATGTGGGTGAAGAAGGCTCATTTTCTTGAACTCAAATCTGGCCTCAGACACTTACTAGATGCATGACCTTGGGCAAGTCACTTCACCCGATTTGCCTCAGCTTCCTCATCTGTAAAAACAGCTGGAAAAGAAAGTGGCAAACCTCTTCAGTGTCTTTGCCAAGAAAACCCCAGATAGGGTCACAATGGAAAATGATTGAACAGTAACAAAAGTGCCAGGCACATTGTAGGCACTAAGTTCATAGATCTAAAAAAACCCCCAAGCAATCTCTATCCCCAAAGAGCTTAATGTATATAAGATGACAAATGAACAACAGCTGAGATGGTGTACACATATGAAAACAGCTTTGCCTCAAAAAAATAATGAATTAACCAAAAGGAAAGAAACTAGGGAAACTTTATGAGATCAAAGTACAACACAAAAGGGCACACAGATGATCTACAAATTTTTTTACGATAAATTATTATTGGTCAGAATAATGTTTATGTCCCTCGTGAGATATCTCACAGAGCATAATAAGGGAGGGGGACAGAAAGGGAAGAGAAGGGGAAAGAGAAGGAGAGGGAGGGAGAGGGAGAAGGAAAGAGAGAGAGAAACAGAGAGAGAGAGAGACAGAGACAGAGAGAGAGAAGAAGAAGAAGAAGAAGAAGAAGAAGAAGAAGAAGAAGAAGAAGAAGAAGAAGAAGAAGAAGAAGAAGAAGAAGAAGAAGAAGAAGAAATTCCAGAAAATCTATAGAGACACTAGATATGGGAGAATACAAGAATATTGCTCCAGGCCTAGACCAATTTAGTTCTAGTGTTTACTTCACAGTGTGCAATGTCAATAGCAACTGGGATGTTAACATGGCAGAAAAGGTGATTGCCTGGTGGTAGGGTGTGAAGTGATCCCAATATTCTGTGGTTTTAATTCTGTAAATTGCTTTAAGGCTCAGGAGGGGCTAGGTATAAATCAGTTAGGCACCAAAATAAGTAAGTCTAAAACAAATATATGGGGATGAAATAACTTTAAATTGCTTGTGTTTTAGATTCATAGTTCCAACCCAACTGTGCTTCAGGGAAGGCACATGCTTAGCCTGGTCAATTAGTTTTCCTTAAACCTGGTGAGAGAATTTAGATACAAGGAGCATGGCAAATGTTCTCCTATCAATAGACCATAAAAACCAATCACACTAGAAGAAGTTCTCTCTCTTGTTGCTGATGTTGGAAACTCTTTTTTTTTCAAGTGGAGAAAATAAAATATGAGAGAGAGAGAGACAGAGAGACAGAGAGAGAGAGAGAGAGACAGAGACAGAGAGACAGAGAGACAGAGAGACAGAGACAGAGAGACAGAGAGACAGAGAGAGAGACAGAGAAACAGAGACAGAGAGACAGAGAGAGACAGAGAGAGAGACAGAGAGAGAGGGAGAGAGAGAGAAACACATGTATTGTGTCTCAGAGATACTATCCTGTCTGTCAAATTTTGCCTTAGATTATTAATCTGAAGGCTCTTATTTGGTGCAGTGGATAGAGTGTTGGACCAAAAATGAGGAAGACTCATCTTCCTGAGTTCAAATTTGACTTTAGACGTTGGCTAGCTGTGTGACCCTGAGCAAGTCACGTGATCCTATTCACCTTAGTTTCTTATCTGTGAAATGAGGTGGAAATGGTTTTGCCAAGAAAACCCCAAATGGGATCATGAAGAATTGCACATGACTGAACAACATTATTCTGAACATCAATCCCTCCAGCTTTGATGGTCATTAATTGTGAAAACCTGACATTTTTCCTACCTTGGCTAAAGCATTGTATGAATCTTTTGCTCATATGCCACAATTTTTAATCTTGTTACATTAAGAAAGAATATTTTTTATGTCCTAGAACTCTTTGGAAATCTGTTGAAACCTGCAGATCCCTTTTGAGAATAATATTAAGAAAACCAATTATACTGAATGGCAATTATCAAAATACTTTTTAAAATGAGTTCATGGATGCCACATTAAGAACCTCAGCAAAGAATATGATTTCACTGGCACAGGACAGGTAATAGATGAAAGAATTTCCTCTATTGCTGCAAGGCAAGCACCTTCTCTGTAACTTAGAACTTTAGAAAAGGTTCCCAGAAAACCGAAAGGTTCCCAGAAAACCAAAAGGCTAAGTCAACAAGACCATGAAAGAAACATTTATTAAGTACCTACTATATGTCAGGCACTGTGTTAAATGCTGAGGATACAGAGAAAAGAAAAGAAAACAAAATAGTTCCTTCTTGTGAGGAACTCACAATCTAATGGAGAGATAACATGCAAACATTATGTACAAATCAGATATATACAGGTTAAATTTACCAAGGAAAGAAGAATGGAAAGAAAGAAGAAAGGAAAGAAATAAAAAGGTAAGGCACTAAGATTAAGGAGGACAGGGAAGGAGAGGGTACCGGAGGTCAGTAAATAGCAGCCACCAGAATACGAATTGGGTAATCAACATGGATTGAGTGAACCTCAAAGAATGAAAGATTATTGAATGAAGGTAGTAGAAAGGCAGTCCAGGGTCACACAGCCAGTATATGTCAAGAGTTAGAATTTGAACTCAGGTATATCTGGCTTCAAAGCTGACTTTCGATACTCTGAATACCCTTATTCCATGTTTCATCTCTAAATACTCAAATAGTGTTAAAAAAAGTCTTTTGCATTTAAATTTACATATATATGCATGTATGTATGTATATGTGTATATATAGATATAAAATTATACACACACACACACACACACACACACAACTTGTCAGGATACCTATCTAGAAATGTAAGAATCTAGTGTGCTCCTGTTTGTCTCTTAATGCAGTAAGTAATAGAAAGCATTGGGGACAAGAATTCAGCAAAAGGAGGAAAATGTCACTTCTTGCAGCTGCTCTGATCATTGTCCTTCTCACCACTTCCAAATGTCACAGGAGGAGTCTTATGGGCTAAGGGACTCCCTGGCAGCCTCTGGGTCTAGCCAGCAGTCTGGGCCGACTCAGATGCCAACAAGCAGCATGTCCTTGCAGTCAGAAAGACCTAGCTTTAAGTCCTGTCTCTGATACAATAGCTCTGTGACCCTGGGTGAGTTATTTAACCACTCAGTACCGGAGGCAACTCTCTAAGACTATAATTTGGAGAACATTTGTTGGAGGGAGTTTCTTTTCAGCAATGCAATCAAAGGGCTGGTCTAAATAGCACCGGTAGGAGTATATTGATATTAAGAAGAGAGTTTTTCCCCCCAACGAGAAGCAGTGTCATTTGCTAACAGAGGTATCTCAATCTTGGATACATGCCCAAGGTCAAATAGGTAGTTAAGCTGTGGAGCCAAGAATTCAAATTCAAATTTTCTGGCCCTAAACCTGTCAACACATACACATACACATACACATACACATACACATACACATACACATACACATACACATACACATACACATACACATACATATGCACATGCATATACATATACACATTGTAATGGCAAGAAAAATGGCACTTAGCTCCTTTTTTCAGTTATTGGAGTGTCTTTGAGTCTGTCCTATGATTATATCAAGTCTTTGTTAGAAACAGGACCTATGAAGTCCACAGTGGGAGGAACATATCAAAAGAGAATATAAAAGCCCAAGCATGAGCTGGAATCAAGTAGAACTAGGAAGAAGGATGGCTGTGGTGCCATCTGTCTGTCTGTTCTGCTTTGATGTTACTTTTTCAGACCTGTCTGCTGATAGAGGACATTGCTGTCGTTATAGAAATCCTGGGATCTTACTGCTGGTTCAGTAGCCCTGAAAGAGGACTTTCCTGCTATCTGTTTACAAAAGTCCTGAAGAAAGATTTTACTGATGTTTTCAGAGGTCCTGGGACTTTACTGATAATTTGTGTTAGTTTCTCAGATAGAGGCCCTGGGTGTTAGTCTGTGTTGATTTAATAGGCAGAAAGTGAATTGATGATAGCACTGGCAATGTTTTTGAGTATTATTGTAACTCTGCTAAGCTTGATGTGTGCAGCTGGACCAGGAGCTGGGAGCTCCTTGCCTGTGAATCCGAGTAATAGTTGGGTGAATTCATGCAAGAGCTGGGAGCATGCAAGAGGAACCATGGAGTTTGGGAGTCAGCCTTAAGTCAAGATGAAAGGACATCTACTTGGATACTTAGTGCTGACTGATAAGATTAAGACTGTGACCTAGGGGTGGGAGACTTTTGTACTTTGTACTCTTTGAGGATGATTGAGTGAAGGATGATTGGAAGTCAGTCTCCAATCAGGATGAAAGAAGACTTTAGATGGGTCGTTTATATTAATTGATTCAGATTTTGATTTACTGAATGCTATCTTTTGTTCAAGAATTTGTGGCCATTTTAGTAATAAGTTATGTTATATTGCTGTGAATGTTGTGTTTTGGTTTCTGTGAATGTTTTGCTTTAGTTTACTATTGAATAAATAGAGATTTCATTATACTATGTGATCAGAACCTTAAAATTATTCACAGCAGCAGTCATCAGGAGAGCTGTTTGTGCTTGACTTTATACACATACACATATACACACATACATACACACAATACACATACACACACGCATGCACACATACATATAAACACACTACATAAAACATATGTGCATACATATACATACATATATCTAACATAAAACATAACAAAACAAAAGATCTTTTATGTTTGTTGGCAGTCTTCTGGTCTTACTTAGGGCTATGCTACTTTTTTTGTATTATCCTTTAAAAATCTGAGCTAGTGGTTAAACTCTGCCCAAAGCAGCCATTCCAGCTAAGCCAAGTGCCTCCTCTTTCCTTCTTCTCAATAATTCTGCTTGACTGTACAGTCAAGATTTCATTCTGGAGAACCTTCTGGCTTTTGGGGGCTACCTTCGCATGGTGGGTTTCAGGTTCCAGGTAGCCTTTCTTTTTTATCTTTTCTCTGATCTCTCTGAAAGATATTATTCTTCAATAAATTCAAATGAAAAATATTGAAGACATTTGCCACAACCTGTTTCTTCTCACACACACCAAAAAAGAGAATGTTGGAAGGAAGGAGGGGTCATTACTGTCAAAGAAAGGAAATATTGAACATGATGTGACCCCTAGAAAGTGAGAATTGGTCCATCATCCAGGAGTCTGAGGAACACCTGCCCTTGAGATTGCAAGTTATAGTTTTAGAGGCATAAGGGACCTCAGAGGTTCTTCCAGTTCAACTTCATTTTATAGATAAATAATCTGAGGCCCAGCATCATTTAGGTAGCAAATAGAATGGGCCAGGTCTAGCTAGGTCTAGGTCAAATCCAGCTGCTCTGACTACAGATCCAATTCTTCTTCCAGCACAAGAAGCAAGAAGACCATTGCAGCATGACTGAGTTCTACCTTTCTTGTTCCATGGACACCCCCTAGCAAAAGTCTGTCAGTTGTTTCCTTTATTGTCTAATGTTCCTTTTATGTGAATTTTCTAATAATCAATGTGATCACCAAGTTCTGGAAAGCAAAACTTGATGCACCTCTTTTTGAGTGGTTAGGATGCCAAGTAGTAAGAGTGAAAGTTGGACTTTTTCCCCTTATACAAAAAGCTTTTCCCTCTATCATCACCATTGTTATCAATAGTATTGCTGTCATAACAGATAGCATAATTGCAATGGGTACTTTATTCCTGATCAAACTATTACTGCCAAACAACTACTTTGACAAAAAGATAGAGGCTTCTATCACCAAAATAAGTAAATGGCTAAGTGAGGAAAGAAAGGATGTAAGACTCATATCCCTGCATCCCAAGCAGGCCTTTATGGCTGCTGATGCAAACCGATCTCTGGTTCTCAACCAGCCCCACCTCCCAACCCCCTGCTGTTATTGCAAACCAATCCCCAGTTCCCAACCAGGCCTCACCCTGCCTGCTGTTGCAAACTATCACTAGTAAATAGAATCCTATAAAACTCTAATTGTGGTCAAATTTACAAAGTATATGGAAAGAGGTCAAAATCATCCAGTTCAACTTATTTCAACAGACATTTATTAAGGCTCATGGCAGGCAACGCACCCACTAGACACTAGTCATACAAATACAAAGGTATTTTAAGGACCTTATATTCTTTTCACTTATTTATGTATTTATATATGTATTTATTTATTCATTCATTTATTACTTATTTGTCTATCTGTTTTTGGAGGGAGGAGGGCAGGGAAATTGGGGTTGTGACTTGCCCAAGGTCACATGGCTAGTTTTTGTGTTACATGTCTGAGGTCAGATGTGAGCTCAGGTCCTCCTGACTCCAGGGCCTATGCTCTATTCACTGTGCCACCTAGCTGGTAGACCTGAACCTTATATTCTACTGGGATAGATAAAACCCATGGATAAGTGCACATAGATAAGCAATATCTTATGTGTATATAAGTAATGCAAAGTATGTACAAAGTCATACCAACAAAACTTTCAAGATGGAGAGATTATTAATACCTAGGAAAAAGAGAAAAGATTTCACTTAGTGGGTGGCACCTAAGATGTCTGTGCTTGGAAGGAAACTTTAGATTCTCTGTAGAGAGATGATGGGGCAGTGTAGATGGAAACATCTTAGTAAAGGCACGAAAGTGAGAAATGGAATTAGGTGTATAGAAAGTAGCTGGCAGGTCAGGTAAACTGGACTATATAATATTAAATAAGATTGAAAAGGTAGGTTGGTGCCACATTTCATTGTCCCTAAGATCATAGATTTAGAGTCAGAAGGCAATTTGGTGGTGACTTAATCTGACTTCTCTCATTTTACAGCTGTGCTACCTGAGACCCAGACTAGTGTGGTGATTTACCCAAGTACACATAGCTAGTAAGTGGCTGAGCCGAGATTTTAAGTCAGATCTTCTGACTTCTAATGCAGGGCTCTTGATTGTAAAGGTCTCTAAGTATAGGATGCTAAGAAAAAAAAAGTAGTGGAAAACCCAGCTCTCAATAAATCTTAAAGAACTAAAGCTCATTTTAATTCATTTTATTAACCAGATTACAGAGGTATGTGTTTTGCCAACTAAATATGCAGTTGCTTCCCCAAATACTCATGAGTGTGTGTAGGTGGGGGGGGGGCTCTGTCTCACAGTGGGGCAAAGCTTTGGCAAAAATGGGGGGAAGAAATATTAGCCTCATTCAAGTCTATTAAGAACCATTCAGGTGAGTGCATCATGTCATACAGCCTGTTGAAAAGGTCAGCGTCTATAGCTGAGCTAAATATAACTGAGTGAGACGACTAGGAGAGCACTGGAAAATTTAGAGCAAATTTCATACTGTTGGAAAGAGGAGGTAGTTTTTTTTTTTAAAGGGATGTGGTACTTGTTTCTAGAGTATGGGATTAAAAAAGACATCAAGGTCAATTAATTCTCCTATAATATAAGCCTGTCTTACTTAGCAAATAAACACTTATTAAACACCCACTGTATGCCAGGAACTGTACTAAGTGCTTTGGATACAGAGAAACAGTGAAAATGCTGAGAGCTGGGAGATGGAGAGCGTTGTATGAAGAGCTCCTGGAGGATCCTGCTATGGGATCAAAGAGTATGTAGGGGGTGCATAGGGTCTAGAAAGACCGCAAAGAAGAGGCAAGTTATGGAGGGCTTTGAACCCTAAATGGAAGATTTTATATTTGACTGTGGAGGTGATAGGGAACTGCCAGAATTTACTGAGTCGGGAGGTCACATGGTCTTCCTTTTGCTTTAGAAAGCTCCATTTGGCTCCTGAGTGAAGGATAGACTAGAGAGGGGAGAGGCTTGTGTCAGAGACATTAACTAGCAGGCTACTGCTAAGAAACAAAGGGCCTCTTTAAACTGTCTTTAAAGACAGAGAATAATTTCACGACCACACACACATACTTAAAGGTAGTGGAATTATATATATACATATATATTTATACACATAAAATTATAGATATAATTATGTATCTTATATATGTGTATGTTATATATGTATGTATTTTTATACATAATACATACATAAATGTACACATATAAGCTTCATGAATGCATCTTTTATCTAAGAAGCTAAAATGATTTCATGAAATAAATACTAATTTATGATGATCTTGCAAGTTAAATGGAAAATACCATAATGGTTCCTAATTAATTTAGCTGAATTCATTCAACATATTTATTAAATGACTACTGTGTGTGAGGTGCTAGGGATACAAAGGCACATAAGCAAGCAAACATTTCCTGCCATCAAGGAGTTTACATGAAGTACAGAAGAGACACCAATATTCAAAGGAAAAGAGAACTGAGGAGGGAGAGGGCACTACCTGCTGAAGTTGGGAACCAGGGACAGATTTCCACAGAAGGGAGCACCTGAGTTGAGCCTAGAACAGGGATTCTGACAAGCAGAGATGAAAAGGGAAATATACATTCTTGGGAAGGGATTTGGCCAGCAGCAGAGAAATGGAAGAAGGACAGAGGATAACAGGTTTAATGTCACTCCATGGCAGTCCCCAAGACAGAACAATGTGAGAGAGCCATAGAATGATTTAGCACAGACCTGCTGTGTGAGAGAGCCATAGAATGACCTAGCATAGACTTACTCTGTCCTGCTTGCCAATACAAGCATCACAGATACCTAGGCTCTTTAAGAGTCTACCCCATATGGTGAACTTTTAAAGAACTTTCAATAAACTTTGCTTTTCTTTGACTGAGAGAAGACTTGAGTCAAATTCATTCAGCAGGACCCAGCGTGTTGGTATTTTGGGGTCTCCAGAGCAACCCTAACCCTCTTTATGGGTAACCTCTTCATTTTTATGGCTGTGAAATATACATTTGTCTCCTCTCCTCTTCAAACCCTCTCATATTCCTTCCATTTCCAAACTCTGAAGTAAGCAAGTGTCTCTAATTTCTCTACTCCTGGGAGCAATGTCCCTTAATGTTTTTTTAATGTCTTTCCTAGAAACACATATGTTTTAGGTAGAAGCAATAATAACTTATAATAATAATAACTGATATTTATGTAGCACTTTAAGGTTTGCAAAGGGCTCTAAGCATGTTATTTCTAAGTAGTTATTATGTTAGTACTAGGTATGTTAGTACCCCCATTTTACAAAGGCTGAGAGGCTAAAAGATTTGCCCAGGGTCACACATCTGGTAACTATTTGAAGAAGAATTCCAATCCAGGTCTTTCTGACTTCATGTATATATGGTTGCATTTTCTATCCGCTATTGCCACCCGGATGAGGTTTGTACAAACTTACCTATGTAAGAGAAAATAATCAATTATTGAATTAAAACCAGGAGTTTTTTTTAGAGGCCTGTGCATTGTTCAGTTTCTGAAGGACATTGCTGGTAATGAGATTGGATTAACTTTTCTACTATTTGTTCCGACCCCACCCAGGTGGGGAATTCCATTGTGCTGATTCAAGTTTGGATGGGGATAAATTCTTTGATTAGTTTGCTTCTCATTGAAATATTCATTCTTCTCATTAATTGCTAATCAATCAGAGTTGATTACCCCCCTCAGGAACAGCCACTTTTTTAAGGGCATGTAAACTGTGAACCCACCATCATAGTCCTCTTAACATTTGAGAGTGCTACTGACCTCTTTCACTTACTTGTCATAGAATAACCTTCCTGACGCCATGGTCCTCTTTGAAAACAAAGGGCAACCTCTTCTTTTAATAAAATTCTAGCATTATTAATAAAATGATTAATTACCCAGAAACTGTACCTCTCAAACTTTTAAAATATCACATATGTTAGGAAAACACTACATATAAGGGGGAAAAAAAGTAAAAATGTGCCTGGGGGAAAATGGGTTACCATGGGGGTCTAGTTTGCTTTATAATCCATTTTGGTTCATTTGTCCTGGTGGCTATTTATGAGTAAAGACAATATACCCAATTAAACTTCCCTCTATCAGCAAGTCAGTTGCCTGTTTGAGAAATTCCCTTTGCTCAGAAGATCAAGTCTGATCACTTTACTAATAAGCATTTATTAAGTATCGACTATATTTCAGACCCTATGTTATTCAATGGGATTACAAAGATAAAAATTAAATAACCTTTGCCTTGAAGTAGCTTTTATTCTATCAGAGAGACAATGCATATACTTAATTCTCTGCAATATACAAAACAAATACACACACACACACACACACACACACACACACACACACACATACACACACACACATAGGAGTGGGCAGGGCAGAAGGCAGAGGCATTAGCAACAGGTAGGGAGATCAAGAAAGGTCTCATGTAGGACGATACCTGAACGGAGCCTTATAGGAATCTAGGCATTCTAAGAGAAAGGAGTGCATTTCAAGCCTGTGTGAGAGCCTGTGCCAAGACCAGAAGTGTGAGGAACAGCAAGAGAACCATTGACCATACTGTAGATTCTACAAAGAGGTATAATCTAGGAACCTGGAAAGATAAGTTGGAGAGCTTCAAAGGAAAGGCCCTGAGTTCACCTTTGATCCAAGAAGTTAGCAAGCAATTAGAGTTTATTAAATAGAGGAGTGATAAGGATGGCTCTGTAGAGGATGGTCTGGAAAGGAGAGTCTTGAGGAAGACCTCCTAATAATGTATTAAATTGTTCAGTCAAGGGGCAGCTAGGTGGTACCATGAATGGAGGACTCACCCTGGAGTCAGGAGGACTTGAGTTCAAATTCAGCCTCAGACACAACATTTGCTGGCTGTGTGATCTTGGGTGCCAATTGCCTTGCCTTCCCCCCTCCAAAAATTGTTTGATCAATTATATTAACCATTTTTCCATTAACTGGTAACTATAGATAACTATCCAAGTATATTTATGACTTTTTAATCATCTTAGATCTTCTGTTCCAGTCAGGCATTGCTTGCTAAACTTTTCATATACCAGGTTAATTTTCTTTCTTTTTAAAAAAAATTTATTATTCTATACTAATAGAATTCTGTAATAATAAAAATAAAAATATTTTATCCTGAACTTAAGAAATAAAATAAACATTTCCATAACATAGTAGAATAGAAAAAAGGTGATTGTGTATGAAACTGCAAATCTGTTATGTATAACTTGCTATTCCTTTTAAATATAAAAGTTTTCATGTAAGTTTTTTCTCCTTTTTTTCTTCCTTCCCTTTACCTCCACTCTATAGATGGAAATATATATATATGTAATACCATTCTTTACATACTTCTTTTTATCAGTTCTTTTTCTGGATGCAGATAGCATCTTCATATGTCCTTTGGCATTAATTTGGGTATTTATAATACTCAAAATGACTTATTCACTTAGAGTTGTTCTTAAAACAATATGGTTGTCACTCACTGTATACAACTTTCTCTTGATTCTTCTCATTTCCTTTTTTATTATTTCATGCAAGTCTATCCAAGTTTTCCTGAGGTCATTAAGCTCATCATTTCTTCTAACAGTAGCATTCCCTTGTGATATTTTCCCCATTGCCTCCACAATTTCATATCGCGTTCTTCCTAAAAAGCTAAATTCAAATACCTTCTTGTCCACAAAACTGCACTGGCCAATTCCAAACTGCAAAGTCTTTTCCTCTGAATTCTTGTTGTTGCTATACTGCCTTGGGTCCTCACTAGTTGTTTCATATCTGCACAGATTGCTTTCCTAAATGAGATTTTTAAGCTCCTGTGAGTAGAAACCATGGCTTCTACTTTCCCCCTCTTCCCCTGCCTCTGTAACACTGAAAACACAGTAGATGGTTAATAAATAAATGCTTATTGCCTGTCTGAGAATTGATTCCTCCTCACTCTGCATAGTGTCCCTCTAGTCCTACATGGCAGTGGGAGTGGGGAGGAAATAATTACTCTCATCCATGCCTACCTGGAGATGATTTTCTATCCAGTATAAGTTTATACAAGCCAGTTTCCACCTCCGCAGGGAATCCTCAAACACTACTTGTTGTTTGAGAATTTAAAGTGGATATTGTTCTCTAGAAAAGAGTTACAGATGGAATGCTTAATTAAAAAATCACCACAGTCTCCTTTAAACAGTTCGGAAGATGTGCTAGGCTACACATGTTTATGCATTCTCTATTTTCCATTCACCAATTTTCCTCTCCAACTTTCATTTTGTTTAACATAATATTATTTACATTCACATACATACAGGCAACAGGAGAATAGATGTTTATAATTCAAATAGAAAATTCACAATGAGAGGGTCATTGTATTACACTTTGGAGCAGGAGTTTTGTGATCAAAGATACTTGTTTCTGGCTTCCTGGCTCACAGTTGTTTAAATTTAAAAAGAAAATTTATATGAATACCTTGTGCTTTCACATCACAGTTATTTCTAAATATGTTCCCATCCCTATCTGATGGACCCTCACTTGTCACAAAGAAATACAGTTAATACAACAACTGCATGTACCCATATTCCCCAAGGTTCCTCAAGAAGGGGACAATTCATAAATTGTCCCTCATCTGTTTTCTGGGAACATTTGTTGTAAATATAGATAAAAGCATCACATAAAAATAAAACAATGGCTTAAACTCTGACTAAATTTCTGTATTCATGTATTAACTCATTGTCTTCATAACTGCTTCTGATGCATTTGCTCTATTTCTGAAAATTCATATATTAAGACTATTTGTTCAGTCTTAGTGAAGCAGGGAATCAATTTCAACTTAGGCTTATTTAGATGATAGTAAATCTCATTATGTCTTTTAAAAGATTATAAACTATAGCTATAACTACATTCTCTGTAAGACATATTTGACAAATATGGGATGGTATAGGAATGGCCCCAAACATTCCCTCCAAGAACTATTTATGTTCTTGGAATCTGACATTAAAGTGAGCAATGGTATTTCTTGGCAGCATCTCAGCTGCCATTCTTGATTTTCCTGATGCCATTACTTATGGTGTAGCCTAACAGTTAGTTAATAAGCATTATTTATTGTTATGATATTTTATGCATTGTAAAAAGTGATGGGGTTGCAACAAAAGGCAAAAGGAGTTCCTGCCCTAATGGAGCTTATATTCTTTTTTTTTTAAAGGTTATACTTTTTTTATTTGATTGTTTTTAACTTGAAAAATTTCTGAATTACAGATTTTCTTCCTTCAGCTCCTTCCCCACATATTTTGAGGGTAAGTAATATATAAATTATACACATGAAGTCATGCAAAATATATTTCCATATTAGCCATGTTGCAATAAATGAATGAATGACTAAATAAATAAGTAAAGCAAGAAAAGAAAGTGTAAAAGCATACTTCAATCTGTACACAGAGTTCACCAGTTCTCTCTCTGGAGGTAGATAGCATTTTTGTTTTTTATCATGATTCCTTTGGAACTGAGCTGTAACACTATATTGATTAGAGTAGCTAAGCCTTTCACAATTGATTGTCACAATTACAATATTGCTGTTACTGTGCACAGTGTTCTGGTTCTGCTCACTTCACATTGCATGAGTTCATGTAAGTCTTCCCAGATTTTTCTGAAACCATCCTCTTTGTTATTTCTTATAGTATAATAGTATTACATTACAACCATATGCCACAACTTATTCAGTCATCTCCCAGTAGATGGGCATTCCCTCAAATTCTAATTCTTTGCCACCACAAAAAGAGCTCCTAAAATACTTGTTTACATATAGACCCTTTTCTGTTTTCTTTGATCTTTTTGGGTTACCGACTTAATAGTGGTCTTGTTAGGTCAAAGGATATGCGTAGTTTCACAGCCTTTTGACTGTAGTTGCAAATTGTTCTCCAGGATGGTCAGACCAGTTTACACCTCCACCAATAGTGCATTAGTGTACCTATTTTCCCACATCCCCTCCTGCATTTGCCATTTTACTTTTCTCTTAAGTTAGCCAGCCTAACGAGTGTGAGGTAGAATCTAAGGTTATCTTAATTTATATTTCTTTAATCAATTGATTTAGAGCATTCTTTCATATGACTATTGATAGCTTTGGCTTCTCTGGTCTGTTCATATCCTTTGATCATTTATCAGTTACAGAATGGGAGTTTGCATTTTAATGGAGGAAACAACTAGGGTCAGAAAATGTATACAGAGGGCAGCAGTTTTACAGTATGATTGCTTGTTGGGACCTTGAAATACACTCTGCATTTTCCTTATGTCAGAAATCTTTGTTTAGACACATAACTAGGTCACATCATTGACTTTAAAGTGCTAACTTGCTGGATCACTGAAGTGACCTTAGTCAACTCCTTAGAAACCATTTTCTTCCTTAATTATTTAAATGCCTTACATTTCACCTGCACACTCATATTCTTAATCATCAATCCTGCCATGGATTGTCAGACATTGCAATGATTTACTTTAATAGTCTGAATAATACTCTCTGGAGAATTTTAAAATAGCACCTACCTTTGTTTATGTTGGCTAGTGAGTGAATGGTTGCTTCTAGAGGTGAGGAGAAGAGTGAGATGCCCTCTAGAGGTCACTCCTAGACAATATTCTAGAGTGTCCTATTCAAGGGTCAAGCTTTGCATGTCCATGAATTTACAGTGACTCTAGTGTAAGACAACTTCTTTTAAGTTCAAGCCTCGCTATGACTCCTAAAACTAGCAACAATTACAATTAAAAACTGAAAATCCAAACATTATACATTCACAACTGTTTCTTTTCCTCTTACAATCGCAAAATTACCAGAAAAGAATAAATGAAAAACCATAGAACACAGAAAATTGCAAGGAATAGTGGTAAAGGTCCCCCTTTGGGTCAGGCTGACCAGAGTAGGGTGTCAGAGGACAGGGAGGGTTGAAGTAGAAAGAGAGAGGGGAAGACTCTTACAAGAATGGGATAGAACAAGTATCAGAGGCTTGAAATGGGACAGAAAACAATTATGTTCTTAACGTAGTTCCATTTAACAAGCATTTACTAACTGCTTTCTTAAAAAGAAAAAAAATAAAATCTTATCTTTTTGGTTAATGATTAATTTTCTGTCCTTCTCACCTAACTCCCTACCACTGCAAGGGTGGGTAGGGGAAACAAATATCCATAGTCAAGCAAATGAATTCTCAAATTGTGTGTATCAAAAAATGCATTTATGTGTATGTATGTATATGTGAGTATATATGTATACATATGTGTATATGCATATACGTATATATGCATGTGTGTATGTGTGTGCTTTTATTTATCCAAGTTCTTAAACATTCAAAGTTGTTTGTTTTTACAATGGTGTTCTCATAAATAATAGCTGTTCCTTGTTCTGATAGCTTCATTCTGCATCAATTCTTACAACTCCACTCAGGTTTCACTGAAAGCATACCTCTCATCATTTCTTATTGCACAGCAGTATGCATTATATTTACATAATAGAAAATATGCATATATGGAATAAATAATACCATAACTTGTCCAGCCATTCCCCAATCGATGAGCACCTCATTAACTTCCAGTTCTTTGATAATATAAAAAGATGTTATAAATGGATTTGTATTCATAGGGCATTGTTATTGTTGAGGAGTCATTTAGGCCTGTCTGACTCTTTGTGACCCCATGGACTATATTGTCCATTGAGTTTTCTTGGCAAAGACATTCATCATGAAAATTTAACAATCAGATTCCCTGAGCCAATTCCAGCTAATTCCAGCTGACTTTTGGCACACCCCTGGCACATTAATATAAGAAGCAGAAACAAGCATAATCCTGATAATTCAATGAATCTGTATAAGTCATAGGTCAAAATCTGGGGATAGAAACTAAAGGTAAAACCTTGGTTGGAAAAAGTAATACAGATGTTAGATGAAGAAATAAGGCTGAGCTGAATCCATATAGTTCCATATGGAGTTGGCATAGTTGTCATGTTTTAGTATGAGGGGCAAAATTTTGAGAAAAGTGAGATTAAAAATGAACGTAATAGTGGAAAAGTTTTTACTTTTATAATAAAGTTACAAGTTAGGCTGATTTTTGTAGCATTCAATTATCCCCACTCAATTTAAAGAGGGAATTATGAATTTTTTAAGGGTACAAGTGAACTGAGAATCATTAGAAAACACATATATACACAATTTAAAACAATTTCATTCAACTCAGCAAATTCAAAACTAAAGGAGATCACGACTATTTTGATATATGTTCTAAGGGAAAATTGCTAGTGTTTAGCTAGTGCATGATTCTAAATTTTAGGTTCAAACTACTAACTTTGTTACTGAATCAGCAAGATGGGGCAATTGGGTCTGTGGGACTGGTATTGTCGGCATTTCTGAGGATGTCACACACCCCTGTAGCCAGTTAATAAAAACAAATACAAGCCTTCTAGGTTGCTCTTTTTAAAGGATCCTTCACAGGAATACAAGTGATGATTATCTAACAACTTCTCAGGTTTGCCACACACTTAATCCTCATCATCTTGTGTGATCCTCTCAATATCCTGTAAAGTAAGTACTGAAAGCAGCGACTAGGTGGCACAGTGAATAGGGTACTGGCTCTGGAGTCAGTAGGACCTGAGTTCAAATTTGACTTCACACACTTAACACTTACTAGCTGTGTGACTAGTGTCTGACCCTGGGCAAATCACACTAAGGTGCAACTTCGGGCAAGTCACTTAACCCCAATTGCCCTGCCTTCCCCCCTCCAAATTTTTTTTTCAAAATGTAAGTACTGAAAGATACCACTATTTCCATTTCATAGATAAGAAAATTGAAGCTCTGAGTGATCAAATAATTTGCTGAAAGTCATATGATTTGGAAGTATCAGAGGTAGGATTTGAATCTGTGGCTTCTCCTGATTCCAAGTCTGGCACTTTCTCCATTATGTTTTTCTGCTTCATGCTATAGACTTGACTGCTGACAGGAAGCAAAGAGAGAGGAGAGGGCCAGTAGAGGACTCTATTACAAGAGAGTGGGGCAGTTTGGGAAGTTGGGTTATATGATGGCTTTCTCTGGGCGTTTGTTCTTATATTTCCTTATGTTTTAGGTGTTCCCAGAGTGATGTAAAAGACTCGTTGAACTCCTCGAAGTCTTAAAATACAGCATTTACCAGTGGCAGGGATGCCACCATTACAAGGTTGGGGCAGCGAGAGACTTGATATCATCCTTTCAGCTGTTCAGTATTCTCATTGGTGTACCTAAGGCAGGGAGCCCTCAGGACTCATGCAATAAGAGGTCATAGTACTTAGACACAAAAGAATCACTGTTAGTGAACTTCAAGGGACAGGAAAATAATCACACATAGGCTCCTAGTTTCACAGCTCTTTCTCCCTATTTCCTCCTCAATTCATCTACTAGCTAATATATAACCAATTCTTCCTTATTTCCTAGCAGGAATTACAAACTCAATATATCCAATGAGGAACTCGTTATTCAAGGCCTCTCGGGCCCAATCCCATCCCTCCAATTTTCCCTGTTCCTGCAAAAGGTATCATGAACATCTTCCCAGGTAGCCTAAGATAGAATATTGGGGGCACCCATCATCCAGTCACCTCTACTATATTTCTTGCATCCATGCAAGAAATCCATGCATCCATCTTTACTCACACAGTCTTTACCCTATTTCCAGTTCTCATTATCTCATACCTGGACTATTGCAAATACCCTAATTGTTTATTGTTGTTGTCAAACTGTTAGTTTGATTGAGCTGAAAATTGTTTTGCAAAGTAATGTCTTCCCCTCAACTCTAATCAGGTTACCCTGTATCTACTTCATATATGTGTGTGTGTATGTATATATCTTTATGTGTGTATGTATATATGTATGTATATGTATAGATAAACAGATATATGTATATATGAGATGTTTTACATATATTTAAATATGTGCATATTCTCTTCCATGTTTCTAGTCTTTCCCCTCTTTTTTCTCTCTCCACAGAGCTAATAAATTAATATTCCTAAAATATATATCTCATTCACTTAGCATCCTCAGTGATTTCCTGTTACGTCTAAGATAAAACACAAAATCCTCAGCTTGCTATTTAAAGACATCCATGATAAGGAAGGCTTTTCCTTATTCAGCCTTATTTTGTAGCATTGCCCTTCAGGGACTCCACAAATCAATCAAACTGGCCTGCTAGCTGTTTCCCATACACAAAATGCTATATCCCTTGTATCCCGCCTGACCTTTACATAGCTTGTCCCCCATGCCTGCAATGTTTTCTTTGCTCACCTCCACCTTTTAGAATCCTTGGCTATCTTCAAAGTACAACTCAAATATACCTTGCCATTTGAAGCCTTTTTGGATCATTCACACATTAATTCTCTTTTCTTCTTGAAATTATTTTGTGGTACATTGTTTATGCTTCATAGTTACTTATCTTTGTGGATGTATCCCCCTAGTGGAACAAACGTTCCTTGAGGGCAGGGGCTGTTTAATTATTAGCCTGCCATCACAAGGGCAGAGCAATAGTTTCTTTGGGATACTTGATAACTGTTGAATTGAACTGAAAGTGAATAGAGAAAAAAAGTTTTCATAACACAATGTCTCTCCTTTCCCCAGTGCTACAGTTGCATTTGTTTTCTTTATACTTTGTATATGCCCGACACATGCATAGGCCCTTAATAAATGCTTGTTGATAGGGCAGCTAGGTGGCACAGTGAATAAAGCACAGGTCCTGGAGTCAGGAGGACCTACGTTCAAATCTGGTCTCAGACACTTGACACACTAGCTGTGTGACCTTGGGCAAGTCACTTAATCCCAATTGCCTTACCTTCTTCCCTATAAATAAAAAAAATGCTTCTTGATTGATTGACATAACGATTTAGAAATGATTTGAGGAGAACTAACCTATAAGATGAGATCCTTCTAATATTTGTCACAGTATAATAGAACGGATATCAAGCAGCTTTCTCTAGTCAAATATAGGCGGAACTATAAATGTTTCTAACTCTGGCTCTCCTAGAAGAAACTATTATAGAAATGACTCCAAGGCTTGAGGTTAATGGGAAAAGAACATGTTAAATTTCTAAGGGATGACAGAACAGATGTCTTTACCAAAATGCATCTGACCCTTTAATGGTTCAAATTCTTGCCTTTAGGTATGCAAATTACAATCATGTAATTGCCTGTCTAACCAGTGTTTATTACAGTTACTAAGCCTGTGCACACAGATGACCATTAGTCCATGCAATTTCTTAAGAAGGTTGTAAATAATAAATGTGTCTTGCTTTAAGACATTACCTTGAAGAATTTAGAATTTGAAGTATTAAAAGACTTATTAAAACAGAACGGAATTTTAGTAAACTGTGGTGTTCAATTATTGTCATCTAAAGAAACTTCATCACACTGGTTGCAAAGGAAATTTTCTTGCCAGAAAAAAATGTGCAGATAATGGAGAAATGACAGTGGTATTTGAATTAGAGATAGGAATATTATTATTTCAATTAAATTCAATCCGAGAAACACTTGCTAAGCATTAGCTGCATGTGAAGAACTGGACTGGGTACTCCTGAAAAGTCTATTTTTTTATATTTTATTTTATTTTTTGTCTTTTTTTTCTTTTTGGGAGGGGGGGAGGCAGGGCAGTTGGGGTTGAGTGACTTGCCCAAGGTCACATGGCTAGTAAGTGTTAAGTGTCTGAGGTCAAATTTGAACCCAGGTCCTCCTGACTTCAGGGCCAGTGCTTTATTCACTGCACCATCTAGCCACCCCAGAAAAGTTTATTTTTTTAAAGACAAAAACCATCAAACTCCTTATTTTCACTTGTAGACACTTCTTTCTAATTTTCCCAATTTTATAAATGATGCCATTATTCCCCTGATCATTTTTTTTTTTTACTCCTCTTTTACTTTCTGGAGAGCTGTTCTGGGCAAGTTCATTTCAATTTGACTTTGCCTGCCCTTTTAGAGGTTCAGCTTCTAATCCAGATTCTCTTTACCTTGTTTTTGGAGGCTTTTGTGAAATACTAGAATAATTTTCTTCAAACACTATTTTCTTCATTCCATTCCTCACCCAGGATTCCCTGTTATATCTTGGATCAAATCTAAATTCCTCTGATCTTTGAAGCCCACTATCAATTAAATTTTTCAAAGGTCTTCATTATCTTATGCCCTTTTACATGTCTTATTTTATGTTATTTTTCCATACTCAATAGCCCCTTCAACATGCACAACTTACCATCTCTCATATATACTTTCTACTGCTATGCTTTTACTTCCTTTGTTCCCATGCCAAAAATGCCACCACTCCCTCTTCACCCCCTTGCTAAATCTATACTTTAAATCCTAAGTCAAATGACATGAAACATTCCCTGATCTGAACAGTTGATAGTGACTTGCCCCTCTCAGACTTCATGTAGCACTTTGTATCTCTAACAGAATATTAAGTCCCTTTAGGTCAGGGAAGAGTTTTATATCTTTTTTGTATCCTCTGCAGTGTCTGGCACATAGTAAGTGCTTTAAAAAAAAAGGTTTTTGGTCCACTGATTCAGTGAATCAACAAATATTTTAAAAGTACTTACCATATGTTAAATCCTTGGGGGAAAATGGAAAACAAAAGCAATCCATGTCTTCATGGAGCTTAATCTAACACAGAGTGGGAAATGTACTCTCTCTACATAGAGAGTAGATGGAAGGTAACTTTAGTGATGAGGGCACTAGTTGCTAGGATGACCATAAAAGGCTTTATGCTGAAGATAGCATTTGACTTGAATGCTGAAGGAAACCATGAATTCTAAGAAGCAGAGGCTAGGAGAGAGAACATTCCAGTCATGGGATAGAGACAGTGCAAAGGCATGGAGACAGGAGGTAGAGCACATGTGTGAAGAACAGCAAGTATGTCAGCATTCTGGAGGGTAGACATGGCAATAGCAGTTTGGTTGGACACACAGCATGAGTAGGGAAGAAATGTGAAAGCAGCTTGTAAAGGAAAGAAGGAACCAAGAACCAGATTGTGAAGAAGTTAGATGGAAAGGTTGAAGTGTTTGTATTTTATGAGATAAGTAATAAGAAGCCCTAGAACATTACCTAAGCAAGTGATTGACATGACCATACCTTTGCCTTAGCAAATAGGCACTCTTGACTGGCTGGACTCTGTTGTCCAATCAACTGACTGACCAATTCTTCTCTAATAAAGATGTCCCATTAGTACAATGCCAACCATTTTAATGAACAGATAAAGCACAGTGCTTGAAAGGATCATTTGGGTGTTACCTCTTCCTTATGAGGCAGAGACTGTGTCAGATCCATAATGGTCTTCTGAAGTCAGATCAGGGATATGAGAACAGATTCTACAGGTAAATGTGACGTTGTATTTTTATCTCAATGGATCCCAAATCATCTATGCTTCCTGAAATGAGCAGAATATAGACTATTAAAGAATAACTTCAAAGGAAACCTTGCTAAGGACCACACTAGAATCCATGAACCCAAACATGAGAGCATCTACTTCATTGGAGATATTTATGTACACACATACATCTTCATGTCCCTAACAGACATTTTGGGATTTAAAAACTAGCCTACTCATTACTTCCAAATTTACAAACAAAAAT
>CM053597.1:118216176-118238745 GCA_028646575.1 Pseudocheirus occidentalis | reverse complement strand
GGTACTCCTGACTCCAGGGCCGGTGCTCTACTCACTGCGCCACCTAGCCGCCCCTATAAATACATTTCTTATATACTTAGACAATCCTAGAGAATCAAGTAAAAAACTACTTGAGATAATAAATAAATTTAGCAAAGTTGCAGGATACAAAATAAACCCACAGAAATCCTCGGCACTCCAATATATTTCTAACAAAGCCCAAGAGCAAGAAATAGAAAGAGAAATTCCACTTAAAGTTACTGTAGATGTTGTAAAATATGTGGGAATCTACCTGCCAAAACAAACCCAGGAACTATATGAACACAATTACAAAACAGTTTTCACACCAATAAAGTCAGATCTAAATAATTGGAAAAACATCAGTTGCTCATGGTTAGGTTGAGTTAATATTAATAAAAATGATGATTTTACCTAAATTAATTTACCTATTTAGTGCCATACCAATCAATCTACCAAAATTATTTTATAGAGCTAGAAAAAATCAGTAACAAAATTCATCTGGAAGAATAAAAGGTACAGAATATGAAGGGAATTAATGAAAAGAAATTCTAGGGAAGGTGGCCTAGTCATACCAGATTTTAACCTGTATTATAAAGCAGCAGTCATCAAAACTACTCAGTACTGACTAAGGAATAGAGTAGTGGATCAATGGAATTGATTAGGTACACAAGACACAGTAGTCAATGACTATAGTAAACTGTTTGATAAACCCAAAGACTCCAGCTTCTGAGATAAGAACTCAGTATGTGACAAAAACTGCTGGGAAAACTAGAAAATAATATGGCAGAAACTGGGCACAGACCAATATCTTATACTGTATACCAAAATTAAGTCTAAATGGGTTCATGATCTAGATATAAAGGCTGATATTGTAAGCGATCTGGAAGAGCAAGGGATAGTTTACCTGTCAGATTTATGGAGAAGGGAAGAATGTATGATCAAACAAGAGATAGCCTTACAAAATGCAAAATGGATCATTTTGATTACATTAAATTGAAAAGTTTTTGTACTAAGCCTCTGATAAAGGCCTCGTTTCTAAATATACAGAGAACTCCATCAAATATATAAGACTATGTCATTCCCCAATTAATAAATGGTCAAAGCATATGAACAAGCAGTTTTCACAGGAAGAAATTAAAGCTATCTGTGGTCATATGAAAAAATGCTCTAAATCACTATTGATTAGAGAAATGCAAATCAAAACTAGTCTGAGGTACCACATCTCACCTGTCAGATTGGCTAAGATGACAAAACAGGAAAATGATAAATGCTGGAGAAGATGTGGGAAAATTGGAACACTAATGCATTGTTGGTAGAGTTGTGAACTGATCCAACCATTCTGGAGAGCAATTTGGAACTATGCCCAGAGGGCTATAAAAACGTGCATACCCTTTGACCCAGCAATACCCTTCTAGGGCTGTATCCCAAAGAGATTATACAAGTGAGAAAAGTACCCATATATACAAAAATATTTATAGCAGCTTTTTTTGTGGTGACAAAGAATTGGAAATCAAGGGAATGTCCATCAATTGGGGAATGTCTAAACAAGTTGTGGTATGTGAATTTGATGGAATACTATTGCACTATAAGAAATGAGGAGCAAGTGGACTTCATAATAACCTGGAGAGACTTATATAAACTGATGCTGAGTGAGAGGAGAAGAACCAGGAGAATGTTGTACACAATTACAGACATGTTGTATCTGTGATGACTAACTTTGATTGAATGGGCTCCTCTCAGCAATACAAGGCTATAAGAAGTTCTAAAAGTTTCCTGATGGAAAGGGCTATCCAAATCCAGAGAAAGAATTACAGAGTCTGAATACAGATTGAAGAAAACTACTTGCTCTCTCTCTCTTTTATTTTGTTTTGTTTCTTCTTTCTTGCTGTTCATTCCATTGGTTATAATGCTTCTTTACAATTTGACTAATGTTTAATGTTAAGGTATTTGTAGAACCTATGGATTGCATGCCATCATAGGGAGTATGAGGGAGAAGTAGGTGGAGAAAATTTGGAACTCAAAAGCTTGTGGAACTGAATATTGTAAACTAAAAATGAATGAATGAATGAATGAATGAATGAATGACTTTTTTAGAAAAAGAAAAAATCTGTCTTAACCCTTTTTTTCAATTCTTGCTTTATCTTGTCCAGGAACTCTAATTGAGTTTGTACCCAAGCTGTGCTTGTAGAAGTTTTAGAATCATTCACTTCTACATTTGTGTCTTCAGCATCCTTCTCCACCATCATAATAGCTCATGGTGGAGTCCTTTTTTCCCCCCATTCTTCCACCCTACTTCCTGACTTCAGTTTTGACTGGTATCTGCCATATTTCTATAGGGAAACTTTGGTCTGGTCCTGTTGCTGCTTTCCTGGGGTATTGAGTGTTGGTTGTTCCAGGATCTCAGGGACAGATTGGAGATCTACAAGTTTTCATTGCTCCCAAAAATAGTTTTATGTAAGGCCAAATCAGTTTGCTGTCCCCCTGGTCTAAGCTCTGCAAGTTCCTAAGAGTTTGGGCCCTTGCAAAAGTAGACTGCTGCTGGACTCTACCCCATTAGTTAACTGGAAAGGTCTGTTGGTTCAAAGTAGCAAAATTTGTAGTCTCCTCTTTCATCTGAGATTCCTTCCTTGGCTATTTTCCCTTGTTACTGGGATTTTTGTCTTGGTTATTGTAGATTATTGCTGGGCCAAATACTAGAAGTAAAATCTTGCTCCAAGTCTAGGATCTGAGTCAAACTACTGCTACTACTGGCTTCTGAATTTCTTCCTTTCTTTGTAAAGCACCCAGTGCCTCCCTACTCAGGAATGGGAACTCTGCTCCCTCTTTACAAGTCCCTTTCTCACTCCACCCTGAATCTATAAGCTAGAGTTAGGTAATATATGACAAAGCTGCCATTTTGTACCATCCCCTTTGCAGTCCCCCAGTATGAGTCTGGGGGTTCACCATATGAATCTGGAACCTCCTCTTGCCCTAATGCACAGTCTCTTCCTGGGCACCCCTTGTCTCTCTCTCTCTCTCTCCATGCTGAGCTGGAATGGACAAAGGATACATGGTGGTTTTATCTAGATTTTCCCATCAAGATTCAGTCTGGTGCATTTTCTAGATCTATTTGGAGGAGTGGGGATGGGATCTCACCACACAGCTTCCTATCACTCCACCATCCTAACTCCACATTCAATTACGAGCTTCTTGAGGGCAGGGGCTGTATTTCACCTCTTTCTGTATCCTCTGTACTTTGCAAAGTGTCTGGCACATGAATGAGGCTTACTGAATTTTTATTGACTGACTCCCTAGTAAGCACATGTCTTCTTTTTTTTTTTTTTTTTTGCTTTTTGGAGGGCAGTTGGGATTAAGTAACTTGCCCAGGGTCACACAGCTAGGTTTTTGTGTTAAGTGTCTGAGGCCGGATTTGAACTCAGGTACTCCTGACTCCAGGGCCGGTGCTCTATTCACTGCGCCACCTAGCCGCCCCAAGCACATGTCTTAAAGAGAAGTAATCCTTGACAATATCCTTGAGGAATTTGGGCCTTGGCAAACTTCAAAAGTGACTACTTGGTTCCAGCACTAAGCCAAATTATTTGAGCTGATCATTTTCATGTTCCTAGATGGGTAATTTCTCCATCCTACATCATATGCCATGCACTGTTTTCTGTGATTTATTCTAACATACCATTGCATTGATGACACATCGACAGTGAAGAGAAATCTGGGTCTTGTAATTGTGAAATCTAAATAAGGCATAATTAGCCTGTCTAGCATCTATCACAAAAGTGATGATATTTTGCAAACTATTAATTAATTTTTTGCAATAACAGGAAGAAGATACAATACAATAATGTAAAAGATAAAATGCAGAGACACAAAATTCTGAGAGACACATGGAGTGCTGGACTCAATCAAGAACTTGAATCTGAATCCTAACTCAGACTTTTAATTTGTTTTTCAATCTTTTGCTTTTGTATTACCTTCATTTCTAAGTATATCCCTCCTCCCACCCCATCCTATTCAGCAAGCCATCCCTTATTACCAATAATCTGATTCAGCAGAAGTAATCCTCATATCAACCATGGCTGACAGTATCTGCAGTGTTCTATACCCATAGTATCCATCCACCTCTGCAAAGAAGGGAGTGGGGTTCATTTTCCCACCTCTTCTTCAGAGCCAAGCTTGAACCCTATCATTATACCACGTGCAGTTTTGTTTTCTTGTTCTTTCCATGTTCATTGTTGTAGTCGTTTTGTATACTGGTTTCCTGGTTCTGCTAACTTCATTCTTTGACAGTTCATAGAAGGCTCCCCATGCTTTTCTAAATTTTACATGTCTATCATGTCTTAACACACAATGATGTTACATTGCATTCTTGTGCCGTAATTTGCTTAGCCATTCCCCAGTCCATGGATATCTATTTTGTTTCCATTTGCTGCTACTATAAAAAATGATGCTTGGAATATTCTGGCATATATGGAACCTTTCTGTCTTTGACCTTCTTGGGATATTTGCCTAGTAATGGGATCTCCAGGTCAAATGTATGGACATTTGAGTCACTTTCTTAGCATGATTCCAAATGGTTTTACAAACCAATTAATACCTCTATCAACAACATATCAATGTACCAATCTTTCCATAGTCCTTCTAACATTAACTATCCCCATCTTTTCTTATGTTCACCACTTTCCTGCCTCAGACTCCTACTAGCTCTGTAATCTTAGGTAAACTGTTTGACTTCTCAGAATCTCAGTTTTCTCACCTATATGATGGAGTTAGTTTCCCCTTATTTTCAATACCTAAATCACAGGGTTATTGTAAGAAATACATTTCACAAAGATTAAAGTGCTATATAAACATAAGTGATTATTAATGCAAACACTATAGTTGAAAATGAGGAAGTTTTAACAGTGCTAATTCTAAGTTTTATTGGTGAAGTTTAGGAATGAACTTTTTTCTGTTTTCTACATAGAGAAAGATGACTATTTAAGAAATTGGGGGCCATACTTACCAAAGTGAATTAAGATAATTACTGACTCTTGAAGTTTTTTAATGTAATCTTATGACTCACAAAAAAACACTTTGGAAGTATGAAAAATGTTTCATGAGTCACTTGAGAATCTGAGTCAAAAAGATACAAATTTAAATCCTGCCTCATACATTGATAAGTTGTGTGACCCGAGGCAAGTCTCATAGCCTGAGATTCTTTTGTTATAAAGTGGGGAGAATATTAGTCCTAAACTTCACAGGGCTGTTGTGAGGCTCAAATGAGATAACTTTTAAAGAGTGTTCTACATGATTGCATATATATAACCTATATCTGAGTGCTTACTGTCTCAGTGAGTTGGAGAAGTGGAAGGGAAGGATAGAATTTGGAACTCAGAATTTAAAAAAAAACCAAATGGTAAAAAAATTGTTTTAACATGTAATTGGGGAAAAAATAAAATTTTTCCTACACACAAGTATATATTTAAAAGGAGTGCAGCAAACCTCAAAGTGCTATATAAATGCAGAGATAAAATGCATCCAGGCATGTAAAATGCTCATAATTCTTGATAGTTGGAAAGTTATTTTGTCCAACACCTACAGATCATCCAGTTTCCACTTGAATGATTCCAGTGATGAGAAACTCACCATTATTTCATTTTTTTAGATAACTCTAATTGTTAAGAAGCTTCTCTTATATTAAGATGCAATTTGTTTCTCTATTAATCACTACCCATTGGCCCTGACAATAATCCTTCAATTATTCAAAAACTATATGCTCCATACTGATAAAATCACATCTGAAGTATTGTGTCAATTTCTAGTCACTATATTTTTAAAGGGACTGGAGAGTATCTAGAGAAGGGGGAATGCACTGGAAATGTCTAGAGAAGGGGGAACAGGTTGGTGGGTCTTGAGACCACAACATCTAAGGATATGAGGATGAGTTTAGGGATCTGGGGATATCTAGTTGGGGGGGAAAAAAGGAAACTGGAGAGGGAGGTCTAAGAGAGGGACATGAATGATAAATGTCTTCACATATTTGAAGGATTGTCATATAGAAAAAAAGTTTCAACTTGTTCTCCTTGGCCTCAGAGGGTAGAACTAGAAGCAGTGAGTGGAAGTTTTAGAGGCAGACCTAGATTTGATTAAAAAAAAAATTTAAACTTCTTAACAATTAGAACTGTACAGAAATGGAAAAGGAATAAAAATAATCAGGGGCGGCTAGGTGGCGCAGTGAATAGAGCACCGGCCCTGGAGTCAGGAGTACCTGAGTTCAAATCCGGCCTCAGACACTTAACACAAAAAACTAGCCGTGTGACCTTGGGCAAGTCACTTAACCCCAACTGCTCTCCAAAAAGCAAAAAAAAAAAAAAAAGGAATAAAAATAATCATTGAAATATAATTGGTTCCTCCTCACCTGGATGCTTAAAGCAAAGTCTGAATGATTATGATTTAGTAGTATCATTATAATGAATCTCAATCAAATACAGGTTAGTCGGTCAGGTCAGTCAATACTCATTCATTAAGTGTCTACTATGGAGCAAGCACTGTGCTAAGCACTAAGGATAGAAAGAAAGGCTAAAAACAATCTCTGCCGACCAGGAGATTACAATCTAATGAGAGAGAAAACATGCAAATTACCATGTACAAATAAACTATATTCAGCATAAATAAGCAGGAAGTAAGCAACAGAGGGAAGGCACTAGAATTAAGAGAGAGTGGGAAAAACTAAACGGCCTCTGAAGTCCCTCAGATACTGTGATTTCCCTATCCCCATTACAAGGGAGTTTTTTGTTAAAATTAATAAATATAATCAAGTTGGTAAGTTAATTAATCAATATTTTCTTCAAATTATCTTGTCTGATTTGGTTACTTTTCTGTGTATGAACTCCAGTTACTCTCCAGTTAGTCACTATTCCTTTCCTTAACTATGACACATCTACTCTTACTGTTGAATGTTGAAACCCTTTTTGTCTTTTGTTTTTTTTATTTGAACCTCCTGGCATGTAATTTGACATTTTTTTAAAATGCATCTATTCTCTATTATATAGGTGGATAAATATAAAGGGCCACGTACTCACTTTGGCTTAATGGAAAGAACACTAAAGTTGTAGTCAGAGTTTTTGGCTTTACATCCTGCTCTTACCAACTGTATGGCCATTGCTGACTCTCTTAACCTCTCTCTTTCTTTATTTGAGAAATCAAATAATATTTATTCTGATTGCCTCAGGAGGAAGATAAGAGGAAAGTACTTGGTAAGTTACAAAGTAATGCAAAACATTGTATCAACAATGCAGTATTCACAATGCCTACAGTTACTATAAATATGCTGATATGGTTATTAATCACAAAATGTAACAAGCTCTCTACATGGAAAATACAGCTATAACGTTTATTTAAGTACCAGAAAACTGAGTCACAAAACCACAAAGTCAAAGCCATCACAGTAGTTATGAAGTTGGCACATGTAGTTAATGTAGTAAACACCCACATTCTCAAGCCTTCAAAACAGGACAGGCTACTTCAGGCAAAGATCCTCCTCCTCACTCACGGTAACTGCTCAGCATCCAAACAGCTTGCTTCCAGCAGTTCCCACACACACACACACACACACTCAGCTCCTGTCCCTGGCAGTCCTCAGCAGGAGTCCTTAGCAGAGATTTTGGCTGGCTCAAAGAAAAAAGAGCTCATGCCCAACGGCAACTGCTGCCGCTGCTTCCAGTCACCACTGCAGGGACTCTAGCTTGGCTGGGCTTCCTCTTGCTCCACCCCTTCCTGCTACATCAGCAAGTTCAAAGAGCATAGAAGATCTTCAAATCCCATTACCATTACAAACATGAGCTACTATAATAATAATAACTAGCATTTATATAGCACTTTAAGATTTATATATACATATTTAAATATATACATATGCATATATTTAAAAGTGCTCTACTTTTGTTATATCTCACTTTACTCATCAAGCAGGGAAGTAGGTACTATTATTATATCCTCATTATACAGATAAGGAAACCAAGGCAAAAGTTAATTAATTTGTCCAGGGTTATAGAGCTAATAAGTGTCTGAGGCCAGATTTGAACTCAGATTTCCCTGACTCCACACCTAGCACTTTGCACTGTGTCACTTAGCTTCTTGGCTCTCACTTAGTGAGAGGTAACGGCATAGTGGATAGTGAACCAACTTCAGGGTCAAGAAGACTCTGGTTCAGGGGCGGCTAGGTGTCGCAGTGAATAGAGCACCGGCCCTTGAGTCAGGAGTACCTGAGTTCAAATCCGGCCTCAGACACTTAACACAAAAAACTAGCCGTGTGACCTTGGGCAAGTCACTTAACCCCAACTGCCCTCAAAAAAAAAAGAAGAAGACTCTGGTTCAAGTCTCACTTCTAACATGTCCTAGCTGTATTGATCTCAAGTGAAACACATAACTTCCCAGGAACTCTCTTAGTCAGTACATTGCAGAGAAGACTAGTAAGGGGAATTTACTCATCCAAGAGCTCTCTACACCTCTGAGAAAAAAAAAGGTCCAGCATCTATCCCTAATATAACTAACACTTAACCATCTCCACATCATTGCACTTGTGCTTTTTGCAAAGCTCTTTTAATGACCCTAATGTCTCCCAAAAGCAAAGGTCCATCTTTTTGATGGTTAGTTGTTCTTGAAGAGAACCAAAATGACAAAACTGTGCTGTAGTCAAGTTGCAATGTGTCCATCTGTGGCTGTTCAGACCAATATAAGCTCAGAATGCTCTACTGCAGGTTGGGCACAAGTATTCCATGTGAACATTTGGGGTGGATTTTCTAAATCCACACATCTTGTATTTCTTTTGAGCTATTTCAATTCTGCTTTACTCACAGAGCACAGCACCTTCTCTGATATAGGCACGCCATGCTGAGCAGTCCTGTGCCAATGTCTCCAATGTCACTATCAATTCTAAAGTTCTTAAGAGAGACCTTACTAGTATTGTAAGGCTACAAGTCACAGAACACATCTTTGAAGAATTCAAAATGGATATTATTCAGAAGGCAAGGAGAGGCATTGAGAACTGTTTTGTAGCCTGCAGAACACAATGGATAAATGAAAATAACACAGATGTCATCAATGAAATGAATAATCAAAGAAGAAAATAGATTCATCACTTGGTAAGAGTGAAGTATAACTGGGTAGACAGACTATGTGCCCCATTAGCATTCTTGAAAGATCAGGAGAAAGCAAGGAATGCTGTAAGAACACTGAGTAGAATGGTGGATTGGTGGAAAGAAAGAGTCCAGAATCATGCTGGTTGGGCAGACCTCCATGAAGAGGGTGCCATCTTCAACATTAGAAGGAGTGTACACATGGACGAGGTCACAGATTCATTTGAGTGCTTTCTGCACTTCACATGTGGGAGAGTTTTGCAATTGTTTTCATTATCATCTTGGTGACTTGTTGAAATGTGGCTGTTGTGACTGCATGTTAATGTACAACCCATCTCAAGAACAGCCACATCTCCTAGCTGATGGAACAAGTAGAGGTCCCTAACACAATAGAAAGCATGGAAACAACGGCTTTGGAACCATTCTGTTTCTTGCATTCTTTCTCATTCCCTTTTTAAATGCTGTGCAATGTAACCTGTCCCTGGTGGGTCTCTATGAATTGTTTGTGATACCATGGCAAGAGAAAAGCAGAAACCATTTCTTTCTGCCAAATCTTGAAGGGGGAAGGGTGAAATAATTTATTTATGTCAGTGCTGTCTGTAGATTACTGTTTCTGTTCCTATAATCTCCCACATCTGATATAGTTCCATTAAGTTATAAAATGATACTCACCCACAAAATCCCCTGAAGCATTATTAGACACATATTTATCAGGTGACACATACAGACCCTTCATGGAAGTTTTTCTCTGGAAGGTATCATCAGTGTAATTGATGTTCCGTCTGAAAGATTGCCAATTCTAGTTTCTCTAGATTGACTCTTCAGTTAATGTATTTCCTTCTTTCTTTACAATTCATTTTTTTTAACCAATCTGTGTTGTGTGAGGGTGGGCTCAGGGATGGGTTTTTTTTTTGTTTTCTTGGAGGGGGGACCTTTCAGAATACAATAAAAATCTATTCCTATTTCTTTTGCTTCCACACTGTTGAGTGAGCATGTGGTCATGAATGGCGCTAAAAAGAAAACTTTCTCTTAATTTAGGCTTTCTTTGCCTCAGTTTTCTTATCTGTACAATGGGAATAATCAAGATAAATAAGATTGAATATATTAATATATCATCAACATATATCAATAGGATCGATGTCATATATTCAATATATCAATAGAATTTAAACTCCTTGATGTCAGGGACTATTTCACTTTTACATTTGTGTGGTCAGTGCCTAGCATAGTACCTGAGTAAAAAATAGGCACTTGATACATTTTTTCTTCAGAAATGACTATATACCATGCTTTGAATTCACCTATTGGAAAATATTCTTTAAAAGTGTCTTTTATTGTATTGTTATGATTAATAGTTTGTTATCAATTGAAATAGCCTGCCCTTTTCTTCCATGCTTTTTGCTAATATAATTAGAACAATCCTTCTATGTATATTTCCACTCTAATAACTGGGCCATTGCCATATATGCTAGAGGCCAAGGCAGAGGTGTGGTTGGCTCAGATTTTCTCAACTTCAGGGGAAACTTTCCGATTGTTCACAAAACAACCCCCAAAAAAAGGCACAAAAGAAAATTCAAGAGTCTGGGAATCAAACCTGTAGGCAACATTTCTATGGACATGGCTAATTCTGGAATAATTAAAGAGAGTTTAATTAATCATGGAGATAAGTATAGAGAAAAGGATCTTGGCAGCCTTATGCTCCTGGGTGGAGATTATCAGTCCCCTGCCAGGCCTAATTCTCCTTTAGCATCATAAGCTTTTTAGTTCTCCACTGAAAAACCACGTGACTTTTATATCTGGGGAACCTGACTATCCTAAAAGTGCTATATCACCATCATCAGTAGCTCCCAACCACCAGGATTTCATCAAGAATGTGCTCACCAGCACCTCCCAGGAGAACTATGCAGTACTAATCATGGTGGGGGCAGGGTAGAGTGAGTGACTTTGAAGTAGGCATCTTCAAGACTAGGTATGCCTCTGAGCATGCCCTACTAGTCCATGTCCTGGATGTGAAGCAGCTTTTTTGAAGCTATCAATAATATAGATAACCCCAAATCCTCATACAAGAACAAATGCTTCAAGGAAATCACCAAGGAAGTAACCACCTACACCAAGAAGATTAGCTGCAACCCAACATGGTGGCAGTTGTGTTTATTGTGAATGGGCATGGTGGCAGGCTGCTGAGAGGCCAGAAGCAATATGTTATGGTCCAAGGGCTGGAAGATTGAAAGGAAGAGAGGGTTGTTGCCAGTCGTGTCACTCTGCTTAAAGCCCTGAATTCCATCATCTTCACCCATACCCCTAACCTGTCCTGTCAATAAGTCTCTTGGGTTACTGCTGCAGGGTATCTATTAGACTGGAGGTATTGGAAACACATTTTTGGAGCCAGATGGAAACTATCTCTTTGAAGGAGTATAGGTTGGTAACTTTTGCCCCCAGAAATGTCATTATAGAGGTTAAATCTAGGAAGATTCATCACAAGGTGCTGGCCAAGGTCCTGCCCGGGGAACACGTGGCCTTCAATGTGAAAAATATGTCTATGGATGACATTCATCAGGGCAATGTGACTGGAGAAAACAAAAATGATTCTGCTATGGAGACTAGCAGCTTTCTTGGACTCTAGGTTTGTCCTAAATCATCCAAGCCACATCTAGGCTGGCTCTATTCTCATGCTATACTGCCACCTAGTACAAGTTTGCTGAGCTAAAAGTTCTAGCAAAAAGCTAGAGGACAACTCCAAAGCCCTGAAATCTGGGCATATTGTCATTGTGCAAGTGATTCATAGCAAACTCATGTGTGCAGAAAGTTGAACTAAGTGTCCAACTCCAGGTCATTTTGCTGTTCATGACAAGAAGCAGACAATAACTGTTAGTATTCACAAGTCACTTCTGGAAAAATCACAAGGTCTGCCATCAAAATCAGCAAGAAGTGAATGCCCCCTTATTCCCTCCATTGCCTATTTCTTATGTAGACTTTTCAAGACCTATATGTATCTGATATTTTCTACTCAGCTCTTGGATCTTGTTCTTATATATGAGCTTTGGTCTTGGGCTCAGGAAAACAGAAAACTTATCAGTAGGTCATTTGTTTCTTTGTATTGAATAGAAGTTTTAAAAATTATTTAATAAAACAGGTTGACCATTGCCTTTTACTTTCTATCTCTGAAATTTTAATATCTTTCATAGAACCTCAGAGCTAAATAGGACCTTAGGGATCATCTGCTTCAACCTGTACCTGAGTAGGAATTCCTTCCATAATTCCCTAACAAGTGGTCATTTGTACTCCATTTGAAGACCACCATTGATGGGGAACACTCTCTCAAAGCAGCCCATTTCACTTCAGACAGCTTTACTTATAAAAAAATATTTCCTTATTTTCAATCAGTCAATAAGCATACGTAGAGGATAGAATGGATTGGAGAGGAACTTTTAAGGAAGGTAGACCATTTAGGAAATGTTTGGAATGTTTGAAATAAGAGATCAGGAAGGTATGAAGTAGGCTGGTGGCTGGGTGGGTAAAAGGAAAGAGCTGGTTGCTGGAGACATTGTGGAGGTAGAAAAAACAAAATCTGGCAGCTGATTAGATAGGTGGTGTGTGGGAGAGTTTGGAATAAAGGATACTACCAAAGTTGTGAACCAAAGCATCTGAAGAATGGTTGGTATACTGAGGGAGAAATAGGGAAAGCAGAAAGGATGGGGTCTATGGAGAAACATATTCTGTTTCAGTTATTTTGAGTTTGAGATACAATATCTATGGACATTGAGGTTGAAATGTCCAAGAATCCATGGGAAATGCTTCACTGGAGTTCAGGAAAGAGAGTAGAGCTAGAGGTATAGATCTGGAAGATATATACATAGAGATGATCGTTAAACCCATGAAAGTTGATGAGATCACCAAGCGAAAGAAAGAAAAGATACCCAGGAGAGAGTGTTGGAGTACTCCTGCAGTGAGGGGGCATGATATGGATGATGAACCAGCAAAGGCAATGAACGAGCAGATAAATGGGCAGAAAACTAAGAAAGGGCAATGAACCAATATCTAGCTTTCTAGCACTTCCACCATAATTCTGCCCTCTGGAGATCAGCCAAATAACTTGAGTTTACATTATGTACAATAGACCTTAAAATATGAAAGCAATTATGTCCTTACTATGTCTTTTCCAGCATAGGCATCCTTGAATGGCCTGGTCTTCATCTCTTCACTGTCCTGATCATGTTCCTTTAGTTGCCAATGTCTTCCTCAAAATGCGATGTGGTCTGATTTGGACAGAATATAAGAGGGGCAATTATGTCCCTCCATGTTCTTTTATTAAAGTTGACTTTGGGGCCCGTCACATCACATTGTGGACTCCTCTTGAGTTTATAGCCCACTGAAACTCCTGTGAGCTCCATCGATCACAGCAAAATTGTGTTTTATGGTCACTCCTTTCCAAACCACTTCATCTGAATTCACTATGGTGTAACCAATGATTTATCATAATATAGCTTCTGTTTGCTCAGTGACCTTAAGACAATATATTCCTTGCCTATTTGTAATTCACATTTCCAGTGGAGCTTAACATTTTGTCCTCTGCTAGCACAGTGTGATATCTAGGCCTCCTAGCAGCCTCTCACTACCAAGCAAGATGGCCCTGCCTTGGCTCAAATCAGGGAAACACTGGCTGATGACTTTTAAAGGTGATATATAATTTCTTCAGTCTTAGCTTCAAGATGGTTTGGAGACTTTTAGTGGGGGGAGCACATGATCTCTTTGGCCCTGTCCCTTCTTGGGGAAATCATTTAACCCAGTCCTTCTGCCTTCAAGGACAGGGCTGCCCAGAGCATGACTATTGAGGGGACAGTTTGAGAAAATGAATGACCCAAGGAAAACTTCAAATTCTTGCTCAAAGTCAGAGCAACAAAGGATTCTAGTTGACTAGAAACTCCACCATCCACCAAAGTCAGAGACACAAGCACCTAGAGTCACACAGCAGCTATAGGGAGGCCAGAGAAGCTCTTGGCAGGGGAACAAGCAGAATGAACTGGAAGGTTTTGCTCTGTCTCCTCATTACTGAGTCAGCTGCATGGAAGGCCCAGCCCTCAATGCCTGCTGGACAGCAAATCTTTCTGCCCTGTAGTTCTGATAACTATTACAAAGCATGGTAAAGGTAAGTTAATCCCCTTTTCATCTGCTACCCATTTCAATCCAACTTGACACGGTGCTCTCCAACACTAAATTGCTTTTGCACTATTGGTTCTTAGAGTCTGAGGAACAGAAACAGCCTTAGAGTACTGCCTTCAGGCAAAAAGGCACAGACTTGGACCAGATACTCTCCAGAGAACACATCAATTTCTGTGATATTATACAATCCTTTTCCCTCTGTCATATAGAAGACTTTTGTTTGTCTCTCTTACTGGTATTCATTATTGTACAGGAAAACTAGACAGACACTTGGACCAAAACAGCTCAAACCAGGTGACAGCACAACCAAACTCTGCTACCTGCTTATATAAGTAATAATAACTTGAAAGGCAGCCTGGGAGAGTGGATACCAAACTGTGGTCAGGAGTTTGAATTCTCTTTATATTAACTCTATGACTCGGGCAAGTCACTTAACCTCACAGTGTCCCCAGGCTATTCTTCAAGGTTGCAAATTGCAGAGCAGGTTCCAGTATTCCTAAGTAAAGGGAATGTCCTTGTCTGGAGTTCCCTGTGCCAAATAAATCACACAACCGGTCCAGTAATATATTGTTGTTGTCACAGTTGTTCTTCAGTCATTTTGGTCATGTCCAATTCTTTGTGACCCCATCTGGGGTTTTCTTGGCAAAGACACTGGAGTGATTTGCCATTTCCTTCTCCAGCTCATTTTCCAGATAAGAAAATTGAGGTAAACAGGGTTAAATGACTTGCCCAGGGTCACACAGCTAACAAGTGTCTGAGGTCATATTTGAACTCAGGCAGATGCATCTTTCTGACTCCAGCTGTAGCACTCTGTGCACTATGGCGCCACCTAGTGCCCTTAAATAAATAATAACCCCTTGAATTTCTATAGCACATTCAGGAGCAGTGTACTTCACTCATAATAATTCTGCTAGGTTGGAAGTACAGGAACTTTTATGGCAATGTTACAGAGGTGAAGCTCTGAGACATAAAGTAACCTGCCCAATGAAGTCATAAGGCTCTAAGGATACAAATGGTGTTCCCACTCTGGCCTTTTGCTTAAAGCTGAGATAGAATGCATACATAGTCCCGGACTTTGAGCCACAAAGAGCTGGATTGAAATGCTACCTCTGATGCTTTACTAGCTGTGTGACCATGGGCAAGTGACAACCTCCATGAGCCTCAGTTTCCCCCTTTATAAAGGAAGAACAGTGATGCCTGATAAAGAGGTGGCCTCAGAGCCACAAAATTCACATCTTCTAGGTTTAAAGTCCTGCCTCGGACACAAGCTGGCTCTGGGACCCAAGACAAATCATTTAACAAGTCTCTAAGACCGGGAGTTGCAGAGAAGGCACTGCCCTGCATTGAAGGAGGGACCTTCTTCACCAGGGAGTTGCATATACTAAGGAAATCCCACAAGCAATCCCTAATAATGCCTTCTACCTAACCTTAAAGTACCATGTAAATCTGAACTCTTCTCCTTCTAGGTCTAGCGCTCTTTCTGTGACATGAAGTTCCCTCTCATACTTACTGACTAACACCAATGTGCTTCCTGAAGGATTTAGTTGAGCAAAGCAGGATATGTGGCCACTGGAATAAACCATGACACTCAGATACCATGATGGCCATTAGTTTCCATCTGATGCTGTCCTTTACCATTTAAAAATACACTCAGCAGAAGCATTGCATAACCAGGCTTTAAGCAAGACAGGTAGCCTGATTAGGTCTCCTATTGAAAGGGAAACTTCATTAAAGGAAAGGGGGAACAAATTTTAAATGAAATTTTAGTTTTAAAGAAATAAAAAATGAGGAAACCTAGACCCTGTGTAATGGGGAATGAGATACATGGTCCATTGATTATTCATCATGAGTAAAGCTAGACATAACTGCATTTATAATTTTGTACCTAAAGTAGTAAAAGACAGTAGTATAAAAGTAACATCAGCAATGAATAAGCACCATGTATGTCACTGTAGCTAGAAATGAGAAGTAGCTCAAATAATGACAAAGTTGCCTGGTGTCAGCACTGAACTCACATTTAGAGTCATAGCTATCATTAGAATTACAGGGGAGGGGCAGCTAGGTGGTACAGTGAATAGAGCCCTGGAGTCAGGAGGACCTGAGTTCAAATCTGAACTCAGACACTTAACACTTAATAGCCCTGTGACCTTGGGCAAGTCACTTAACCCCAATCGCCCTGCCCTCCCCCCTCCAAAAAGGAAAAAAAAAAGAATTATGGGGGAGAAAGATTTGATATGATCCCCAGTCCAGAAACTAACTAGGACAGAACAACAGCCCTCCCCTTACCACCACCACTGGCAAATAGCCTTCTCCTATGGGGCAGGGAAACATTCCAATCCTTCCACTTGCCAAAGATGATTTCTTGTTCCTGGCTTCCCCTTGGGCATCTTTAAGCAGCTATGATCCCCATTTTGGAGAACAAATCAGAGAGTTACCAGCTGAACCCTTTGTAAATCTGACTTTGAACCAGAATTTGACATTTCCTGTTATTTCTTTCCTCCCTCTACTCTGATTTTTGAAGTCAGAGGTATTTGAACACCCTAGAATGTCTAACAGTTCATCTTCCTCCATGAGAACTTTATAACCTATCCAAGTAGAGAAAAGAAAATCTCAGCACAGGGAACAGACTTTGGTGGAAGGTTCCAAGTGAAGTCTCCTATGTGAGAAGTTTACTTTTATTTTCTTATCTTTCCAAACAATACAGGATTCCTCAGAGGAGAACACCCTTTAATGGAATTAGACTCTCCCCAGGGCAGGGTGAAACATTTCTTATTCTCCTAATTGCCATGATGCCTAACATATTCCAGGTCAGGCAAAAACTCGTCATTATCAGCACAAGGAATAGTGTGGGTTTTAGTATCTTCTCACTGCCTACAATGTTGTTGTAATAATATCATTAGATTTTTATGGCCCCTTTCCCATTAAGAACTCAAATATTTTCACAAACATGTAATTTCTCCTTACATAGCTCAAAGAGGTAGAAGTAAATAACTACAACCAAAGTATTTTGCAAATGGAAGACCTGAAAGAAAAGCAGTTACCAAAAAGCCAGAGGAGTCTGTGGTCCCACCTCAATTCCATCCCAAACTTGACAATTATCTTCTATACATAGTATTCACAGGAAGAGTGGGGGCCAATTTAAGAGTCTTGTAGTAGTGAGGCATACACGTAGGAAAGACATGTGCCAAAGACAACTCCCCAGTTCTTACGATTGCATGGACTGCAAACTCTCTCTTCAGAAAATTTGCATGGTTTCCCTTACGTGCAGTGTCTCTAACGGGTCAGGTGTTCAGCTGTGTTCCTGGCATCTGTTCATCTCCATAGCTGATTCTCTTCTCTGCTGCCAGGGATCACAATGTTTGAGGATGTTTCCTCCCTCAGATTCCTGTCTGTCTGAAGTGTGTCCAGCTTCCCCACTGCCTGTATTCTCCCCTAATGGAACTTGCCAACAGTTCCTCTTCAAAACTACATGGCTTATAGGTTGGAAAAGAAGAGATCAATTATCTCCCCCTCCACCTACCTTTGTAAGGGGTAAGTTGCTCTATAGGCAACTCCTGGTTTGGAATGCCCTTGAAATTCCCACAGATTTGGGCTATTTAAAGCCCCCAGCACCTGGATGGTTGTTTTGCTCAGTCAATCAAATTATTCCTTTCTTAACCAGAACCAGATGCTCAGCCCTCACAAAGGGAATGTAGCATAGATGTATCTTTACCATTAATTCAATATCTCTTTAGGGCTTTATCTATGTTATTACATTTACAGTAGGTGCCGTTACTATTCTTACTTTAGAGGTGAGAAAACTGAGGCAGACATAGGTTAAGTGACTGGCTGAGGATCATACAGTTAACAGGTATCTGAGGCAGGATTTAAACTCAAGTCTTCCTAACTGCAAGTCCAGCATTCTATCCACTAGACCACACAGCTACCTCTTTAAAAACTTATGATTATATTTTGAGTTTTCTGGGATTATCCAAAATAAATTTCCTAATATTTAAATTGACACAGCACTGGACTCTATTTCATCTGACTTCAGGATTCACCATAGCTCTGGCTCTACCCAATGTTATGGATTAGTCTGTCCCTAGCCTGCCATAATAGGGTATTGCCTATTGGCAAATATTTATGTTTTGATTTGTCTTTCCCTGTACCCTCTCCAGATAAAATGAGAGAGAATAATACATATAAAAGAATACTGAATAGTAGCCAGGAGATGAGGCTTCTAGCCTCATCTTTACTGTGAACTAGCTGTATGACCTTGGACAGGTCATTTCACTTTTCTGTACTTCAGATTTATCATCCATTTAATTCGGGGGTTGGACTACATGACCTCTTATTACCTTTCCTGCTCTGATACAGAAATGATTCTTCTAACTACCAGTGCTGGCATTTGATAAATGGTTACCATTCACCATTCTTGCCAAGAGTGACTCAAATAATGATCAGACGATAGGAAGAGTTGCTGTGAGCCTTCCACAAAGAACAGTGAGCTATAACTGTGCTAATCAGCTGAATGGAGGACAATGTCAAATAGTTGGAATGACAGTGGTGGCATCCCTAGCAGTCATCTGGTCTGCCGTCATCTCAAACTTTAAAAGCAGATACCCCTCAGAGAGCTAGTGATGTCTAAAATCACATTAAATTCTAGAACACACATTTCTCTTAACAGTACAGTTTTAAATACCTAGTAAAAAGTGTGCTTCTATAGCAGTTGGCTGCCTGAACTTGAGCCCAGCCTCGTGCTTTTACCTGTGTAGCAATGTCTCTTCTTCTTCCTTTAATCTTGAGTGGAAATAAAGGTGACTGACAAGGTACTTGACTGACAGTCAGGGAGAATCAGCTTTTCTATTTATTCTCAGAGAACAGTTGCCAATCACATCACAACTGATGGAAGAGGATTGGGGCTTGGGACATAGGGGAGTTGCTGGGATGATAAGAGAAATTTCTGCCACCTCCATTTGACAAGAAAATGAAGTATATCTCCCTCAGGGCTTTTCCTCCAATTACTGGTGTCTCTTATCCTTGTTTACAAAGCCCTTTACAGTTAGCTCCGGAAAGTGAGGATGGGGACAAGGTAGATGGAAAAGCACAACTCAGCTCTCCAACATCCATACAAATGGCCAACTTAGAGGTGCTTGAAAATACACAGCTCATCTCCCAATTTCATTTTAACCAATTAGTTTAATCTTACTCTTCCAACAAGCCTTTAGTAGAATGTCTAGCAGGTATCCAAAGGAGAGATTTTTGAGTTTTATCGTATCTTTGGAGCTAAACAAGACCATAAAGATCTTCATAGGACAAAGACCTCAGATGCTATCTAGTAGAAGGTTTTCTTTTTTCAGATGAGGAAACTGAGACCTAGCAGATTAAATGATTTCCTTAAGGCTACACAGATAATAAATATCAAAGACAAAATTTTAACCTACATCTTCTGAGTCCAGAGCCACGTTCTTTCCACTGTACAATGTTATTGACTCAGCATCTCTCATTTTAAAGATGAAGTAATTGATGCTGAGAGAGATTATGACCTTGCCCAGAGTCACACCCTCTTACTATATATTCAGTGCTTTTTCTTCACAGAGTGATTCTTCTAAATATTCACCTCCCCTTATTCTAGCCATTTTCTAGTGCCTACAAAAAAGACAAAAATAAAAATAAAGAAATAGACAAAAAGGAGCAGGAGGTAATAGGAAGAAGCAAATGTTTTGGCTATTTCACCAGATAATCATCCAGTAAACTGATGCAAAGTGAAGAAAGCAGAACCAGGAGAACATCATATGCCATATCTATAATATTGTACATGAAAATGACTAATTGCAGTGAATAGTCTGGATCACAGAGAATAGATGACAAAAGATATTACTCTCCTCTTCATAGAGATGCAGAGGACTATAGAAGTGAAAATATTACATATGCTATCAGGTTCCTATGCTTTGTCAGCTGGGTTTACCTATTTCTCTTTATCACCTTAGAAGGTTCAACAGGAAAGGGGCTACATCAGGAAATGACTGTGATATAAAAAAACAGAAAGCTTCATACATATAATATTTTTGGCCAAAACAGAGAATCATATGTAATCTTCATTGCCTGAGTAATAGATCCAAAGTAAAGAAATCTCATGTCCCTATCTTTAAAAACTGCCCTAGAGAGGAGGTAGCTTGGCCTGACACCACCACCCTCCTCCAGCTGCCTGAAGAAACTGGGCCCAGAAAGCTGTGACAAGCAAGCTCATTGATGATGGCCATTCCCCTCTGAATCACAAGGATGGTCTTCTACTGCAAACACAGAAGTGTATTATTTAGTCTTTCAGCAAACAGGAGGAGAAACAATGAAATAAAAGGAATGCAAATCATAAGCTGCTACATAAGATCCTAATTACCATAATTTGACCCGTCCTCCTTCCCCCTGCCGGAAAGTCAGCCTTCTGGATGACAGGGAGCCAAGCATACTAGATAACAGCCTCTGTTCCCTTTCCCTCTCTGTGTCCCTCTTTGTCTCTGTCCCTCTTTCTTAAATTATGCTGATTAAGACAGCCATTCTTATATCTGTTTGTAAGCCATAATTGTATTAGTAAATGCTTTGTGTAATTTGTTAAAAGGTTCTGAGAAAGAAAAGCAGACTCGCTTTATATCTGCAAGTCCTACAAAAACCCATTATCAGACTGAGGGACATTTTGGGAAGGTCCTGTCAGAAATATCTATGGAAGCAATTTGGTGGGGTTTAAATACAGTAAATCTGAAGAATTCTGGTTTTCTTTACTATGATTCAATGTGTTCATAACTGAGAGCAGATCAATGATAAGGTATGAGATGTTAAGAAATTATCATTTCTGGAACCTGTTTTCTTTCCAGTTCCAATAACAGATGCATTTTTTCTCCCATGTATCCCCACTTTACCCCTTCTCCTTAAGGATCAAAATACTTTTCAAAACCAATTAGTAGTTCAGCTTTTTAGATTTCTGTTGGCCAATGAGCCAGGTTGGAAAACATGCTCTGATTCAACAAACTGTGTTGATTTCATCCCTGTCTGAATTCACCTGAGATTTCCTGGTATTTAACCATAATGGATAGGTATCTAAAAAGCAGCTTGTTTCTTCCCCTCAATGATTTTTGCCAGGGCTCATGCTGCCTTTTGTTTTGACACGTAATATGGAAATGAGCTAGACTGTCATCACTGGCTCAAGTACTGCATAAGACGGAATTTTCAGTGGCCCTGGCAACCTTAGAGCAGAGTCCACAAAGGTCTAAAAGCAGTGCTTCTCAAACTTCCTAATGTTGCTACCCTTTAATACCAGTATGTGGGTGCTTCTGCATGTGGGCAGACCCACCTGGAGACTGAAAAAAGAGCAGTGTCTTGGTTCCTAAAACCATTGGAAACAGGTGTTTTCCGATGGTCTTAGGCAACCCCTGTGAAAGGGTCCTTTGACTCCCAAAGGGGTCGCGACCCACAGGTTGAGAACTGCTAGAGAGGGTGGAGAGTCAATTTAGGAGTTGTGAAGACAGAGCATTCAATGGGAAGCTCCCAGCATACCATCAAGTAAATGCTCCACTGACCTTTTGTGTGTTAAGGCATTAGTGCAGGCTGGTTTAGTTTCAGCAGTATAGAGTTGGAAATAACTCAGCAGTAATTTAGAATGCCTAGAGTGTAGGGTTCATTCTTTTAAAGGGGGGAACCTCCAAACAGTTCAAGGCTTCCTATCAGAAACTAGTCAGAGCAAGCTGCTCCACCCAGGGCAAATCAGAAGTGGTCATGACCTACAACCTAGCTAATTAAATGAGCCTGGAAGACAGGGGATGCCTGGCAGACCCAAGCTCAAGGCCACAAAGTTAGTAAACAATGGAAATGGTGTTTGAATGCCTCTGGTGCTACAGACAAGTTCACATTACAAGTATCCTGAAACAATAGGAAAAGGGAAAGCTGGAAGTAGAGCTAACCAAGACCAGGTCAAAATCAGGAGATCCAAACCAAGCAAAGGCAACAAACCAGAAGCTGTTCTAAGCATAACTGACTGATGCCATGATCTAGGGATCTTGACCCGGGGCAGGAAGGGGGGGAGCAGAAGACAGGGTTGAGGGATGGAGGGGGAGAAAGAGGAGGGGGATGGAAGGTTGGGAAAAAGGAGAGGTCTTGTACATATATGAACAACTATACCAGTAACAAAAAGGGCTGTCAACAAGGCAGCTGAAACTAGTAGATCTCTTGAATTGAGGAGTTCTGAGCTAAAGTGGGCTAAGCCAATCTGGTGTCTGCATTAAGTCTGGCACCATTATGATGAGCCTGGTTGGGGGGGGGGGGGGGGGAG
>CM053597.1:118212071-118216076 GCA_028646575.1 Pseudocheirus occidentalis | reverse complement strand
CATAGTTGTTTGCATGTTGTCTCCCCAATTAGAGAATAAGCTTCTTGAGAGCAGGGACTAGTTCCTTTTTTCCTTTCTTTATATCCACAGCATTTGGCACAGTGCCTGGCACATAGTAGGTGCTTAATGTTTGTTGGACTGAATTTACCTTCAGCAAATGTATCCTAATGATAATTTACATAGTTTACTTTTTAAAAAAAAAGGTTAGGACTAGCAATACTATATCCATTTCTGTTTCAAAAATAAAAGATGTTATATGATGCTTTCTTTACGGGCAGCTAGCTAGTACAATGGATAGACTGTTGGTCCTAGAGTCAGGAAGATTTGAGTCTAAATGTGGTCTCACTAGCTGTGTGACCCTGGAAAAAAATCACTTCTCTGTTTGCATCAGTTTCCTTGATCATAAAAAGTGGATAATAACAGCATCCACCTCACAGGGCTGTTGTGAGGATCAGATGAGAAAATATTTGCAAAGTGCTTAATACTGTACCTATCACATAGTAGGCACTGTATAAATGTTTATTCCTTCGCTCTCAGTAAGTAACTATTACAAAAAGCCCTTGCCCCTAGCCATCTCCAGTATTAATTTATCATGATGCATTCCATTCAGAGATGAGAGACATCCAGGTGGCCTGTCTGCTCATTAATAATCCCATCTCCTGTCCTGCGCTTCACTGGCTTTCTCCTTATCAATGTCGGCAGCAAAGGCTCTGCTGTCACAGGAGGTTATTTGAGTTGTTGTGTATGCATCTGCTCTTGCGGTCTGAGTTTTACTTCTCTCTTTATGGTTTCCATCATTCTTTATTGCTTCCCGCAGACTGTGTCCTGAAGCCTCTCATTTTCTTCTCACTTTTACCTTGATTAATGCCCCTCATAAGTTTTCGTTTCCTGTGCCTTGTTGTACAGTAACTGCCCAGGCAGTTTCTTAGCTGTAGAGCTCACATTCAAGAAGACACCCTTCTCCATCTTCCCTTTTGACAATTATGTCAACCCCCATCATTCTTCTAACCCATGGGCATATAGGTGCTCAGTTTCCTTTATGCTGGGTAACTTTCCTTTTTACCCTTTGTTACTTTGTTAGAGCGTTGTTACTGTTATACCTCTGAGTTGAAAATGTTCGTTGTGTCTGTTAGAATGCTAGGGATTCATTATCAAAGGGGCAGAGAGTCATTGATGGCTGGAGAAGAGTTGATTAGCCTTTAAAAAGAAATAAAGAAAACAGCCCAGTGACATTTATGACTCTTGTCATGAAAATTCATCTCATATAATAATTGGCTTTTGCTTCTGGTCTCTTTCTGAACCCTTCTTTATAGAAGGATGATGTGTAAAATAATGCCCCATCTAGGTGAGTGAGGCCGTTAGGTAAAGTAAGAAAAATGACTATTAATAGCCATTGATTTGGAGAGATCTAGAGTTTCCCCTTTTTCTATAATCCTCATTTCAAAGTTCAGTCTCTTGGATGACCTTATTGACAATGAGATTGAATTAACACAGACTCCACCCAGCCTTACAAGAAATTTAATCTAAGGTAGAGAAGCCCATCATGCTCCATGCAGGTTTGGATGGGCATAAATTCTTTGAATAGATTGCCTAAGGCAGGGGGTAATTTAGAAGTAAATGACATAATCAAAGTTCATTAGAATAGGTCCAGCCCTTCATTGTAATATTCATTCTATATCATTACTTGTTAACCAATCAGAGCTAATCATCACCCTCTAGAGCATCCACTTTTCAAAGGGCACATAAACTTTGAGCCCACCTCCATGGGAGTCTTTGGCATTAGAGAGGGTCACTGACCCCTTTTATTAGAATGCTAGCATCATTAATAAAATTATTAATCACCCGGAAATTATATCTCTCAAACTTTTTAAAAGTCACAGGAAAGAGAGCTGATCTTAGACCCGGGAAGACTTGGGTTCAGGTCCTGTCTCTGACACATTAATACCTTTGGGATTTAACCCATCAGCACTCTAGGCAACTCTCCAAGACTGTGAGTAGCAGAGAAAATGCTGCCCTGCATCAGTGGGAGAGGTTTTCTCCTTCAAGAGTTCCTCATACCAGTGAAAGAATAAATCCAGTCCTTATGGTATCTAAGTGAGTATACATTTGCTTGGCAGGGCATCCTTAAAAATGAGATGGATTCCAAATCCATAGTCACCATTTGCTTTTTACTGACTTAGAAAATGTTAGGCATGCTTCCGATTCAGTTTCCTTTTGGCTACATAAAGTCATGATCTGCTTGTCTGCAAGAGAACCTCCTTCATCTTCTTGACCTTCCACACCATTGACCTGAGAGTGGCTGTCATTGAGTTTGTTTTTAGAATCATGATGCATATGAACAGAAACTAAGCCAAAGCTTCACTCAGGCTTCATGGTGATCTCTATGAGAGAGGTCAGAATGTATTTTGCCCTTCTCTCCATGGTTTGCTGAGCTCAACCAGATCCAATAATCTAACACTTTTCACAGGGTCAGTGTGGATTCAGCAATGTGAAGCTTAGTTGTCTAAATTCACTATGCCACTGGCTGGAATTCATAGCATCATTCCAGGATTTTGATTGATACGTAGCATCCCATAAGAAAACTTAGCACCTAGCAGATATTCAGTAAACATTTGTTGAATAAATATATTTGGCATCAATATTTGACAATGAATTACAGTGATTATAACATGCAAAGTCAACTGGTGGTACTGTTCCCCTTTGCCAGTGAGACAGTACAAACAGGGAAGGGAATAAGCATTTATATAGATCCTACTATGTGCAGCTAGGGGGCACAGTAGATAGAGTGTCAGGCCTGGAATCAGGAAGACTCCTCTTTCTGAGTTCAAATCTGGCCTCAGACACTTACTAGCTGTGTGACCCTCAGCAAGTCACTTAACTCTGCCTCAGTTTCCTCATCTGTAAAAATGAGTTGGAAAAGTAAATGGCAAACTACTCTACTATCTTTGCCAACAAAACCCCAAATGGGGTCATGAAGAGTTGGTCACAACTGAAAATTACTCAAAAATATGTTCCTACTCTGTTGCAGATACCATGCTTTTACAAGTATTATTTCATTTGCTCCTCACAACAACCCTGTGAGGTAGGTGCTATTATTATGCCCATTTTACAATTGAAGAAACTGAGACAAATAGAGTTTAAGTGACTCTCCCAACATCACACAGCTAGTAAGTGCCACAGGACAGATCTGAACCTTCCTGATGCCAAGTTCAGTGTTTTCCTAGGTTGTGACTTCAGATGCATAATAAGTGAATCACAAATTCTCAACACTCTGAACTTTCTCTGCCTCTTTTCATTACTCATCAATGGTTCAGTTATCTCCTCAATGAGAGGTCTCATGCTTAGTGAATACATGCAAGTGAATATATGTTACCACCTCCAGTCACGCTTAGGTCTTAGTTGGAATGATGTAAACACTGAGAGTCCTTGAGAGGGAAGAAATGTTGCTTGTTGCCCCCTCCTGTCTGGAGGGAAGGAGACAAAGAGAGAATTCCTAAATGCCAGTGCACATGGTACAGGTTACCAGGAATCACACTATTCCAGAATTCAGGGTGAGGTTTGTTTGTTTTTTCTAATTATTAAATGCCTATTCTGCTTAAGGATAGAAATACATAACTAAAGAGATATAGAATGATCAGATACTTATTGTAATGAATGGCAATTTAAACATAGCAAAATTCCAAGAAGAAAAATGTTGGGTTGCCAAAGTTACCATCAACCAATTTATATAAAACTTAATGCATCTTACCTCTGAAATTTTTCATTTTGCCTAGACACTAGAAGCGTAACATTTTATACCCAGATTTGGACCTAGCAAAGTTGTGAAGCAGACCAGGTTTATAATCTGTGACCTCTCACTTTCCCCTCTGCACCCCTCTCTCATCTCCTGCCCAAAGCCTTCAGTTATCCAATGAGTTCATGTTGCTTTGCAGATTCCTAGAATTACCCATTGCAAAATGCTACTCAGATGTGTACAATGTGGGCAGTGCCTCTTTATCCAGAAAT
>CM053597.1:118199571-118207071 GCA_028646575.1 Pseudocheirus occidentalis | reverse complement strand
ACCTTGTCAATTGAAACATATTCTAGTCATTAATTAATTATGAATGAGAAATGGGAATTGTTACTCATTAATGAAATTTCCAATTATTCCTACCTGATTTGTGTTAGCCAGAATGTGATTTTCCTCCACTTTTATTGATTTCTTTTGTTTTTAAATCATGCAGATTTCTGAATATGCCCTGTCCTTCTCCTGTGAAATTTCCCCTACAAGAAAAAAAAATTTTTAAGGAAAAAAATCTTTAAAACCTACCAGTACAAAGACTGCATCTAACAGCTTATGCATTGTCCCAAAACTCTTTAGTGAAGGGAGCAAAGCATGTTTTCTCAATTCTTTCCAGGGCCAGGATTGCTCATTCTAATTACACATCATTCTCCTTTATTTCATTATTCTTTTGGTTTCATTAATATTCATTATGCATGTTGTTTTTCTGATTCTCTTAAATTCACTCTGTATCAGTTCATATAAATCTTCCTATGCTTTTCATTTTCATATTTGACATTTCTTAAGGCATAGTAATGTTTCGTTATTTCCATATGTGAGTTTGTTCAGTTATTCCCCAAATAATAGGCATCTGCTTTGTTTTCATCTCTTTGTGATCCAAAAAAAGTGCTGGTAATATAATAACTCCTCTTTATTGAGCACATTCAATCCATTTAGTGATTTAAAAATCTACTTAACCAGTTTCATATCCTACCTGCCTATCTACTTATTCTGGTAAGAAAGAAATTGGAGATGTGTGACACATGGAGTAACTGACAAGGATTTCACCTTCAATGTGACTTACCTCACTTGTCCCTTTAGGATAGAAATAATATGGTGGTACAAGGATACACTAATATGTGCCTTTCTCTGTGCTCCTTCATGAGTCACAATGTGCTTCTTTTGGTCTGAGGTTATGATTTCATCAGTATCACAAAATGCAGGTGAATAATTGGGCGAGGAAGAGTGCTTTAGCTCTTACATACTAGCAAGAGGCTGGGATTTTCTTCTGTTTTGCTACTGATTAGCTCTAATGAAGGAGAATAACCAGCCAGTCCAGAAGGTCATATCTTGTTGTTGTTGTTGTTGTTGTTGTTGTTGTTGTTGTTGTTGTTTTTTGGTTGTTTCAGTCATATCCAATTCTTTCTGACACCTTTTTGGGGGACTTTTTTTGGCAAAGATACTGGAGTGATTTGCCATTTCCTTCTCTAGCTTACTTTACAGCTAAGGAACTGAGACAAACAGGGTTAAGTGACTTGCCCAGGGTCACACAGATAGTAAGTGTCTGAAGCAGGATTTCAGTTCGGGTCTCCCTGAGTCTAGGCCCTGTGCTCTATGCCTCTATGCCACCTAGCTGCACTAAGGAAATATTTACACAATTTAAATTGCCCTAAAGGGCCTTACACTTAGTAGGAACTAAAGAGATATGTTCCTCAATTGAGTTTGCCAAACTGAGGTTAATTACACAGTTAATAACAAGTGAAGTCATCTCTTATCTTTAGGGCAGTCCTTTCAGAGTCCTTGGTCCCTCAGCAGTTTTTTGACCATTTGGAGAATCCATTTTCTCACAAGGTCCCTGAATCTCAGAGTTTCACTTGAATAAACTCACTTAACTTTCCAGGGAAAGTGATGACCTTTCAACTAAGATCAACTCAGAATTGTCCTTATTTTTAGCATCTTCTTTTTAAATGTTGGGCGCCTGGGAGGAGCAGAGGAAGGAGGCACACATTTTTTTGTTCTTCGACTCAAGCTCTGGGTGACAGAAATGAATTAAATAAAATTTAAAATAAAAAAACTCCTTTCAACTGAGAAAGGAGATTGGAGACTTTAACAAATGGTCCTGTGGTGACTGTATCTCTCTTTCTTGAGGCTATGAGTCACTACTGAGGACAGCTTTACTAGTGGAAGCACAACCTAAACTCTTTTTCTCCAGAGAAACACTTGTTTGTTGATTCTGGATTGTTTTTCTTCCTTTTAATGTAATAGCAGGACTGTAACAATAAAAGCAACAACATAGTTAGATAGCACCTTGCATTAGCACCATCATCAATGTGTTAGTGGTGGTGGTCAGTCATTTCAGTCATGTGTGACTCTTTGTGACCCCAATTAGGATTTTCTTCTCTAAGATACTAGAGTGGTTTATCATTTCTTTCTCTAGCTCATCTTCTAGAAGAGGAAACTGAGGCAAACAGGGTTAAGTGACTTGCCCAAGGTCACATACCTAGTAAATGTCTGAGGCCAAATTGGAACTTGGGTCTTCCTGACTCCAGGGCTGTCACTTTTCCCAATGTACCATCTAGCTGCCCCACCATCATCCCTATTAATTATTAAATGTTACTTTGTGTGCTAGAATGAAGAAATAACAGGATCTGTAGCCATAGGATCAGAGTTTTAATCCTGGATGCACTACCAACTAGCTGTGTGATCTTGAACAAGTTATTTAACTCTTGAGTATCAGTTTCTTCCTCTGCAAAATAAGGGTAATTATAGCCTCTTCCTTACCAGGTTGTTGTAAGGATAAAATGAAATAATGTATGTAAAATTAACCAATAAAGATTTATCAAGTACCTACTATGTGCCAGGAACTGTGCTAGGCGCTGGAGATAAGAAAAAAAGAACCAAAAACCAGTCTCTGCCCTGAAGGAGCTCCCAATCTAATGGCAGAAGGAATGTGCCAACAGGTACCTACAGACAAACTATAAACAGGACAAATAAGAAATCATTAACAGAGGGAAGGCACTAGAATTAAGAGGCATTGCTTCACAAACCATAAAGCACTCTATGAATCTGAGTGGTTAACAATAAAAAAACTATAACTTATACTTACAAAACTCTTCATATTATCACCATCATCAGCAATCGTCAACATTAAGTATTTCTTGTTAGTGTTGTGGAGTAGAAGGGAAGGCACAATGGAACTGTAATTGTAAGACCTGGGTTCGAATTCTAACTAGCTGTATGGCTCTGGGCAAGTTTCTTAACTGTTCTGGGCTTCAGCTTCATCTGTTAAATGGGTGTAATCATCCTTGTATTTCTTAACTTTCAAGGTCAGTGTAAAGAAAGTACCTCGTAAACCATAAAGCTCTGTACAAATGACAGGTGATGATAAGTGGTGGGGATGCAAAGAAATTCAGAAGACATCCTTGCTTTCAAAGAGTCTAATGGGGGAGACAACATGCAAATGAGTACATACAAACAAGAGATACAGAGGATGAATTGGGGATCATCTCTAGAGGAAGGCACTAAGATTAAGGGAAAGACTACATACAGAAGGTGAGGTTCTGAAACCTGAAGGAAACCGGGGAGGTCGGGAGATAGAGAAAAGGAAGAAAAATATTCCAGGCAAGAGGGACAGCCGGTGCAAATGGCCTGAGTAAGGAAAATGGAGTATCTTGTGTGACGAACATTAGCTCATTCGATCCTATGGGTATTATTATCCCCATTTTACAGATAGTAAAACCAAAGCTCAGTGTTATTGGATAAATGCTTAATAATTGATTGAATGTCATGTAGACTGCCAAAACAATATTGCAGCTTCAAATGTCAAAGAAACCCCTGGGCATCACTTGGGGAATTCTTTAGTCAGGATTAGAAGTTGCCAAGAGGATACTTAGGCTCAACACAGTTATGTCCAGATTCCTGGCAGCATCCATCATCCATCCATCCATCAACAAATATTAAATACCTACTATGTGCCAGGCACTAGGCTAGTGTTGTGGATACAAAGAATGAAACAATCCCTGCTTTCAAGAAGCTAATACTCTATTAGAGGAGAGAAGTACATATATAAATGTGTAGATGATAATAATAATAATAATAATAACAATGACAGTAATAATAACTAGCATTTACATAGCACTTTAAGGCTTGCAAAATATTTTCCAAAGAGGATCACATTTTATCCTCCCAACAATTATATTTTACAGAGAAGGAAATAGTGTCAGAGGTTAAATAACCCATCCAGAAGCATCCCTCAAATAAGATGCATTTGAGCTGCATCTTGAGGAAAGAAAAGGATTCTGTGAGCTCGATGTGAAAAGTAACTACTTTGCAGGCATGGAAGACAGTCTGTGCAAATGCACAGAGATGGGAGATGGAGCTCCACGTGTAAGGAACAGAGACAAGGCCCATTTGACTGTAATGAAGAGGACAAAGGGAGAGTAGTATTTGATGAGGTTGGAAATATAATTTGGAAACAGGCTGGGGAGAGCTTTAAAAACTAAGCAGAAGAACTTAGATTTTATCCTGGAAGCAATAGGGAGCCACTGGAGTTTATTGAGTAGGTCACAACATCACTTAAGGAGAATCACTTTGGCAGAGAATGTGAAAAATGGACTGGAGTAGGAAGAAACTGTAAGCAGAGAAACCAGCATTATAGGGGAGTGCTTTTCAGACCAAACAGGATATAACTCCTATTAGAAGAATAGGCAAAAGCACATTGGCCGATGCATCCAAATCCATTGCCAATGCCAGAAAAACTACTCAAAGTTATTGTCCTACTGACAGTGGGTTAGTGGCATTATTTTTATAGATGCAGGACAGCATGATGTAGATGTGATTATTGATCATTATAATTTTATCTGCATAGATACACTAGCAATTCTGAACGTCTGTCTTTACCAATAATAGGAGAAATGAATGTGTAAACTTGATTCATGTTCATGTTTATTAGGTGTTTACTATCAGCAAGGCCGTGTGTTTATTTCTAAAGACAGAATGACAAAAAGTGACATAGTCCCTATTTCTATTTTACATTTCTTTCTATGCCATTGTACTAAGGCTCTGAAGACTTTCTGTTGTTGTCACCTTATAGCCAGTGTGAAAGAAATCTATTTTAGTAACTGTATAATATAGGTAGTGTGCAGGTCTAATAGGTACTGTGAAAAGTAAAATTTCCAATATCTTTTTGATATTTTATTTATCTTTTCAACTTCTTAACCTGAATATGAGTAGGAAGGAAAGAAGGAAGGAAGGAAGGAAGGAAGGAAGGAAGGAAGGAAGGAAGGAAGGAAGGAAGGAAGGAAGGGAGAGAGAGATGGAGGAAAAAAGGGAGGAAGGAAGGAAGAAGGAATGGAAGGAAGAAGGGAGAAAAAAGAAGGAAGGAGGCAGGAGGAAGGGAGAAAGAGAAGATGTAAAGAAGGAAAGGAGGAAAAAGAAAAGGAGGAAGAAAGAGAGGAAGAGAAGGAAGACATTTATTCAATGCCTATGTTGTCCTAGGCATAGCAATAAGCATTTTAGAAATATTATCCCATTTAATTTTCACAACCACCCTAGGAAGCAGATATGTACAAGCAAAAATCTGAAAGTTATCTAATAATTTATTCTCATCTCTCTATTCCTATTACTGATTTGTCACTAAAATTTCCTATATATGCTTTGAACTCCTTGAGAACAGGAATTGTCTTGTCTATTTGTACTTTTAGTACTTTGCAAAGAATAAATGTTTCATAAATGCTTTTTCATTCAGTCAGTATAAATCCTTTTGGTATAGGGGTGTGGGGGTGTAGGGGTGGGTGGGGGCGTACAGGACGTTTTACCCTAAAAGTGATGAAAACAGCTTTGTCAGGGTATGAATTTCATTATAATATCAAAAAACCTCTATCTAAATATCAATCATTTAAATGTAGTCTAGAGCCAGGTACCATATTGAAAGTGATCCTCTCAGAAGCATAGGCATTCTTTTTTATTTAAATTTTATGTTTATTTTTAGTTTACAACATTCATTTCCACAAGATTTTGAGTTACAAATTTTCTCCCTGCCTTTCCCCTACCCACCACCCCAAAACAGGAATCCCACTGAATACCCTCTCCCCCAATCTGCTCTCTCCTATATCCTCCCCCACTCTCCCTCCAACTTTCACGTAGGACAAGATGGATCTCCATACCTCAGTGTCTGTATATCTTATTTCCCAGTTGCATGTAAAATAATAATAATAATAATAATTTTTTAAACATTTGATTTTGAAACTTTGAATTCCAGATTCTTTCCCTTCTTCCCTCATCACCTACCCTTACTGGGAAGATAAGCAATTTAATATAGGTTGTACATGTGTAATTATACAAAACATTTCTATAGTGGATATATTGTGAAAGATTGACTATATTTCCCTCCGTCCTATCCCACCCACCCCCACTTGTTCTATTTTCTACTTTGACCTGTCCCACACACAAAAATACACCCTTCTAACTAACCTTTCCCCCAAACTGCCCTCCCTTCTATCATCAGCCCTCTTACCCCCTTCTCCCCTACTTTCCTGTAGGGTAAGATACCCAATTTAGTGTGTATGTTATTTCCTTAAGCCAAATTCAATGAGAGTAAGGTTAACCCATTCCCTTTTGCCTTCCTGTTCTTCCCCTCCATTGTAAGAGTTTTCCCTTTCCTCTTTTATATAATTTACCCTATTCTGTCTCTTCCTATCTCCTATATTATATTCCTCTCTCACCTCTTAATTTTATTTTTTAAATATAATCTCTTCTTATTCCATTGATCCTGTGCCCTCTATGTATACCTATGTATATATATACACACTCACATATGTAATTCATACTCACATATACCCACCTATATAGACATATCTGTATACACACAGAGGGAGAGATTTAGATTCCCTTCAGCTATCCTCATATTGAGAAAAATTTCATAAGTTACAATTTGCATTTTTCCATGTAGGAATGTAAATAATCCAACTTTGATAAGTTCCTTATGATTTCTTTTCCCTGTTTACCTTCTCATGCTTCTCTTGCTTCTTGTATTTGAATGTTGATTTTCTATTCAACACTGTTTTTTTCATCAAGAATGCTTCACAGTCCTCCATTTCATTGAATGACCATATTTTCCCCTGAAACATTATACTCAATTTTGCTGGGTAGATATTTCTTGGTTTTAATCCTAGCTCCTTTGACCTCCAGAATATCATATTCCAAGTTCTTTGATCTCTTAATGTAGAAGCTGCTAGATCTTGTGTTATCCTAATTGTGTTTCCACAATATTCAAAGTGTTTCTTCTTGGCTGCTTGTAATATTTCCTCTTTGAACTGGGAACTCTGGAACCTGGCTATAACATTCCTAGGAGTTTTCTTTTGGGGAATCTTTTTCAGAAGGCAATTGGTGAATTCTTTCCATTTTTATTTTGCCCTCTGGTTCTAAAATATGAGGGCAATTTTCCTTGAAAATCTCTTGAAGGATGATTTCTAGGTTCTTTTTTTGATCATTGATTTCAGGTAGCCTAATCATTTTTAAATTATCTCTCCTAGATCTATTTTCCAGGTCAGTGGTTTTTTCAGTGAGATATTTCACATTGCCTTCTATTTTTTCATTTGTTTGGATCTGTTTAATAGTATCTTGATTTCTCATAAAGTCATTAGCATCCATTTGCTCCAATCTAATTCTGAAGGAATTATTCTCTTCGGTGAGCTTTTGAGATTCTTTTTCCATCTGGCAAATTCGGGTTTTTTTAAGGCATTCTTCTCTTCATTGGCTTTTTGGGCCTCTTTTGCCATTTGAGTTAGTCTATTTTTTAAT
>CM053597.1:118159593-118199471 GCA_028646575.1 Pseudocheirus occidentalis | reverse complement strand
TGTTGACGTGCATTTCATTATTTTCTTGTAACATTATCATATCTCTTCCCAATTTTTTCTCCACTTCTCTTACTTGATTTTCAAAATTCTTCTTGAGCTCCTCCATGACCTATAACCAATTCACATTTGTCTTGGAAGTTTTTGGTGCAGGAATTCTGACTTCAATGTCTTCCTGCCATTCCATGCTTTGATCCTTTTTGTCCCCAAAAAAGGAATCTAAGGTTTGATTGCTGTGCTTGCTTTGCTTGCTCATGTTGCCACTCAATTACTTCACTTTTGAGCTCTTTGCCACAGTAGAACTCTGCTTCCAGGGAGGAGAGCTTTGTCCCAAATTGCAGGATAGCTGTAGGAGCTATTAGTTGGGTGCCTTCTCTGCAGCTCCCACAAGCTCTGGTTCACTGGTCACATACCCCAGGACCTCCACCCAAGATAGCAATCCAGATCCAAGCAGGTTAAAGCAAGAGTGATTGCCCTTTGGTCCCCCTATGATCTACAGGCCAGGAGCTCTGAAGCAGCCACATGGAGGCAGCTGCATGGCCACAGAGCCTCCACAACTTCTCAACTTGGGAGGCAGCAGCCAGACCACACTCTGTTCCCTCCCACCCCAGTTCCAACAGAGTTCTACACTGACCTTTTACTTTGTCTTTGGCATTTATGAGTTGATAATTCTGGAAACCACTACAGCTGCTGATGATCCACTCTCCTGAAGTCCACTCAGGTCGCCGCTGGTCGGGACCACCCTGGGGCTCACTGTGGGCTCACATGGGACTGGTCTCAGCTACCAGTGCTCTGCAATGGACCCTTCCTATAGGCCTGCCAAGCTGCCTTCATCAGATTTGTTTCTCTTTGTCACTTTGTGGGTTCTGTAGCTCTAAAATTTGTTTAGAGTCATAATTTATAGGTATTTGAGGTGGTTATAGGGGGAGCTCATGGAGTTTTCCTGCTTCTATGCTGCCATCTTGGCTCCACCCCCCAAGCACAGGCCTTCTTGATGTATACAGTTAGGTCAAATTAGTATGAATAGTGAATCCCCTAAAGTGATCATAACAAATCCCCTTAGGTGGTCACATTATTTGAATTTACACTTCATATTTTCATTGGGATGGAACCAATTACCAAATTTTACATAATTATAGCTTTGAATTAAGGAGAATTTGAATAGATGTTACCATTTCAGAGAAAATCATTATTTGCACTAATCAGAACCTAGATATAATACACAAGGACCAAAATCTATTAACTTTGAAGTTCCATTTACAGTAATGATTCCTAAGAAATTGGACAAGAATCCTTCCAGTTTTGCTTTTTCCTGCTTCTGGCATGACTTTCCTTTCAGAAAACCCTTGCTTAGGATTCCTACCCTGCTTTGAGTGTAGGGAGCCACTGGTAGAATCCAGTAACATCTCTTTTGAAGATAAAACAGAGCAGTACCTAACTTACTAGGCATAGAAGGTAGAACCTAGTTTCCAAAATAATCCATTCCTTTCTCCATACAAGTTCAATATAAATCAGCACTATGACACAGCAGTTAAAAAAAAAAGGACTACATCTTAGACTGAATAAATAGAATCACATCGATGGAAACAAGGGAGGTGAATGCCTCCACCTTGGTCATGTCATCTCTGTGTGCTGTCAACAGGCAACCACAATGTCATGAGACTCATGTGAAAACCAGGTTTATTACAGGAGAAATGAACATGCATGTGGAATCTAAAGATTCCAGAAAAGTTTGCATATTTATGACTGCAGAACAAAGGAAGGAGGAGATGCTAGGAAGGGGCATGACCTGAGAGGAGAAAAGGTGCAATAAAAGTGGAATAGGACAAAACCCATCTAGAAGGGGAAGAGCAAGGCAATGGTAAGAGTCACGTTCTTTTCCCTTGGGAAATGCTAGACTATGAAGACAGGATGATCTGCATTTCTTCGTGGTCCCAGTTGCATAAGCAAATTTCCCAGCATGGAACAGACTGGCTGTGTGTCCCAAGGACACAAAGAGAGTCCAGTTTAGGATACAAACAAGTTATGTCACCTGGGGAGTGGGAGGAGGAGGGAGGGGCTTCATCCTTGATACTTTCAGGGCCTCCTACATTGAGTCCAGTGTTTCTGGAAAATATGACAACTCAAAAAGATAAGTTTGGGGGACCCCTTAAAAGCCCTGGATAGTACTGTTGTGTTCAGTTCTGAGTGTCACAGCTTAGGAAGGACATTGATAACTTGGGAGTATGTCCAAAAGAGTGTGACTTCTGGGGTAGGCGTGGAGGACTGGGGTGAAGGAATTTAACATCATACAATCAAATGTTTAGCCTAGAGAAAACATAAGGAAGAAGGATGGATTATGTAGCAATGACATAAAGTTCCAGCAGGAAAGTCAGGAATGGTAGATGGCTATCATCCCTACCCCATGATGATGTTCATTTCTCCTTAGTCACAGCTCTTTGTAAGTTTAACTGCAAGGCGGTACATGAATGAACAACTACTTTGTTGTTGTTCTGCAGGGATGGGGAAGAAGAACTGTTTTCATCCCCTGATAGCCCATGATAATAGATAAAATATGTATAGCATTTTATGATTTGTAAAGCACTTCATATATGCTATCTCCATTCTCCCAACAATCCTGGGAGAGACAGGTGCTATTATTATCCCCATTTTGTAGAAGAAAAATCTAAGGCAAACAGAGCCTGAGTGACTTGCCTAAAATCACATAGGTAGTATCTGAGGCCATATTTGAATTCATGTCTTTCTGATACTAGGACTGGAGCTCTATCCACTGAGTCACCTAGCTGCCCCTACTTCACATCATATAAATTTCTGCACTCATATATACAGGATAATATGACCTCAAAGAGTGAGGGAAATTGTTCGCATTGTTTACTCCATGCACTTTCTTGGAAGGGCAGAACTTATTAGACCCATTTTTAGAACAAAATATAGGTGCATACATGAAAGGAAGGTTTTGGAAAACCCTTTCACAATGAGAAATGAAGCTGTATTCTCACTCCTAAGACTTGGAGAGATGGGATTTCATGTAGGCATCTTTGCCAATAAAATAAAAAAAAACATTCAACTGACAGCATGTTCCACCTAGCCTTTCCCAGACTTACCAGCATGTCACAATATTTCAATAGGTAACAGCCAGAGTATGAATAAGAGTCACACATTTTCCATATTTGCTGAGATTCTAACTTCCCCATGACCTGACTTCCTTCCAATTCAGCATGATTCCATACTGACCCTGGAATCAGGGGGAGCCCCATCCTAAATTGCTGGGTTTTGTGAGTCAGTCAGCTATTTCCTAAGATTGCTTCTTAAAGGGGTGCATTTGCTGAAGGTAATCAGATATTTTATACCAAGTACAAATGTGAGCTCTAGCAGGAACCTTTTATATTTCCTTGGATTTGAAATCATCACCTTTGATCTTAATTTTAGTCCTCTCTGGTAACCATGGTTTCAGAAACCTTCTTTCAATTACTATGTCCTCTTACATAAAGAAGACACTAGGTTTAATCTCTTAAGCCCCAGCTGAGATTCTGCATTGGCCTGGTTCATGGCTTACTTATAAAGTGAACTCCAGACCCTGCTTTCAAAGGCACATTGTTGCTATCAGTGCTGTATGAATTCATTTTCAGTGAGCTTGACTTGACAAAGAGCTCGTCCCTAAACATGGATTCAGTTTGAGTAACATCTCACTGGGCATTTCTGCTTACTCCTTGCTGCATTCCTAGACTCTAGCCTGTATCTACTCCACACAGCCATGTGGGATGATGAAGCTTAGTTCCCCTAGACTGTCGATTTATCTTCATGTCCCTACTATTGAGAGGTTTTCCTCCCTTCTTCTCCCATTTGAGTAAATAGGGGAAATAAAGTGTCTGTCTCAGAATATACACTTTGTGTATATTACCAAACCTGAGATGCAAATTATCAAATTCAAATTATCACATGAAATATAACATCTCAGTTGGTCATATATAGTCCTGAAAGAAACTTTTTTTAAGAACTGGGACTGAGACAAATGCTGGAGAGGATGTGTAAAAGTTGGAACACTAATGCATCGTTGGTGGAGTTGTAAACCGATAGAACCATTTTGGAGAGCAATCAGGAACTATGCCCAAAGGGCTATAAATAATTGCATATCCATTGACCCAGTAATACCACTTCTGGGGTTGTATCCCAAAGAGATCATAGAAGTGGGAGGAAGATCCATATGTGCAAAAATATTTATTTCGACTCTCTTTGTGCTGGCAAAAAACTGGAAATTAGGGGAATGCCCATCAACTGGGGAATGGCTAAACAAGTTGTGGTATATGAATGTAATGGAATACTATTGTGCTATAAGAAATGGGGAGGAGATGGTCTTCATATTCAACTGAAGAGGCTTATACAAACTGATGCTGAATAAGAAGAGCAGAACCAGGAAAAATTTGTACACAATCACAGACACATCATATGAGTGATGACCAACTTTGATAAACTGGACTCTTTTCAGCAATGCACAGTTATAAGATAACTCTACAAGTCTCAGGATGGAAGGAGATGTCTACATTCAGAGAAAGACCTAGAAAGACCAGAGTTTAAATGGAGACTAAAGCACACTACATGCTATTATTCTTTTTCATGTTTTGTTTCTTTCTTTTTCCCATTTTTTTACTCCATTGGTTACAACTCTCCCATACAACCAGACTATTGTACAATGTGAAAGTATTTGCAGATTCTGTACTTGATTGCATGCCACCATGGGGGAGGGGAGAAGAAAAGGAGGGGAGAAAATTTGAAACTCAAGGAATTGTGGAACTGAATCTTGTAGACTAAAAGTAAATAAAGAAGTCAACTTTTAAAAAAAGAAATAAAAAATAATAATAATGACTATTAAAAAAAGAACTGGGACTGAGTCTTTAGGTCCATACAGGCCTCTCTCAAGTGAGTTTGGACATAATTTGTTCCTAATTTTCTTGGCTATGATAATAGCTTTAAAAATATACACATACACACAGTGCTGAGGAAAGATCTTTCTGGGAAGAAAACAATAGGATGAAATGGTGATTACAAAGGCCCAAATGAACAAGACTAGCTCTTGTTCAGTCAATGTCCTCAATCAATCAGGCAGTATTTATTAAGTGCCTACTATGTGCCAGGCACTGTACAAGTGCTGAGGATGCCCCAAAAGGCTTTGCTTGGTTTGTGCTTGAGGATAGAAGGTCACTAGGCTTGAATATCACAAACCAGTAATGGGGTTGGTAATTGGGGAAGATCAAAGGAGAAACAGAAGCTATACAGGGCTTTGAGTGGTAGTAGCCAGGGAGAGGAGTGGAGTTCTGGAGGGTTTGCTCTCATCTTAAATGGGGCAGGTAGTATACAACAACGAGGTTCATACTGATTTTGCTTCAGAAACTATGAGGCCGTGCTGAGAGCTTGAAGAATTCCTGGAACTGAGAATGAGAACAAAAGGATTCTAACCACAACCCCATCCCCTTTCCTTCTTTCAGAACAAAGCAACAGCTCAGGGAAGGGCTTTGAGTCTGGGGGGTAGGGGATTTCCCAGAGGATTCCCTCCTATTCAGGACTGGGGATTTAAATTATCTTTAGAAATAATGGTTACACATTCAAAAATTTGTTTTTGTTTTTCCTTCTTCATTGAAACTTTAAACCCTTTAAGAGCCAAAACTGTCATTGGTCTTGGCTTTTGCCTGTTTTTGTGGTATGTGACAACACTTAGCACAGTTTGTGGTACATAATAGGTGTTTAATTAAATATTTTTTGACTTGTTACATACTTTCAGGTGGTGAGTCAGTCTCAGTACATTGGTGGATACTAAGCATATATTTCTCCATTTACCTTGGTGAAGGCAGTCTGACTTCAAGGACAATTCCCTCACTACTCCATCCTTCTTCTCACTTTGTATTGTATATTTCCTTACTCTTTAATACTTTCTACTCTTTATTATGTACTTCCAAATGCTTTTCATTTTTTCAGTTATGTCTGACTGTTTGTGACCCCTTTTGGAGTTTTCTTGACAAAAATATTGGAATACTTTGCCATTTCCTTCTCCAGCTCATTTTATAGATGAGGAAACTGAAGCAAGCAGGGTTAAGTGACTTGCCCAAGGTCACATAGCTAGTAAATGTCTGAGGCCAGATTTGAAATCAGAAAGATGAGTCTTCCTGACTCCAGATCCAGCACTCTTTCCACTCCACCTAGCTGTTCTCCAAATGCTTAGTAAGAAACAACATATCTTATAGATGCTTAAGAAATAATTGTTGATAAGTTGACTGACAGACATGACTTGAGATCAAGAGAATCATTAGGTATCAGAACTGAAAGAGTTCTTTGAGCTCATTCAGCATATTCTTTTTTTATAGATGAGGAAGCTGAAACCTAGCAAGTGAAGTAAGTTGTCCAAGGTCTCAGAGCAAGCCAGAACTAGAACCAGGTCTTCCATTTCCTAGATTTATGCTATCAGTGACCTGAGTAGGTCTTGGATATCATACCTAAATCCGAGGAAGCCCTAGACTGAAATTTCTTGCCTCCTTTTGACACTCAACTCTTAAGTCTTCCCTTACATTTTTTAGCTTTTAATAGTATCTTGTTTTTTCCAATTACATACAAAAGACAATTTTTGACATTTGTTTTTTATAAAATTTTGAGGTCCAAATTTTCTCCTTCCATCCCCTTTCTCTTTTTTATTATCTCTTTGGGATACAGACCTACTAGTGGTGTTGCTGGATCTAAGGTTATATACAGTTTGCCCTTTGGGCATGGTTTCAAATTGCTCTCCAGAGTGTTTGGGTCAGTTCACAACTCTACCGACAGTGCATTAGTGTCCCAGTTTTCCCACATCCTCTCCAGCATCTATCATTTTCCCTTTCATATTAGCTCACCTGATAGGTGTGAGGTGGTTCCTCAAATTGTTTTAATTTTCATTTCTCTAGTGAGTAGTAATTTGGAGGATTTTTTCACATGACATATGAGCTTTGATTTCTTCATCTGAAAACTACCTGCTCATATCCCTTGACTATTAATCAATTGCTTCCCCTACTTTTGTAAAATATGTATATGCTCCATGTAAAATATATGTGTTTGTATGTGTCACCACATAGTTTGTCTTACAGTATAAATGCAACTCACAAGAGGCATGGATAGACATTATCTGAGATTTAAGGAGATAGTACCTAAACCATTCTCAGAATTCTAGATGAGGGTATGAAGAGGTTACACAACGAGGGTTAGGGTTGCCTGAGACCCCAAAATACCAATAGTCTGGGTCCCGCAGAAAGAATTCCACTCAAGTCTTCTTAGCCAAAGAAAAACAAAGTTTATTGAAAGTTCAAGTTCGCCACATTGAGTAGACTCTTAAGGAGCCTAGGTATCTGTGATGCTTGCATTGGGCAAGCAGGACAGAGTAAGTCTGTGCTAAGCTATTCTATGGCGCTCTCACAGAGCAAGTCTCTGCTAGGGAAGATGGGGTCTTATACATGGAGGAATCTAGGGGTGGTCTGGAGGAGGAGTTTGGGGAGGGTCTTCAGGAGGACTTAATGAGGTCAATGAAAGGGCAAGTTGATATTTTGATAGGCTCAAGGGTGGGAAGTAGATGAACAGTGGAGGGCCAGGCTAGTAACAGAGGTTTGGGCCCAGCCACAATGAAATATTTATGGCCTCTGCAAATGACTCATTAAGTGGGAAGATTCAATCAGACTTCAAGGGGTTTCCCAGAGCATGTACCTCAAAGATTCAAGGAGAGCTCAAGGGGGGAAGGGAGTCCCAGAGCCTATACCTCATCAGGTACATTGGGATGAAATGCTCAGGACCCTCTGATCTTTAAGAGAGATACTGAACTAGAATTATATCTATCTGTCTCCTTTAAATATCACTGGCCTAAGGGAATAGTTTTGGGAGTTCAAAATCATGCCACTTCCCTGGTTATTGTTAAGAGCTGGGGGAGCCTCAAGCTTATTATGCTCTCTGACTTGGTCTCTTCCCACCCAAACCGGGTCTGCAAAAAACCATTATAAGAACTGAATTGCAAACAAGTCCATTTATCCAAACAAACAGAAATCTCAAGGAATTCTCCAAATTGAAATATACAGGAAAATACACAAGCACAAAGGAGCTCCTTAGATGGGAATGAGATGAGATCTCAGCTCAAACCACAAGAGAGGACTTCATGTCACACAAAGAAAGTCTCCAAAGTTTCCAGGAAAACTTAAATTTAGGGAAATGCTGATCTGCTGCTTCTCCTACCTCTTTATAGCTTGAAAGTCCTTATCTGCTCCCTGGAGTCTGGGTTAAACCATATGTATCCCCTCTCCCCAGAGACTCTAGCCAGTTTCACCCCTGTGGTGTTGCCTGAGCATTCTCCAGAATCCTTAGGAATCCTTTCTCCCTTCATACCCAACACCAAGGACAGGGCTAACCCTCTCCCACTCCTCTTGTTTGGGAGCCACTTCTACTTGAGTTTTCAGCCTCTAATATAGAACAAAGAGATCGGAGAGGCATCTCTGTAAAACTTCTAGGCACAAATCTATGAAGGGGGTTTCCCAGTCTGTTACATAAGCATTCAGTATTCTTGCAAATGCTCAGTAAAGAACAGATAAAGGTTGTGCCTAGTTCTAAGTCTCAGTGAAACACTTCCTCCACCCTTCCTTAAGGGTACATTCATTGACTCCATTCTCTTCCCACATTCCCTTCTACCACCATCATGACACCTAGACTCTTTTCTCTAAGCCCCAAATTGTGAGTAGGGAACAGGATGTGAAACTTGCCCATCGCTGAAGCATCACAGATTCTTTAGGGCCAATATTGCTCTCATATAAGAAGGTTATGAAATGCATTTAGAAGAGCTTGGAGAAATGACAAGGAAAGGCTCTCCTAAGACTGAAAGATTCCCCACCATTACCTCCCCAGGGGCCAATCCCCAAGCTTCTGGAACTAAATGACCTGAAACTCATCAGTGGCCTAGAGAGGTTCATCATCCCTCTGGGTCTTCTTTTCTCAGATCTTTAAAGGTGATTCCAACAACTCTCCTGGGTAATCCACCAAGTTGTCACAATCCTTGCAGGCAGAGCTCTCTTCCTTAGGTCTAACCTCATTTGTAGAATTCCTTGCCTGACTGTGACAGCTGACCTTCTGGGGGTGGTGAAAGCATACATCTTTAAGTGTGTATCTTATTGATGGCAGTGTCTGCTACGGGTTGTTAATGCATTTTAATCCACTCTGATTCCTCTCTACTTGCACCCTGGGGTGATTGTATCATTAAGGACACCATTTTATAAATAAATAACCTAAATCAGAGCAGTACAGATTAATGATGCAGGAGGAGGGGAAATGGAGGAAATGCTGCAAAGCCAGGCAGATAGAAGACACACCTTTGCAATTCCCAGAGTTGGGGCTATCTGTTAGGAGGTTTCTAACCCTTTCTTCTACTTTTCACTTCCATTCCTCACTCCCCCCCCCCACCATATTCAAGAAAGAAAGCTGGAAAGAGAAAGTTAGATGAGGAATCCCTGTTTAATCTGATAATACTTTTTTTCTATTCCCTTTCCTTCTGTGCTAGCTATGATCAGATTTCGAAGTCCTCTGTATGGCCAGCAAACAGTTCTATAGAAATTTAGAAGAGGACCACGACACTCTGTCAGACCCCCATCATATTTATTTCACCTGACTTGAGAGCTAGAGAAAGCCCCCAGCTGTTTCCATTGTTATCTCATAGATTGAATTTCGGTTTTAGCTGATCCCTATAAATGCAACTTACCAGGGTTTCACCTCTAATATGTTCAGAAGCAATGATTGCAGAGAAGATAGGCACCACTACTTTCCTAGAGATAATACTAAAATTGGGATCCATATTCCCAACCATGGCAGACCATTAGCATACTGTCCGCAGGATCACCTGCCTTCTGAGGAATGCCTTATGCCTCTCACCATCAGCTCAGTGATTTGAGCAAACATCCATCTCTGACTTTTTATCTTCCTCTAAAGGAATTCACACCTCTAGCCCATTTTGACCTGAAAAACCCCTACCTCTGTGGAATCCTTGTATCAGTCTTGCATGGGAGCCTCCTACCTGGCTCATTCTGTTATACAAAGAAACCTTGCTTCTTGGTTCTGAATGATTTCTCAGTGTTCCCAGAAGAAAAATCTTTGCAGTTGGAGGCCTGTACTTTTTTTCCCTCCTCTCATAAAGAGCAGCGGATGTATTACCCTTGTAATATAAAGTACATGTGCTTTAGCACTAATACCCTGAGTCACTGCATCCAAATTAATCGTTTTAAATGCTGCTCACAGTGAAGGCTTTTGCTCTAGAATGGTCAGGTCCATTCAGAAACTCAGTAGTTTGTTTTATCTGAGTGCATGCTTTCATCAGGATTTCCTATTATCTTTTCAAAATCTTGTCTTATACGTTGGGTTCTTATAGGCAAAAGTGAGGGTTTCAAAAAATTAAGGATTAAATATCCATACTGGGAGACATGGGGTTATGGAAAATCTTCAGCAAGTCATAGCAACGTCCTGTATCACAGTCTTTTTGAAAAGTGTGAAAAAGAGAGACAATGGGCAAAATGAAAGCATTGTGACATTCTTTAAAAAAGAAAAAATCTGGGTGCAGGACAGCTGTCTCCCTGTTGCTTCATTTCCTGATGCACTTCACATTTGCAGCTACCTATTCATACTGCTGGGCAGAATTCTCTTGAGGAAAATTGGGCTCATAAGGACATTTGCACCCTCTCTCACATACACATCTGGGCATGTTACATCTGAAAATTGGAAAATGCACATGCATTCAGACACCATGCAAAGGGGAGAAAAAGGGAAATGGAAAAATATCAAGCACATTTGTCATTTTCAGGGGGAGAAATTGCACAGGCAGCTTCCCTTGAAGTAAATTTAAATGAATGAAGGGGTCAGCTAAGGACTAATGATAATACCAGGTTTCCAACTTAAAGTTCCAATGTCATTGCTGAACTTCTGAGCTGCTAAAGTGCTTTTCTGAGTCTGATTGGAAAGGGAAAGACACTTTTGAAGGGGGCAAGGCACGTTTCTACAGGTAGGGTAAAACAAGTAAAACCAGAGACAAAAGTCATGTGGGATTTTGATGCCCTAAGGCTGGCCTGCAAGGAAATCCAGACAGTTGGAATTGTTTTACACTGCCTTCCCTTCTTCCCTGTCATCTTCTTTAAGTCCTTCTCTCTCCTTTCCTGTTCTTTTCCAACCATATAAACCAGGCACTAAATTCAATTCAATAAACGCTAATCAGGTACCTGATATATGACACACACTCTCCTAGCTGCTAGGGATATGCAGACAGATATTTAGCGCCACCACCAAAGTTGGTCCTTCTAAAGAAGTGCCAACAAATTTGATTTCCAGCTTCCTGCTTATACCACCCAGCACTCCACAAATTAAATTCCCATTCAACCTCTGTCCTGATCATAACTAGGTTAGAATCACAGAATTGCACACTGGAAAGGACCTTAGAGATATCCTAGTCTGATTTCCTTTATCTTAAAGATAAGAAAACAGAGGCCAAGAGAGTTTTGCTTTGCCTGATGCCACATGGGCAGTGACAGAGATGGGAATAGAACCCAAGGCTCCCAACACTTCAGTCTGATGTTCTTCCCAATACTGGGGGAAAAGATGTGGCAGAATTCCAATTTCTTCCATGTGGGAAATTCCCAGTATGAAAGCTCCTTCCCCATGCAAATCCACAGCTTAAAATTTAGAGAACTGCCTGGGTCTTGGAGAGTTTGAGTGACTGAGACCTAGAAGTCGGGTTTTCTTAATTTCAAGGTTGGTTCTCTATCCATTTCTCCAGTATGTGAAATTCAAATAGAAAAGGGATAGGAGAAATGTGGAAAAGTGCTCTAAAAAACCACACATTAACTGTATTATATTGTATTTTCATTTGCTGCATTGTATTTTCATTTATTTTGTTAATTATTTCCCAATCATATTTTAACTGCAGCCTTCAGTAATAATTCAGTGGTTCTCAAACTTTTTTGTTCATAGAACAGTATTCGTTGTCATGAAGACTTAGGGCACAGTGAAAGTTTAAGTTGGCATCGCCAGACTTGGAGAGACAGTAGACTCAGGAAGTTTCCCTTCCGTAAGAGCAGCTGGTTTTGTTGAATTCTTTGTAAGGTCTAGGTCTGATGTGTGATAAGTAGATTCATAGATAGATACACAGATTCATAGAAAGATAAATAGATAGATAAATACATGAATACATACATACATACATAGACACATAGATACATACATAGATACAGGTAGGGAAGGAGAGAGAGGGAGAGAAAAAGTGAAAGAGAGGGGAAGGGAGGGCGGGAGGGATGAGAGAGAGAAAGAGAGAGCAAGAGCAAATGAAACATTTGCTCTATGTTTCAGGCACTGTGTTAAGTGTTGAAGAGATAAAAAACAAGTGAGACAATCATTGCCTTAAAGGAGCTTACTTTCTAATGGAGGAAAGTTAGCACATGTGTGTAATGGGAAATTTTTATTTTTGTAATTACTATATTGACTGGATAAACAAAATTTATATTTGTAAACTTTCTTTTATTTGCAATAATGTAATATCCAAAATTTCTCAGCATACCTATTGAAATTCATATCACACACTTTGAAAACCACTATATTAATTAGATTGACCAAAGTATTCATAGCTGGTTAATTGTGTTGCTCTTCCCAGGGTACATTTACTTTTAAAAAAAGATATCTGAAAAATCAATGCAGAATTTCTGCATTGGGCTTTCAAATACTATGGCAGGTAGACAGGAGAAAAACTTTGCAGGGCTGGGGCAGGAGTGAAGGGCAGATTATTGCTATTGCTAAATTAGCTACTCCTACTACTAACCTTACTACAACCAGCAGTCCTGACCTCTGCATACAGAAATCTGTGATTGTATCTGACCCAGAACTGCTACTTGCTCAGTCAGGGACGCTTGGGCTTAGGGGAGCCAGGACACTGACTACACAGAGTTACAACTGTCATTCTGAGTCTCATGGTCTACAATACAAAGCAACAAAGAGAGAGCAGAGGAACTTCCAGTTCTAAACTCTCATTTGCAAGGTGTGATTCCTTGGAAGAGGTTCCCCATATTCAGGGACATGGGGGAGAATGCAAGAGAGCATCAGCCTAGAATGGCTCCAAAGCTTTCATATTCACCCCTCATTCCACACTACCTCTCCATCCTCCATTTCCCGTTAGGCATTTCCAACTCTCCTCTCTCCTTTTTCCCTATTGGTATTCTGTGTAATGACTGATCTAGTTCCTCCTTTTCCCTCAATGCTACTCCTACAGCTCTGGCCACTTAACATCTAGATGTTAGCCTCACCTCAAGTACTGGAACTAATCTGGCCTCTAGGGAAGGGAGATATAGGCCCTGAAGTCCAGAGGCAGCCATGCTCTTTAGTCATACTTTACCCTCAATCTCTCCTCCTTGTGACTAGGCTTCTGCCTTGTTCACTGAGAGGCAATCTAGTGTGGTGAAGGAACCCTGAATTTGCAGTCAGACAACCAGCTCTGTTCCTTACTTTCTGTGATCTGAGGTAGTCACCTATGGGTGGCAGAGTTCATGGAGCGCTAGACTTGGAGTCAGGCATAGCTAAGTTCAATCCCTGACTCAGATGCTTAACTAGTAATTTAACCTGAGACCTGGCTTCATCTATAAAGTGGAAATAATAGTACTCACAGGGTAGTTGTGAGAACCAAGTGAGATAATTCTATTTTTCTTTATAAGCCTCTACATGCCCCAATAACCAGCATTCCATAAATACCACTTTTTATTATTGTTATCATCATTATTACCTGTCCACTTGAAATTCAGTATTACCCAGTATATAGATCACCAGTAATTGTATTAGGAAAACCTGTCTTTGTCATCCATTTTGAAATATGCTGGCTGTGTGGCTCTGGACAAGTCACTTAACCACTCAATGCCTTAGGCAATTTCGTAAGGTACAGATCTGTTACTGGTTGAACTGTGTTGGTAAAGTTTCCTTTCTAGGAGTTCACTGTGCCATTTTAACCAAAGAACAAAAGGAAAAATGACCAGTCTCAACTCCCTCCTGTTATGTACTGCTGTAAACTTCACCTGTCTAGCCCCTGAGACCCTACTCTCCTCAGAATGTTTGGGAAAATTTTTGCCAATTTTCCTCACTCCTTATGATTTCTGAAAGGCTGGGCTGAAAGGAGAGGAGGAAGAACATTCAAGGTCTGTCTGGTACATCTAGTGACTCAAGAGGCTTCCTCTGGGGTTCCATGGATCATTACTTATTAGCCCATAGACCCCCTGCCTAAGAAAGCATCCAACCCTGGGGAGCCATCTGCAAAAGAACCAGGAGAGGAGCCAAAAACAAGAGCTAGATCTGATTTAGAAGCACTTGCAGCTGTGGGCAGGAGGCTTAGAGACAGTTCAGGCTGAAGTGAGAACTGAGAGAAGGAAATGTGGAGATTCATTTGATTTTGAGATGAAATCCAAGAACACACTCTCAGCCACTACATACCCCCTCCCCCAAGCCACAGTGGAAAACTCTGATGACCTCACAAACAGTCCGAGAGGAAAGAACCCCAGTGTCACCTAAGTGAGGAGGAGAAGGAACCTGTTAGCAGCTACCTTGAAGGCTTCGCCTGTGAAAATAAGAGGTTTTTGCAATCTTGTATAGGCAGTGGTATCAGTCTTGTATAGAGAGGTTACAGGATTTGACCATTGGTTTGACTATAAATAAAGCCCCAGTAACAAATCAAGTCAGATCTTGGAGGACTGCTATAGCTAATTACAAAGAGGTACATTGCCAGGACATTGGTCAAATGTTAATGGCCTTCAGTCCTATGAAGTCCCACTTACTCTTGGGCAGTGATAGGGGCAAAGTGACAGAAAAAGGGGGTGCTGACAATTAAACAGTTTTTAGACAATCGATACATTTCAGCTTGAATATTGGCATTGTAAATTAGAGATCCTTCTCTAATGATCAGCAAGTGGGCATAATGCTAGAGGAGCTGAATCCTATCAGTCTTGACAGTTGTGCTACAAGTAAAACAGGTGACATGGCAAGAATGAACAGTGACACCAGCGTTTCTACTTTTGTTGAGTCACTTCAGTCATGTCCAGTGGCTGGTTTGTGACCCCATTTGGGGTTTTCTTGGTGGAGATACTGGAGCAGTTTGTATTTCCTTCTCTGCTTCATTTTACAGGTGGGGAAACTGAGGCAAAAAGAGTTAAGTGGCTTGCCCAAGCTCACACAGATAGTAAGTGTCTGAGACCAGACTAGAACTCAGCAAAAGTCTTCCTGAGTCCAGGCCTGGCATTCCTATCTACTGCACCACCTAATTGTCCATGAGTTTCTACTGGTATCATCCTTTCAATGTTGGGAGAAATTGAGGAAGAATGTTGAGTGGCTCCCTGTGGTGAATTTCCAGGGAAATGTGTCACATAAGATGGGAAGGCACAGAGGTTTGTGACCTTTGTTACTGGCAGGGACATAAAACTCAATGAGATGATGGTGAGGATGAGAATGAGGATTAGTATTTAAAGAGTGATTTTATGTGTTATCTCAGTCAATCTGCACAATAACCCCATAAGACAGAGACATGCTTTTTAAAAAGATAAAGAGATGCTACTACATATTTTCAAATGAAGAAACACCAAACCCAAGAAATATTAAGTAACTTGCCTAAAGTCACAGAGCTAGTTAATGTCTGAGGCAGGATTTCAACTCATCTTCTAGTCTCCAGATCTAGGACTCTATCCATGGTGCTACCTAGATCACAGATCTAGTTGAGCGTTGGTGTAAAACTATTCTACCAGAGCACTTTATAGCAAAATGATGCCCTTTCTCTTCCTGCAATCCAAAGCAAGGCAAAGACCGGAGAGCTGGAAAGCTGGGGTGGCTGACTGCAAGGTGAATAAACTAACTAGCACCTGGGGGCTCAAAGTGAAAGTTCATTTAAAGACAACAAACGGCTCAAGTAAGAAGGTGGGAGAAGCACTAGTTGAATTTACATTAAGTACTAGCATCGAAAGCTGGAAATTTTCCCAAGACTTCTGGAGAACAACTCCATGGTGGAATTAGAGGGTAGAGATGAGATAACCCAATAACCAGCAGACATCAGGAAGGCATAAACATGGAAAGTATGTGGTATGAGGGGATCTGACTTAGAACAAGGTGAAAATATCACACTGGAAGAAACAAAGATGTATCCCTTCCCCTCCACACCCCAACCACTAACCAAAGTCCATGCCTCAGCGATGCACCGTTATGGGGAAAGGGTTAAGTGATTTGCCCAGGGTCACACAGCTAGAAAGTGTCTGAGGCCAGATTTGAACTGACGGAAAGGAGTCTTCCCGACTCCAGGCCCCAAATTCTACCTACCGTACCACCTAACTGCCCATGAGTTTCCACTGGTATCCTTTCAATGTTGGGAGAAATTGAGGAAGAATGTTGAGTGCTAAATTTATATGTATGTAGTTTATGCTTTCAATAGTAGCAAGTATGGTGGTGTATTTTATTGGATTTGGGGTATTTAATATACTTTACCACATTTGATGTGATTTGATGTATTGGGTGTATTCTCAACAACAACAGAAGCAATCTCTAGTTGGAAGCCTTTGTGGGGGATCACATATTCAGGAATTTTGGAAGTTCTTGGTGGCACATCTAGAATTACCACTGATGGTCATTTTTCCAAGCAGATACTTAATATGAGGAGTTTTTTAAATCTCCTAACACAGTATTCCTAAGGCAGATAGGTAACTCAGTGGATGCAGTACTTGGCCTGGGGTTCAGAAGATTCACAAGGTTCAAATCTGGCCTCAGATACTTGCTAGCTCTGTGACCCTGGGCATGTTGCTTAACCCTATTTACCTCAGTTTCCTCATCTGGAAAATGAACTGCAGAAGAAAATGGCAAACCAGCCCAGTATCTTTGTCAAGAAAACTCCAATTAGGGTCATGCAGAGTCAGACATGATTGAAAATGACCCAGCAAATACAGCATTTCTAGTATACATATCAGGGAAACTATACAGAGCCTATCAACAGGTTTCAGCCTATTCTGTATAGGACTGTTTCTTCTGTCCATGGGGATTTTCTGCAGCCAAATTCAACTTCTACTCCTCCACTAAGCTCTCCTCTTGAAAGCTTAGGGAGAAGGAGCATGATTCAGTACAAAAAAAGTCTCTGGAATCAGAAAACCTAGGTTGAAATCCTACCTTTCACATTTACCACCTATAACTACCTCCCCAACTGCTTAGTGCCTGCCCTTTTGAGTTTACTTTTCATCAATTCTGTATATATCTTGTACATCTCTACTTATTTCCATGTTGTCTTCACTATTAGAAAATGTGTTCCTTGAAGGCAGCAGTTGTTTTATTTTTGTTTTTGTATCCCCGGTGCCTAGACAGGTGCATTTCACATACTATATGCTTAGTAAATGTTTGGATAGATTGTGCATGGGTGGAACAGTGGATTGTGGGTGGGTGGATGGATGAATTGTGGGTGGGTGGATGGGTGGATGGGTGGATTTATCTATTTGCACTGATTTGTGTAAACTCAAGAGTTTCCAAAGGAAGGCAAGACCTACCAGTGGAGAGGGTTGCCTAAAATCCTCCAAAAAGTAGAGCAGAGTTTTCCTCACCATTAAAGGTTATGGGTATAAGTTCCTTCTTATTAAGTCTTGTTATATAAAATCTACCCTGTATTTGAAGTCTTGTTAGCCTAATTACTTGTAAAGGAGCTGAGAACTCTTTTCAAGACAAATAGAAGCCAAATTCTTATGTTTCCAGGGGAAATCTTGCATGAGAGCTTGAGGCAAAAAGATTTGGTGGATCAATTGATTTATCAGTCAAAAGTATTTATTAAACATCAAAGTGCTGGGCACAGGAGATGGATGCAAAGATAAAAGTTACAGTTTCCACCTTCACATATCTTCCAGTCTAATGGAGGAGACAATATGTATGTATAGAAATATACACAAAAATAAAATCAGTGCAAGGAAGTTTGGGGAGGGAGGGCACTCGCTGCTGGGGGAATCAAAAAAGAAAAGTCCATGTAGAAGGTGGTTCTTTAACTAAGCATTAAAGGAAATGGAGGGTTCTGAAAGGAAAAGGGGAGGAGGAATTATATACCCAACAATGGACACACTCAGTGCAAAAGCACGAAGATGGGAAATGTGTCCAGAAAAGCAAGTAGTCCAGTATGGCTCTGCTGTAAAGTGCATGGAGGAGAGAACTGCAGATAGGTAAATAGAACATTTATTAAATGCTTTGTACCAGGCTGCTAAATGGTACAGCAGATAGAGTGCAGGGCCTGGATTCAGGAAGATTCCATTTGCTGGGTTCTAGTCTGGCTAGGCAAGTCACTTAACTGTTTGCCTCAGTTTCCTCATCTGGAATATGAGTTGGAAAAGGAAATGGAAAAGCACTATAGTATCTCTGCCAAGAAAACCCCAAAAGGGGTAACAAAGAGTCAGACACAACTGAAAAATGTGCCAGGCACTGGGCTGGGTGCTGGGAATAAAAATGAAAGCAGAAATATCATCTCTGCCCTCAGAGGTCTTGCATTCAAATGGAAAAGATTATATATAAAGGGAAGCTGGAAAACATCAGGGTGGGGAGGTAGGATGTCTGCTCTATGACAAAAAAGGTGAGGAAGGGCAGAAGTTTGGAGAGTGAGAAAAGAATCTGACAGTCAAGTAAGCATGGCCTAGGCACCTTATGAAACCATGCTCTGGACCAGAGACTCATCAATATCAGAAAAGAAAGATGTAGGGTAGACAGGCATCTCCAAATGAGCCTCGAAAGTAGGGAGGGGCTTTCAGTACAAGATAGAGTTAACATTTGACTCAATTTGGAAATTCAGGAGACACAGATATTGGTCTGAGCTCTGACCTTAGCAAGTTGTGTGACCGAAGGCAAGTTGCTAAACCTTTCTGGGCATCTGTTGTCTCATCTGGAAAATAAGAGGGTTGGATTTAGATGATCTTTCCAGCTTTGAGATACTTTGACTCCATGACTCTCTGGCCTTCTGTTTACTTGTCTCTGAGTGAAAAATCATCCTTTTCAAATTGTGTTGATTAAACAGCTTAGTGCTGGCTCCCTTCTGAGTTTGATTTCTGATTAGGTAACTGATTGAATCCCAGGACTTCTTTGTTTAAAAAAAAAAAAAAAGCCCGTTTTCTTTTCAATGGCAGCTTTAGCCTGAGTAGATATTATGCTATAAATTACACTATAGCTTTGTAAAGCATGACTTAAAAACATTAAATATCTCATAAGTGCTTTAAAATTAATTTGATCTTGAATGTGTCCGTGTATGAATGAGTTTGACATAAGCCTTTCAATTTTACGGTCCACTTCAGGGAGTGCACGCACCACAAAGCAGTCTCCACATTTGCTGATAGCGCTCACTAAGCTACTGGAAGAGAGGAGGCTAACAAACTCTTCAAACAAAGACGTAGACATTTGTAGTGCAATAAGGATCCAAGTTTTCAATACTATGACTAAGGAAGGTTTTGTTCATGCTTTTGACCTATTCCAGGAATTCATGTTATGTCTTGTTATTGTTCAGTGATGCCCACTTTTCATGACCTCATTTGGAGGTGCTCTTGACAAAGATGCCGGAGTGGTTTGCCACTTCCTTCTCAAGCTCATTTTACAGATGAGGAAGCTGAGGCAAACGGGGTAAATGACTTGCCCACAGTCATGCAGCTAGGAAGTACCTGAGGCCAGACTTGAACTCAGGAAGATGAGTCTTCCTGACTTCAGGCCTGGCACTCTATCCACTGAGCCACCTAGTTGCCCTAGGAATACTTTGTTAGGAAATTTTTAAAAATTCCTTGCATTAAGTATATGCTTGGGAAAATGGCCATCACTGTTAGTTCTAGATGTACCACCAAGAACTTCTAATATTCCTGGATATGTAGTCCCTCACAACGGCTCCCAACTAGATTGCTTCTGCTGCTGTTGAGAATACATCAAATTCAAATAAGCGTATACATCCAATTACACCAAATGTAATAGACCTACCTATCCCTCATCATGTCTTCATATGCACAAATAGAAGTGAAGGGGCAGCTAGGTGGCACAGATCACCCGCCCTGAAGTCACAAAGATCTGAGTTCAAATATGGCCTCAGACACTTGACACTTACTAGCTGTGTGACCCTGGGCAAGTCACTTAACCCCAACTGCCTCACCGACAGTTAGAGAGAAAGAGAGAGAGTGAGAGAGAGAGAGATGATGATGATGATGATGATGATGATGATGATGATGATGATGGATAGACAGACAGACAGACAGACAGATAGATAGATAGATAGACAGACAGACAGACAGACAGACAGAGAGAGAGAGAGAGAGAGAGATAGATAGATAGATAGATAGATAGATAGATAGATAGATAGATAGATAGATAGATAGATGATGGATGGATAAACAAATGGAAGTGAAGAATCAAGACATGCTGTATAATTGGCCTTGACTGCCCTCTTATCCCCCTTCAAAAAGCCCACTACCCACTGATGCTTTGTCCTTCAGTGTGACCTTTTGACTGGGTCCAAGTTTTACATAACAAATCCTTTTATTAAGGGGACTAGAATGTAAGTTACAGAGACAATACAGACCTGCTTTGTTAAAGGGAATTTCTTTCCTCAGGTATTCCCTATCCCAATAACATTACAGATCCAGTCTCTATCCCTCTCCCCATCTAGGTAATTGAGGCAGACATGTTTAGACTTGGGTTAACTTGGTTTTGTACATGTAGACCCATATACAATGTAACTGGTGAAGTAAAGTTAAAAGAGGAATCACAAGAGGTTTGGGGAAAATGAGTTCTCGCTGTGATTGATTGGTTCAATATTTACTGAATAGCCATCATAGACTAGCCGCCGTGCAGAAAGCCTGTGGGCTTTGACAGTTAGCAAATTTATCAACTCGTAACAGAAAACAGTAAAGAAGCTGGTGAGAAGGGTAGGGAAGAAAACGGGGGAAAGAAGGACGGAAAAATGGAGAAAAGACTACAGCAAAGGGTGCCCACGCCTGGAATGCATTCCCATCCTTGCCTCGGCCTTACAGAGTCCCTGACTCTGCTTTATGATGCTGATCAGGCCCCACCTTTGGCATGAAGCATTTTCTGATATCCTTGCTAATGTCCTCTGTCTAAAAATACCTTGTATTTAACTACTATAAATGTATACTTTGGATAAATTACAGTTATATAACAGTACAGATATTTTGTAGAAATTATATTTGCAGAAAATAGTATGCTTATATAAAGTATACTATATATACTATAGTATACTATATATAAACATATACTTGTATGAAGTATGAATATATACAAAGTATACATTTATTAACTTTATGCTACATATATTTTTGTATATATTTGCTGTCTTCCCCCATTAGAATATAAGATCCTTGTGAGTAGAGATTGTTTCACTCTTTGTACTGGTCCCCCAGAGCCTCGTTCATAGTATATGCCTAATGCATTCTTAATAAATGCTGGTTGGTTGATTGAAAAAGAACCAAAGCAGTGAGGAAGAATAAGCCAATTACTTCCAGCTATGGTTTCCGCTGTTAGCAACTAGCTGTACCTCCATGAAAATGCAAGTTTTGGAGTCAGAAGACCCACATTCAAGTCTTTGACCCAAGTTCAAAATCAAGCTCTGATTTTAATACTAGCTGCATGACCTTAGAAGAATAATGCAACTTCCTTCCAGTTTTTTCATCCTTTAAAATAACATTTGTACTCCCCTACCTCCTTATAACCTCAAGGCAATATTCACAGCACCAATGGTGATGATGCGTATGCTGGCATAGGTCTGAATTGCAAAATATAACAGACTATTCATATAGAAGACAGAAGCAAACATTTATTCACACACCAGAAAGGCAAATCCCAACACCAGAACAACATCATAGCAACAAAGAAATCTACACACAATAACACTACAGAGAGTAACACCATACCAAAGCCTTCCCACAAACAAACACTCACAAGCCCAGCTATCTCCTTGCCTGTGTCCTCTCTCCTCCCTCCATTCTAACTGCTTTGACTCCCAGCTTCCTCTGGGCTCTGCTCCACCCTTCCTGCTCCACCTGTTCAGCAAACTCCTCCCACCACAGGCTCCATGTGATTATATTTGGCCTATTAAGGGGAAGGGAAGATCTTCAAATTACCATTACCGTTACAATCCTAGAGCTGCTGTTAGGAAAGGGCTTTTTTGAACCATATGTGTGGTTTGTTAGCATCATCAGTACCAAAGCAACACTGAAATACTTCTGGTCTCCCAGAGCAGGGAGCAGTAATTAACCTCTCTGGTCCTGAGTGTCTCTTTGGGGCATAAACAAGGAAGGCAGAAGAAAGAGAGAAGGAAATAAAAGGACAGAGAGAGGAAGGAGAGAGAAGAGCAGAGAAATAAAAAAACAAAGTGCTGCACATAAAGCCCATGGTGTCTCATGGGCTTATCATGATGGCCATGCCACAGGCTGCCTAGCCCTGCTATAGAAGCCCTAGCAGAGGAAAAAGGAGTTTCATTTTATTTCAGAAAGGAAAAATAATGAACATAAAATTCTCATTATTTTAATAACTTTTCTCCTATACATTATATATTCATACCTATAACTTTGTAATCTTGTATTCATTTTCATTTTTACAAATTAAAAATTATGCTCCTACTGAAACTGGGTTATCTTAATCAAATGCTATAACATAAGGATGCATCTTTCTCTTAATAAAAAAAAATTATCCATGCACAAGAGGCATATGGAAATTAGCTAAAGAGAGTTTTGATGAGAAAACAGTTGAAACAGTTCTATGTCCCACTGATTACCGGAATGTTTAATTCAGGTCATTCTGTCTCAGGTGCCTGACTGAAAGTGTCATCTCCTCCTCCATGGGGAGCTGGAATGTGTTGATGGTTAGAGTGCTCTCTCGAGGGAAGACAAAGAGGGTTCAAATTCTGATTCAAGCAAGCCTAGCATCAAACAACGACCAATCTGGGTGTGAAAACTCAGTTTCTCTGGAGCATCAAAATGATTGAGATGGGATGGAACGAGTGTCTTCAGGGAGGATTGGAGATTATACCATAACAATAACAAGTGACATTTATGTAGTGTTCACCATGGGCCTGGTCCTATGCTAAGTGCTTCCCGATTATTATCCCATAATGGCAACAAATAGACTGTTGTGATGATCCTTGGCCTTCCCCAGATAGGTTTACATTCCCTGACTCCATCCTCTGCCCTACTCTGAGGTCTGATTATGATCAAAAGATTAGAATTGCTTTTAGTCCTCTTACCTCAACCGTGCTAATAAAAACCATGATCTTTGACAGAAAGAGCTTCCCTGCTCCCCTTCAGGAATAAAATCTTCACTGTATCTGTCAGTACATTTAAGTAAAAAAAAACTAAGAAAAATGTTGCATTTAAAGAAACATAGCAAGACATCACAATTGGGGATCTAGTGCAATGATGTGTTAGGTACTTCTTGCTTGGGAGCATGGAGGGGTGGGGGATGAAGAAGGATACTGAGAATCTCAGAAGGAACCTCAGTCAGCAAGCATCTAGTTCAAAACTGTCTGATCTAACTTTGTCATCAATCTTTTTCTGGACTACACCTATGAAAAATCATAGGATCACAGATTTAAAACTGGAAAGGATCCCAAAGACATCTAGTCCAAATCCTTCCTTCATTTAACAGTTAAGGAAACTGAAGATCAGAGAGGTTTAATGACTTACTTGTCCAAGGTGAGTACTTTCTGAAACATTCCATCAAGGAAGCTTTGTCTCGCCTGTAGCCCAGATTCTGGAAGTGGATAAAGGAGAATTATCTGATATTAACATCTAAGACCAAAAAGGATAATACACTGGCTTCTGATTTTCCATAATGACTTAGACCCACAAAGTGTACCTCAGTGTGATTTCCATGTCATTGTTTCCTGTTATGGTGGGTGTATAAAAGTATAAAGTAGAGTCTTAAAGCAAGCTAGGGGCTAAGGGATATGGAGGCTTCAACTAAAGCCCCTCCTCTACACATCCCTATCCATCTGGTGACCTGGATCTTACGTAACCCTAGCTAAATCATAACTTTGTGAACTAGAATTTTATCATTTACAAAGCAAATTGGAGATTATACCAAGGAAAAGATTTTCTAACTTATACACTACTACCCAGTAGAACTGTGAAGAATAGAATAATATCTACATAATGCACCTTGAGTCCCAGATTTGTACAAATATGAATGAAGACCAACATAGGCAAGTGCTTTCAACCTTTTGAGCCTCAGTTTCCTCATCTGTAAAATAAGAGGTTTGGACTTGATTATCATTAAGGTCTCATCCAGTTCTAAATACTGTGATTCTATAAACTCTCACTTACCTGAAGACTAATTAGGTAACTTGGGAGTTTTCTTTGCATTTCCTCCTTGCCTTTTGAACATTCTTTTGTGTGTTGGTCTACTCAGTGAACAATAATATATTACAAAGACATGATTAAACAGGTTGGTAGAATTTGCAGTTTCCTAATAGTGGGAAAATGTCATGCCTGAGGCATCAAGGGAAAAAAATTCAAATAGTTGGAAACTCATTAGAGCCATGCTGTTCCTCCTTACAACATCTGGTCAGAGGTTTTGGTGCAGAAGAACACTAAAAATATTGGCTGACATGAAAGCTGAAGATTTGCATTTTCTGTGAAATCTGGCAGCGTAGTGGATAAAGATCTGGCTTCCAAGCCAAGAATACCTGGGTTCAAATTTGACTTCAGAACCATATGTGTGTATGACCCTGAGCAAGTCTTCTCACAGGAGTGCTCTAAGTAACTCTCAAAGACTGTAAGTTTCAGAAAAAGTGTATACTTGTGTTGGTAGAGGGAATGTCCACACCTGAGAGTTCCCTAGACCAGTGAAATCACAGGTCCAAGTGCTTTCTCTGTCCTTTTAAAATCTTATACTGGCCTCATTAGTGTAGATTCTCAAGCATTGACTGTATTCTTAATCATTGAATTGACTCACACTAGAACTCAGTGTATTACATCTTTCATGGAAGTTACAAGAAAATGTATAACTATGTAGGACAAATTCTGCCCTCGGTTACACACTTAATGACTTTAATTCACAAGTTTCAGGCACATATCTGAGGGCAGAATTTGCTGCATAGCCAATATTGATTCCCTTCAAATGGGTCACAGTGTCTAGTATTTCCATAAAAATGAATTTAGCATAGAAAATTGAGTTCTAAAGCATTTCTTTTACTCTGTAATTTCTGTTTTAGAATACATTTCTATCAGCTTCAAGAATTCCTTTCCCTGCTGCAGCTCATAACCTTATCTTCTCATCTTTCCATTCAGTATTTCTTACCTTAGCCAAAGGTCAAACTGGATGTTTAGAAATAACTGAATTCCCAGTAGCATTTTTTTATACCTCTCAGACTTAATCAGAATCCAGATCCACACTCTGTCCTTTTGTTTCAAAATCCTGAATGCCCTTGGTTTCTCTTATATTTTTGCCCTGAAAACATTTTCTATGGCATCACTGTCCTCCCTTCCTATTATAATAGATTTTTAACAGCAATCATATTAGAACTGGGATTCAAACTAACTGGGCAGAGTCTGGCAGGCCTACTAGGTTATTCTTCTTGTTGTAGGTCATCCTTTGTTCTCAAAGAGGACCAGTGACATGGGGGGGGGGAGGGGAGGTGATGTCTTAACTTGCAAGTGAATTGGATTTAAATTTAAGTTAGGCAGGCCTGGGCAAAGTCACTAGCCTCACTCTCTCCTTGAGAGTCATTGGAGTCCAGTGGCAGCACATAGATAAGGATGACTGGGATGGCCCTGGAGGTAGTGGGAGGCCTTAAGGTCCTTTGCAAGTCTCAGTTAGTCTGGGGCAACACCCATTCAGTAATTAAAGACTAGGTAAGAATTGAGGCAAAAGATGAACTAGCTTGCTTTTGCAAAAGAATGAGTCTGATTCCTATATATATTTCTAACAAAGTCTAACAGCAAGAAATAGTAAGAAAAACCCCATTTAAAGTTATAGTAGACATTATAAAATATTTGGGGTTCTACCTGCCAAAACAAACCCAGCACCTGTATGAACACAAATACAAAACACTTTTCACACAAATAAAATCAGATCTGACTAATTGTAAAAACATCAATTGCTCGTGGCTGGGTCAAGCAAATATAATAAAAATGACAATTTTACCTAAATTAAATTACATATTTAGTGCCATACCAATTAATCTACCAAAAAATTACTTTATAAAGCTAGAAAAAATAGTGACAAAATTCATTTGGAAGAACAAAAGGTCCAGAATACCAAGGTAATTAATGAAAAGAAATGCTAGGGAAGGTGATCTAGCTGTACCAGATTTTAATCTGTATTATAAAGCAGCAGTCATCAAAACTACTTGGTACTGGCTGAGGAACTGAGTAGTAGATCAATGGAATAGATTGGGTACAAAAGACTCAGTAGTCAACAAATATAGTAATATACTGTTTGATAAACCCAAAGACCCCAGTTTTTAGAATAAGAACTCACTATTTGACAAAAACTGCTGGGAAAACAAGAATATAGTACAGCATATACTAGGTATAGGCCATCATCTAACGCCATACACCAAAGTCAAGTCTAAATGGATGCACAATCTTGGTATAAAGGCTGATACTGTAAGTAATCTGGGTAAGCAAGGAATACTTTACCTGTCAGATTTATGGAGTAGGGAAGACTTTATGACCAAAGAAGAGTTAGAGAGCATTATAAAATGCAAAATGGATAATCTTAATTACATTAAATTGAAAAGTTTCTGTACAAACAAAGCCAATGTAACCAAGATTAAGAGGGAAGTGGGAAATTAGGAAAGAATTTTTACAACCAGTGTCTCTGATAAAGGCCTCATTTCTAAAATATACAGGGAACTGTGTTCAATCTATAAGAATACAGGTCATTCTCCAATTGATAAATGGTCAAAGAATATGAACAGACAATTGTCAGAGGTAGAAATTAAAGGTATCTATAAGCATCTGAAAAAATACTCTAATTCACTAGTGATTCAAGAAATGAAAATCAAGACAACTTTGAGATACCACATCTCACCAGTTAGATGGGCTAAGATGACAAAACAGGAAAATGAAAAATGTTGGAGAGGATGTGGAAAAATTGGAACACTGATGCATTGTTGGTGGAGTTGTGAACTGATTCAACCATTCTGGAGAGCAATCTGGAACTATGCCCAAAGGGCTATAAATAATTGCATACCCTTTGACTCAGTAATACCACTTCTAGGGTTGTATCCCAAAGAGATCATAGAAGTGGGAGAAAGACCCATACATACAAAAATATTTACTGCAACTCTCTTTGTGGTAGCAAAAAACTGGAAATTAAGGGGATTCCCATCTATTGGGGAATGGCTAAACAAGTTGTGGTATATGAATGTAATGGAATACTATTGTGCTATAAGAAATGAGGAGCAGATGGACTTCATATTTACCTAGAGAGGCTTATACAAACTGATGCTAAGTGAGAAGAGCATAACCAGGAGAAATTTGGACACAATCATAGACACAACATATATGTGAAAACCAACTTTGAAAAGCTGGACTCTTCTTAGCAACACAAGGTTACAAGACAGCTCCACAAGTCTCATGATGGAAGGAGATGTCTACATTCAGAGAAATATCCAGAAAAGAACAGAGTTTAAATGGAGACTGAAGCAAACTACCTACTCTCTTTCTTTTCCATGTTTGGTTGTGTTTCCCCTTTTCCATTGTTCATTCCATCCATTACAACTCTTCTATACAACCAGAATAATGTCCAATGTGAAAGTATTTGCAGATCCTATACTTGTTTGCAAGCCACAATGGGGGGAGGGGAGGCCAGAGGGGAGAAATTTTGAAACTCAAGGGATTGTGGAACTGAATCTTGTAAACTTAAAGTAAATAAACAAATCAATTTTAAAAAAAAGAATGAGTCTGAGGAGGGGCAGAGCCAAGAGGGCTGCGTAGAAGCAGCAAAATTTCACAGCTCCCACACAGCCACCCTAAATACCCATAAAATATAACTCTAAACAAATGTTAGGGCTCCCAAACTCACAAAAATACAGAAAACAAATCTCTTCCTGAAGGCAGGTTGGCAGGAGGGGCTCATCGCAGTAGGCTGGGAGCCACGGCCGGCACAGCCCTAAACCACAAACCACAGCCATGCCCCAGGGCAGTTGGGAGAAGCCGAGCAGTAGCTTGAGTCTACCAGAGAGCAGATCTGCAGCACCTGGAGCAATCTCCACAAGATTCAATCCAGGAAAAATAAGGCTTAGAGAAAGGTCAGTGGAATTCAAGCTTTCAAGCTAAATTTGGGGGAGGAAAAGCAGTTCTGCTGAATTGCCGCCAGAGCAAGGAAGCAGCGGAAAGCAGCAGGATCTGCTGCAACCAGCAACTGCCTCCACTGGGCTGCTTCAAAGCTCCTGGCCTGCCAATTGCAGAGGGACTGAGGGACTGAGACAATTGATTAGGGCCAAGGGCTCTTGTGTTGAGCGGCCTGGATCTGGATCGTGGTCTTGGGTGGCAGTCCTGGGGTGTGCTTTTAGCAAGCAAAAGCTGGTGGGGGCTGCAGGACCTTCCTCATAGTTCTGGCAGCTGTGAAAACCCCAGCAGTTTGGGACAGAGCTTTCCCCCCTGGAAGCAGAAATCCATAGAGCTAAAAAACAAGCAATTAATTGACTGGCCAACATGAGGAAAAGGAGGCAAACTAAGAATAGCAATAAAACTCTAGAATCCTTTTTGGGGGACAAAAAGAATTAAAGCATGGAACGGGAGGAAAACAACACAGTCAGAACTCCCACACCAAATGCTTCCAAGAAACATGAAGATTGCCTGCAAGCCATAGATCAACTTTAAAAAGGACTTTGAAATATCATGGACTTTATCTGTGATCCTAAAGGACATATTGAGCCATTCACTGAAAGTTAGAATATAACTGACTAGAGCCCTAAATATGTACAATGGCTACAAATGCATCCTGGATTTTTCTCCATAAAGACCATACTGTTGCTTTCTAAGAAATCTCTCCTAGAATTTATTTCCTTTAGGTAAATAAACCTTAAAATACCACCACACCATGGTACTTTGACAGTGGCATTTTACAAAATGACTCAGAATAACAAAGCATTTGCCAGTGTAAGGTGATAATAATGGATATGAAGATGGTTCAAGTGACTGCTGTGTTCCTGTGTCTCTCAAGGAGTATTTTCTCTACTCCACTGCCTCATCAGGGCATAGGGAACCATGGGTTCTTAAAGACTATGCAAATAACATACAATGTCTAGCAGGTTCTATCCACCAAGTTTAAGAAGCTTCACATATGATCCTAGCACAAACTGTGTCTACTGACCTATTACCATCCTGGTTAAGAAAGTGAAGAGGTTCATTACCAGAAGACAGGCCAAAGATAATGAATCCTTTGCTTCATGAAATAAGATAAACATTTGAAACAACTATGAGGCCTTTGTGGTCTTTTTCTACTTAAGCAGTGATAGTGGGGGAGAACAGAAAATGCTAGGCTCCACAGTTTGGAGACCACCCATGAACATTAATTTAATTTTTGGTATTCTGATATTTTTATACAATATCCAAAGAGTTAAAATACTACTGGAAGAACTGAGTCACATCCACACTGACCTTCTTGTTATATATAAAACTGGAGGACAGAAACCAGCTAAACAGAAGGATGACTCAATGGATTCTCCTCTGAAAGTCAAGGAATTGGAAGAATTGGTTTCATTGTGTGGCCAAGGGCAACTAACAAAGCATTATTTCAACCAATCCCTATGTAGCACAATCTTCTAACAATCCTGTTCATCCTCTTTTGGACACAATACCTTCTCTATGCCTTTCCTAAAATGTGGAGCCTAGAGTTCAATAGAATACTATGAATGTAGTTTGTACAGGGCAAAGTATAAGAAAAACTATCATCTCCCTCAGGCTGGAGGGCTTTTTCTAAGTTTGTTTTCATTCTAACTTGAATTACTTTCATGATTATTCCCTTTCTTTGAGATCTCTTATTTAGACTTGTGATCTTACCAGTGTAATTCTTGCTTGATTTCTTTAAATATGTCATTAATACATTTGAGGGGAGCCTTGGGAAGGTCTTGTATGATTTCTATTTTATATGTTCCACTTCTGGAACTTTAGCTGATTCACTTGCTCCAAGATGTTTTTTTTCCTTATATCTACATTTCTCATTTTCAGTTTTGGTTTGTTTCTCTTTTCTTGTGTGTGTGAGGGTTTAGGATGAGGAGGGTATTGGTCATTTTTTCTTTTCATTGATTTTGTTCAAGGGATATGTGAGGAGTTGGCTCGCATTGATCATCTATCTTACTTTGCCATCTTGACTAGAAAGTTTGGGGTCTACTAGTTGATATGGGAAAAAATAAAGACAATACATAGCCCAGATAATGACATGCAATTGGATGGAGAGCCCATCAATCCATTAATACCTGTGATTCCTAGGGTTAAACATATATCTGGGACAGGCACTACTGATGGACAGTGAGTTGTATCCAGTATGGAATAGAAGAAAGACAACAGGCTGGGTCAGATTTGGTAAGCTGTGCATTGCTTTTAATGATCCTCAACTTCTCCCTGGTGTCAAAGCCTATCTTTTCAATACCAGTATTATCTTGGTGATCCTATATGGTTATGAATCATGAAATAGCATGATCATGGGGGAGAAATATATGGTAATATATGATAAACACATGTAAGTAGGCTTCAGTATAATCTTACCAATGATAACTTACCAGCAAGAAGTAGCATAAGTGTTATCATCAGGGACTTCTATATTCAGAGAAGAAGGTAGGTCAGTGATTTAACAACAGGGAGGAATGGGTAGCCGAGGTATTACACAAATATTCACAAAACATTCAAAGACTCAGAAGGAAACTTCCATTATGTTAACCTCCTTCCATGAAGAATTCATGGATGAATATGAACAAAAATGTCATGGAAAAAGAAAGCGTGGATGGGTTGTGATTTTCACCAATGGTAGAAGTGCCCATACCAATGAGATTACAGATTCATCAAAGACATCAAAAGTGGCATGGTATGTAGAATGCTGTCCGTCCAAGTCAGATCTCAGACACGTATGGGTCTGTATGGCCCCAAGCAAATCATTTTACCTCACTGGGCTTCAATTCTCTCATCTGTAAAATAAGGGGACTGACCTTGAAGGCCTCTAAAACCTCTTCCAGCTCTATAGCCGTTATGTTATGAAAGTACTGACCCAGAAATAGCAGAGTTGTGACGTTCTAGCTGCATGTTCTTACTCTGACCTATAAGTGATCCTCATGATGTGCATTTATGAGCCAGCTGATTACAAATAAGGGTAAACAGGTAACTAAGCAAATACTAACTGATATTTTGGGGGATCACACTATCCCCTTAATCTTATTACATCATTCTTGAACATCCTTAGTTAACCATCTCTTCATTTCTTGGCTTATCTCTTTATTTCTTGGCTTATCTCTTTAACTCATGGCTTCTTACTAAATTTTTGAGGTTTCATGGACTAGTTTGAAACTGAGAGGCTTCTTAGTGATTATTTCTTTGGCTCATGGCCCACCCAGAGTTTTCCCTAGGAACATCAGGATCTTACTCATTTCTAGCTCTTCCCCAAGGGACCTTCAGCTCCCTGTGAGCATCCAGCTTCCAAGGCATGGAACATGAAGCAAATGTCTTTCACTCGACGAAGAATACAGAAAGGACTCCTAGCCTACCACAGAGACAATCAAGAAAGGTTTCTCTTACAGTGAGTCTTCCTTCCCTTAAGCCCCTTCAGAGTGAAAGGCACCAGCTTGGTCCTAGGTGATGTAGCACATTCTAAGTGTTCTCTGATTCTGGTCCCTCAACATGTCCTCTACCCAGGGATACCTGACACACACATTTGTTCTCCCTGCTTTGACACATTGTCCCTCTGACTGCTACCTTCCTGTCCACAGAGCTTCTTTCTCTCTGGCTGATGAAATCACAGCTATATCAAAGGCATCAAAGGTAATATAGCAGGTAGAATATCATCATTTCAAGACAGATATTAATATAATATTAACTTTGCCCATGTTTATATCAAGGCCCTGTCACTCTATTGCCTTGCTACTATCCCTTGGTTGATCCTGGGGCTCCACCACTTCTATTTCTTTAACTGAGAGAAGGGAACAAGAATTTATTAAGCACCTACTGTAGGAAGGACACAGTACCACATGCTTTACAAAGTGTTTGATCCTCACAACAACCTTGGGGAGTCCATTTTCAGTGGAGGAAAGTGAGTCAGGCAGAGGATAAAATGGCTTGGCCAGAGTCACAAAGGAGAAGGAGGAAGAAGAAGAAGAGGAGGAGGAGAAGGAGGAAGAGGAGGAGGAGGAGGAAAATGAGGAGGATGAGGAGGAAAAGGAAAATGAGGAAGAGGAGGAGGCGGAGAAAGAGGAGGAGGAGGAGGAGGAGGAGGAGGAGGAGGACAAGAAGAAGAAGAAGAAGAAGAAGAAGAAGAAGAAGAAGAAGAAGAAGAAAAAGAAAAAGAAGAGGGGGAGGGAGGAGGAGGAGAAGAGGAAAAGAAGAATAGGGAGGGGGAGAGGAGAAGGAAGAGGAGGAGGAGGAAGAGAAAAAGAAGAAGAAGGAGGAGGAGGAAGGGGAGGAGGAGGAAGAGGAGGAGAAGGAGAATGAGGAAGAGGAGGAGGAGGAAGAGGAGGAGGAGGAAGAGGAGAAGAAGAAGAAAAAGAAGAAGAAGAATCAGCTAACATTTATCTAAGATCTTCTATGTTCCAGACACTATGCTAAGTGCTTACAATTGTTCTCATTGGTCCTCACGACCTTATGAGGTCAGTGTAGCTATTATCCCCCTTTACACTTGAGTAAACTGAGACAAACAAAGCACAAGTGACTTGCCCAGGATCACAAATCTAGTAAATGTTTGAGGTCATATTTGAATTCAGGTCTTTCTGACTATATATGCACTATGATTGCACCACATCCATTTCCTGCTGCTTCTATTGCCAACATCTATTATCTACTCCTTGAAGAAATATTATAGCTCATTTGGAATGAAGCAATCTGAGCCAACATCCTTTTGGGCTAGGCAATAAATTCACATGACTGTGTGATGTCGTTGGTCTTCTTTAAAAATAAAGGACAAGGGGGCAGCTAGTGAATAGAGCACCGGCCCTGGAGTCAGGAGTACCTGGGTTCAAATCCAGCCTCAGACACTTAACACACACACAAAAACTAGCCGTGTGACCTTGGGCAAGTCACTTAACCCCAACTGCCCTCCCCCCCCCCAAAAAAGTAAATAAATAAATAAATAAAGGACAAACAACAAATTTTATAGCTTTTTTGTTAGGCCCCTGGCCTTGTCTTGCCAAAAGAACCTTCAGAAGGATGAGAAGACTTCTTGATCATTCATGTCTGTCCACATTTCTCAGTCAAGTGAGGGTGATTAAATTCCACTTACCTCTTCCCTTCCGTGTGGTGTAAAGTACAGTGTGCCCCAACAGGGTCAGCTCTTCCCACTGAGTCTTTTAAGGGGTAAAGAAAAGCATTCCTACCCCTTTCCATGCACCTTAACTCAGTCCAGCCATTTTCTGTCATGTCTGATTCTTTGTGACCCCATTTGGGATTTTCTTGGCAAAGATACTGGAGTGATTTGCCATTTCCTTCTGCAGCTCACTGGACAGATGAGGAAACTGAGGTAAACAGGGTAAAGTGACTTGCCCAGGGTCCCATAGTTGGTAAGCGTTTGAAGCCACATTTATACTCAGGAAAATGAGTCTTCCTGACTCTAGGCCTCAAACTCTATCCACTGTGCCACCTAGCACACCATTCTGTTACAGCACCTCTTCATTAATGTCAGGTCATGCAAATCACCCTATGGCTCAAAGGAGCCTTAAGGAAGCCCTAGAAACAATCTAGGGAGGGGAGTAAGTGTGACTACTATTGCAACCCCGCTGCAATGCTCTGTTATGGCTCCTAGAGGGTGGATTCCATGTTTTATTCATCTTTGTATCTCCCATAACACCAAGCACATTACCTTGAACATTGGAAGCAGTCTGGCACAATGAAAAGGCCATTGGATTTGAACTTTGAGGACTCAGCATCCCTGCTCTGCCACTTACATCCAAAACTCCTTCATCTCTCTGGGTCTCATCAGTTTCCTCATCTATGATATATGTATTGAATGAATGAATAAGTGAGTGATTGAACGACCCAGACTAGGAGAGGAGATAGAATGATCCAGTGGAATGAGTCAAGAGTTAGACGTTAGAGTTAGAAGATGCAGGTTCAGATTCTGCCTCTGATGCTTGCTTACTTATGTGACTTTGGGCAAGTCTCTTAGCTTCTCTGGATCCCAATTTCCTCATCTGAATTATGAAGAGGTGGGATGATGATCCTAGCCTAACCACTAAGAATAAGTCCATCCTGTCTCAGAGAGGAAGTCAAGCCAAATGGCATTACTTTTCCAAGCTTTATTTCCAATAAGACTTAGCCAGAAGTGCCCTTTGAAGCTATTTCCAATAATCTGGCCATATAATCTATATAAATGAAACCTTTCTACTGCTCAGAAAATTTTTTGAATTTTTGCAAGCAGGTTAGCCATTTCTTTACAGTATATCATCTCTTCATTTGCATTTAAATCAAGGCAGATCTTCATATCTAAATTAAATGATGGTTTTATGTGGTTGAATGAACAACTTGAACATAAAAGGACACACAGAACTCAAATTTTATTATGTTTTTGTAAGAAGAATAATTAACCTCTGCACATCACAAATCGGTTTTGAATGCTAATGGCTTGCATGTTTATGTTTTATATTATATATTTCAGAATGTGAACACCATCGTGTAAATTGCATGCAGCACACAATTTGCTTTTGCATCAGGAGGTTAAAACATAGCCAATGGCACATGGAAATGTATTATTTTTACAGAGTGGTGTGGAATGGAGGTGACACCTTAAAAACAGATTTCCTGCAAAACCTCAAAATATCAATTTGCCTCAAGAAAATATCATAAGGACTAATGAGAAATGTAAAAATGTTTACATTTTTACTGTGAAGATGAATCAAGGTGGGTGGGATAGAAGTTTTGTTATTCAAAAAGGTGAGAGAAAACAAAGGCGGGCAGAAGAGAAAGATATGTTCTCATCAGGAAGGTACAAGAAGTTATTAGTACCCCTTGAGATGAGGGAGGACCAAATTGCTGAGGGAAAAGAGAGCTACTTCTTGAGAGGATTCTAAGGCAGATTTCCAGAAATTTAACAGATCAGAGGAAGACAATGAGGCAGGGTTAAATTGGTGACCTTGTACCAAAATAGTGTCTAGTGTGAGCTACACATTTTAATGCCCTCATTCAGAAAGCGCTCAGTAAGTCCCTGTTTTAGTCAATGAAGTACAGGTAGGAAGGCCAGAACCTGCATGTCAGAAAACTACAGGTAGCCACCATCACTTCCATTCTGTAAAACTGGTATTTCGGCATTCCACACAAATGGCATCCTGCTGCATTGGACTATGGGCTCAACTGAGGCAGATTTTTGACAGCATGAAATTTGTCCAAGGATTAGAAAGGAAAAAAGAAGAACTCCTTATAAAACGGATAGTGGTGGCCCCCCAAAACTAGGAATTCGTATGGCTCAGGCATAGGTAGGGGAGGGAAGAGGGGAACAGAATGTGAAAATAGTCTGCCCCAATTACAGTTGCGCTGAAAGAGGTAGTAACCTGTTTTCCAGAGAGTTCAGCCTATGTCTCTACAGAATGGCTGATTGGCCCCAGCTCTGCAAACCCAGGAGGCAGAAGGAAAGTTGAGGTGGGCCTCCCCTGAAGGGAGCCATAGTAACAAAATCCTAAATGTGGCAGCTTAGGTCTAGACAAGGGTATGGGAATGGCCACAGGGTATGAGAGCAATAAGCCAGAGTACTGTTGGAAGAAATATCACACACACACACACACACACACACACACATACACACACACACACACACTGGCACTCAGGCTCAAAGCTCCAGTCACACAGCCCTAGTTATAAATTTGGTATAAACCCAAGTTAAAAAGAAACTTTTAAATGAAACAATGGATATGAGAGAACTAAGAATCAGTGCAATACCATAGAACATACAAGGTAAAGAAGGCATGAAGATGGTACAAACTGAGGAAGAATTCCTCTGCTGAACTCAGAAGGTGTTTTTATATGGTCTGGCAATGAGGTAACACTGAAATCTCTCCTCTGGGTAGAATGAAGGGTTTCCTAATGTTGTTTGTGATTGACTCATAACTTTATTTTCCCCACTAGATGTAGCTGAAAGGGTATTTTATCTTCCCATAGCAAGAACACTGATAGGCAGTTTATAGCTACAAATACAAGAAACATTTATTATGCTACTACTGTGTGCATATCGCTATTCCAAGTACTAGAGATAATATCTAGGTAAGACACAGGTCTTGACTTCAAGGAGCTTACAGCCTTCTTAGGAATAACACACCAGTACAGATGCTATAAGACACAGGGTTCATGAGATCACAGTGAATCTAGAGGTAGAAGGGAACTCAGAAGCCGTATTAATCTAATCCCCTTGTTCTTACAGAGTTATAAAACAGTATGTGAGAAGATCATTGCCAACGTAGGGAAGGAGAGATGAGACTGGTAGGGAAGATCAGGGGAGGCTTCCTGGAGGAGGTGGTATTTGTGTCATTCACAACTTTGAAAGTCATGCCAATTTTGATAATCAGGGTTAATTCATTGCCTGGGATAACTGCTAGTATTTCTATAGTAGCTATTTATGGCAACTAGGGGGTGCAGAGAATAGAGAGCTAGGCTTGGAGTCAGGAAAACTCATCTCCCTGAGTTCAAATCTGGCCTCAGACACTTACTAGCTGGCTGACCCAGGGCAAGTCACTTAACTCTATTTAGCTAAGTTTCCTCATCAGTCCAGGGTCAGGTAGCTAGTAATTATCTGTGAGTAAGAATTTGAACTCAGACCTTCCTGACTCCAAGTCACCTCCCTACTACTATAAACACATGGCTGTGTTAAGTATTCATTCTCTGAATAACAAAAATCTTTGTTACATAAAAACAAAAAAAAAAAATACCCTGAAGCATTTGTTCCCTGAAAAGTCTCTGGAGTTAGATTCCTTTTTACCAGGATTCTGCTTTGTTTTTGTTCCATTTCATGCTTGCCTTCCTCAGCTGGACTCTGAAGGTCCAGTAGTCCATGCATTTGGAAGAAGAATCAGCCAGCTTCAGCAGTTTCACTATTGTCTACAATAATCTAGAAAGCAGGAGCTTAAACTATAGCATGCTGAATTCCCAAGGCTCACTGGAGAACATTCCAGAAGATGAATATACTTCCTCAGAAGGAAACTCAGGGGATGGCTAGGTGGCACAGTGTAATAGAGCACTGGCTCTAAAGTCAAGAGGACCTGAGTTCAAATTTCGCCTCAGACGCTTAACACAAAACTAGCCATGTGACCTTGGGCAAGTCACTTAACCCCAATTGCCCAGCCTTTCCCCCCTCTAAAAAGAAAAAAATAAAAATGAAACAAAAAAAAAAGTAGGAAACTCAGATGTATTTGTTTAAGTGCCAAATGAATAAGACATCTGATCACTCAAGTATGTACACAGTAAATGGACATTTAGCAAGTGTACCTACTTTTGTGAGTGGTGTACTATAAATAAATAAACTTACAAACTTGACCCCAACATCTAAATGTGCTCATGTGTTTGACAAGGCGTGGGTTACTGTTGTGACAGCAAGTTGTCTGTGAAGCTAACCGTGTCATTACCACACCTAAGTGCTGCATCAGACAAAGGTAGGCATACACGTGAATTCTGGGACTACTGCCCAATAGTTCAGTCAATAAACATTCATTAAATGCCTACTGTGCTCCAGGCACTGTGCTAAGCACTGGGGATACAAATGAGAAAAGGAAAGAGTCACTGCCCTCAAGGGGCTTACATTCTAAAGGGGGAAACAGCCCAAAAGGAAGCTGAAAGGGGCAGGGGAGGGGCAAACCCCACCAGAGGGTTCCTGCAGTGGAGTCAGAACTGAGCAGAGCAGCTGATATGCTGAAATGGAGCTAGATGGAAAATTCTGAGCCCTCCAGAAAGGGACGCGTGCGGGGAGGTTATGGCTCAGCCCTCCAGAGAGGAGGCAAGTGAAGGTGAGGTGCGAGATGTCAAACACTCAATCAGTATCCATGATGCTGAGATTTCAGATGATGAGCTAATGGGAGACGGGGGAATGATTGTCATGGAATCAAAACCAAGCAGATACGCTGATGGGAATATGTGGTATGAAATATATTTACCTCAGAAATATTTGCATCAATGACCACTATGTTTAAAGCAGCTATGCGTATAGAAGAAAAGATGTTTCTTGGACTTAATGATGTTGTCTGTCAATTATAATACTCTCTCCAGTAATAATAGCTGGCATATATATAGTACTTAGTATATTCCAGGCACTAAGCTAGGCACTGTATAATTGTTATCCCATTTGATGCTCATAATAATGCTGGAAATAGGTGCTATTTTTATCCCCATGTTACAGATAAAGAAATTGAGACAAATAGAGGTTAAGTGACTTGCCCAGGGTCATACTGCTAGTAAGTGTCTGAGGCTCAATTTGAACTCAGATCTTCCCAAGGTGCCATGGTGGAGAGTGCCAGGCCTGGAGTCAGGAAGAGTCATCTTCCTGGATTCAAAGTGAGCCTCAGATACTTGTGACCCTAGACAAGTCATTTAACCCTGTTTGCCTCTGTTTCCTCATCTGTAAAATGAGCTGGAAAAGGAAGTGGCCAACTACTCTAGTATCTTTGCCAAGAAAACCCCAAATGGGGTCAGGCAGAGACAACAACCACAGCTTGCTGACACTAGGCACTGAGCAATTTCCCTGCCCCAGTAGAATGTATGCTCCCTGAGGCTCAGGATAGTTTCATTTTTTTTCTTGACATACTCAGAGCCTGGCACAGAGGGTAGGGCTACGGACTAACTTCTCATTTCATTGGCCTGTGAAACTCCCAAATGAGGAAATACCATCTTCCCATCCAGGTCAGCACCTTCTCTTTAACTTATAATTTAGATTATTAACTGAAGCATTGAAAAGATTAGTGACTTGTATAGCTAGTAAGTGTCAGAGGTGGTACTTGAATCCAGGTCACCCTATTCTGAAGACTCCATCTCTCTCCAATAGGTTATGCTATCTCTCCCTTGGCAGAAAGAAAGAATTTAAGAAATGTTTGTTGAAAGAGTATTTTGTACTTAGTGGTAACTCCTGTAACCCACACCTTATCCCCAGAAACTTCAAGTGCTTTTATGCTACCTGATTATACTTCTTTTTTGTTCATCTAATCTAAGACAGGAATGATTTTTTTAACATTGCAAGAATTCATTTTAAAATGTGTCCTGAGCACATCTATCCCAAATATTTCACTGTTTCACTGTCCAATAAGAGGATATATGCTTTGATCTGCCAAGTCAAAACCCACTAGTGCTGCTAGTTTGATCTCAAACAATTGTTCAAGTTGCCACGACACCCCAATTTCCAAATCCCTTTCTTTTTGGTTTGTCTCTGCCTCCCTCCTTTTCTGTTCTACTACTCCCTGTACTTTCTGTTTCTCCCTTTTGTTCTTCCTCCCTGCCTATGCAGATCTGCCCACAGCTCTCATGAGCAAATATCCAGCCCCACTAGGATTTATGCCCCAAAGCCCTTTGATATGAGACTCCCTCCTTATTAGCAAAGAGGAATACCCTGCCCTGCATGGGAGGTGGGGTAGGGTTGTTGAGAATGGAAGAGATTCAGTTCTCAGTGAGTTCCCACTTTGGAGACTCTTTAAGTGCCCCCTTTGGGGACATGTTCCTGTCTCCTCCCACTAAAGG
>CM053597.1:118051253-118159093 GCA_028646575.1 Pseudocheirus occidentalis | reverse complement strand
AAGGAAGGAATGAAGGAAGGAAGGAAGGAAGAAAAGGAAGGAAGGAAGGAATGAAGGAAAGAAGGAAGGAAGGAAGGGAGGGAGGGAGGGAGGAAGGAAGGAAGGAAGGAATGAAGGAAGGAAGGAAGGAAGAAAAGGAAGGAAGGAAGGAATGAAGGAAGGAAGGAAGGAAGGGAGGGAGGGAGGGAAGAAGGAAGGAAGGAAGGAAGGAAGGAAGGAAGGAAGGAAGGAATAAGGGAGAGCTCTCAGTGAATGAGAATCATTAGACTGTAAGCACCTTGAGGACATGGACTGTCTTTTGCCTCTCCTTGTATCTCCAGCACTTAGCCCAGTGCCTAACACATAATAGGAGTTTAATAAATATTTGTTAATTATATGAATGATTAAATGACCTTAATTTTTTAAATCAAATATGAGACAAGGTTCTCAGCTTGGAAAATGGAGAAAGGAGTAGCCAGGGAAGGAGTTGGAAAAGCTGCTATGATGAATGCCATAGCTAATTTATTAGGGAAGTATAAAGGGATTATCTTACTGTGGTGTGGGCAGGATTGAAATTACATCATCAAGAAGAAGCCATGCCTCATGGAGAGCCAGAAGATGGAAGGAGTAGGGAATGGAAAGGTTAAGATGAAGCAAGCTTGTCAACTATGGAGCAGGCATTCCAGAGAGCAAACTCAGTGATTCCCAAAGTTCCTTCCAGCCCTGAATCATGGCCCAATGATTCCAAGCCCAGCACTCTTTCCTATCACTGCTTCTACAATGAAAAATTCTTTCCCATTGATCCACCTTAAAGCCACAGGGAGACTCATTTCATGAAATGTGTAACATTGCCTCACCCACAATTAGGACTGCACGTAGAATCTTACGAACAAAATGTCATCTTTTCTGGATCCAAAGGAGCCTTTCAGGGCTTTGTAGTTAAGACCTCAACACAATGGTGCTCTGGAATGACATCATAATATGAAAGAGATCACCCTGAACAGACAGTGGCAAGTTATGAATAGTCTGCTTAAATGACAATTTTAAACTAGTAAGGTAGTGCTGACTCTCAAGCTTAAGGAAAGAGAAAAAAAAACATCAAATTATTAAACTGGAAACTGGCGCTATCCATATTACATCACTTTTTGGTTCCACTTTCAACAATTGGTCAGGCAGGAAGTGGTAGCAGGGTGAGTCCTCTGTGTAACCAAATATCATCAGTCTGTTTCTAAGTGGAGTGACGCACCCTGGCATACATCCAGGTGAATTCTTTGCCAGCTGCCCAAGGGTAGATCTGCTTTAAAAAAAACAAAAAATACTCAAATGGCTCTGTGATCCAGATTGCAATTTATCCATGCCTGCTTGTCCCATGGGACTCTTGTCCATGTTCTCCTAAAAGTTCTCTGCAGAACAGAGTCTAACAACATGGCAGCAGCTTCCTTAACATCTTCCAACATTGTTAGTGTGCCAATAGAGCAGTCTAGCTGTCCCTTGGTTATGCCTTGCCCTTATCATGTAACCAAACCACATTCTCTTCTTTTTATCCATTTCCCTGATGAAATTTTTTATTCCTGCTTTTCTTCAAAGTTCTTCATTGGCTATGTATTGTAGCTTGCCTCCACCTACCATGAACCTCTAGAGCCCCTGCCCTCTCTCTGACACTCATTTTTAATTCTTAGGAGACTGGTGTGTTCTATATCTCAATACTATGCAGCAACATTGACAGAATATTATTATTAAAAATATGCGCCTTTGCCTTCATGGAAAATTTGGGGCCACTAAAAGAGTTTTTCAATTTCCTGAAGGTAATCTAGCCCAGGCAATATGTCCCTACTGTTGTTTTAAGGCAAGGCTTAAAAATAACAGTGGGGAGTGTTTGTAAAGGAGAAATGATGTGTCATGAACTTGTTAATATTTCCTGTAAATCATAAAGGGAGCTATAGATATTCCAACTGTACCTCTAATCCAGGCCCTGCTTTCCTTCTTGGAGTCAGTGTCAATAGCAATGGCCCACCCAGAAAAAAAATATATCCTTGTAGTTAAGGAAGAGAATGGCTTTAGACAAGGAAGAGTGAACATACACCAGATCTTAATTTCACTTGGCACATGAAAATCACATGATTTAGAAATCTAAATGTCCTTTAAAATCAAAGCCAGCACCCTCATTTTCCAGATGAGGAAATTGAAAGCCAGAAATATTCACTGGCTTGTCCAGTGTCACAGGGGAGATTGTCCAATAGATTGTGAGCTCCTTGAGGTCAGGGACTATCTTTTGTCTGTTTTCATTTCCAGCACTTAGTGAAGTATGCAATACTTCACTGGCACATAGTAGGTTCTCAACAAGTATTTATTAAATACCTGAAATAGGGAGGTAGCTAGGTGGTATAAGGAAAGAGCATGAGGCTTACTGTCAAAAGACATGAGTTTAAATTCTATCTTAGAGATTTACTAAATGAATCACTTAACCTCTCAGTTTCCTCATTTGTAAAATTGGGGTGGGTTGGGATCAAATGAAATAACATGTAAAATGCTTTGCAAAGCTTAAATAAACAAATGCTTGGTGGTGGTAGTAGTACTGGTAGTAGTAGTAGCAGCATTAACAGGTCCAAGTTTAAGCCCTGATCCTCTGACATCAACTCAATTGCTCTCTCTGTCTCTCTCTGTCTCTCTGTCTCTGTCTCTCTCTGTCTCTCTGTCTCTCTCTGTCTCTCTTTCTCTCTCTGTCTCTCTCTCTCTCTTTGCCTCTCTCTGTCTCTCTCTGTCTCTGTCTCTGTCTGTCTCTGTCTCTCTCCCTCACACACACACACACACACACACACACACACACACACACACACACACACACACACACCCCACTGAATGCATCTATGCATCTAATTTATTTGTTCTGTTACATCTTGCTGCTTGGGTTATGTAACAAGAAGTAATATTCTTGCTTATGCCATTAGTTGCAAAAATACAACAGCTTTTGAACTTTTCCTGGTAGTATTCTGAAAAGCCACAAAATGGTGATATTGCTCCACAAAGTTCAATTCAGCAAACATTGATTAAGCATTGACTGTAAGATGCTGTGCTAGGTAGGTGCTAAGCATACAAAAGCAAAACCATCAGGCTCTCGGGGTGCTTGCATTCAAAGAGGTAGAATACATGTACAACATGTACCCAGATGTTGTCGTTTAATTGTTCAATCATGTCCAATTCTTTGTGACCCCATGGACCCTAATAGCATACCAGGTCTTTCTATCCTTTTCTATCTCCCAAAGTCTGTCCAAGCTCATATTTGTTGCTTCCAAGATACTATCTCTCCATCTCATGCTCTGCCATCCCCTTCTCCTTTTGCCTACAATCTTTCCCAACATCAGGGTCTTTTCCAGTGAGTCTCACCTTCTCATTATGTGGCCAAAGTGTTTAAACTTCAGTGTCAGCATTTGACCTTCCAGTGAATAGCCTGCATCAATTTCTTTAAGGACTGACTAGTTTGATCTCCTTGCTGTCCAAAGGACTCTCAAAAGTCTTCTCCAGCATCACAATTTGAAAACGTTGATTCTGTGGTGCTCAGCCTTCCTTATATTTCAACTGTAACAGATATATATATATATTACTACTGGAAAAACCATAGCTTTAACTATAAGAACCTTTGTTGGCAAGGTGATGTCTCTGCTTTTTAGTATGCTGTCCAGATTTGCCATAGCTTTCCTTCCAATAAGCAACTTTAATGTCATGGCTGCAGTCACCATCTACAGTAAACCATAAGCCCAAGAACATAAAATCTAACACTGTTTCCATTTCTTCTCCCTCTATTTGCTAAGTGATGGTAGCAGTTGCTATGATCTTAGTTTGCCTAATGTTAACCTTCAAGCCAGCTTTTACACTCTTCTCTTTCATCCTCATCAGGAGGCTTCTTAATTTTTCTTCACTTTCTACCATCAGAGTGGCATCCTCCATGTATCTGCAATTGTTGATATTTCTCCTGGCAACCTTAATTCCAATTTTTGATTCATCCAGCTTGGAATTTCACATGATGTATAATTAATTCCATTAAATAAACAAGGTAACAATATACAACCTTATTGTACTTCTTTTCCTATCTTAAACCAATCATTTGTTCCATAATCAGTTCTAACTGTTGCTTCTTGACCCACATACAAGTTCCTCAGAAGACAAGTAGGATGATCTGGTACTCCCATCTCTTTGAAGACTTGCCACATTCCATTGTGTTTCATACAGTCAATGGCTTTAGTGTAGTCAGTGAAGCAGATGGTTTTTTTTTTCTGAAACTCCCCTGCTTTCTTCATAAGCTAGTAAATGCTGGCAATTTGGTATCTAGTTCCTCTGCTTCTTCAAAACAACCCTGTACTTTTGGTAATTCTTGGTGTACATATTGTTGGAGTAGAGTTTGCAGAATTTTAAGCATAATCTTGCTGGCATATGAGATAAGAACAATTGTTCAGTAATTTGAACATTTCTTGGCTATGCTCTTCTTTAAGACTGGTATGTAAAATGGTCTTTTCCAATCCAGTGGCCTCGGTTGAGTTTTCCAAATTTGCTGGCATATTGAGGGCAACACTTTAAAAGCATCATTTTTTAGAATTTTAAATAGTTCAGCTGGAATTCTGTCTCCTCCATTAGGCTTATTGTTAGCTGTGCTTCCTAAGGTCCACTTGACTTCATTGTCTGGGCTAGAGCAGTAACCACACCATTGTGGTTATTGCTGATGTGAAGATCTTCTATACATTCTTGCAACCTCTTCTTAATTTCTTCTACTTCTATAAAGTCCTTAACATTTTTGTCTTTTATCATGCCCATTTTTACATGAAATGTTCCCTTGACAGCTCTAATTTTCCTGAAGCAATCTCTTGTCTTTCTCATTGTATTCTTTTCTTCTATTTCTTTGCAATATCTATTTAAGAAAACCTTCATATCTCTCCCTGCTGTTCTCTGGAATTCTACATTCAGTTGGCTATATCTATCTTTTTCTTCTTTCCCTTTTGTTTTCCTTCTTTCTACATCTATTTGAAAAGCCTCATCAAACAACAGGCATTTTGCTTTCTTGTTCTTATTTTTCTTTGGGATTTTTGTCTCCTTTACAATATTGCAATATTGCATAGTTCTTCGATCATTCTATCTACCTGATCTAATCCTTTACATCTATTCATCACTTCCACGTCATATCCATAAGGTATATTATTTAGGTTATACCTATATGGTCTGATTGTTTTCCCTACTTTTTACAATTAAGTCTGAATTTTGCAATAAGAAGCTCATGATCTGAGCCACAGTCAACTCTAGGTCTTGTTTTAACTGACTTTTATAAGGCTTCTCCTCCTTGGCTGCAAAGTGTATAATCAACCTGATTTCTATATTGACCATCTGGTGGTGTCCACATGTAGAATTACCTTCTGGGTTGTTGGAAAAGAGTGTCTTCTATGATCAGTGAGTTATCTTCACAAAATTCTATTAATCTGTGCCCTGCTTCATTCTCTTACTCCAAGGTCAAAATTGCCTGTTATTGCAATTATCTTTTGATTTCCTGCTTTAGCATTTCAGTCTGCAATGATGAATATTACATCTTTTTTATGTTATTTCTAGAAGATGTTTTAGATAGTCATTGAACTGAGCAACTTTGGCCTCTTCAGCATCAGTGATTGGAGCATAGTCTTTACTACTGTGATACTAAACAATTTGTCTTGGATTCAAATATATTATTCTGTCATTTTTTAGATTATGCCCTAATTCTACTTTTCTCACCATTTTATTGACTATGAGGGCTACTCCACTTCTTCTAAGGGATTCTTGTCCACAGTAACATATGTAATGATCACTTGAATTAAATTCAATGCCTTAGTAGAGACTTTGCTCTAAAAATGAAGAGGAACCCAAAGAGGGTTAGGGCTGCCTGAGACCCCAAAATATCAACATGCCGGGTCCTGCTGAAAGAATTCCACTCAAGTCTTCTCAGCCAAGGAAAAAGTAAAGTTTATTGGAAGTTCAAGTTCGCCTCGTGGGGTGCTAGGCCATTTAAAGGTGCTCTCACAGAGCAAGTCTCTGCTAAGCTATTCTATAGCGCTCTCACAGAGCAATTAAATTTACCCATTCCCATTGATTTAAGTTCACTGACACCCAAGCTATTGATATTGAATCTTTCCATCTCCTGTTTGACCACATCCAGCTTACATTGGTTCATAGGTCTTCCCCTCCAGATTCCTATGCAGTATCAATCTTGATAACATATGGATACCTTCACAGCTGAGCTTCCTCTCATCTTTGGCCCAGCTGCTCCATTCTTTCCAGAGCTTTTTGTAGTTGTCCTCTGCACTTCCCCAGTAATCTGTTGGACACCTTCCAACCTGAGAGGCTCAATTTCCAGTGTCATATCTTTTACCATTTTAATGTTATCTGTAGGATGCCATTCTTGGCAAAGATACCGTACTAGTTTTCCATTTCCTTCTCCAATGCATCACCTTTTTTTTCTATCAGAGCTCTCCTCCATGACTGTCCGTCTTGGGTTACCTTGAACAGCATGGCTCATAGTTTCATGGAGCTACACAAGCTCCTGTGCCACATCAAGACAGTGAGCCAGGAGGGATGTACCCAGATAAGCAAATGTAATTTAGGGGATGATTGTAGCAAAGAAGAGAGTAAAGAATATACTCTAGACCAGTGATTTTCAACCTTTCTAATGCCAAAACCCTTTAATACTCATATGTGGGCATATCTGCATGTGGGCGGATCCTCCTGGAGATGATAGAGGAGCAGTGTCTCAGTTCCTAAGCCCATCGGAAATATGTGTTTTCTGATGGTCTTAGGCAACCCCTGTAACCCCTGTGAAAGGGTCGTTCAACCCCCAAAGGGGTCATGACCCACAGGTTGAGAACCACTGCTCTAGGAGAATTTAAGAAGGGACAGAGCACTGGTCACTGTGGTGATGAGAGAAGGCTTCACTGAGAGGATGACACTGGAGCTGGGCCTTAAAGAAACATAAAAGATTCCAAAAGGTGAAGATAAGATGAAATGCTTTATGTGACTGTCTCTGGTTTTCCCTTATTTTTTCCATGTGCTTTGCCTGTGCTTCAGGGTTTTTCTTTTTTTGTGTATGCATCGGCGTATTCCTTTGTGTTTCTGCCTTTCTCTTTTTCTGTCTCTTCCTCTGGGAGACTCTCTCTCTCTATCAGGATTCTTGGAACAAACAAGGAAAATCCTTCACCTTCTACAGCTCCTGCCAGTGAGGGAGCAGCTGACCAGCAGTTGACTACTGTGCCATTTCTGCATGGGTTTCTATAAGGACTAGAAAGTAGGAGGGGAGGCATTCAGAACTCTTGACAACTCAGCCCACTTCCACCTTTCCACCTTTCTTCCTGCAGTGACACTGGTCTCCTGCTGTTTTACAAACCACACATGCCATCTCAGCCACCAGCATTTTCTTGGGCCATCCTCTGTGCCTGGAATACTCTCCCTCCTCCAATCCAACTATTGACATTTCTGGTGGCCTTTAAGTCCCAGCTAAGATTCTGTCTTTCTCTGGAAGTCTTTCTAAGGCCCTTTTAATTCTAATCCCTTCCCTCTGCTAATTATCCCTATTTATCCTGTACATAGCTTGCTTTTTAGAAATCTGCCTGCATGTTGTCTCCCCCAACAGATCATGAGCTCCTTGAGGGCAGGAACTGACTTTTTTCTCTTTTTGTTTCCCCAGAGCAGTGCCTGGTACAGAGTAAGCATTTAATAAATGTTTATTAGTTGATTGATTGAGGCTGGCTTTCAAGTACTAGTAGCACAGAAACTGACCTTTATTTGATATTTTTTTAAAGTTTGGCTTGGAGCAAGCATAGTAGTTGTATGAGAAATGTGGGAGCAAAATATTAACAGAGAGTAAAGGCTATACAGTGGGCAGCATTTGTGATCAATTATTATTTACCAAATGTCTACAAAACTACAGGAAGATGCCCAGCATATTAGGTCAGGGCTTCTTAAGCTCTTTGGTGTCATGGACCCCTTTGGCAGTCTAGTAAAGCCTATGGACCCCTTCTGAGAATGTTTTTAGTTACATTAAATAAAAGACATAGCATTACAAAAGAAACCAATTATACTGAAATATAGCTAGTAATGTATTTTTTAAGTTCATGAATCCCAGGGAAAATATTCCTGTGGTAGATATAGGGAAACATATGGTTAAAAACAGCAAAGGATGGACAACCATGGGTGGGCTGGCATCTGTCCTGCTGGAAGAAGTAACTATACCAGTAAGATCAAAGATATGACAAATTGTCCAGGAAATTAAGGTTTGCAAAGCCTCTTTCACATGTATTATCTTATTTCAGTCTTGCAACAACCTTGTGAGCTAAGAACTATTGTATTTCACATTTGAGGATACTGATGCTGAGTGGGCTTTAGTGGCTCCCCCACAGTTACCCAGTCTCTGTGAGAGATAAGTGAACTCTGTAGAGATTACGAAGGGAGAGAAAGGAGTTAAGGGCTAGGAAGCACAGATGGGGCAATAGTGCTGACGTGCGTTGCCTTGGGTCTTCTCCTGAATCTGCATTTTAGTGTGTATTAGGTATTCCCAGGAGTCTACATCAGTCTAGGTTCGTGACTTGGCTGTTCCGATACCCTGACGCAGCAAGGAACAGTGAGGGGAGGCAAATGACTAATGAAGTTAGATCCAATTTAGTACTGCCCATTTGCATTATATAGGCCAAGTTCTCGTTTGGTTTCTTGTCCTTGAGCATACTAATATGAATAGTTAGCATTTCTATCACTATTTAAGACTTACAGAGTGTTTTACGAATACAATCTCATTGGATCTTTACAACTAACCTGGAAAGGAAGTGCTATTTATCTTTCTCATTTTACAAATGAAGAAACTGAGGTGCAAGTGACTTGCTTAGGGTCACACAGTAACTGCCTGTGGTTAGATTTTAATTCAGTCCTTTCTGGATCCAAAGCTAGCATTCGATACCCCACGCCCTCTAATTGCCTCCTGTTCCAGGAAGGATGCCAGGATGAGGTAGGAAGAGATCCTCTCCTTCCTTCTTCACTTTTCTCTATCTTCCTACCTTCCCTAATCCATCTTTTTCCTGTAACTGGTCATACTGTAGAACTGAAGTATGTTTTTTATTGTTTGTTTAGTTATTGAATAGAATTTTATGTTCTGTGTCGGTAATTTTCTCAGTGAATGAGTGGACCGTTTTATATTTCTCTTAAATGAAAAAAGCTAAATTAAATTTTACACATATGGCTTTAAATTGATTGTGTCTCACTGTGAGTGAATGACCCTCAACAGAAATGTTTTTCACCTGTGACACTATAAAAATAGGGCTACTCCACTTCTTCTAAGGGATTCTTGTCCACAGTAACATATGTAATGATCACTTGAATTAAATTCAATGCCTTAGTAGAGGCACCCAGTGGGAAAGAATCTAGAATTTAAAGTTATATAATCAAATGTTAAATATATATGTATATTTTTATTATTATTATTAATTACATGCAACTGGGAATTAAGATATACAAGCACTGGGGTAGGGAGAGCCTCCCTGCCCTACCAGAAAGTTAGAGGGGTGATGGAGGAGGACATAGGAGAGAACAGATTGGGGGAGGGGCTTTACAGTGGAATCGCTGTTTTGGGGTTGTGGGTAGGGAAAAGATGGGGAGAAAATTTGTAACTCAAAATCTTGTGGAACTGAATGATGTAAACAAGAAAATAAAATAATTTTTAAAAAATTCTATCTGTACCGCAATTTCTTTGGTTCTGCAAACTCTCTGGTAGGAAGCTTCCTTGTTTGAGGTAGATGGTGACACAGTAAATAGAGAGCCAGGCCTGGAATCAGAAAGACCTCAGTTCAAATCCATCTTCAAATACTTACTAGCTGTGTGACCCTGGGCAAGTCACTTAACCTCAGTCAGCCTCATTTTTTTTCAACTATCAGATGAGGATCATAATACTGCCTAGCACACAGAGTTGATATGAGGATCAAACGAGATGACATTTGTAAGGTTCTTAGCCTGTTACACAGTAGATGTTTAAGAAATGTTTGTTCGATTGATTCCCTTTCCCCCATCCATGCTGATCAGTAACTGTTCTGGAACCATCATGAAGTAACTGCTTCAAAAAAATGGATGCACAAGTATTTATTGAGTGTTTATTGATACATTGTGCTAAGTGCCAAAGTCAGAATTTTTAAATGATGCACCCTTAATGTTCTTACAATCTATGCAGGGTAGTAAGAAAGGCCCACAAGTCCTAGGGACTGAGCATCTGGGAGGGTAAGGCGAAGGGGACCTAGGGTTACATCAGCAGGTCACACAACAGGGGGCTTGTGGGGATTAACATCAGCCACATGGAAAGGCCTGGTTGTCCTCTGTCTCACTGGAAGTGATCTCATCCAAGCAGTCAAGTAACCCAAGTGGTTTGTGAACTCAGGGCCAGCATACTTTCTTCTGCTGCCTAAGTAGCCCATAAGGGTCCTGGGTACCTGAGCCTAAGAGAAGGGGCAAGGAGGAAAGTGTCCCTAGTGGTGGCAGGTCTTCTCTTCCCATGAGGCAGCCCAGTTCTGGAATGAAGAGTAGTGGGAGAGATGGGGAAAAGAGAAGGTAAAAGGCACAGGGTCCCTTCAAAACCCCCATACTTTGATGACTTTATCATTCATTCATGATGATCCTAAAAAAAACTTAGAGAGCCCTTTCCTGGAAGCCCAAATTATCTGAAATATTAAGTGACTTGAATTTTTCTCTGAAAATTACCTTGCCAGACTGTTGTGTCAGAGGTGGTGACTTGAACCGAGGTTGTCTTGACTCCTAGGCTGACTTGATTTGACTTTGTTGCTGGAAGCATCCCTTGAGGATAAGAAGGGACTGGGCCTGTAATTTCAATGGAAAAGAGAATTCCCAATAAAGAAAATTCTTCTTAATGCAGATTGGCACTTTCTCTGCAGCTTAGTGCAGTCCTGGAGTTGCCTGAGGCATTGAGGTTACAGGAAAGGACTTGCCCAGTATCAGAGGAGGGAAGATGGGGAGAACAGACAGGCCCCCGGTTTCAGACTCAGGAACCCCTGAGCTTTTTCTTACTCTATCACAGTCTCTCAAAACCACCTACCCTCAGCCACATGTGAGGTTTGCAAATATAAATTGAAGTCTAGAGACTGTCTCCATTTCTCTCCGTATCTATCCCAGTAGCCATCCCCCTTCCCCAGACACAGATACAGCCTTGGGAAAACAAATGCATTCATGTATTATAACTCTGTAGAGGGCAGGATTCTCACTACTGAGAACAAGGGCAATCCGGATGGGAAGAAGACTCCAGCTTGTGATATTCTTGTTTTGTTTGAAGAAATTATTCATCCCAGTCCTGGGGAAGGAGAAGATTTAGACATATGCCAGATGTCAAGGTTGTCATGTGGAAAAGGGGTTCAACTTTATAGGAACACAAGACGGTAATGGATAATAACAATGACGATCATAATAGCGATAGCTAGCATTTGTAAGGTGTTTTAAGGCTTTACAAAGTGCTCTGCAAGTACTCTCACTTTATCACAACAACCGAGGGAGGTGCTATTATTACGTCATTTTACAGGTGAGAAAACCGAGGCAGAAAGAGGTTAAGTGACTTGCCCAGGGTCATACAGCTAAGTAAATGCTAGAAAGCACATCTGAACTCAGGTCTTTCTCACTCCAGTTGCAGCACTCTAGCCACTCCCTCACTTGACTAAGAGAGACATTGCAAGGTCAGTTAGTACCTCCAGTCCTCCCATTCTACAGATGAAAAAACAGAAACCTGTAGAGCCTTGGTGACTTGTACGAGGTCACACAGGTTGGAAGTGGCAGAGCTGGGGTATTCATTAAAAACCAACACCCTAATACCTCACACTCCTTTCTGCTTGGTCCCAGAGGACAGACCTAGAAGAAATGTTACAGATATGCAGATTTCAATTCTCTTTGTGCGCATTGATTGATTGATTGATTGATTTCTTAAATATTCAAGCTGCCTATAAGTAATGTGGCTCCCACAGAAGACAATGAATTTCATGGGACTCCAGATCTTTCAAAAGAAGATGAATGATTGCTTATAAGGACTGTCCCAGAAAGTCTTTGGTGACTCCAATCCAGAGGACACAATTAGGCATTTTCCCCAGAGTTTGGGGTCCAGTGTGAATTTTCTCTAGGTATACCAACTCTGAAAACCTACCCAGTGGTCCAGCATGCTGGGAATTTGCCTGACCTTCATTGGGAAAGTATCTCCACTGAAGCCTCAAGCTCGTCATTTCTGTTGTTGTTCCTCCTCTGCTGTTTTCAAAGTGGACCAATGACACTGGGTGATGTTTTGACTTGCTGGTGAACTGGATTTAAATGAGGCAGTCTTCCAGAGTCATCACAGTCCAGTGGCAGGAAAAAAAGTAAAGATGGCTGGCAGTGGCCCAGGATGCAGTGGATGACCTTGGCGTCTTCAATGCCTGACCAAGCCCTAAGTGCCCCATACCTCCTGCTTCAGCCGCTTTCGTGGCCATTAGAACAAATTGTTCTTACCTATCTGTTCCACCAGGAGAAGTCTTCACATATTTGGGATAGTCATTCATCTAACTTGCCTAGGTTTGAGGTCTGTAAGATACCCTCAACGTGGTTTAGCCCATCTGGAGATGGTTTACCAAGGTGTGGCCTCTGTGCATGCTACAAACTTCTTGGAGCCATAAGTGAGAACTGGATGAAGGTAGACCCCAAAGGTGGATGGATGAGCAGCTCCAAAAAGGACTCAATAAGTCCTCACACCACAGGTGTTTGTCCTCCCTGAACAGTCCATATACCCCCATTATTTCTGTATTGGCTCTTTAGACACACTGATGGCTGACTCATTTTTTCTAATATCCTTTCTGTTCATTTGAATGGAATGATTCCATACAGATCCCAATACAAGGCTTTGAATTCTTGGGTCAAATGTGATCCTTCATGCATATATCCTTTAGAAGACAAGGACTCGGAGCCCTCCTATACAGTGAAATGGGCTCACTTTGATGTCGTTCAATTCAAAGGCATCTTGTGCTTCCCATCTTCGTTATAATTTAGTTAATTACTTAATAATTCTGTTTAACTATCTCCATTTGTACAAACATTAATTAGACAGTTTTTCTGCCTAGAAATCCTTTTGCTTATGTATCTAAGTGCCTCTCTGCCTCTTTCTCCCATTTGTACTTTTGCATGAGCACCATGCTAATCACCTCAGTATTCACTCACTCAACAGGTGTGGGAAGCAGTAGGAAGCAAGCCTGTGTGTTTTGAAGACACAGCACCTCTGATCTGTGCTCTTCAAACACCTGGAACTGGGTGGAATCCAATTTGAACACAGGCTTTCCCAGCCAGGCTCCAATAGTCAACAGTAATTTTGCATATAGTAAGCGTTTAATAAATGCTTTATTCAGTTATTCATTAATACAGCTTAGGTTTTCTCACTTTTAAAACGAGTGGATTAGGATGTAACTCTAAAATTCTCTCATGATGGAACTTTTCCCTTTCTCTTAAGATGAAGTAAAACTATTTAGGAGAATGCTTGAAGTTTCCACCGTCAGAATAGCCCTCCACGATTCTGAAAGAGCCAAAAAGGGGGCAAGTGTTTGTTCCCAACACTGAAAATCCTAATGACCAGGAGGAACCTATTAACCAAAATTTTCTAAAATATTCTAAATGTATGAGGAATGCTATATTAATCGGCAGGCATTTATTAAGCACTTCCTGTGTACTGGTCACTGTGCTAAGGGCCAAGGATACAAAGAGATAGTGGAACAGAACTTGCCCTCTAGGAACTTACATTCTTAAAGAACGTACCTGCCCAACAAGAGCATACAGTCTAGCTATCTGCTGTTCATTTCAAGGAGAATTTGGCTTGGGATGGATTTTTATTTCCATACAGTCAAACATTGTCTTCATTTTGCCAGCTTAAAAGTTTAAAAGGCTTTTCTTTTTAAGCTTGGCAGTTTGGCTCTTGTGTCCTGTCTTCTACCTCGAAATATTAGAGTCATTTCAATCTAGCACTTCCAAACAATCACCAAGTCAACTGTCCATCCTTTTGAGAAAGTGTGGGTAGAACAAACAGAGATACAGAAAGAGATCAATGACACTGGCTTCATTTAAAAGCTTCTTAGACCACTGAAAAGAGGCAAAATCAAGCAAGGAACTATAGGTGGGATGGAATAAAAAGAATTAGAAGAATCCCAAACCAACAAAAGCAGATAAATGGGGCTAGAAAAAAAGATCCTAGAAATGGACATATCAAGAGATGGAAATAAGCTAGGATCTCAGTGCTGGAAGAAACGCAAGAGGTTGTCTGGTCCAATGCATACCTGAACAAGAATCTCCTCTACAAATACTTTACAAGTGGTCATCCAGTCTTTTCTTGAAGATTTCTATCAAAAGGTACCAGTACTCATCAGTTGGGCAATGGTTGAACAAATTATAGCCTATGAACAATAATAATGCAATAATATTGTGTCATAAGAAACAATGAATGGCACAGTTTCAGAGAAACCTAGGAAAACTTAAATGAACTCATATAGAATGGAAAGAGGAGAGCCAGACAGTATCAGCAAAATGACAAGCCCTGATTCCAGAAGACTAATGATGAAGCATGTGTAATGTTAATGAAATCAGAAGATCTTCCATGCCTCTTTCTACTGGCACTTAGTAAAAGCACTTAGTACCTTACTTTAAGTTAAACACTTAGTAAACAGACACTTAGCTCCTTACTTCAAGTTAACTCCTTGGGAGCAGTTAACACTTTAACAGGAAGGGGCAGAACAGGGAGGAGTTATACTGTATATAAGGAAGAGAACCAGCAGGACAGGCAGATTTTCTCTCAGTCACCATCTGGAAACTGCACCTTTTGCTGAGATCCTCCTTCTGCAGCTTTTGCTGAGAACTTCCAAAAACCAGGCTGAGGAGCTATCATGAGTGAAAGAGGGATCCCTGCTTGAGGGAACTTGTTCTATTTTGAAGAATTGGGAATGTGGGTATTCGCTGCATTAACCATGTGTATCAACTTCGTGACCACTAGAATGACTTCGGCTTTCTGGTTCTGGGACTTGTCCTTCTGGTTCTGGGACTCGGTTTTCCGGTATCTGAATAAAGACCTTGGTTCTGCCCTCCATGTGGAGAGTTTGCTACATTTTGTGATTCACAACTATTCCAGCATATTCCTAACCATCATGGGTGTTGTGAATATTGCATTATTGAAACAGCATGCTACCTCCTCTTAACAGAGAGACGATGTGCTCAATGTGCAGACTGAAACCCGGTTTTGGACATGTCCAATGCAGTAATTTGTTTTACTTTATTGTGAATATTATTGTATTACACAGATTTGGTCCAGTCTGGTTTTTCTGGGAGGTGGGAAAGAGATAGAAGGGAGAGAAAAGAGTATGTTCATTGAAAAAAATTAACTTACAGAAGAGTGGGACCCACTGCCTCTCAAGGCAGCCTACTTCACCTTTGGACATATCTACTGCTTGAGAAGTTGTTCCTTTCCAGTTATTGTTCAGTCATGTCCAACTCTTCATGACCCCATTGGGGGTTTTCTTGGCAAAGATACTGAACTGATCTGCCATTTCCTTCTCCAGCTCATTTTACAGATGAGGAATTGAGGCAAGCAAAATTAAGTGACTTGCCCAAGGTCACACAGCTAGTAAGCGTCCAAGAGCGGATTTGAACTCAGGAAGATGAATCTTCCTGACTCCAGGTCCAGCACTGCATCCCTTGCTCCATCTAACTGTCCCTCTTCAGTTCTTCCCTGCATCAAATCTAAACCTGCCTCTCTTTAAATTTCTCCCCTGGATCCTAGTTTTGCCTTCTGGGAACAAGAAGAATAAATTGTAATCACTCTTCCACACAATAACAATTAAAGTATTTGAGAAAAACCATCATATTTCTCTTAACTTCCCTTTTCTTTGGACTAAATATGTCTACTTCTCCTCACATAGCATTGTCTTAAGGCCCTTTCACCATCCTGGTTATTCTCCTCAGATACTGTCCAACTTACTGAAGTGGTCCTAAACTTTGTTGCTCAGAACTGAACACAGTACTCCAAATGTGATCTGACCAGTGTGGAATACCAGGTGACTCTTGGTACCATTGACCCTCCTAGTCCCTCCTGGAGAATCTCCTTCTCTTAATCCAGTTGAAGACTGAATTAGCTTCTTTGACCTCTACCTATATCAAACTTGTTGACTGATACTGAGTTTGCAAATCAGGAAAACTCTCAGTAGCGGAAGCTCATTTACAGAAGGCTATATTTAATGCCAGGCTTTAAACGAGGAACCTTTTTAAATAGGCCACTTTACATATATAAGTGTGAGGCAATCAATAAGGAAGGTAAAATGAAAATATATCTTTAAAACACTCTCTTACAGAAACAAATAATACTGCTGCCAATTTTATAATGCAGAAGCTATGAGGACCACATATTAACAGAGTAATGCATATAAATAAATAGTGTCCATGAAAAATGAAAGTTCACCTCAGCTATTGACTTTCTGTCACACATAAACATTAGTCAGGAGAGTCATGTTATTTTTGAGCATGGGTGAGAGGTTGGCCACTCATAATAGGAGCCAACTGGAGGCTTAAATTACAGTGCCAATCCAGAGGGCAGATGTTTGCCCACACTTCAGGCAAAGCAACCCTCTGCAAACTGTTCCCATGCTGTGGCTACCATAGCTGGCAGGCTAGAGATAAAACTGTCATCTGCCCTGTAATGCCCAACTATGCCCACACCTGAAAAACTGAAGGAGACCTCATAAGTACAGATAATATGTGGGAATGAAGGACTGTTAAGGTTTCCCTTACAGCCCCAGGTAATCAGAGTTATCAGAACAGATCCAAAAAGGGTATAGAAAAGAAGCTTGTTATCCTGTTAGGCTTGATTAGGAAAATACAGCCCCTACACCCTAGGACTAGCTGCTTCTTTCTTCAGTGGTCCTTTAAGTTCTAACTGAAAGCATTTTGGGGATTGACAGAGGATGGACTGGACCCATGATTGGCATAAGGAATTCCTGGTGTGTAATCTCCCTCCACCTGTCCAAACAGCCACCACTTGTGTGTAATTCAGTCTCAGAGTTGCCTGAGGTACATAAAAGTTAAGTGATTTGGCCAGCTAGTGTGTGCCAAAGGAGAGGTTTGAATCCAGACTCCAAGGCTGGTCCTCTCCTAGCCTGTGCTACCAAAGCACTATATTACATTATATACATAGCCCAATGTGATCTGCATAAAATAAACCAAGTTTGTAATCAATTTCTGTCCTTCATTCTTCAAAGGCATTCCTGACAACCCTCTATCTAAAATTATTCCTGCTGTGTAAAGTGAGGCCTGAACACTGTTACCCTGTAGTGATTTCCTATAGAACTGTTGCTCAAACCTGTGCATTTCTAATCTGATTTTCTCCCAAGCATCTTAGTTTCTCTCCTTGGTTTCTCGGGCTGTCTGTGAATCACTCCAAGGCCTGGACTTTTCCTCAGTCCTGTGCTTCTGGTTAGGTTACTGTTGTCTGGAGAAGCCACAGGCAATTTTTTATTATCCCCTTCTCTTTTCCCCCTTTGAATAGGATGCCCCAAAATGAGCTGATTGTTTTTAACCTTTAAAAAAACAAACCACTGTGTGAGATCTCTATTTATTTTACCTTAACCATTCTGTTTTTCCCTCCTAACCTCTCAGATGATGGAAATGCTTAAAACAAACTAAGGTAGTATGAGACTGAATCATGTAAGTGTGAGCATGGCACCCCTGGGGGCTACGCTGTTTTGTATGCTTCTGCTTAATTATCCTTGCATGTCTTTTCTGCTTTTCTCCTGAGATTCCTGCATTAGGCGCTTGGTGCTTGGAGAGCATGAGCCGTCCACTGCTTTTAAGCAATAGATCCTGCGTCTGTGTTCCTAATGTTATGTGTGGTTTTTAATGACATCATCCCTCTCTGGCAATCCCTGGCACATGTGTAAGAGCCAAAGTGCTTGCAGCTGTAAGCCTGGCACCTCCTGAATGAGGTGGGGAAGGGGGTGCAGGCCGGTAATCCCTTGGGGCTGGATATGTTATTGTCTTCTGACAACAAGCCCACCCCCCCGACATCAACCTTCCTTAGAATTCTGCTCCTGTGTTCCTTGCTGCTCACTGCAACATACTTCTCCATAGTGTGGATACATATCATACAAGCTTGTCATGCAGCTGATCATTGTGTACAGAAGCCCTTTGGTATGTGGTATGCTCTTATAGAGGCCTCTATCCCAAGATGGATTACTTTATGATTCTTTGTAAGGGTAGATGCTATGTCAACATTTAAGCATATATATTTAAATTCATAGAGAAAGGTCAGCCTTTGAATCAGGAAGACTTCTATGTGTATCCATGGACAAATCTCTTTAATATCTCAGTTCTTCAGCAAACTCTCTAAGACAGCAGTGGGGAACCTTCGACTCTGAGGCCGCATGTGGCTCTCTAGGTCCTCAAGTGCAGCCCTTTGACTGAATCCAAACTTCACAGAACAAATCCCTTAATATAAAGATTTGTTCTGTAAAACTTGGAGTCAGTCAAAAGGCTGTACCCAAGGACCTAGAAGGCCACATGTGGCCTCAAGGCCTCAGTTTCCCCACCCCTGCCTAAGACAATAATACATTTCAGATGAGTTGCAGAACCACACCAATGGAAAAAGTGACCACACCAGGAGTTCCCTGTATCAGTAAACTAACAAGTCTTAATCAAAATAGACATATTTATACATGTGTATGTATGTATGTATACACACATATACCTATGTATATACATATATAATACTTCTACACTTATGTGTGCATTTATACACATATATGTAAGTATATATTATATGCATAAAAACTATTGGTGTAGAAAATTCCCAGAGAGGGAGCATATGGTACCAATGAAGGTCATCCCCTATTCTACATTTTAGAGTTCAGAGAATTTCCTTTTAGGTCCTAAGAGATTGAACGGCTTGCCCTGTGTCACAATCAGTATATATACATATGTATGTGTGTGTCTGTCTCTGGCTCTGAATCTGTTTCTATCTGTCTCTATCTTGTGTACAGAGATATCTGTATCTTGATAGAGATAGAGAAAGATAGAGACAGATTCAGAGCCAGAGACACAGGGAGAAAGTGTTATTTGAGCTTCCCACAGAAACACATGTAAATCTAATGTTCCTTGATTCTCCTTAAAATGGGTGACACATTAAACCAAATCAAATAATCCCCTGTGGGGATCTATGTAGGCTGTCCCCAATTTAGGGAAAAGTTGATCTAGGATTATAGGTTTTGAACTGATAGGGTTGTTAGAGGCCACCAAGTCCAACCCCCTCATTTTGACAGATGAGGAAACTGAGACATGGAGCATTTAAGTGACTTTCCCAGGGTCACACAACTAGTAAGTACCTAATGTGGGATTTGAATCCAGGCCTTCCAGGTTCTGACTCTAAGTTCGGTGCTCTATGTATCATAACATGCCACTTTACAAAAATGTGGTTGTAAGTCTGTCATTTTGAATTCAGACTGCACTTTTTTCTACATAGAAACATTTTAAATTGTGGTTAAATGACCCAGCCAGCCTACACAAGCTGATTTAACCCATGCTGCAGCTGTGCTCTAATAGCACGGGCCAGGGAGCAGAGCCACGCGGTACAGCATCCCCTTGCTTTTCTGGGTACAGGTTCCCATGCATAGTTTAGAAATGGGCTGTTGGTCTTGGCTATGTATCCCTTTTACTATTTTTCTGTACCCCTCACCTAACATCCTCTCATCAGATATCCCGCACCCTCATGCTGCTCTGAGCCAGCAGTATCGAGGTCAGATAGAAGCAAGGGCCCCTGAACCATACGTAACCATCGCTGTAGGCCACATACTCACTTAGACCACCATGCATCTATGTTTCCTTTTTTATGAACACATCAATATGTTAAAATGAGACAGAAATGTAACTTTAATCTGGTTTGGGCCACACATGGGAGTGTGAGGCTCATGGGCTGTGTTCGACACCCACCAGCAGGCTGGAGCCTACCCATGATCCCAGATTACCAGTCTCTGCCTTTGCCAGTCACAAATCCCATTCCCTCTGCTTAGCGAGACACCAGAAAGAAAGCAATCAGACTGAACTGATTCACACTGACGGGTTCTTAACCAGCCCATAGATATCTGAATCCCTAAAGGGAGATTGCTTTGTTCACCCAAAAGCAACCACTAATGCAGGGGAGGGGAGGCAGAAACTTCCCACAGTCCAACCAATCCTGCCTGGCAGCCTGGCCCAACATCTGGCTCCCTCCCCTATTCTGTTCCAGCTTTTTCTCTTGGATGCAGCAAGGTGGCACACTTGGAAAGAGTGTTGGTTCCAGAGTCAGGAAAATCTAAATTCGAATCCAATCTAAAACATCTACTAACCTTGTAATCCTGGGCAAGTCACTTCCCCTCCATTTGTCTCTGTTTCCTCAACTATAAAATGAGGGTGAGGGGGTGGCTCGGTGGCAGCCATGAGTACAGCACTGGCCCTGGAGTCAGGAGGACCTGAGTTCAAATCAGGCCTCAGACACTTGACACTTACTAGACCATGTGACCTTGGGCAAGTCACTTAACCCCAACTGCCCTGCCATCCCCCTCTTCAAAAACAAAATAAAATAAAATAAAATGAGGACCATAACAATGCCTACCTCACAGGCTGTTGTGAGGCTCAAGTGAGATAGTTCTGTAAAAAGTGCCTAGGACAGTCCCTGGCTCATAGTAGGTAGGTAGGTACTTTATAAATGCTGATTCTCTTTCCTTTCACTTTTACTTAAGCAATTAGGTACAGTGAAAAGAGTGCTGGACCTAGAGGCAGGAAGACTTGAATTCAAATTTGACCTCAAATACTTATGAGCAGTGAAACCCTGGACTAGTCACTTAACTTCTGCCTCCCTCAGTTTTCTCATCTGCGAAGTAGGAATAATGATAGCATCTCCCTGTGAAGACAGAATGAGGTCATGCTCATAAAGCAGTTTGCGAGTCTTAAAGTGCTATATAAAAACCAGCCTCTATTGTTACTATTGTTTTTATTCTAAGTAATAAATTCCTTAAAAGTTCAATTTTTTTTCACAGCACCTCCACAGTAGATTCAGTCATGAGTGGGGTGTGGGGAGAGGAAGAAATCAGGACAGTCAATAACTGTCTACATCAAGAATTCTTAAACTTAATCAGAATCTTAATCTAGATCAATATATCAAGAATTGTTTTCCTTTGTGATACTACATTTTATTTTGTGTATTTAAAAATATTGTTCTAAGAAGGGTCCTTAAGATTCACCAGATGGTCAAAGGATCCATGACAAAAAAGTCCCTGGTCCAGGGGTGGGGAACCTGAGGCCTTGAGGCCACACGTGGCCTTCTAGGTCCTTAGGTGGGGCCTTGTGACTGAGTCCAAGCTTGACAGAACAAATCATTTTACTGAGGGAATTTGTTCTGTGAAGTTTGGATGGGATCAAAGGGCCACACTTGAGGACCTTGAAGGCCCCACGTGGCCTCAAGGCCACAGGTTCCTCACCCCGTGTTTGATTTATGTGAATGGGCCATTTTTAAGCTAGATATTATGTATCATGGATAGCCTATATATTCAGCCCCAAATACAGATTTTATAAATTCAGGTTTATAAAATAGATCAGTCGGGGGAAAGAGTGTTCCTCACTTTACAAAAGAATTTACTGTAAGATTATTTTAAATATGCACTCACCCGGCGCATTCAAATTACAATTCTCTCTTCAAATATTCGGTACCTCAACAATAAATACATCAGCAATGTGCCTCTTTTATACAAATGGAAAAAGTGTTTCTTGGTTAGAACTATCAGATATTTTAAGCCCTCACAGAAGTTTGGGCTGTGAGATAAAGAGGATTCAGATGAGGTTTTCAGTTTCATTCTCCTAAGTAATATGAACTGAAAAGACCTCTCTCATTGGGGGACACAGGGGCCTCTCTGATTCACATGAAAAGGAGAAAATGCTGGAGTCCACATCCCTTATTTACAGATGAAGAAATTGCAGCCCAGAGATGCTCAGTGACTTGCTCAAAGTCACACAGCTAAATCAGCAGAGGCCAGCCCATGAGAGAAGCTCTCCTTACCCCATTCTAGGAATCTTTTCACTTTATTTCCACTCCTTGCCACTTCTCAGAGTGACTCTGAAAAAAAACAGCAGGAAGATTTGATAGAAAGAGCAATGAAGTGACGACCAGGAAATCTGGGTTCTAGTTCTGGCTCTACCTGTGCCACCTTAAGAAAGCCACTTTATTTCTATAGAACTCAGTTTCCAGATCTGTAAAGTAGAAAGATTGAACTAAGTGATCTACAAAATGTTGTGGTTATAAGGATGTAGATGTTTCTCATTTTGTTGACTCTCAATATTAAGGAATACAAGACTTGATGTTTTAAAAGACTGAGCCTCTCTATAGAGATAACAGAAAGCATGGAGCTGTGGCTTTTAGACAGATAATCCATTCAAAATGAAAGTCACTTATGGAGGAACCTTGATGTTCCCTGTGCTACAGTAATAAGATCCTCGAAATGAGAATCAATAAGCATGGTGGGAGGGGAGGAAGAGAGATAGGGAGAAGAAAAGAGGGAGAGAGGGAAAGAATAGAGGAGGAGGAAAAAAGAAAGAGAGAAAGAGAAAAGGTGGAGGAGGAAGGGGAGAGAGATGGTGGGGGAGGGAGGAAATGATATGCATGTTGTTTTTAAATATATTACAAAAAATATAGAAATACAGATATTCTTTACTTTGAACTGTTGGCATATTTCCTAAGTTACATATAAGTCAGTATTTTTTGAGGACTGGACTCTACGGTAAATGCATTGAAGTAACTTGCTTTTAAAATGAGTCCCTATGGTGAATCTTCTTTTTTTGTAAAGCAAAGAATCACACTAATTCATCACCTTTGTAAATCCAGGTTTTCATCTATCAGGCTTGACTTAAAGCGGAGTACAGCCAGATGAGAAATGCTGCCTCTCCAAACCTCCCTTTATTATCTCTGACGGTCAGCATTACTCAGTCACATGAAAGATACTTTGGGATGTGGCAGTAATGGAGAAGGGACTCTCCCTCACCTTCTGTGCATACAACTTAACAATTTCCCTACTCGTTCCATCTTTTTGTAATAATGCTGTTGAAATGGGGGGGGGGGGGAATATAGACCCTTCAAGCAAGTGTCCTGTTCCTCCCATTTCTCCTGTGACAATAATACTAATATTATTTGGGGAAGGTGAGGCTGTCCCTGAACAAACCAAGCATATCTAGTCAGCAGCCCACTGATCATTCTTTTGCATGGAAACAGGAATTCATGGAACCAAAGCCCATTCTGGTTAAGAATGAGATCACAGAGCTCTTCTGCTCACACAAATGCTTCTATTTGCACTCACTGGTCACACATCAAGGGATTTAAGGGCTGTCCTATATCCTTTTCCATTCTATGGTTTAGGTTTAGTATTTTGCTGGACAATCATTGTCTTTATGGGACCTCTAGTGATCACATTTTTAACTGCAGGATCTTGGGGGAAGAAGAAAACAGCAGCATCTCAGAAGTACCTGATGGCCAGGAGGCTGGGGTGGGGGATAATTGAATCCAGTGAATATTTATTAAGTACCTACTATGTGCAAGGTAGTGCGCTACATGGAAGGAATTACACATATTGACATAACAAAGGTCATGCTCCCAATGGAGTATAGTATAACTATATATTTGTTGTTGGTCAATCGTTTTTCAATCATGTCTACCTTTTTATGACCGCACTGGGCATTTTCTTGGCAAAGATATTAGAGTAGTTTAACATTTTCTTCTCCGGATAATTTTACAGATGAGGAAACTGAGGCAAACAGTGTTAAGTGATTTGCTCAGGGTCACACAGCTAGGAAGTGTCTGAGGCCAGATATAACTACATATAGACATTGGATTTGTGGTCCAAAGATGAGGGTTCAAATTCTGGCTCTCTTGCTATCTGTGTGACCTTGGATGAGTCCATTAACCTTGCTGGAACTCAGTTGGGTTTTATGTAGAATGAACTAAAATGCCCTGAAGAATGTTCTTGACATGCTTCATCTTGTTTTTCACTTGGATACTTTTGCTACCATCTGGAAATCTACCATCTCTCTGAGTATCCCACTCCACTTTTGCAGTTTCAATTGTGTAAGTGATATAATTTGTATCACGTCAATATAGAATTTGCCTTTATGCAGCTTCTACCCATTGCTTCTAGTTTGTTATGTCCTGTGAAGCCAAGCAGGAGTCTAATCCCTGAAGACATTTATCATACCCTTCCTAAGTCTTTGCCTTTCCAGGTCAAACAGCTCCAGTTTCTGTAGCCTGTTCCCCTATGACATGATCTCTAGTCTCCCCCCTCAAAAGGTGGTAGAATTTCCATCAAAAGTCTTCAAGTGAAAACTAGACAACTTCTTATTAGCTAGGGTTGTAAATGGAATCCTTGTTCAGTACAGGCTGAATTAAGGGACCTGAAGGGTCCCTTCCAACTCTTACTTTCTCTAATTCAGAGACAACTATTATGGAAAGTATGATAAAAACTCACAATCAGTCAATCGACCAATAATTAACAAACATTTGTTGTGTGTTATTAACATTAATTTAATAATTATGTTATATATTATTAATAATTTACATTGTTAATAATTAGTATTTATAACATTATTATTACTATTTGCCAAGGACTACGTGAAGTGCTAAGGATACAGAGAAAAAGCAAAAATAGGGTCTGCCCTCAGAAGGCTTATATTCTAATGAAAGATACAACAGCTACATAAATAGGTATGAACAATATACATACCAAGTGAATGGAAGATTACTTTAGAGGGGAAGGAGCTAGTAGCTAGAAGAGATCAAGAAAGGTCTCCATAGAAGATAGCAGCTGAGCATGAGTCTCAAAGGAAACCAGGGGTGGAAATTAAAAAAAGAGAGTGTTCCAGTGAAGATGAATGGAGACAGACGCTAGAGAAGAGCATCATGGGCAAGAAACAGCAAATAGACCAATATAGCTTAGACATATAATGCGTAGAAGGGAGTAAATTGTAAAAAGACTGGAAAAGTAGAAAGATGTCAGGTTGTAAAGAGCTTTAATGCCAGAGGAGTTTAGGAAGCCTCTGGGAATTTATTGAGTAGTGGAGTAAATAAAAGAATTAACATGCAGAAATGAAACTCTAGGTAAGGTTAAGTAGCATCAATCAGCAGTGAACCCAGTATTACAATTTCATGATTTCTTCCAGCAGCATTTGACAATTTACTATTGCCCTCCTCAATTTACTTAGCTGTATTTTATATTGCCACAATAAACTCTAAGGTCCTTGACATCAGAGGTCATTTCATTATTTGTCTTGATATCGCCAGTGTCTTATGCATAGTAGGTGTTTAGGAAATATTTTTTGAGGTTGATGTCAGAAATTGGGTGAGAGAAAATGAATGGTAGGAGTTGAGACACGGAAGCAGACATGGCGGCAAGTTGGGGAGGGTGCTCTTGACTGTGTGGGTTCATGGTCCAATGGCAGCAGCTAGGGAAGCCCTCACCATGACCAGGCAGCACTTCAGGCCATGGAGAAGCTAAGGAACTACCATAAAGAGCCCCAAATTTGGGCAGATCAGATGGGGAATCAGATAAGTGCCCAATTCCACTGCTTCCTTGGTTTTTGCTTTTTAATTTCAGGCACATTTCCCAATCTAGGAGCCTGCTCCAATAACCAGTCTTTGTAATCATTTCAGTCCCCTGGATTTAGCGGTCCCTGGTATCAGCCTTGCCCGTCCTGGGCACAACATAACTGACCGTAGGTTAAGACTGAGTAGGGACAAAAGAGGAGCTGTAGCAGGATGGATAAGACAGGATAAGGAGAACGGAGAGCGTGTGAGGTGCCGGTGGTCACAATGAGGGCTAAAAATGAGTGTGGGAAGAGGAGGGAACTGCAAGAGGTGGAAAGAATCAGAGAGGAATTTAAAGAGTCCATGGTCTTGAAGGCAGAGTGTGTTTGAAAGGAAGTAAGCCGGGTGTGGGGCGGTGAGGGGGTGCATCGGGTAGAGTGCTGGGCCCAGAGTTAGCAAGACTCATCGCTGGGGGTTCAAATCCAGCCCCAGACACTTACTAGCTGTGTGACCTTGTTAAGTCACTTAACCCTGTTTGCCTCAGTTTCCTCATCTGTAAAAAATGAGCTAGAGAAGGAAATGACAAACAACTCCAGTATCTTTGCCAAGAAAAGTTCAAATGGGGTCAGAGAGAACTAAGCAAGACTAAAAAACCTTCTTAACAATAACAACAACAAAGCACTCATACTTGGTGGTTGAAACAAATCCAAGTCCAGATAATAGCAAATAGGCCCATTGGCTGGAATGTAGAGTATTTGAAAGAGAGTTACGTGGAATAAGTCTGAAAGAGTAGATTGTGTAAGGATTTAAATGCCAAGCATCAGTGTTGGGGTACCCCACCTCTCTGAATATGCACCTTAGCTCCCTCTATTCAATGTTGTTTCCACACTTCACTAGTTCTGAAAGAGAGCTCAGTAAAGAAGTTGGAGCACACTAGGGACAGACTGTTTTAAGCAGGTCACATTGTTCCTTTGACTAATTTGCTTTTTGCCATGACTGTGAGGGAAAGCTCACTGGAGAGGGCATCGTCTTCTGAAAATGAAATCTTTCTCTGGAAGGAGAAATTAATTCTGGGGAGAACAGGAAACACAGTGGCCCATCTTGGGCACATTTCCTCTCAGTGGTGTTTATTGAACAAGCCTCCCATCCATGAGCCCAAGGTTGCTGCTACAGCATTGCTTTGCCATCTATCACTTGGCACAGGAGGCCGGCCTCTCTCTTCCAAATTGTAGATTATTAGGCATTAAGAAGTAATGGGCTGTAGCCAAAAGAACCCTGCCTGGCCTTAGAGTAAAAATACCAGCTTCCCATACTATTTGCTCTCTTTTATGTTTCATTTTATCTTGTGTCTTCTTTCTCATTGTTCATCCCATTGGTTATAATTCTTTGCAACATGACTACTGTGAAAATGTTTAATGTGAATGTATATGTAGAGCCTATATCAGAGAGCATGCTGTCTTGGGAAGGGAGGAGGAGAGGGAGGCAGAGAAAATTTAAAACTCAAAAGCTTGTGGAACTGAATGTTATAAACTAAAAATAAATCGTTTTAAAATGAATTTTAAATGAAAAAAACCACCAACTTCCCCGCTTACTACTAACAGTAGTAAGTAGGACCTCTCTGGGTCTTCATATTAGGCCTTTGTATAGGCCCTTTATCCCCTATAAAACTGAGAGACCTGCCGCTTCCTTCTTCACAGAGCCGTTGTGTCCCAGAACCTAGCACAGTTCCTGATACATAATAGCATGAACTTGTTGACTTGAATCATGGAAGTGAAAGTATTCTTTTGTTGTTGTTCTTCTACTTCAATCATTTCAATTGTGTTTGATTCTTCATGACCCCATTTGGGGTTTCCTTGGCAAAGATACTAGGGTGGTTTGTCATTTTCTTCTCCAGCTCACTTTACAAATGGGGAAACTGAAGCAAACAGGATTAAGTTACTTGTCCAGGGTCACACAACTATTAAGTGTCCAAGGCTGGATTTGAACTCAGAAAGATGAGTCTTCATGACTCCAGACCCAGTGCTCCATCCACTGTGCCACCCAGCCTCCTTAAAGTGTTGTGCTAACTGTGAAATACTGTACCCAGATAAGCCAGAATTATCATGGCCTTTGATAAGGAATTACATTTTCCCTCCATCTCCAATGAACATTTAGAGAGTTGATGACGTTTCTCTCCTCCCCAAAAAACCGGAAATGAAAGTGCTTTTCGTCCCATTGAAGGTCATGCATTGAATGGTAGAATCAGAGCATTTTAGACCTGAAAGGGACCTTTGGGATATTTCATCCAACCTCCTATCAGTTCAGTTCATACAAATTCTTCAAGGTCAGCATTTATTTGTTTACTCTGAGTTAACATAAAGTGTGGGAGGGCAGGAGAACTTTTTGGATGTTGGCACTTCAGTTGGCACTGAAGTTTCAAGCTTTACCTTCCCACCTGGTCTTCAGCTTCCAGATTACACTACAGCTTCTCACAAAGAGCTTTCCCATTCCATTCCTTATTTCTGAAATCTCACTTCTCACTGCTGTCTTCCAGCTTGCCTCATCAGAGAGGGAGGAAGTGGGTGGGGAGGCTAATGCATTGGAGATGTGCCAAGAAGAAAGTTAGAGTGTCCAGTTTTCAACAGCCTCTAAGAATAAGAATGATAGAAGTACAATCCACTCTTTAGAGTAGAGCAGGAATCCTTAACTTTCACCCAATGAATGGAACTAGGGTGGCACGGCAGCTTGAGAAAAGGATTTTTTTTCATTGACAATTGATTTTGGCAAACCCGTCAAAACACAGAAGACGTTGTTCTCCTTCTTTTTCCCTCCCTCCTTTCTTTCATTTCTTTTTCTTCCTTCTTTAAGCAAGGGATTTAGAATCAAGCACATTTCTTCTCAGTGGTGTTTATTGAACAGGCCTCTCATCCATGCTGGTGCAGTATTGGTTTGCCATGTATCACTTGGCACAGGAGGCCAGTTTCTCTCACCCAAATTGTGGATTATTAGGCGTTGAGGTTGTAAGGAAATTGAGGCAAACAGGGTTAAGGGCCTTGCCCAGGGTCACAGAGCTAGTAAGTATCTGAGGCCAGATTTGAACTCAGGTCTTTCTGACTCCAGGCCCTGTGCTCTATACTGCTCCATCTAGCTGCTACAAAGTGCTTAACCATCTACTACTCCAGTGGCTCTTGGAGGCAGACAGATATGGTGCCCTCTCTCTGAGAAGCTCAAGGAGCTTTCCTAACATTAACTGCAGAATAAGCATAATCCTGCCTATCAGGAATTCTCTGTTAATTAATCTTAAAATATAATTAAAAGCCAGGTCTTATCAGTTTCATAAAGAGAAAAATTTAAAAAAAAAAAAGGAAGGTGATAAGGAGGAGGTATAACACTCATCCTCCAGAGTGGGCTTTGTTTTGTTACTTAGCTGTCAGTGATGTGCACAAATGTGCCTTGGAGGAGGGGAAGGGAGGAAAACTGTTAGTTTCACTGGAAGTCGAAGAATAAAAGAAAGATAAGCGAAAGGAAGGGAAAGGGAGAATTAGGAAGACTATAAAGTTGAAAGCAACCACACTGAAAGTAGAAAATTAAAGGAGAAGGTGGCTGTCTTAAAGGTACAACTGACTGTTCCAAACTACCAGATCTCAATTCAGGAAACAGTGTGCTTTATCAATCAATCAATAAGAATTGATCTAGTACCTACTATGTGCTGGGCATTGGGGATAAAGATGAGAGAGAGAAAGAAAAAGAAGGAAGGAAGGAAGGAGGGAGGGATGGAGGGAGGGAAGGACGGAGGGAGGGAGGGAAGGAAGGAAGGAAGGAAGGAAGGAAGGAAGGAAGGAAGGAAGGAAGGAAAGAGGGAAGGAAGGCAAGCAGGCAGGAAGGCAAGCAGGCAGGAAGGCAGGAAGGAAGGAAGGCAGGAAGGAAGGAAGGAAGGAAGGAAGGAAGGAAGGAAGGAAGGAAGGAAGGAAGGAAAGCAGGCAGGAAGGAAGGCAGGAAGGCAGGAAGGCAGGAAGGAAGGAAGGAAGGAAGACCTCTGGGATCTCTTCCATTTCTAAATTCTGCAAAACTTAACATCCTCTGATCCTAATTTTGTGAAGGGAGAGGGAGAGGGCATCCCATTCTGATTGAGGCAGTGTCTTATTCCTTACACATTGGCTCCCTTTACATTAATATATAGTCAGCGGTATGTCTGCAGGCTGAGAAATCAGCACCAGGAGTATTCATTTAATGCTGAAAATGAGGAGGAATCTCCTGGGCGACTTGGGCTTTCCTGACATATGCCTAAGCATATTTCCAAACCCTTTGTCCTTCCCATTAGGGAGAGGAAATCTATGAAGGAAATCTCAAAGTAAACATACCTAATCTCAGCCTCAGCTCCAGAGGTCAATGTGAGTAACTGGTTTTTAAGCAAAAATTGAAATTTGCATAAATTTGCATAATGGTAAATGATAGTTTCTTAGTGATGGTTGAGATCATCTCCTTCAAGATGTCAGTTTCTTATATTAATAATAGGATATTTCATCTATTTTAGCTTGTTTGCCATTCTCCTTTAAATCTAGGGACTCTGATAGGTTGTATGAATCTTAAGGAGTTATGCAAAGTTTCACAGTTGTAGTGTGAGAAAGTGTTGAAGTAGAAAGACAGAATTATGATCTATAATGGGAATTCTTTACTGTTTTGTGTCACATGTATACACAAACACACACACACACACACACACACACACTCTACTGGCATCCAGGCAAATCCTAGGGAATCCTTCTAAGGTTTTTAAATATATAAATAAAAATTCATAGGATTACAAAGGAAACCAAATATATCAAAATATTTATTTTTTCCCATTCATGTTCACAGATCCTCTGAAACATCTGTGAACACCTTAGGGATCTGTGGATCCCAGAGTAAGATCCTCTGTTCTAGATCAAGAAGAGGCCTCAGCAGTCATCTTGGCTAAGTCCCTGTTTCAACAGAAGAGGAAACTGAGGTATAATGAGGTTAAATGATTTTTCCAAGGTCATATATTTTTTAAATATCAAATTTGAGCCAAGGGTCCTTTGACTCCAAAAACCATTGTACTTTCCACTATACCACATTCCATAAACAGAGGTAAAAATACAGCTATTTTAGTACCATTTGTCCAGATAGAATTTAGGGTAGCAGAATGGGGATTCTACATTCTATTTAGAAAAAGAAAAAAGAAATTGCCCTGGCTTCTTCCTTCAAGCTCAGAAGAAACTTTTTCAAAAAATTCTCTCTCAAAATGACCCCCTCTGTAATTTGGAGATTCCTCTCCACTGAATGGGAATTTAACACTGCCTAAATGCACCTTTCTCTGCAACTGTTGCTAACCTGAATAATCTCCTTAGGCAAGAATATGAGGCTTAATATATTTCCTGTAAACTACCCCCATTCTCCTTGAGCAGCTTATCCCAGCTCTGCGGAATTATAGAAATTCCATTCCTGGCAGCAACAGCCTGTTAAATTGGTTTTGATTAGTAATTGAATCTTAAGACCCTTTCAAGGCAACATTCATAACAACAGATTAGTGGGGTGAATGATGTCATACAACACTGTAAAGGGATGGAATAGATTACCATAACTAGAAGTCAAATTCAAACACCCCTGACCTGACTCTGTGACTTCCATTCCTCTGAAAATTTGAAGAAAACATAAACAAAGTTTGCCCTCTCCCTTGAGACTGTGATGGGCCCAATCCAGGTATCCAAATAATTGAATTGCCAGGCCAACTGTTACATGTACTTTCTTCTTCTTAGACCTGGAGGTGGGAGTGCCAGTGACATCCTAACATCTCACATTAAATGTCTGCAACTTTTAAATTATTTATGATGATATTTCAGAATATTTATGTCTATAATCCTAAAGGAGTCAATACAAGCCTTCTGAAATGTCAAGCTGTGGTTAGGGGTAGGGTGGTGTGGCCCAGAGTAGTAACCCAAAAGAATAACCTTTCTGAATATTTTTCAATCCTGTCTGTTTAATTATCTACAAGCCTTTCTAATAAATGTACTCCCCTGAATTATATTTATGTTTGAATAATGAAAGAACTTGCTGGGTAAAAATCTCTCCCAAGTACCTCTTTCTAGTCTGCTACTATCCCATAAACTTAGGCAATTTACTTTATTTAAGGACTTAAGAGTATTTAAATTTTTTATTGACCTTAAGTACTAGTACAACTGGGGGAAATCAGCAGATTTTTTTAATGAAATTACATTGTGCTTTTTGAAGCTCCCAGGCATTGAATATACTTTTCAGAGATTAATAAATGTTCATAATATCCCATGAGGAGTAATTTGAAAATGTGTTGGAAGATGGTGAATTTCCTGGAAACCTGACCTTCCCTGCTAATTCAGAAGCAAGAAGGCCAGGATTTGAACAAAGCATAACATTATTATGAGCATGCCCATGTCATTATTTCCTGGTTCAGTAGCAATCAGGAAAATAGGGACAAAGAAGGATCAAATCTGGGGGAAGAAGATCCAGAAAAGAAAAAAATCTGTTTTTCCAAACTTCTTTACTGATTTGAGGCAAAAATGTACTATTTTAAAGGACTGTGTTGTCTCTATTATCCTTTTCCTTCAACTGCCCACCTTTAGCAAAAGCCCAGGACCTGAAGTGATTAGCTGGCCAAGTTGGAGAAGGAACTCACCCCAACCTGCAATCTACTAGTTTTAAACAATCATTATTTTTTTTGCTTTTTTTGGAGGGCAATTGGGGTTAAGTGACTTGTCCAAGGTCATATGGCTAGTAAGTGTGTCAAGTGTCTGAGGCCATATTTGAACTCAGGTCCTCTTGACTCCAGGGCCGGTGCTCTATTGACTGTGCCACCTAGCCACCCCCCAATCATTATTTTTTTAATTCAATTTTATTTTATTTTTAGTTCTGAATTCTCTCCCTTCCAGCTCCTCTTTCCCATCAATTGATAAAGCAATAAAAGCAAAACTTTGCAAATATGTAGTCAAAAAAACAAATATACATGCTTCAGTCTGATTCTTATCTCCTCTCTGTTTGGAGGCAGATAGTATATTTCAACAAGTCCTCTAGAAATCTGGCTGGCAGTTTTACGGATCAGAATTCTTAAGTCTTTCAAAATTATTTATCTTTACAATGTTTTAGTTATTATAGAAGTTGTTTTCCTGGTTCTGCTTGGTTCAGTTTGCATCAGTTCACTAAGTTAACAACATGTTCTTAATAACCAGGTACCAAGTTCAGTTGTTTCTGTGTCCCTTGAGACCTGAAAGTACTGTCAACACAGATTTGGCACACTGAGGCAAAATTCTGATCACCCTGCCCTAGTTATACCTCTGCTCCTTAGTTATACCATGACTTTTGAGTCAAGTAAGATTCATAAGTGGCAGCTGGGTGGTACCATGGACACAGATCACTGGACCGGGAACCAGGAAGGCTCATTTTCCTGAGCTCAAATCTGACCTCAGACACTTAGTAGCTGTGTGACCCTGGGCAAGTCACTTAACCCTGTTTGTCTCAGTTTTCTCATCTGTAAAATGAACTGGAGAAGGAAATGGCAAACTACTCTAGAATCTTTGCCAAGAAAATCCCAAACGAGGTCATGGAGAGTCAGACTCAACCAAAACAACTGAACAAGAGCCATCAGTAAAAGTTAAGTCAGTCATGTCAAACTCAAATAGAAATGGGAGCCACTAAACCTTACATAAAGATGCCCCAGGCCTCCTATTGGCTTAGACAACTGCATATCAATATTATATGTGCTTTATTTTTATTCACTTTATTATTGTTATTTTTTGTTATTTTATTTTGTTGTATTTTTATTTTTTTAAACTTACTTCCCAATCACATTTTAATTTGATTCAGGCTACACTTGGTGGCACTGTGGGCTACATGCTCGGTACTAGGGTATTCAAATTTACCACCAAGATCACCAGTAAATTGCAGATGAGAGGCCAGATTTTAACTTTTATGGTAAATTTTGGTGCCCACTTTATCAAAATATTCCCAGAGAAACACATCATTTTGATGTTTGGAAAAATTCTGCTCTATTCAGCAGTTCTTACTCCGGCTTACTCACTCCTGGGGCCAGTATATTTGTACCTAAATCCTTTTAATCCTCTTGTCTAGAGATTTATAACTTCTTCTTTTAATACCTTCCAATGAGCAATGAAGTCAGGGCTTGGCCTTTCCTGACAGCTGTTAAATTTACTGAGCTCAGAAAACTGGGCACCCTTGATGTGCTCCTCAGTGAGGAAAGCCCAGAACCACGGGCAAGGGCAACATGGCCTTTCTGAGGTAAAGAGCTCCAGGATAAGATCAAATCTACACAGAATTTCTAGGTAATTATTAATATCGAACAAAACTTGGGCACCAAAGTCTGTGTCTCAGGCTGTTTCATGCCATTAATGCTGGCGAATACCCAAGAAAACACTCTACTTTTAATATCAGAAAAATGAGAAAAAAAATTTTTAAACTATCCAGCATGTATCTGGATCACTTTTGGATCATAGGTTTAGAGGTAGAATGGAGCTTAAAAGCCCAACTCCTTTGTTTTACAGATGAGGAAACTGAAGGCTAGAAATGTTATGTGATTTCTCCAAGATCTCAGAAGTCATAGTGGCATAACTAGAATTTGAACTTGGGTCCTGGGACCCCAAGTTCAAGGCTCTTTCTAGTTTCTTTTCTTTCAGAGCTCCCTGAGAGCCAGCCTCAAAAATTTCTCTCCTTTCTCCAAATTTATCACTCCATAAACATTTTAGCCAGTTTCACCAAATTTCCCAATAACCTAGAATCAATTAACAAGTGATTATTAAGCATCAGTTATATGGCAGGCACTGTGGTAGGCCCTGGGGACACAAATAAAAAGAATGAAAAAATTCTAATGAGGGAAATAACAAATACATATAAGAACATTAAGTTTTTCAATTATTTCAGTCATGCCTGACTCTTCATGACCCTATTTGGGGTTTTCTTGGAGAGATACTAGAGTGGTTTGTCATTTCCTCCTCCAGCTCATTTTACAGATGAGGAAACTGAAGCAAACAAGGTTAAGTGACTTGCCCAGGGTCACACAGCTAGGTCACATTTGAACTCAGGAAGATGAGTCTTCCTGACTCCAGGCCTGGAACTCCAAGCACTATGGCGCCATCTAGCTGCCTGCCTCGCATGTGGTAGATACTCCTTAAGTAGAAGTTTGATGGGCTTGAATAGAGCAGCGCTGGGGGAACCCTAGAACAGAGTCTAAAGCCCCAGGGCCCAATTTTCCCCAACAACTTTGCCAACTCCTAAAATAGGTAGCACTGGGGGCTTCTCAAGCTTGTGACCTGCAAAGTAGCATAGTAAATAAAGCCCTGGATTTGGAGTCAGGAAGACCTGTATTCAAATTCCATCTCAGATATTTCCTAGCTGCATCACCCTGAACAAGTCACTTAACTTCTGCTTGCCCAAGTTTCTTCATCTCTCAAATGAGGATAATAATAGCATCTCCCTTCCAGAGTTGTAATGAAACTAAAATGAGATAATATTTGTAAAGCACTTTGCAAACCTTAAACCACTGTACAGATGCTAGCTATTATATCTTCCCCTTGCGGAGACCTCTTCTCTCACATTTCTCTAGGGCAGGGGTGGGGAACCTGCAAGCTTGAGGCCACATGTGGTCCTCAAGTGTGGCCCTTTGGCCTAATCCAAACTTCACAAAACAAATCCTTTTATTAAGGATTTATTAACTCTCTATTAGAGACTTAGCATGGTAAGTACAGGTGCATGCTCCTTCTGTCCACAAGTATATGCTAATAGTACATTGCTCCTTTTCATATTGGTTTATCTAAGAATTCCATTTCCTGTAATTAAACATGACATCCTAAGACTTTTTTGTGCATATGAGCATGTGCATACATATAAACACATGCATGCTTAATGTCCAAGTAGGAGACAAAGTTGCAAAAGGGTTAAAAAGAATTTCCTCAAGGTCACCCTGGAGATGTCTAAAAAGACAGTCTTAGAAGATGAATGGCATTTCTAATTCAGTCAAGTAGAGGAATCTCCATTCACAAATCTGCTCTCTTACCATGAAGCCAAGTTTCATCTCTTCCTTGTCCCTTTTGCCTTCTCTGTTTAAACCTATATTTGGCTGGGGAGAGAGGAAGGTCATGAGTAAGAGATCTGAACCTGGGATTTCATCAGGGTGAGGAATTCCCAGGGCAGAAGCTATCTCCACCAAAGCAGATAGGATGCATACTGTCTTAAAGAGCTGATGGAGCTTTGAGAGGTTAAAAGAACTTACCTGCGATCACAAGATTAGTAGGTATCAAAGGAAGGGTTTGAAACTATTGGAGGCTTCCTAAGTCCAAGCTTGGCTCTTCTATTCATTATGCATGTTCACCTTTGCTACTGGAACAAGAGGTAACTTATAGTGGGCAACTTCATCTCGTGGGTTAGAGATTTAGAAATCTGAATTTTATTCTATTTAAGGTAAATTTTAATTCACTGAAAAGTTTACAATAATAAATTATAAAATTTTGCTATTGAGTTCCTCCAGGATCTTTATAATTTACTAGCAAGAAAGCAGACAAATTTATAAGCAATTTCTCCCTTCTGTCTCTTTTCAAATTCATTAGGGATTTATGGAGTATGTTAATAGTCCTTCCAGGAGTAATCAAGAAATTTCATCTCCTATTTTTCTTTTCTAAAAAGAAAAATGTGTTTTGATCTAGAATTTTTTTATGAAATACAATTTCCAGAAACAGTGATATCTCAAACTTTTCCATTACAACTTGTTTTTCATCCTTCAATTGTGTGTTACTTACGTGTGGGAGTAGGGAAGGAAGGGTGTTGTTCAAAAACCCTACGCTCCAATGATCCCAGGGTGTCCTTGCATAGAAAACCCTAGACATTTATACTGAATTCAAATATCAAATTTAAAAGTCTCAAGAAGAATAGAAAGGTTAAAGTAAGTACTGTTTATAGTACAAGGTAGGATGTGCTCTGGATTTAAAATACAATAAATACAAAAGGAAAGGACAGTAGACGAATTCTTATTCTCAGTGATGATAGGAATGTTGTTTCAATGTAATATAAACCAAATGTTTTACATTTGTGTTCACTTGATACACAAAGGCAGTTCATTAGCATAGGAAAGAGAGAAAGGAAGAAAGACAAATCACATCCAGTGTCACCAAGCCCTTTGCTCAGCTCATTTGTCTTATCAGTGACCCTGTTCCAAAGCTCCAGTCAAGAGAACACATTTGATATGTATATCAGAAATTTCTCACCCCCATCATTTATACCTGTTCAAACGGCATCAGTTCCTGCATTATTAGGCCCACATAAGTATAACAATTAATCTTCCTCATCTTTGTCATGATTCTGTTCATTCATTTCACTGACTTTACAGCAATGATTAGATTTTGGCACAAGCTGGAACAAGGCAAAGAGGTGTCAGTCTAGCTTGTGATGTTGTAGGTTCTGGTAATGATCTCAATAGCTTCTTCTTGTGAATCAGCCTAGTTTCTGTGACCCATTGTCTATGTTTTCTGGCTACTCTTGAAAGTGTTGGGACAGTTACTCTCTTCAGCTCTCAACCACCTCCCCTGTAATTTCCTTTTAACTACTAAGTACAGTTGTGAAAGGAAGAGGATTCATTTCAGCAAGATGGCGGGGATGGGGAAGATTACACATCCAACTTCATTTATCTGTATCACAATTGAAGCCTCATTCATTTCCTCTACAATGCTACCACTCCTTCCAACTACTACCAAATCTGGGATGCACACAGGGCCAAGGTGAATCATTTCCTCTCCATATCCCCAAAATATCAGGTGAAATCTGAATAAAATGAGTATCCATGAGGGAAAATTTCCCAAAATGCAACATATAACCTGAAGGGTATGTGTATAAGAGTTAGTCTCCTATGTTTTGTCTAGCTGATGGTAAGAGTAGGGTTATATAAGATTACTATATTAAGATGCTCAGTTTTGGAACTCCCTTCTTGGGGCCGAGCATTTCTTATCAGTAAAGATAAACTCACCTAACATAGTCTCAGACTATGTTCCACATTCTCATCCACTCAACCATCTACCCTGGGTATCTTGCCACTTGCCCTGCATCCATCCCGCCCCTTCTCTCCACCTCTTAATGCTGGAAGAAAAATCAAATCAGAACCACCATCCTTCTAGAAAAGGTAAGACAATAACCAATTATGATTCTACTTGCCATCCTTGTAACCTACCCTCCAGACCAAAAACTCCTTTCGCTGTCACAATACTCCCATATTTGTGTTGTCTCTTCTTATTAGAATGTGAGCACCTTGAGGGCAGGCACTGTTTCACTTTTGCGTTTATATCCCCAGTACCTTACACAGTGCTTGGCACTATTACCACTACTTATTGGTAATACTAGAGTTAGAATCCATGTTAGTCATTCAATTTTGGAGCTCCCACCTTGGATGCTTAATAGTTTTAAATTCATTAGTTCATTATGTACATGTAAAGATCAATTATGAGGGGGTGGCTAGGTGGCGCAGTGAATAGAGCACCGGCCCTGGAGTCAGGAGGACCTGATTTCAAATCCGGCCTCAGCCACTTAACACAAAAACTAGTTGTGTGACCTTGGGCAAGTCACTTAACCCCAACTGCCCTCCAAAAAGCCAAAAAAAAAAAAAAGATTAATTATGAGCCTTGTGGCTTTCTTTTTTTTAGAACTAGGTGGCCAGTGACTTCTCCTTTGTCCTCTGAACCTGTTCTCTTGAGTTACTGACTCTAGTCCCTGTAGAAAAAAGAAGCACCCAAAATTCAGAACACTTCAAAGCAGCTCTAGACACCTCTTTCTCCCTGATACTCCCTCATTTCTGAAAATAACTTCTGCCAGTATAGGGTCAGCTAGACACAAATTATAAGAGAAGACACAATAAAGGTTAAGGAGTCTGGTAACATTTGCCCATCTTTTTCATTTTGCCTCCCTGTTATCAAAAAGAAGGCAGGTCTACTTTGTGATTGTTCAGTCCTTTCATTCCTGTCTGATTCTTTGTGACCCCATCTTGGCAAAGATACTGAAATGGTTTGCCATTTCCTTCTCCAGCTCATTTTACAGAAGAGGAAACTGAAGCAAACAGGGTTAAGTGACTTGCCCAGGATCACACAGTTAGGAAGTGTCTGAGGTCATATTTGAATTCAGGAAGATAAGTTTTCCTGACTCCAGGCTCAGAGCTCTATCCATTTGCTGCATGTCTGCTTACAATTGCCCAAATTCCACTGGATAGATTTTCTCTTCAAATCCATACTCATTCATCCTTCAGAGTCATTAATCTTGGTGGAATTTCTTAGCAAGACATCAATTGCCAAGGAGCAGTGACTAGGAAGGCCTACTGCAGTGTAGAAGCTGTACATGGATCCCTTCCATTTCTATTAAAGGAGACTAACTGTGTTGGTCTCAGAATTACTAGAACAGTTTAAAATGCCAATGGTATATTCTATAGTAATTTCTATATATGATCTAGTCTTTGGTTAGTGATACTCTTTTTTGTTGTTGTTCCATTAAAAAACCAATTTTCTCTCTTTCAACTTCTTAATACCACCACCATGACCACCATGCCAAGCATATACTGGGGGGGGGGGGCAAAAAGGGAAGAAAAACAAAAAACTTGTGTCAAATATCCATAGTCGAGCAAACAAATTTCTATGTTGCCATGTCCAACAATATGTTTATTATTCTGCATATTTATTTCATCACCTCTCTGTCAGGAGGTGGCCAGCATTCTTCATCAATTCTCTGGAATCATGGATGGTTATTCCATTGATCAGAGTTCTTTCAAAGTTGTTTTTTTTACAGTGATGCTGTTACAGTATAAATTATTCTGGTTCTTCTTACTTCACCCCGGATCAGTTCAGAAAAAGTCTTCTCAGATTTCTCTGAGACAATAGAAGATTGTGCCATGTACTGTTTTTCTATATGTAAATTCATATATGGGCAGCTAGGTGGCATAGTAGATAGAGTGCCAGTCCTGAATTTAGGAAGACCTGCATTCAAATCCAGCTTCAGACATTAACTACCATGGTGATCTAGACAAGAAAATTAACCCTGTTTGCCTCAATTTTCTCCTCTGTAAAATGAACTGGAAAGGAAATGGCAAATCATTCCAGTATCTTTGCCAAGAAAATGCCTAATGAGATCATGATGAGTTAGGCAGCACTGAAACAGCTGAACAACAATGACAAATTTGCATATTATAATTTGTTCAGTCATTTCCCAGTTGATGGACACTCCTTAGTCTCAGTCCTTTGCTACCAAAAAATGAGCTACAGCCTTTTATTACAGAGTCTGGCTCCATCTGAGTTCTTCCTACTGGCCAAATAGGAGAGCATAGCATTCTCACAGGGAGTCTACTCTTCCTGAGCCATACCTGCCTATGATCTTTCCAATGATCCCACTTGGGAGCCAATGGTTGAACTTCATCACTTAAATTAAGTGATTGGAAGCATGACTCTACTAAGACTTTATGACACATGATCAGGCCCCTGAACTGATGCTCGCGTTGGCCTCTTCTTGAGCCCCTGTGTCCATGTGACTTAACATACAGCCCCGGGTTTATGTATTTTGAAGCAGATTATATGTTTGAAGAATTGAGCTCCTGGGAAATAACCTTCATGTTTTCATGCCCATGCACTAGCCTATTATATCGAGTCCAAGTGGCTTTCATGTAATAACCATTCATTGAAGTTATACTTAACCTCTCATTTTTTTCCCTTTGGTTTCTTAGCAATGATACAGATCTTGGCAGAGAAAAAAAAGACAAGAGTAGAAACAATTTTATTATTGATTCTTGAAGTATTTTTTTTCATTTTGGTTTGGCTTGACCTCTTTTTGACTTTTATCTGTCTTCATCTCCAAAATCCAATAAAATGAGCAATGCAAAATTGAAAAGGAAAATAAAGTCCTTTGATGGGAGACACTGAGTCTTATTTTTATAGATGTATTGAATTTTATACTGGCTAAACACAATCAAACATACCCCATTTTCAAAATGCTTCTGTAATCTAGCATGGTTACTAAATGATCAAAAATAAAGTACCTAGTTCTGCACAATATCACAGCATCTCAGAGTTGGGAAGAACCTCAAAGTTTACCTAGCCCAAACCATATGTTATTAAGAATACCATTTACAACATCTGTTTAAAGACCTCCAGTTTCACTTTTGGACAGCTGAAATGGCCTGGCAGCTATTTCAATTCATTTCAACAAACATGTAGCATTAAGTACGTACTATGTTCCAGTCCATCAATAAGAATATTATTAAGCGTCTGCTATGTGCCAGGCATTGTGTTAAATGCTAGAAAAACAAAGAAAGGTAAAAGAAAATCCCTAATCTCAAAGAACTCACAGTCTAATATAAAGCACCCATGCTAGGCGCTTTACAGAGGTACATTTTTGTAATTGTCCTTGCTTATAGGGAACTTATTAATACTTCTTTTATTCTGTAAAATGAAGAGGTTGGAGTAGATGACCTTCGATGCCCCTTTTAACTCTAGATCTATGATCATTCTTTTTAAGATAACACGTTATCTACCAGTTGTGCTGACTGAAATATTGGTTCTGATTTAATGGGGTCTCTTCAAATGTTCCTTCTCTTTATCCTTGCCTCTTTTGATAGGATCATTATTGCGTGTGTTCTGATAAGATCTAGGGCCTTAGCTAAGAGTCTTCCATAGCTGCTGCTGGTGGTCATCTCCCATACTCTTCACTTGTGCCTCACTGGCCTGCGGCTTGTTCCCCATACAAAACATCCCATCTCTCCCATCTCTGTTCCACTACACACCTGTTCTCCAGGCCTGGAATGTTTGGCTTCCTGCGATATCTACCTCTCTCTTTAGAGTTTGACTCATGTCATACCAAGAGGCCTTTCCTGATCTCCTAGGGCCCTCTCCATCACTGGGTATTTTTTTCTGTTTTGTATATGTACTGTATTAATACATCTGTACACATTTACACCTACCAGTAGAATGTAAGCTCCCTGAAGACAAGAACTATTTTGCTTTTGTGTTTGTATTTTTGTGTTTGCCTAGCATACGGTCAGGACTTGACAGGATTTTAGATTTAAAAGTAGAAGGGACACGGAAGACCGCCGGTCCAGTCCACTGATTTTACACACAAGGGAGCTAAGGCCCCGAGAGGTGAAACAATTTGCTCCAGGCCACACAAGCTGTAAATGACAGAGGCAGGATCTGAACCCAGGTCCTCCAGTTCCAACATTAATCCCGTTTCATTGCACAACACTTACTTAATGCTTATTAATTGATTGGTTGATGTCCAGGGTTTGGAAATGTAGGATAGCAGTGTGGGAGTGTAAGGACTGATCATAAACGTGGAATATTTGATTCACTCAACCCAGGTACTTGCTGATGCTATTTAAAAGCCTAATATCTGGGGTTAAGATCATCCTCCTTGAACCACATGAACTTCAGCTGCAGACAGCTCCAACGCCTGTGAGAATTTCCCATGTTAGAAACAGATGAGTTAACACAGCTATGGACACTTCAGTAGTTCTTGATACTTTTTTTGCCTTTTGGGGGAGGGCAATTGGGGGTAAGTGACTTGCCCAAGGTCACACGGCTAGTTTTTTGGGTTAAGTGTCTGAGGCTGGATTTGAACTCAGGTCCTCCTGACTCCAGGGCCAGTGCTCTATTGACTGTGCCACCTAGGTGCCCTGATACTTTCTCATAGATCTGGAAAGAAGATAATATCTTCCCCACTGATCCTATTTTAATGCCCTGGGAGAAAGTGAAATTACACTTCATAAACATGAGTTGAATCAAGTCACCATCTCAGTTTTCTCCTCTATAAAAGGTGTATAATTGTGGGCAGCTACGAGGCGCGATGGCTAAGAGCGCTGCACCTGGAGTCTGAAAGATGAGTCTTCCGGAGTTCAGATCTGGCCTCAGATACTTAGTAGCTGTGTGACCCTGACCAAGTCACTTAACACTGTTTTCCTCAGTTTCTTCACCTATAAAATGAGCTAGCAAAGGAAATGGCAAACCTCTCCAGTATCTTTGCTGATAAAACTCCAGATGGAATCACTCAGAGTTGGATACAACTGAAAAATAACTGAACAACAACAATAATAATTGTACCCACTGTACAGGATTATGGGGACTAAATAAGATAAAATATGTAAAGTGCTTTGCAACCCTTAAAACACTATGTAAATGCTGCTGTTATTTTTTATCTTTATTCTTTATCAATCTTTATCTTTATCAATCTCTCTCTTTTCCTTTTTATTATTTCCTTTCCTCACCTATGATTTTTCTTTCCATTTCTATCAGAAAATTATAAAACCAGAAGGGACTTCAAAGGATCATGTAATCTCACCCCTCTTGCGTGATGGGATTACACTTAATCTAAGAAATTATAATAATATGTGAACCATATAAAGTTTTAATGCTCACAAGGTGTTTTCCTCAAAACAACCCTTTGAGGTAGGTAGTACTAGGTTATTGTTATTTTGCAGATGAAGAAACAGCCTCAGAGAAGTTAAGTGACTTGCTTAAGGTCACACAGTTAATATGTGGCAGGGTTGCTAGTCAGACACAAGTCTTCTGAATCCAAGTTCAGTTGCATTTTCACTCTCCTACGAATGCCCTATTCAAAAATATTATCCAGAAACAAAATGACTCATTGCTAAGGACACAATGGTATATACCATTTGTAGAATGAATGCTGGATTTGGATTCAGAGGAACTGGTTTCACATCCCAGATCTGCCATTTTCTTTCTGAGTGCTCTTGGGCAAGTCACTTTGATTGGATTAGTTGGCCTCTGAATGCTCTTCCAACTCACTCACTCTCTCTCTCTCTCTCTCTCTCTCTCTCTCTCTCTCTCTCTCTGTCTCTCTCTCTGTCTCTGTCTCTCTCTCTGTCTCCGTCTCTGTCTCTGTCTCTCTCTGTCTCTTCCTCTCTCTCTCTCTCTGTCACTCTCTCTCTCTGTCTCTCTCTGTCTCTGTCTCTGTGTCTCTCTCTGTGTCTCTCTCTCTGTCTCTGTCTCTCTGTCTCTGTCTCTGTCTCTCTCTCTCTCTCTCTCTCTCTCTCTCTCTCTCTCTCTCTCTCTCTCTTCCCTCTCCCTTCCTCCCCTTCCCTTCTTCCCCTTCCTTCCCTCCTCCATCCCTCCCTCTTTCTCTCTCTCTAATTCTAGAACATGTATATATTCTGTAGATCAAATTAACGTCCTCCCCAACATAATAATTACATGCAATAAAAGTTCTACCCCACCTTCCCCAACAACAGTTTCAAGATATTTTACCTGATCTTCAAAAAGGGAGCTGTCACCATAGTCCCTACCATTCCGTGCTGTGCTTCCCACACATCTGACCGCTGTTTTCAGAGATACAAACTAGAGAAGCGGACTTTAGTCACATGATCACGGGACCACGTGATCTGGGTTCCGATCCTCACCCTATTACTAGCTAGTTGAGTGAGATTGGAAAGTCACTTTACCTCTACGGTGGTAGCCTCCCTAACACCATGATGAGGTCAAGCAACGCTGCTCTTAGGAACTGTTCCCTTGTTCCCAAAATATTTCAAAACTGTACTTGAAGATCTTGAAAAAAAAACCATTGAGCAGTCTCACTAATCAAAACACCAACCTGTGAGTCTGCAGTTGTCATTCATGATCCCAGCTGAGGTTTTCTTGTCAAAGACGCTGCAGTGGTTGCCATTTCCTCCTCCAGCCCATTTTACAGATGAGGAAACTGAGGCAAACAGGCTTAAGTGATGTGCCCAGGGTCACACATCTAATAAGTGCCTGAGTTCAGATTTGAACACAGGACTTCCTGACTCCAGACCCAATGCTCTATCAACTGAGCCTCTTAGCTGCCCTAACTGAATCTATAGCATACATGGTAGTACTCATACAATTAGAAAGACAGTTTTTGGTGTATATGAGGAGAGCGTGTGATCTTAGATTCAGGAAAGCCCTGGGTTCAAATCCTGCCCTATTACTACTTTCATGACCCTGCTCACCTCTGTGTGCCATGGGACTATACTAACTCACAGATGGGCCACGTTCTCCTGCTCATACACTTAAGACAGCATAGTATTCAGTGCTGAATAGTGCGCAGAAATGGCAGCTGCTTTCATCTAACTGATCTGATCCTTCTTATTCTTAGAATGTTTAAGATATTAACCTCAATATGGATATCAAATTAATTTGGACAAATCATAATTGATGTCAATTAGCTGTAGCTGAAGTGCATTTCCACTTCGTACTACAATCCACAACTGTGCATGATTACCACCTAATTTATTTGCTTTAATTAATATTTGACTTATATAAAAAGAGATAGAGGAGATTTCTCAAGAGTGTCATTCTGCCTACAGTATTTTAATCCAACCTAAAAAGTAATCTTTAGCTTACGGGGTAATTCTTTCCTTGTTTAAAATGCATCCTGTTTCCAAAGGAGCTCAGAGTCATTACACATACATGTTAATTTTGGCTCATCCATTGCCCCCAATCCCATGTCATTAAAACTCTGCAGTAATATTGTTCTTGCTGAGAATAATTTTACATGAATTATCCACTCTGCTTTGCTAGATAAATCAATCACTTAGTCCCCATCTGCAGAGCAGGCCCTGAGTAACTCTCTGAGTAAGCAGAGTGTAACCATTCAGTCCTTCTTTCTTCCCTTTTCCTTATTCTCCACACTCTCCAGTCTCCTCCCTCATCCTATGTGCCTAGGGCCTTCATGATGCTTCCTGCTTACCCAGAGTACACAAAAGTTATATCCCTTCCAAGTCTGTCCTTCCATCTTAACTCCCATACTCAAGGCTTTCCCTGATTCTCTCTTCTTCTCTCTTCCTCCAGAAAATCATTTGTCCTATAAAGTGACTGATGAATTGTCTGATAAATGAATTCACAATGAGGTGTTAATAGGAGATAAAAGCTTAATTTGGCATTTCTCTTGGAAAGCATGATGGTGTTTTCAACCCAAATGAGTGACAAATGGTGGATATTTCCTGACCAATGACAGGCAAGGGAGATATTTTGAATCTGGGGAACCCTTTCTGAACCCTTAAATCACCACTATTATACTTGAGATCAACAAACTAGGCCCTGCCTATCTGACATTTTATCAGTGGGTCTGATGATAACACAGAAAACAGGCTTATCAAATTTGGGAACGATACAAAGCTAGGAAGCATAGCAACTGTTTGGATAACAGGGTCGGTGTCCAAAAAGACTGACAGCCAAAATGCCAAGTCTGGACCAATGATATACTTGTAACAGGGATAAATGAGGACCAAGGCTAAGGTTCAAAACAGATCAACTGCCCAAGGACAGGACGATGGAGATCTGGCTTAATAGCAGCTCATTCAAAAAAAGACATAGGAGTCTTAGGGGACTGTGAGCTCCTCAGAAATCAGTCAGGAGGCTAGGTGCAGAGTGAATAGAGCACCAGCCCTGGAGTCAGGAAGACCTGAGTTCAAATCCAGCCTAAGACACTTAACACAAAAAGCTAGCCATGTGACCTTGGGCAAGTCACAACCTCAATTGCCCTACCTTTTTCCCCCCTCCAAATAGCAAAAAGAAAAAGAAAAGAAAAGAAAGCAGTCAGGATGTTGTGGGTCTTATGCAGTGCTGTATCCAAAAACAGAAAAGTCCTATTCCCTCTGTGCTCTGTGCTATGGAGAAAACAGCCATAAGATCATGCCCTCTTCTAAGTGCTGCACTTTGAAAAGGGTATTGACAAACAGAAAATCCCCCAGAGCAGTACAATCAGGTGGGAGAGAAGATTTAACATTATGTCACCTGAAGATTGTTTAAGGAACTTGGGATCTTTAGCCTAAAGAAAAGCCTTGGAAAGGCCATGTTAGCTGTATCCAGTTATCTGAAGGGCTGTCATGGGGAAAAGGTATTGTACTTATCCTGTGACCCTCTAAAGAAGAGAACCAGGACCAGTAATAGAAGTTAGAGGAAAGCAAACCTAGACTGTATTGACCAAAGCTCAGGATTGCCCCAAAGTGGAAGCGTCCAACCTTGGGCAGTTATGAAATGCCTATTGCCAGGGGTCTTTAAGTAGAAGCTAAATGGTGATTGCCAGGAAGATAACAGATTTCTGTCCTGGGTGGGAGCTTGGAAAAGATGGGAATTGGGGGATTATTTTTTGTTCTGGACAGATAATTTAATTGGTTCAAAGAAGTCTCAGTGAGGAAAATCCTCTTGCTGTTGCGGTTCACCAAATATTCTGCAACTTAATAGTCTTCAAGATTGTGTGCATGGAAGCACAAATTATCTGAGAGTTAAGTGATTTGGATTATTCTCTAAGAATTTAGTGACTCACCCAGCGTCACAAAGCCTGTGTTTGTCAGAAGAGGGACTTTAACTGAGTTTGCCCTGTCTCCTAGGTTGACCTCCTCAATGTTGCTTCTTCAAGATCCCTGAGAGATGGAAGGGGACTAGACCTGTGATGTCAATGCAATAAGGGGTTCCCACTGAGCAAACTCCCTCTGTCAATGCAATTAGCATTTCCTTTGAAATTTAAAGTCTTAGGGTTTCCAGGGCACCAAGAGGTTAAGTGACTTGCCCAGTGGCCTTGAAGTCAGGTCTTCCTGACTCTGAAACCAACTCTGCCACTACTGTGTGTCATGTTACCTGCTGCCCCTCACGGCATCACTTACATTCCATAATTTCTCCCTCTCTCTCTCTCTCCCTCTCTCTCTCTCTCTCTGTCTCTCTGTCTCTCTCTCTCTGTCTCTGTCTCTCTCTCTGTCTCTCTGTCTCTCTCTCTGTCTCTGTCTCTCTCTCTCTGTCTCTGTCTCTCTCTCTTTCTCTGTCTCTTTCTGTCTCTCTCTCTGTCTCTCTGTCTCTCTCTGTCTCTCTGTCTCTGTCTCTCTCTCTGGTTTTCTAAATGATAATAGGATTCAACCAATTTTTCTGCCCTCTTTTTGAGAACAAGGTGTGTAATTAATAGACTGTTCCCATACCTTTGCCTGCTACATACGCAACCTATAACTCAGGAGTTCAAGTCATTTAAAACTTGCTGTCATACCCCTTTTCCAGAGTAAACAAAAACCCCACGCTGATCTAAATCAGTTAGCCAAAAGTACTGGTGAATAGACATACATAGATTGCTTCATGGATGGATAGAACGCTAGACTTGGAATCAAGAAGTTGTTATTCAGTCGTGCCCAACTCTTTGTAACTCCATTTGTGGTTTTCATGGCAAAGATACTAGAGTGACTTGCCATTTCCTTCTCCAGATTATTTTACAAATGAGGAAACTGAGGCAAACAGGATTAAATGACTTGTCCAAGGTCACACAGTTAGGAAGTATCCAGTCCCAGCATTCTAACCTAGCTGCTCAAGAAGATCTGAGTTCAAACGTGCCTCAGACACTTACTAGCTGTATGATCTTAAGCAAGTAATTTAACCTCACCTAACCTTTCAGCTTCATTTTTCTTATCTGTAAAATGGGAATAATAATTGTACCGACCATGCAGGGTTTTTGTGAGAATCAAATGAGTCAGTGTCTGTGCAGTATTTTGCAAACTGTGCAGCTCTATTTAAGTGCAATTATTTTAGAGAACAGAAATTAGGACGGAGACAAGTGAGGGCAACAAAGATGATGTGATTGAAAGAAACGGGTACCCAAAAGCATCCTCTAGCCTTAGCTATGGCAAGGATGGTGACTCATCATTTTTACATCATCTCTTTCAGTAGCGTCCTGAATGTCAGTCTAAGGTATAACAACAAAGGACTCTCTGTCTACAGAGGATTATAGATTTATAAGTAGTAAACAGCAATAATAATAATAATGTGTCTCTTAAAGGTATTTCTCCCTGGATGAAACTTAAATTAAGCCTTATTGTGGCAACCACGAATATGATGAATTGTATTGTAAGTAAGTTTATTTTTAGCCAGCAAGTGGCAGTGGCAGACAGATGTTAAAAATAGAAGCAAGTCTTCATAGAGCACAGAAGCCTGGGGAGCTTTTCCTTCCTGATTAATGAAAATGAAACTCAGTGCCCGAAGCCTTAAATAGTTGTAAGAGAAGGTGCAGGGAGCTGTAATCAGGTTACAAAGCTTGTGACTGGTAATTGGAAATTAGCGTGTAATGTGTGAGAGTCCGAGCTTTCAGGGGCATGCCCTCCAGCTTCCATTCCTCAGGATTGCTTTGATTGGCAATGTTTGGAGCGGGTCTGTTTGCTCAGGTACTGGAAGTCGTATCTCCTGTGCCATCTTGTAGTACACTGAGGCTGAACTGAGAGAGCCGTGACCCAACAGGGTTGTATAACATGCGAGTGCCCACCAGGGGACACCAAAGCAGTGCGGTCTTGAAACGGGTACTGTGAGGGGCTAATATTCTGATTAGTTACACATGGTGTTTCCCAGGCTTGCCACTCCCTCCTGATTCCTTGGTGGCCCAGCTTCCCTGTGCAGCAACCGTAGGGGCCAGTCAATACACACACACACACACACACACACACACACACACACACACACACACACACACCCATCCTCTAGGGAAGGGGACCTCATTTTCATTCATAGGTTTATAGTTTTAGAGGTGGAAGATATTATCAGGGATTATTGACTTGAGGTCTGTAAATTTGGCAGGGTTTTTTTTTAATAACACATTTTGATGACTATATTTCCATATAATTGGTTTCCATTGGAAACCTGTTTATTTTATTTTAAGCATATAAAATCCTTATTCAAAGAAGGGGTCCAAAGGATGCCCCTGACTGCCTGATGGGGTCCATTATACATAACACCACAGACACACTTGAAAATGCCTGATCTCATTTTGAAGGTAAAGAAGCTTAGTCTCAACAAGGTTAACTGACTTGCCCAAGGTTACATAAATGACCAAATCAGACTGAGACACAGAGAATGGAAGATAAGTTATAAGCAGAAGATGGTCCTACTTTCAACAGACTGCCTTGAAAACTTGTAAGCATTTTTATTTCCCCTGACCACAATCCAAGGCAGTGAGGTGGTTTAGTGGATAGACACTAGGCTTGGAATCATGAAGATCCATCTTCATGACTTCAAATCCAGTCTTAGACACTTTCTGGCTGTGTGGCCCTGGGCAAGTCACTTATGCCTATTTGCCTCAGTTCCTCATATGTCAAATGAGCTGGGGAAGGAAATGGCAAACCACTATATAGTATTTTTTCCAAGAAAATAAAAATTTTGCCCAAAAGTGGGGTCACAAAGCATCAGACATGACCAAAACAATTCACCAACAACATTCACCAATCCAACATATCCTTGGCAGGCCCCAGAGCAAACTTCAATAGCCCACAGAGTTTAAGTCAAAGGAAGGATTGAATCACAATATCCTAAGTCATAGATCTGAAAGGACTTTTAGAGGTCAATGAGTCCAGCCCTTTCTTTTAAAAGATAAGGAAAAGGAGACCCAGGGTTTGCTTGTCCTGCTATGACTCATCTTCCAATCAAACTCCTATTCCCTTGGAGCAGCTGATCTTACCCAGGTGTTAGGAGGAAAGCAATCTGATTATTTGATTAAAGTCATTTGTAAACTGAGGAGCTTAACTCTTTCTGGGATGTTTCCATTTCTAAAACATATTTGTTCATCCGAATTAATATCTAAAAAGTGAAATGTATATGATGGAATTCATATTTTGGAGAAGAGAGTTGCTGTCCCCACCACTGTCACCCACCTTCCAGTCTTAAGATCAAGGGTCACAACTGCAGCATGCCAATTCAAAAAAGTTGCCAACCACTCCCACCCCACCCCTGCCTCTACCTTCCCAAAAGGGGTCTGGTGCCACCTGCCAGACTGTATCTAGGAATTCAGGATAATTGTAAAGATGATTGTAAAGATGAAGAAGAGGAGGAACAGGAGATTCCAGAGGAAAAGGAAGAAGAGCAGTACAGAATGAACTAATAGAAGAAAGAAAAGAGAGAGAAAGAGAGAGAACGGGGGGGGGGGGGGGGGGGGAAGGAGGGAGAACCCAAGCAGCCAGCCTTGGAGTCATGAAGACCTGAGATGTACTCTGCATTCTGGTACCTGCTGACTGACCCTAGGCAACCTCTAGGAGCCCCAGAGTAGCTTTCTAGGATTTTAATTGCAAAGCAAGTGTTCATATGCATTGGTAGAGGACATTTCCTCACTGATAGTTCTCAATACCAACAAAACAATTTGGTCACTTTCCCTTCAAACAAAAACTTAGGCACTACTCTCAGATAAATGCCCCAAGAAAGTGCATAACATTTCATTATCAGATTTTAGTTTAATTTTTTAAAATTTCTTTTAAAATAAAATTCCCTGCCTTGCCTCTTATAAAGGAGGCAGTATGGTGTATTAGAAAGAGAACCAGATTTGAGGTCAGAGGTTCTGGATTCAAATCATGCATCTGCTAGTTTTATAAGTTATAACCTATGACCTGAGACAAATAACTTCCCTGTTCTGGGCCTTAATTTCTTCATCTGTAAAATGAGAGAGGTGTCTAAAATTCCTCTTAATCCTGTGGTTCATATGTAGGCAAGGAAAACAAGCAAGAATGTTCATCCATGGCAACTGAAGGTGCATTTTGTTTTTCTTATTGAGAGAAGAGTAAAAATTCAATAAATGCTATTATGTGGTTTGTCCTATCAACCTAAAGATCAAGAATATAACTCCATTTCAATTAGTTGATCAGACCTGTCTGTTTTAAAACAGCCAGTGTTATCAGCTGGTTCCCCTGAGAAAGCCCAGGGAGGAGATCAGAAAACCCAGTGAGGCCCTTGAAAACCCTGAAGTGGGCCAGCCAATAGTGTAAAACAGCAGTTTTAGACTGGGATAATGTAGTTACTCAAGGGCTCCTAACAACCCTAGTGCTCTGTCTTCAGATACCATAAAAGGCTTTGTAGGTCCAGTGCTCTGAACCTCAAAAATTCAGGGGAGCCTAACCCCTGAAGGTAAATATCAGTGCAGGAACCCAGGAAACACAGGACTGACCACTCCCTTCAAAAGTTTCTGAGCCTGACCCTTGCAGAAAGAACCAATTCAGGAAATAAAGGTGCAGAGATAAATAAATTTAAAGAAGACACTAACTAGTAACATGTGTGTGTGTGCACGCACACGGGCCCATGTAAAGAGAGAGAGACAGAGAGATCCCAAAAAAGAAAAAAAGTAACTCCCTAACAACTACAATTAATGCCCAAAGGGAAAAAATGAATTTGCCCACAAGTGGATGGGATGTGGATATGGATATGGATATGTGGATATCTAAAAAAAAAAAAAAGTGAAGCAAAGGATTGTTTTTTTAATGAGACATCTCTGGAAGAAACATTTAGGAGGAAATAAATGCTTAAAATGGAAAGAAGTAATTTGTAACCAAGTAACTGACTCTCTAAAAAGTTCAATAGAACAAACAGAAATAAGGATTCCATGATATAGAAAGAAATATTAGAAAAAAATCAAAAGATTGAAAACTCGGAGAAATTATAAGACATCTGATTTTAAAAATAACTGATCTAGAAAACAGGTCAAGGAGAGATAATTTTAAAATAATTGGACTCCTTAAAAACCATGACTGGACACTGTGTTTCAAGAAATAGTAAATATAAACTACACAGAACTTTTGGAACCAGAGGGCAAAGTAAAGATAGAAAGAATCCTTTGATCTCTTCCTGAAAGAAACTCCGAAAGGAAAAGTCCTAATAATGTCATAGCCAGAATATAGAGACCCTCTATCACAGAGAAATACTGCAAATATTCGGGGTAGAGGTGGGAGTGGGGGGCACAGAGCAGTTGGGTATTAAGGAACTACGCCAGAGTACACAAGACCTAGCAGCTTCTAATTTAATTGAGATATCTTGGAAGACACTCTTCCAAAAGACAAAGGATACAGTCTTACAACCAAGAATAATTTCCCCTACAAAGCTAAGTATAATCCTAATGGGGAAAAAAAAAACTATTATTAATGGAATAGAGGTCTTTAAAGCATTCCTGATTAAAAGAATTAAAAGAACAGTACTGAATAGAAACTTTGAAATTCAAAAATGAGAGTCCAGAGAGTCCTTGAAAGGTAAATAAAGTTGTGCAGTTGGAAAGGGCTGTATAATGATTGTGGTGCTTTCATTCTAATAGAAGAAATAAGTGCCCCTTCAAAATCTTAATGTCTTCAATAAGCATTGAGGGAATTAAATAAGAGAAATGGAGGTCCCACGGGGAGTTGGTTATGTTCTGAGGTTTTGAAGCGGGGGAAAGAAGGGAAGATAAAGGGAATACACTAGTATAGAAAGGAGGAAGAAAGGGTTGGAACGTACTTTTTTTTGTAGAGTACACAGTAGAAGAGGGAAAATGCAGGTGATAAACTTCCCTCATCTGAAACAGACAAAAGATAGTTAAATACACACACACACGCATGCACACACACACACACTTTTACATAGTAACTCATCAAATTCAACAGGGCAACAAGTGGGGATAGGAAGGGAGGTGTGGTTGAGATGATAGTACTATGGAGGGAAAAGCCATAAGAACAACAAACTTCCTGATCCTATAGAGGGGAATTAAAAAGGAAAAGAGGAAAAAAAGGAAAGAATTAGAATCTAAAGAAGTACCTTAGATTGCCTCTTAAATAATTGAGGAATTAGTGAATAAATTGTGGCATATAAATGTAAGGGAATGTCATTGCATTTAAGAGATAAGATTAAAGAGAGAATTTCAAAGAATCTTGGGTAACTCAAATTGGTGCAGAATGAAGTGAGCAGAACAAGAACAATTTATGGAGGGACAGCATTGTCGAGAAAAGCAACTTTGAAAGACATCAGAACTCTGATCAATACAATGAACAATGTCTCCAGGGGACTGTGATGAATCATGTCACTCACTTCCTGACAGGGAAGTGATGAGTCCAAGTGTAAGTGTAAAAAAGTGCAAAAAAAAAAAGCCATACATTTTCATAAATTGTGTGCATTCACTTTGCTTGATTATGTTTGTTTGAAGGCTTTTTTTTTCTTTCACTCAGTTTTAAATGGGAGGAAGGGTATTGAGAATCTGGAGAGTTAGCAATAGTGGTACCCCAAAAAAGAAGACTATTAAAATGTTTTTAATTTTTCCCAAAGAGAATGGAATAAAATCCAAAGGAGAGCTTTGAAAGAAACCTATAAAGCTTATTATTTAATTTTTAAGTATATACTGTATAACGTGGAGATTCACATTTTCATATATAATTTTTTTAGTTCTATATGTGCAGAAATAAAGTAATCATTTTTGGTGTGTAAATTTCAAATAAGAAATTATATTTTTTTTAAAGAAAGTAACATGTTGAATTTGTTACATGCTTTTAAAAATTATGGAATAGATTTTTTCTATATATTTTACATGAGAAATTTGTTACATATTTTTAGAGTATTTAATAGAGATTTGCATTTCTCCATATAATCTTTTCCTGTTCTACTTTATAAAAACATTTTTTCTATTCATTAAATTCAGAATTAAAAATAATTTTTAAATGATGCAGAAAAGTAAAGAAAGATTGAGAATGAAGGAAAATGTGACAATTAAGAGATATTGGTAATTTTGGAAAGAGTGGTTTTAGTTCAGGTCTAGACTGAAAGCCAGATTGCAAGGGATTAAGAAGTTAGTAAGAAAAAGGGAAATCAAGGTAAGGAGCATGGAAAGTTTTGTCCAGAAGTTTAGCTGTGAAAGGTAGAAGATATATAGAATGATGATTTAAGGGGATAGTATGCTTTTTTTTTTTTTGCTTTTTGCTTTTTGGAGAGGGGATGGCAGGGGAATTGGGGTTAAGTGACTTGCCCAAGGTCATATGGCTAGTAAGTGTTAAGTGTCTGAAGTCAAATTTGAACTCAGGTCCTCCTGACTCCAGGGCCAGTGCTCTATTTACTGAGCCACCTAGTTGCCCCCAATGGTAAGCTTTTTTTTAAGAATGGGAGAGACCCAGTCATGTTTGTAGCAAAGTAGGATGGAGTCAATAGGCTAGGGAAAATTGAAGGAAAAATAAGATTAGAGATTAGAGAAAGAAGATTATAGAGGGAGAAAACAGGCAGAGAATCAATGGTACACAAGTCAGGGGCTTGGCTTTAATGAGGAAGAGGAAGGCCATTTCTTCTTCAGAAACTGAAGTAAAGGAAGAGAGAAAGGAGATGATAAAAAGTAATATGAGATAACATGGGAGTAAACTCACCATGGAAGCCTTCTATTATCTCACTAAAGTATATGGTGGATGGTGCCACTAGGTGGCGCAGTGAATAGAGCACCAGCCCTGGAGTCAGGAGTACCTGAGTTCAAATCCGGCCTCAGACACTTAACACAAAAAACTAGCCGTGTGACCTTGGGCAAGTCACTTAACCCCAACTGCCCTCCAAAAAAAAGCAAAATAAAAATAAAGTGTATGGTGAAAGGGCATGGGGAAGGGATGGAGCAGAAGACCTAAAAAGAGAAGATTTGATCAGTCATTGTGGGAAATTTGAAAGAAAAGAAACATCATGATGATGGTGGTGGTGGTGGGCTGTTGTTTATATAGTACTTTATATGTATATATATATATATATATATATATATATATATATATATATATATAATTTGATCTTCACAGTCATCTCATCTGTAAAGTACTACTCATTCTTTTGCATATAAGAAAATTGAGCATGAGGGGTGTTAAGTGGCTTGCTAGGGTTACATGACTAGTGAGAAGAGCAAAATATTGTCTAATGGCATTAACAGCTCTTTTAAGACTAAACAGCATGAATTGAAGACCATTTTTTGGACCCAATTCTGACATCCTCAAGGAAAATTCTTGTGGGAAAACAAGCCAAAGGAACTTTTTTTGAGCAATTTCCCTTTACCACCCCCCTCCCACCTTCCCCCAATATCCATCCAAGACAGTACCTAGGCAAATGGCATCCAGGGTTAGAGCCCAATTAACATATGGGTTACAAAAATAAATAACAGCAATAGCAAACAGGCACATTAGTAATGAAGAGCCACATCAATGCAAATTCTCTTTGTAGAGTAGCTACTGCCTCTGTGTACAGTAGCCACTTTTAGAAATCATAGGAAAATTCTTTGAGGTCTTGCTCAGAAGCAATATAGTATGGGAAGAGACCTGACTTAGTCCCAGAAAACAGCTAAGGCTCAGGAAGAATATAGTTCATTAGTTTTCTCACATCTTAAAGGTGACCAAAAAAAAATCACAGCGTTTTCTCTTCTACTGCCAACAGCTCCCTTACCCTGGGCACTACTTCCCGTAAATGATATCTAAGAAGGGTACCATCAACTTTCACTGGCAGCATATTGACACTGACTCCACAGGAGTGTACTGAGACATAAAAATGATCCTGTTTTATAGAAAGCGGTTGAACTGGGGAGAAGGTTAACATCTAACTATAAAAACCTTTCCCTAAAAGCATTTTCTAAAAATGAATATTCTCCCTTGAGGTGTTCTTTTATATGAAAAAGGCCTCGTGGAAACATTCTTAAGAGCCCCAGATAAGAATCAATACTCTGGAAGTAGGTTTTCAATCATGTTACCTTACTTCAGACCACAGTGTATCAGGCGTCTTTGATTCCTCATCCTTCATTGCATGGGTGCGATCAATTTTGGACCCCTATGATTTTGTTCCTTTATACTTCCACCACCATCAGCCCTCCTCTCAGGAAGGCTACTAAGTGACAGTGGGCGGAGTGCTGGGCCTGGAGTCAGGACGACTCATGTTCCTGAGTTCAAATGTCCTAGCTATGTGACCCTGGACAAGTCACTTAACCCTCTTTACCTCAGTTTCCTCATCTGTCAAATGATCTGGAGAAGGAAATGGCAAACTACTCGACTATCTTTGCCAAGAAAATCCTAAATGGGGTCATGAAGAGTCAGACATGACCAAAAAGGACTGAAGTCCTTAATACCACCCACTCAGACCCTTGTATTAGACCCTTGTACAGGTCCCCCTGCCACTATAATCTTCCCCCCTCTTAGCTTTTCTGTTCATTGCTGACAGATTACCAGTCCTCTGAAATAATTATAAAGTGCTTAAAGGCACAGTGCCTGGCATAGAGTAAGCACATAAAAATGTTAGCTACTATTATTAATAATGCACAAGTAATATTATATCACTCCTTTATCCAAAATCCTTCTCTGGATTCCCACTTTCTAACAAGCATATTGTCCAGCAGCCTCCATGTCCTATCTCACACAACACAACCTGCTTTATGCTCCTGCCCAACAGTATCACTCCTGTAACCCAAACACCTCCCATATCTTTCTACCACTTTATCCTTGGTCAGCTTGTTTCCCATACCTGGAATACTTTTTACCCAGCTGCCAGCTCCCCATTTTTTGATGTTGATCAAATATCACCTCTTCCAGAAAACTTTCCCTGATACTCCCACCTAGAAATTATTTCTCCGTGTTCTGATCTCAAATGTTTAATACTCTTATGTTTGACAAAGGATTTTACAAAGGAAAGAGGCAAGTGAAAACAGACCCAGAAAAGTGGAATGACCTGCCCAAGATTAAACAGATAGAAAGCAACCAGCCAAGATAAAAACTCAAATCCTCTGATTGCATTTCAAAGCTATCTCCACCACACAATCCTGCCTCTGCTGTATTTATCCTTGAGAAGCCATGTGAGGTATAAGACTGCTCAATTTAGAGTTTATAAACCCGGCACCAAATCTTGGTTCTGCTTCTTAATACTGAAGTGTCCTCCTGCAGGAGGACTTTATACCACTTGGGCTCAGTATTTTCATCTGCAAAATGAGACAATTATGCTAGATGAGCTTGGAGATTCCTTCCATCTCTAAATCTGTGATCTTGTTTTAAACTGTATATTCGATGTTTTAGTACACGCTTCTTATTTCTTCCCAGCTGATTGCAAATTCCTTCAGAAAGGTCGCCCTATGAATTACTTATCTTATCTCCCAGAGTACCTAGGTAAATTACACAATGTTTAGTGCACATAATAGATGTTTGATGAAAGAAGGGAGAGTAGGAGAGAAAGAAGGAAGGAAGGAAGGAAGGAAGGAAGGAAGGAAGGAAGGAAGGAAGGAAGGAAGGAAGGAAGGAAGGAAGGAAGGAAGGAAGGAAGGAAGGAAGGAAGAAGGAAGGAAGGAAGGAAGGAAGGAAGAAGGAAGGAAGGAAGGAAGGAAGGAAGAAGGAAGGAAGGAAGGAAGGAAGAAGGAAGGAAGAAGGAAGGAAGGAAGGAAGCAAGCAAGCAAGCAAGCAAGCAAAGAAAGTGTATGTATGTATGCCAGCTAGACTGATTGGTAGGTGGGCTTGTTCTGGTCAACTCCAAATTGTTTGATGGAATCCACATACATTAGAGAGAAAAACAGGAAAGTTGGAGAAGTAGTAAAAGTACAGAAGATGGGGGGAAGTAGTCCAAATTCTTTCATTTGGGGGCATTAACACTTCTCTCAGGGTAGGTCCTCACTTGTGACTGCAGGTCCTTCACAATATGGCTTCAACCACCTTGACAGCTTTCTCCCCCACCACTCTCCTCCACATGCTCCCTACTCTACAAAGCATGGGACTCCTCACCATATCTTTCATGTTGCTCTGCTCTCTCATCTCCACATGTTTTTCTCATGCTGTTCACTAAGCCTGGAAGGTCTTTCCCTGCCCCATCTCCTCCTGTTGATGTCCTCCCTATCCTTTAAGACTCTGCTCAAATTCCACTCTAAGCTCCCAGATAGTACTGATCTTTTTCTTCCTCGTGGACCCTTCATAGCACCCTCCTTCACTTACATTTATCCTCTCTGCTGCCTTAAATGGTGACCGTGTGTATATGTGTGTAGGGTAATAGAACTTAGAGCTGAAAGGAGCCTTGGAGATCATTCGATCCAATTTCTCCCTTTTACGGATGAGGAAATGGATTCTTAGAGAATCTGAGTCATCTTCTCTGCTAGATTATGAGCTGCCTGGGAACAAGAACTTTGTCTTATTTAATGTTTGTATTTTCTGGCACTAACAGTCAGTACATAGTAGGTACTTAATGCATGCCTTGATTATGAGCTCCATGGGGACAGGAACTGCATCTTGGTTTAATCTTTTCCCCAGTGCCTATAGTAAGTGCTTAACTTATGTCTTCTGGTGTTTCTGGAAATTTGGCCTTTCCTTTAGATGGTCCGTCCTTCATCATGTGCCCCCAAAAGCTATTTCTACTGTAGTCAGGTACTTCTGCTAAAAATAAATTCGTCCCCTAGTAAACAATCACATGGACAGGATTTGATATTTTTTATGTTTGTTGAGTCTGTGAGAAAGTTCATGCCTAAAATGACAGAAAAACTAAGAACATAAAATGTTCTTGATTGAAAAGTTCCCTATCACTAAATTCTCATCCATTTACTCACTACTGGCCTCCATGTTATTATAACAATTTATTTTTTTAAATAGGTCAAGCCGTTCCCTTCCACCAGGTAAATTACACCTGTCTCAGAAATGATGAAAGTGCTGCACATTTTTTCTTATTAAATAATAATTCAGAATGTTTCCTGAAGGTTTTTTTTCCTCTCTTCATTCTCCGAACATTCCTTGACAGTAGGAATATTCTAGGAGGCACACTTTAATTCAGAACTACTGTACGAACAGCCTAGCACATGATTAAAAGGAATGCAGGAGTTTGACATGGCAACCTCTGTCTCTGTACCTATAGACTTGGACTGCTTCCACAAAGGACAATTCCTAGGGTGCTCTGCCACTAGGAGAGCTTCCCGTGTATAGCTGCCCATCTCTCCCCCTTAATATTTTTTAAAGCATACTATCCACACAGACTATAGAATGAGCACTCTGTTGCTTGTTCACTTAGTCTGACCTTAATATAGAACTGCTGGTGTAAAAAGCTTTATTAAGAAGCTATCAAAATTGGTCATATGCCTATAACTTTAAAGCTAATGAGGCTACCACTAGAGAAGTTCTAGGACAGAGCTTTAAGGGGCATCCACAATTCAGGAGCCAAACAGGCATGATGATCAAACAGAGGACCCCCCAAAAAAGCAAGGACCAGGAGCAAACTCTGTGCCAAAAAGCCAAGAGGGAGAGGGTAGACAGCAGTGTTTAGTGCTGAAGAGAAGTGAAGAAGAACAAGGACTGAGAATAGGCCTGGATTTGGCAATTTAGTCATTGGCAACTTTGGAAGGAGCAATTTCAGTTGAGTGATAAGATTGGAAGCCAAACGGCAAGGGTTGAGAAATGAGCCTAAGCAGTGGTTCTCAACCTTCCTAACGCCACCACCCTTTAATACTCACATATGTGTGTATCTGCATGTGGGCAGACCCACCTGGAGATGTTCCTAAGACCATCGGAAATATGTGTTTTCTGATGGTCTTGGGCGAAAGACCTAAGGGTCTTTGAAGGGGTCATTCAAGCCCCAAAGGGGTAGCAACCTACAAGTTGACAACCACTGAGCTAAAGGAACAAGAGGGAAATCCAAGAGGGCACAGCAGCGCTCCAGGAAGAAGGCATTCTCGCAGGGGATGTGCTTAAAGCTGGGTTTAGGTAAGCATTTGGGGATGGCTAGTCCTTTTTTGCCTAAAAGAGGAAGGAAACATCCACCTCAGCAATTATGGAAATGTTGGGAGTAGATCTCTGGGGGCAGTTAATGCACCATTTCTTTGGATATGAGAAGAAGCAAGAAAGAGGTTCTATGCTATATACCCCTGCCAGTGAAAGCTTCCAAACCAGCTCTCTCTCATGTCCCTCATTGCTGCTGAGAGGTACAAACCAGCTTCCTTTTGTAACATTTAAAAAGTTTAAGAGACACAGTTTCTGGGTAATTGATCATTTTATTAATAATATTAGCATATTATCAATAAAAGGATCAGTGACACTCTTGAATGCCAAAGACCTCTACCCACTCAACACTTACATGCCCTTGGAATGATGGGTGTTTCTGAGGGTGGCGATCAACTCTGATTGGTTAACAAACAATGAGAGAGAATGAATATTATAATGAGAGGTGGACTTATTCCAGTGAGGTTCTTGGTTTAGATGACTCTGAGTACCCAGTCTTGGTCAAAGAGACTTAAAGGCATCCATATCACCTATCTGACAAAAGGGTGAATCCACATTTTCCCAGACCTGTCTGAGTAAACATGGTGAACAGGAATCCACCAATTCACCTAAACTTTGAATGTCTTACTCTCTTTGATGAGTTCTTAGCCTTCTGGGCTGGGTAGGTTTTGCCCAAGATTTCCCACCATGGTTGATTTCTGGATGAGGAAATGGAAAACCTTTAATTTAGTCCTAATTCAATAATTGGCTTTTGATACATGAAAGAAATAATAATTTCTCACTCTCCGTGCTCAAGAAACAGAGGGGCTCTGCGTGGATATGGATGGAGCCTGGGCCAGCATTGTCATGTCACTGGCAGTTTCCCTGTGAGGTATTAAGTGATTCACTCAGCATCGCACAGCTAGTGAGTGACAGATTCGAGGCGTACATCCAAGTCTTCTGAAACGGAGCTTGCTACCCTTTGTCCTGTACTACAGTGCCTTACCTTAGAGCAGGACATGCTTACAGCAAAAATCCCTTATATGAACTTCAGAATCAAAAAACAAACCTCTCCCCTCCCTTATGATGATGCTGGTCCTAGGATGCGCTTCAGTTCATCTGTGGTGCCTGACTCTTTTCTTCTGAAGCCTTCAACCCAAAGCAGAGTCATCCAGGTCTAAGATTCTGGATCTACCTTTCACCTTCCCAGAAAAGGCATTCTCTCTTACAGGACAAGAGCCTTTGAACTTGTCGTTCAATCGCTTTTTAGTCGTGTCTGACTCACCGTGACCCCCTTTGGGCTTTTCTTGGCAAAGATTCTGGAGTGGTTTGCTATTACCTTTTCTGACTCAGAAGAAGAAACTGAGGCAAACAGGGTTAAGTGACTTGCCTAAGGTCACAAAGCTAGGAAGTATCTGAGGCCAGATTTGAACTCAGGAAGATGAGGCTTCCTGACTCCAGGCCCTGGACTCTCTCTACTGTACCAACTACCAGCCTACTAAGCACAGTACCTGCTGCTTAATAAGTGTTTTTTCCTTTCCCCTTTCCTGGGCATAAGATGCCGTCACAGAACAGAAATGCATCTATATAAAACTGTGAGACCACAGAAGAGTGCAGGTGAAGGGCAAGTTCTTCTCAGTTGTTAACCTTAGGCAAGGGAATCATTTTCCAGGATGGCAGCAAGGAAAATGAGATCAATGCTTCTTTTTTATTTGTGCTTCAGGTTGTAAGCTCCTTGAGGGTAAAGACCTCCTGTTAAGCTTCTTTGGATCCCCTGCATAAGTGCCCAAAACATTCATATTAAAAGAATTAATGAATGAACAAAGGAACACTGAAAAAGAAATAGGGAATACATTTGTGTTAGAATGTGTTAGAAAAAGCAAGTTCTACGGAGTAAGCATTGACCAATACAAGGAAAGTATATTTGTCTAATGCCTGAGGTTGGTGCTTAAAGACAAGCCTTTCTCCAGAGCAAATCTTGGCATCATGTTGCACATGATCTGCCAAATCTGTGGATATAGGATAGGGGGTGGGAAGCAGGCAAGGGCTTAATTTTTGCTAATAGGGATGCCCTGGTACTCCCAACTGTGCAAGATGCTATTAGAAAAGTTAAAGCAACTGTACATGAAGCTAGTTAGGACAAACCAACACCAGAAATTCCCTTGAGCCATAAGGTAGCCTATTCAAGTGGAGTAAACATGCCCATGTGTCTTTACAGAAACTCCAGATTGTTTGGAACTCAAAAAATGCTACATACTAGAACTGTAATGTATTGGGGGGGGGGAGGGCGGGGAGGAACAATTCGCTATTATTTAAAGCCTATTAAAAGAAATCTGGAGGGCTACTGTTACATTTTAAAATATATTCCCTTTTTTAAGATCATCAAAGTTTTCTTCTTCAGAGCCCAAAGGGAAAAAAATGCAGAATAAAATTCTCAGGCAGTAAAGATTCTATCTTCATTATAGAAATGCCACGGTGGAGTGAGTTAAAGGTTAAAACCGAGCCTGGGGGTTCAACTCTAATGTGATTTTGCTATATGATTGGGTAATCGGCTCTCCCCCATGTTTCCCTTTTCACATCTGTCAAAAAAAACAACACTCATTCTTCTGACCTTCCACATGGAAAAGTTTTGAGCAGAGTCATTCTTACCCAGAGGCAGAGTACACGGTTGCCTGTAAAGTATCACCCAGAAACTTGGAAAGCTTCTTGATCCAAGAATGTCTTTCCCTACACTGCCTGGAATTTCTCACTTCAGTTTATTAAGTTGCCTAAATGTCCAGCAATGGAAGAGATTCCTGTTAACAAATTTCCTTTTTAAAATACAAATTGTATATATCATTCACCCCCTAGTCTGAATTGCTTTGGTCGGATTGCTTTTCCTCCAGGGCAATTGAGATGCACCAAGTAAATGGGAATTCTAATAAGGCAGAGATGAAGTGAAAGGATGCAGGGCAAAGAGGACCTGGGAGTCTGGAGGGCAACAGAGGAAGGGAGTTTGCAGGGGTCAGTGAAAAGCTTTCCCACATCAGTTTTGTCTTTGTTACATCCTGGACAATAAAGTACAATTGAAAGGACTTCTGGCTGTGAGGTAGTTACCTCCCGTCACACTGTCTGTCTCTGGGGACACTAGAGGGATTTCAGTGAAAACAATCAAATAGCATGATTTCCACTTTGCTGAATTTGTTTTTAAGCCGGACTATGTTTTAACTGGCATGGGGATCCCCCAGTGAAGAAACTCCCTCTGCCAATGTATATCAGCACTGTCTCTGCAACTTATGATTTTAGAGAGTTACTTGGGGTACAGAGGAGTTGAAGTGATTTTCCCAGGACTGCACAGCCAAAGTCAGATTCACAACCTTACCTCAGGTCTTCCTGATGCCAAGGTCAGACCTCTAACCATAAAGCCATGCTGCTTTTTGTGTCAGAGTGAATGATATGCTCTGTGCATGCTAGGGCCATAATTTAACTGATGGTGTAACCAAATCTGGGGCAGCCAGGTGATCCAAAGGATACAGCGCCAGGCCTGGAGTCAGAAAGACTCACCTTCCTGAGTTCAAATCCAGTCCCAGACACCTGCTAGCTGTGTGACCCTGGACAAGTCACTTAACTCTGTTTGCCTCAGTTTCTCATCTGTAAAATAAGCTGAAGAAGGAAATAACAAACCCGTCCAGTATCTTTGCCAAGGAAACCCTAAATGGGCTCACAAAGAGTCAGACATGACTGAAAAGACTGAATAACAACAACAACATAACCAAATCCAAAATAGCATAATGTGAAACTCTATATGACCTTTTTTTTATCAGAAATGTTGCTCTAGGGAGTCTAGGCTCCTTATCATTTGGGTAAACCTTCCATCTTACAGAACTTCCTAACTGTTTTGTGTGGCACAGACCCCTTTGGGACCCTTTCTCAGAATGATGTTTTAAAATGCATAAAATTAAATGCCTGTATTTTAAAGCTATGTTGAAATAGGCAAATATTTTTATGACCAAACTGATGGGCCCTAGGTTGAGAAAGCCCAACAGGAGCTTTGTCCAAAATAAAGCAGCTGTTCCAAAGCCCTTCCTGTGACCTTCGCGAACAATGGCTCCCAAGCACTTTGGTCTTAATTTGTGCTAGTGGCTCCTAAGAAGGAATGGAGGCTTATTGTTTTGTTAGCCGTCACAATAGGGAGAATACTACAGGAGAATCTTAGGATCTGCCTCTTTCCCTACAGCTATATTGTACACCTTGTTGGCAGGAGGGATTTGTTAGATGCTGACAGCATCCTTGGCACACACAGACACAGGTGTTGCTTACAGTACTGTCTCTGTGTATCTTCCATGAAAATATTTCCCTGCTGTATGTTTCCTTGATTTTAGCTAACACACACACACACACACACACACACACACACACACACACACACACACACTTCTAAGGGTATTAAAAAATTCTCACTGCCCTCTACTGAACCAAAAATTCATTCATTGTCTTAAGGGATGCTTTCAAAAAAAGAGACTGCACAGAATTATTTCATTTTTCTTTATCCCAAATTCTGCATCCTTGTTTCATTGTTATCTTTCTTTTCTTTTGATTTGGGCAGGGTGTGGTGTGGAAGAGGAGGAGGAGAGAACAGAGAAGAAAGGAGAGTGTATCACTGACGTTTACAGCAAAAAAAAAAAAATGTCTCACTCCATGCTGAAATCTTTCTAATCTGTTTTATCAGGCACATGTTTCTTTCATTCTGTGTTTGAATAAGCAATGACAGGCATCAGGGATTTAACCATCTCTCCAATTGGCAAATGTTTATGGTTACTAGGAAATAGATGCCACAAAAGGCCCACTGACCTTTTTAGTCTGAGCACCACCTTAGTAACAGGTCCAGAGCCAAGGTCAGAGGAACACAACTAAGGTTGTGCACCAAGAGATGAATATTACAGTGAAACCTCAGAAACAACTTCAGAGGGGAGTCTGGAGGACTGCACCCCAACGCATTTTAGGGGAAGCTGCCTTCATGCTGCCTTCCATGCTGGTGTGCCCTGGTCAGGCCAACTCATCTCTTTGTGAGCATTAAAGACAAATGTGGGGTTAACTGGAGATGTGAGCTGAGCAGTCAGCAACAGCTTGACTATAACCATCTGGGTCTTTGCTTCTGTCTTCCTTGGAAAGTTGATGGCCCTGCCTGCTCTTTTTCTAGGGAAGGAGATTGGCAGTTTGAGTAGTGATTCTGAGTCCCTTTAACTGTCTCATGGGGTCCTTGCTCGTTTTATAGCTAGGACAAAGAGTATGTTCAAAGAGGTATTCTGGGTAATGATGGGGGTATCCTAGAAATTCACAACAAAGCGTCATAGTAGATAGAATGCTGGACTGGGAGTTAAAAAGACCTAAGTTCAAATCCTCCCTCAGACACTAGTCTGCGGCCCAGGGCAAACTACTTAACATCTCAGACTTAGTTTCCTCATGGAAATGAGGATAATAGTATTGCCTGCTTCAAAGGGTTGTTGTGAGACTCAAAGGAATTAACATGGGAAGTCTTATGCAAATCACAAAATGCTACACACACACACTAGCTATAATTATTATATTTATCAGGCAGTTCATGTTGCACGCAGCATGGTAGGTAGACATCACCATGGCACCACTCTCTGGCCTCGGCAATGTCCATTGGTATGGCTAGAAAGCTGGAAGGAGAGGAAGGGGAGAAGAAAAAGAAAGGAGGGGCGGTCAAGGGGTGGGGAGAAGGAAGATGAGAGTAAAAAGGAAAGAGCTACATATGGTAGAGAGTGATAAGAGTATCAACAAAAAAACCATCTTGGGTATGGCTGGTTTTCTCATCTCCCTCTGCCTCAGGGTGGAGCATTTCTCTACAGTCACAGGGGAGAGGGCCAGAGAGCTAATACTGTCTTGTAAAGAACTTTCAGTGCAGATGCACAAAGCCAGGCTTCTGTGTGGCTCCACACCATACCAACAGGACTGAGTGCTCCCTTGACCCACCAGGGTCCGCCCAAGAGAAAAAAAAAAAATGTCCTTCCAACTCATTCTCCAACCTACTATGACTATGCTGGGGACAGCAGAGTCAAGATGACCCATAGGCTATGATGCAAAATACTTCAGAGCATGGTCTGTTTCATGATCTGCCTTTTTCTCGATCCCCCATATTGGGCAACAAAGTGCTGGAACCAGAAGCCAGAGGAACGGCCCCATTGGTTGTCAAAGAAGGAACAGCTTGTGTTGTCAGTTTTAACAAACAAGATGCTAGGAAGCCAATCTGCTTCCTTCGCTGCTCCCTTCTTCGTTCCTGAAGACTACGCTGACCGGACGTGAAGAAGGAGTCGGGGCCTTCTCTCACCCTGATGATTTCCCATGACTGTCGTTTTAAATGCATGCAGTGTTGTGCTGCTAACAGAGGCTGCATCCTGATTCCTGAGGCGCATTCCTAATAAGAATATTTATGAGGATTATTGAGCTGCTGCAGACACCTCAGCTGACAGAGTTCTGGCATTCCCCACAAGTGCATCTGATTTCTCAAGGAGAAAGACACATGCTAGGAGTCCTACTGATTTGCTGACAGTCTGATATCATAAATTTCACGACTTCTCTCTCCTTCAAAGAGCTTTTTCTTTGGCATTCTTGTATTTTACTGACAATCAGATCAGACCCACTTTGACTTGGGAGCTGGTACTGTTTATGGAGCTAACCTTCCCTACTCCCAGCTATCACAGAATCAGGAGAATGGGTTGTGAGTAGAGAAAAGCATTTAAATGTTTTTGGAAAAGAGAGTTCACACCCTGGAAGTAAAGAATTTAAGGCACAATTCAGTTAGTCTCCTATGGCCCAGCCTATGCCATACAAGTTGACCGAGAATAGTTGCCAGCCATAAAAACAAGGAATCTGACTTATTGACAATGACATTTCTGTATAATTATTCCTGTTCCCAAAAGGAACCAACAATCCAGCAGGATGAAAAGAAAACTAGCCAAAGACCTGGAAGAGACCCATAGATGGAGTGAGTCCATGCCAAGGCAGCTCATTATAAGGCATGACATTTAAGAGGCTGGAGGGGCTACAAGAAAATTACCCCCAAGGCTTTGGCCTTGGCAATTTCCTCTTCCATCTACTCTTAAATTCTGGTTATTTAAAATTACCAAGTATAATCCAGGCTCTGGCTAACAAGGGCCTGAACTAGAATAATGTCAGTATGGGAAGAGAAGGGATGAATGTGAAAGAATATTGCATTTGGGGGGATAGTAAAGAATCGAAAACAGATGTCAATTGATTGGAGAGTGGCTAAATAATTTGTGATACATGAATATAAAGGAAATTTCCTGTGCTGTAAGAAGTGGTTAATGTAATAGATACAGAGAAGCATAGACAGATCTAAATGAACTGACACAGAGTGAAATAAGCAGAGCCAAGAAAACAATATACTCAATGACTACAACAACATAAATGGAAAGAACAACTACCAAAAAAAATCAAAAGTGGATGTTGCAAAATTACAAAGAAAGCATTGCTTTAAAAAAAATGAGAAGACTCTCCACCCTGCCTTTTTTGAGAGATGGGAGATCCACAAGTATTACACATGGCATATTTGCAGACTTTTTCACTATATTGATGAATTATGCTGATTTTTTTCCCCATTTTTTCTTTTTTGTCTTTAAAAAATAGCATGAGGAATGAGAGAGAGGTACTGTGTAATATAAAAGAGAGACAGAGATCAACAAAACTTTTCTTTTAAGTCTCTGGTGACCTTGAAAATAGTCCTTGTGATAGCGTGGAGGAAATGAAAGCTACATTATTCGAGTTTACTACGGACTGCCCAGACAGATAGAGAATGAGGATGATGGAATACAGATGATTTCCTCATAAATATTCCAAATCTGCTGTCAAGATGGAGTTATGATAAAAGACTTCAACCATCTGCACATCACCTTCTAGAAGGCTCATTCTTCTAAAAGAAGAGCAGCTCATAAATTCCTTTTGGGAGCTTTCAGCAAGGAACTCTCTAAGCCAATACCAAGCACAGCCTAATCTGCCACTCATAGTCTTGGAGCGTAGCCAGGGAAGCCCGCGTGGTTAAGTGACTTGTCAAGGGTCAGATGATTAGGATGAGTTAGAGGGAGGATTTAAAACTAGGTCTTCATGCCCCCAAGATCAGCTCCCTGTCCGCCGCGCCGTGTTGTTGTTCATTCATTTTAGTCGTGTCTAACTCTTTGTGCCCCCACTTGGGGTTTTCTTGGCAAAGATACTGAAGTATTTTGCCATTTTCTTCTCCAGCTCCTTTTACAGATGAGAAAATTGAGGCAAACAGGGTTAAGTGATCTGCCCAAGGTCACACAATCAGGAATTATCTGAGGTCAAATTTGAACTCAGGTCTTCCTGCCTCCAAGCCAGGGGCTCTCTCTATTTCTCCACCTAACCGCCACACCATGCTGTGTCTCAATTCAAATGGTTTAAGGTCTGTCACATAAAATGTATCCAATAAAGTCCTTTTTCCAATGCCTCGTTATGACATGGAGATGACTCTGGATTCTTGAAGGCGATGCCAGCAGAGCCCAAGCTCTGACTTTAAGTATAGATCCAGTGATAAACTGTCTGGAAAAGGACCAGCCTCACTGAGATGAGAAAGGCTCTTTAAGCTGCCAACTAATGGAGTCTTTCATGTTTATTTGTTTTTGCCATAAACATTCATGAAACTGTCTCCTAAGGTACATAGAAAGTTGCTGTCTGCCTCAGTGGAGAGCATACTTCCTCATTCATAAACACATACATCCTTAAAGTACTGAACAATGTAGGAAAAGGTTTCCAATGAGTGTCAACCTATCTTGTTGCTGCCACAGGGCATGGACCAATGGACAGAAGTTGTTTTTCAGTCATGTCTTACTCTCTGTGACCCCATTTGGGGTTTTCTTGGCAGAGAGTGGAGTGGTTTGCCATTTCCTTCTCCAGCTCATTTTATAGATTAGAAATCTGAGGCACAGAATTAAGTGACTTGCCTAGGGTCATACAACTAGTAAGTATATGACATTGAATTTGAACTCAGGTCTTCCTGACTCCAGACCTGGAGCTCTATCTACTGCCTCACCTAACTGGCCCAAGCAGAGACCCATCAGGAGTGGCCCAGAAAATGCACTTCCTAAAAATACCAGATTTTCCTTCAGTTTAATGTAGAGCTTTCTAACAACATGAACTATAGAAAAATGGAATATGCTATTTCATAAGGAAGTGAGTCCCTCTAGAGTAAGGCTTCTTAGCCTTTTTGCATGTATTATGGACCCTGTTGGCAGCCTGATGAAGGCCACGATCCATTCTCAGAATAATGTTTTTAAATCCATAGGATACAATACATAGGATTGCAAAGAACAGTGATATACAACAATTATCTTTTTAAATTCATAGATCCCAGCAGGCAAAGCACCCCAGCTGAAAAGCTAGACAACCACTCCCCAGGAATGTCATAAGGGATATTCCTATGTGGAGTTTAGGTTTGGACTATGTGACCACCAAGATGTCTTCTAAAGCTAAGATTTTATAATCCTTTTTTTGTCACCACCAGCCCAACTACAACAGAATATTGAAAATCCACACTCCTGAAATTTTCTACAAAGCAATCAGATTTTCTTGTAGCACGTACAGATCCTGGATTCAAACAGGCTGGCTAAGGGTGATGGTCAAGTCAACTAGAAATGGCTAAGTGCTGCTTGTGTCCCAGGCACTGTGCCAAGCGTGATGGAGTAATATAGATTATGAGTGAAACATACTTGTTCCTATATAACTCTCCCTTCTCTGTCACAGATCATTTTTATCATCATCTCTGGGAGAAGGTAATGTCATCATTAATCTTAACAGTATCATCATATCTACCTGAGCTCATATTACCCTCTAAGGTCCCAGCAAGGTCTCTTCCTTTTGTGGAAGTCAAATGGAGAAAGACGTATCTGGAGCCAGAAGATCCAGGTTTGAATCCTGATTCTGATGCTTAGTATCTGTTCAACTTTGGGCAAGTCCCTTGCCCCTTGTGCCTCAGACTTTTCAACTCTAAAATGGTCTTAAGACTATTATTTTCTTACTGGAGTTTTGTACATTTCTCTTGATCCAAGGAAGATTTAAACAGATTCATTCTATCCTTTTGCTTTCCTATGATGCTTTCTCTACAGTAAATGCCTAATAGATGTTTGTTGAATCACATTAAGTTGATCCAAAGATGCCCTTTCTTGGATCTTCCAAGTTCTACAGAGTTTCTCATAACATCACACAGTTGGTGGTTGACCAGTTATGAAGGAAATTCCAAAGAAACGCATCCTGGCTTGGTGTACAGACAAACCCTGCCAATTACAAGTGCCCACAAGTTCAATAGGCTGCCTCAGTACATTGGGCATTCCCCATCACTAGAGGTCTTCTGGCAGAGATTGGATGACCAGATGTCAGGAATGTGTGGCACCTAGGTGGTAGTTGATAATTACTGTTATTATTACATTGTTATTGTTATTATGTTGTGGAGGGCCTGACTAGACCAGTATGAGTTGGATTAAATTGCCGTTGAGATCTCCAAGGCATCCACTGAATGTTTTCATTCCCTTCTGCAGAGGGAACTTTGTTGCATGTGTAGATTAGATCTTAGCTGTTATGGTCCCAATTCTTTTTGGTTTAGACAGTAGGCATAAGATTCAAATGTTGTGTTTTATTACAACAAACTCCATAATGGGTGATTAGACCACCTCCTCAGCAAAGGATCATTAAATTAACAGTAAAAAAAGACATGATGCCTGATAACTCAAGCATCTAGATTCAAGCACTAACTCTCTCAGGAGACTTACGAGGAAATAGAAAAGCCTCACCTGTTTCTCAATTATATCACACAAGAAAAAAAATAGGTAGCAGCTTTAAGGACCCAGGTTTTACATAATTTAAAAGCATGAGTGATTGAAAGGAGGGATACTGATAAGTTTTTTAAAAGTATGCATTAATCATCAGGGATTGCTATGTGGCACAGTGGAGAGAGCACCAGGCCTAGAGTCAGGAAGACTCTTGCTGAGATAAAATCTGGCTTCAGACACTTACTACCTGTGTCACCCTGGGCAAGTCACTTAACCCTATTTGCCTCAGCTTCTTCTTCTGTAAAATGAGCTAGAGAAGGAAATGGAAAACCACTCCAGTATTTTTGCCAAGAAAGCCCCAAATGGGGTCACAAAGAGTTGGACACAACTGAAAAATGACTGAACAAATTAATCATTCTTCTTACCAATGACAATTAAGCAATAAGTATTTGCTGAGTGCCTACTGTGTGCCAGACACTGTGCCACACACTAGGGAGAAAAGTGCAAAAGAAAAGTCTCATGAAGAGCTTACATTCCAATGGGAGAGACAAGTACTTATAAAACTTTAAATAGCATACATATGAAGTTAATAAGAAATGTGTGTGTGCATATAGACACATACATAGGAGGTAAATATACAGTAATATCAGAGTGAGAACACCAGCAGTTAGAGGAAAGAGAAAAGACTTCATGCAGAAGATGGTGTCTGAGCTGCAGCTTAATGGAAGAGGGACTCTTTGAGAGGGAGGTAAAGCAGGAGCACATTGGAGAAACGCCGGTGCAAAGGCAGAGAGAAGGAAGATGGTGTCTGAGCTGCAGCTTAACGGAAAAAAGGGACTCTTTGAGAGGGAGATAAGGCAGGAGTCCATTCGAGAAATGCTGGTGCAAAGGCAGAGAGAAGGAAGATGGTGTGCTGTGTGTAAGAACAGAGAGAAAGCCAGTTTGTCTGAATCACAGAATGTGGGGATGCAAAAAAATGCCCAACTAGTCTGGGAAGACAGATTGGGGCCAGGCTGTGGAGGGCTTTAAAAACTAAGTTGGGTTTATATTTGATTCTAGAAGCACTAGGGAGCCACTGGAGTTGAATGAAGAGGGGGTCATATGGTCAGATCTTCACTTAACTAATATTACCATAGTGGTATTATGTATGATGGAGTGAAATGAGGAGAGACTTGAGGCAGGAAGACGTGACACAGGATATATGGGTATATCAACATACTTAGAAGCTTCAGTGGATCCAAAATATTACTAATATGGGTGCTCTTTCCACAGTATAGATTGACTATGCCCATGACTATAGACATGACTATACCCATATTCTTCTATAGACTTTGCCAAGATCCACCCAATGTGCTAGAAGCCTTCTTGCTGGTTCCTTTTAATATTCTCCATATTTCTGCAGTGCTGAATCAATTCATCTATTATACTTCACTGCATGGTTGGTGCACCTCTTAATCATACATATTTTTGCATTATTTATTATTCTTTTCATATATAAATCATTATTGATCATATGTTGCTGTCTAATTACACCCACCAGATATTTTTCCATTGCTTACTGGGTCACCACTGACTTGTATTTTTCTAGAGTGGGTGTTCTAGGATTTGTAGCCAGATAGCATCATGAAGGATCTGTGTCACAAAAGATCCCTTTTCTGCCAAAGAATAGCTTGGGATCGTTGACGGCATTGTACCATAGATGAAATTCCATCTATCCCCCCTCTCTTCCTCTTATTCAATTCTAGAATCATCTACCATCTCTAGTATTTGTCTAAGATATTAACATTAGTGAATTAATTCAATGGAATACCCATCCAGCTTCCATATCTGTATAACACACAGCTCCATTGGGGCTTAGACCTTTTATCTCAAAGTAAGATTTAAACCCTGTTTAGAATGTCCCATTATTTCTTCACCCATTTGCTCTCTCCTGCATGAGTGCAATGTCTTTTATAAACATGAATATCTAAAGACTTTCAATGTCAAAAGAAAATGTTTTTATTTCTTTTAGAATTTGTGTAGAATAGACTTCCTGACAGTGAAAAATACCTTTGAGGATATGTCTTTCTGTCTTGGGCCTCATGCTATTGATAATCAGGATGGTTAAACAAAGTTCTCTTTGTGGTTACATCTATGTGGTCTCCTATGTGGATCTTATATATGAAGCTTATGTTATCTTAATATATGGATGGGAAGCACCTTGTTAAAGGAGAGCTGATTTTTGCTCTGTTGAGTCAAATACTTTCCTTTATCTACAAGCAAAAACGTATTAAGATCTGATAGTCTCTCTGCCTCTCAATTTGGTGACTGTGTAGGTACAGTTTGGTACCACCAATAAACTAAATTCAGTCTGTTCCTGTCTTATATCTTCATCATTTCAGATTGTTTTCAGTCTGATATAATTAGAATAAACCATTCTTGTTAAAATGGAGCAAGATAGGAATTACCAGAGCTATTCCCAGGGGAGTGCTGAAGGCCCAGCAGATCTCCATTCTCTTCTTCTCTGTTCATCCCTAATTTAAAGGCATCACCCCACAAGTATAATGTGTTGTCTCTCCCAAAATATTGTAATCACCTTGAGAGCAGAGAACATTTAATTTTAGGCTTTTGTACCCTTGATACCTCACCCAGTGCCTGGCACATAGTAGGTATCCAATAAACCCTTATTGATTAACTGATTGATATTTTGTGAGTAAAGATTTACTTATCAATTTTTTGTATTAAGTTTAATAAAATACAACAAATGTTTTGGAAAATAGTAGCAATGATGTAGGCACATAGTCCAGTAGCTCTTGAGGTCTTCCTGGTTGCCCTCTGGGTAATAATAGCATATAAAATATTTTCCTTCCTGTGGAGTTTCTTACTCTTTAAGATCTTGATAATTATTTCCTGATCACTTCTAAGACTATACCAACTTCAGCAGTTTTCTACTGAATGTATTCAGTCAGGTACAGCTCCTTTCCCCAACTTCATCCTGAGTGCCATTTGTCTCTTCAATTACCAAATAGGTACTGGGGTATTTGGGTCCAAATGTGGCTTGGTTCCATTGTCATGAGTGAAAAAAGATAACTGAGAATGCTAGCAAATCTAGTCCATTTCACATATATTATTAGTTGTTTCTCTTTCTCTTTCAACTTTAATACAAGGATGTCTTGAAATAAGTAAACATAAAAATATAACAGTCGCCATTAAAAATAAATTTTTCATGTCTCTTATGATAGCTGGGATGATGACCAATTGCTTCCCATGAAGACAAACTGGCATTTCTAGAATGGATTGTGGTACTGTTTACATTTAATTTCCACTTAAGTAAAGAAAGTTTCAGTCAGGAGGTAGACTAGGCAGGACTTGAGGAACATTTGAAGAAGAGAAGGTAGACTTCAAGGTCAGCTTTGAGTGTGGAGTGATGCCTTGGGTATGCTGTGAAGTGTGAAGAAAAAATGTAGTCAGAAAGTGGATGGGGGAGTAGCAGAATCAGACAGGCACACAGTAAGATTACCTTAGCAAAGAGGAAGGAGGGAGAGATAAGAGGCTAAGTACATAATAGCGAAAGATCTAGAAGCATTTGTCATGTTTAAAAGCAAATAAATATCCTAGTTACAAATGGCCCAGTTTCATCTGTGGCTATATTCTTCCTAGAATTTTCTGAAGAGCCATCACAACAAATAACTCCTCTGCTAGAACATGGGGGAATTGGGGAAATTTAAGAGTAGAATGAAATGTGTGTGGATATCTGGTCACCAAAGTAGAATTTGAGGATATTGTACACAAATTTCCAAGATTCATCAGTATGTATGAAAGGCACTAAAATCTGATTGTGCTTTATCATAACCCACTCCTCAAGGGCTGTGCCCTGGGCCTGCCTTCTAGGCAAGAGTCCTCTCCTTACTTCAAAAAGAATCTAAAATACACCCGTTTTACATCAGAGCTCTTTAGCAAAATCATCTCAGAGAAAGGATTCAGTGTGGTGGCAGAAGCATCTTCTATGGGTGCCCCAAAAGGCTGAGTTTGCCTGCCAATTTTCCATGGCTACATCCATGTTCCTTAATTGTGGAAAGGTTGGGGAAGGGGTATGAGGGAAGCTGTTCATGAATTAGCAATCAAAATTCCTTCTCATGAATTACTTACATTCTAAGAAAAGGTCATATGGGAATGTATTGTGCCTAATGTCAAGTCTAATTGTCGGTTGCACACAAGAATAGAACAAAATTATCTGGGCCTGGCACTTAAGCCATTTTCTGCCCCTTATTTGCACAGGAAGTCCAAGAGAGTGACATTCAGAACAGTTTTAATTAGCATCCTCCAACTCTCCTGCTTTGCCAAAGAGCGTGCTTAGAAGACCACAAATTGGGGGTAAGGGTAAGAAAAGGCACTATGCAACTATGAATAAAAATGACAGAATGGGGTGGGAGACGAAGAGTGACGAAAAAGCTAACTTTAGGGAAGAGCTGCAGATGAACCCCCTTGCCTGCTGTTATTTGTAAACAAATTACTAGAAGGAAAATACCTAAAATCTGTGTTTTGGTCAGAGTACTTGCATGTCCACCTTTCTGGGGTATTAGGTAAATGAACAGACTTTCAGATTCGTGCATATCCTCTCTTAAAACAGGGCTGAGCCTTTGGTACCCTTCCCTCAATTTTGTGCCAATCAGAGCTGAGTGTATTGCTGACACTGCCCCTCAAGAACTCATTCCCAAATTCTAAAGGCGGAGCCAACCTTTATTAAGCTCCTGTTATATATAAGCCCCTGTTCTAGGTGCTGTGGACGTTGAGATAAAAATGGGACAGTCTCTGCCCTTGAGGATGTTAAACCCTACTTACTTGGGAGTTCTTTGCCTCTTTTCTGTCATAGACCCCACTGGCAATCTGGTAAAGTCTAGAGACCCTTTATCAGAATAGCATTTTTAGAATACTGAAGGAAATGCTCAGTTTCAGTTAGGACTTGGTGAAAATCAAGAAAATAGTCCTTTTTTGACATCCAAGTTCACCAAGCTAATGAAGTCTATCCATGGACTCCCAGGTTAAGAACCTCTGCACTAGAAGAGATAGCAAGTCATTTGAGGATGGAAGGTTTCAAGGCCAAGGTTTGATAACACTCCCTATGAGATTTTTCCTAATTCCCCTGGGCTGCTCATCATCTTTCCTAACCCCCAAATCATGTTCTTATCTTTTTGTCTGTGTACAGGTTGTGTAGTATGTAAGCAGGGCCTTCTGGAATTGTGTGTTTGTGTTCCCAGCACCTAGGACAGAGCCTTCCTTAAAGCAGACACCTAATAAGTGTTGGTTAAATTTTGTTGTATTCATGAAAACCATAGCATCTGAGCTGCACCAGGAAGGAAGGCGATGGTTCAGAGAGGAAGAATTGAGTAAGGAGGACAATCAAAACATGGGGGACAGTTTTTTCTAGTATTTAGAGGTGGGAAACGGAATGTCAACATAGGGAATAGCCAGTAATCTAGTTTGGGTAGAGAGAGTATAGAATGTGCCAAGAGGAGTAATGTGAAATGAGGCTTGAAAGGTAGATTGGAACCAGATTGTATAATACCCTAGAGACAATAGGAAGTCTCTGAAGCTTTTTTTGGGCAGGTGAATGACATGTTCATATCTGTGCCTTCAGAAGAATATTTTAGCAGCCTTACAAAGAAAGAATTAGAAACGGGGAGAACTTGGAGTCAGCTAAGTGGCACAGTGGCTAAAGCATTGGCCCTGGAGTTAGGAAAACTGAGTTCAAATCTGGCTCCATACACCTAATAATTGTGTAACACTGGGCAAATCACAACCCCAATTGCCTCCAAAAAGAAAAAGAAAAAGGGGGGAGGGGAGTCTGGAAACAGAGAAACCAATTAAGAGATTCTTAGCATAGTTTAGGAGAGACCGTAAGGGTCTGTACTATACTGGTAGCTCTAGGAGTAGAGACAAGGAGAGAGCCAGAGATGGTCTAGAGATCTGGCTGCTCATTAGAGACAGAGAATAGTTGATGGGATGGGGATGGGAAGTTGATGAGTTCAGTTTTAGACACATTGAGTTTGAGATGCTAAAGAGATATTCAGCTAGGCATGTCCAAAAGGCAATTGCAATACCAGAGTTCAGAAGTCAGTTTAGGGTTGCATATGTAAAGTTGGGAGTCGTCTTCCCTAAGCTCAAGCCTGAGCAGGTCCACAGAGAGGCCACATGTCTCCATGGAGAAGGGAATCACTCAGTGGCAGCATGCCACTAATTGCCCAAACTGCTTTTAGGATCCTGTTTTTAAATAGTTTCATAGGATTTCTTTGTTTTGACTAAAGTAGACAAGGAGATTATGTCTTATTTTCCCAAAAGATTCATGCAATGGGAGTCCTGAGGAATTGTCTTCAGAACCCAGAGGCTTTTGTGGAAGGACCAGATCTTATTTTCTGTCCAGAAAAAATACAAAGTCATTTTAGATTCCAGGCAGTACCAGCATGGGCTTTACCAGATGAAGAGCCAGTGGTTACACCCTGCCTTCTTCTACAAGATCTCACTGCCAAAACAAAAAAACAAAAAAAAACAAAAAAGACAAAAATGGGGCAGCTAGGTGGCACAGTGAATAGAGCACCAGCCCTGGAGTCAGGAGTACCTGAGTTCAAATCCGGTCTCAGACACTTAACACAAAAAACTAGCCATGTGACCTTGGGCAAGTCACTTAACCCCAACTGCCCTCCAAAAAACCCCCAAACAAACAAACAACAACAACAACAAAAAAATCTCACTGCCTGAGCACTAGGCATTGAAATAATCCATGCCAAAAGACACAGCCAGTAGCTTATCACAGGAGCCATTTTAAAATTGAGCATGTTGTGTAATAGATGTGGTTTGGGTTTTGGTAACCTTATCATCCTAGATAAAGGTAGCATAGCCTGCAGTGGCTAGAGCTTGCCTCCAAGACAGAAAGACCTGGATTCTAATCCTGTCTCCGACTCATTCTGGCTGTGGGTCTGGCAATGCTTTAGACAACTCTCTATTACTAGAATTTACAGAGAAAATACTAATCTGAATGGGTAGAGGGAATTTCCTCATCTGGGAGTTCTCTAAACCAAAACCATGAATTCAGTCACTATCCCATCCCTCTTATACTAACTGGGGGTAAAACAAGAATTTTAGTAACAGTGGAAATTAGAATATATTGTTGTGGAGTGGTTTCAGTCTTTCTGACTCTTCATGATCCCATTTGGGGTTTCCTTGGCAAAGATATGAGTGGTTTGCTGTTTCCTTCTCCAGCTTATTTTATAGATGAAGAAACTGAGGTAAGCAGGGATTTACCCAGGGTCATCTAGCTAGTAAGTGTCTGTGACCAGATTGAACTCATGAAAATAAGTCTCCCTGACTCCAGACCAGGCGCTATCTACTGCACTACCTCACTGCCCTAATAATACATAGCAATACAGATGCCATATTTCTGGTAGGCATGAGGAAATGATGGAATTATGTCTAGGTTTTTGCTTTCTGATCATTTAAATCAACATTTATTATTGCAGAGGGGGTAGGCCCTGGTTGTGAAGCACTGCATACTTTTTCAAACTTTTTCAGTATATTTATCATGTTTGCTCATCTTTTCCTTCTTTGTTTTTTTCTTTAAAATTTATGCTTTTTTTTCCTTAAGGGGGATGACTTTCTTGGAAGAGAAAGGGGAGAAATATTGGAAGAAATTCTAGAAATGTATAAAAAAACAAAAATATTTTGTTTTTAAAGGGATAAAAATTCATTTTAAAAAACAAACATTTATCAATTGCCTACTATATGATAGGAAAGAGAATACTGAGAGAAAAGTAAAACTCAGTCCCTGCTCTCAAGTAGTTTACATTCTATTCAGCGACAGGAATGAAAGAAATACAATATGTACATGGAGAAGTACCAAATTTATGCAAAGTAATGCAAAATAGCTTCAAGGAGGACAGAGTGCTAATAAGGTGCAGAGACTCCCAACAATTTTTTTTTCCTCAAAACCCTTTCAACCAAAAAAAGAAAATATGCTGTGAACCCCCAGGGTAATTTAATATACTACTCATAATATTCTTTTAGATTTATTCATCAAGTGCTAACAATTACTGCAACAATAACTTTTGCTCAAAAAAGCTCTAAATTGCTGCAGAAGCAAAAATCTATGATGCTCCAAATATACACATGTTTGTTTTTACAGAAGAAAATATATTTGTAGTATAATTAGCCAGTTCTTTACTCCTTAAGGTGTAACTAAGGAATTTTTAGCAATAACCTACTAGACCACAACAGAGAACCACTAAATTGAAACTACTGAACTGGGCAGGCTAGGTGGCGCAGTGAATAGAGCGCCGGCCCTGGAGACAGGAGTACCAGAGTTTAAATCCGGCCTCAGACACTTAACACAAAAAACTAGCCGTGTGACCTTGGGCAAGTCACTTAACCCCAACTGCCCTCCAAAAAAAAAAAAAGAAACTACTGAACTCAGAGAATAAGAAAAGGTCTTGTGTCGGAGATAGCAAATAAGCAGAGCTTTGAAGGAAGCTGGGGATTCTCAGAGACAGATGTGATTAGGGCAGGCATTCCAGACTTAGAGGCTGACCTCTGTAGATACATGGAGGGAAAATGGAATATCAAAGAGTTTTCAAAGTGGAGTAATATGAAACAGTGCTGGAAAAGTATTTGGGAGTCAAATTGTAGAGGTCTTTAAATGACAGACTGAGTATTCTGTACTTTATCCTAAAAGTAGTTATTGAGTATTTCTGAGTAGGAGGGTAACATTGTCAGATTTGTGTTTGAGGAATATCATTTATCAACTAGGGAAGGATAGTTTGACAAGGGGACCAATCAGATGTCTACTGCAATAGTACACATAAAAATATGTCTTTCTCCTGCTGTGTTGGGGAGACATAAGGATTATTTGAACAGTAACTAGCATTCTGAAGGATTACGATAGCAGCAGCCATTAGTGGAGAAAATGTTTATTGCTTGATTCAATTCCATTTTATATGCCTTGCCATTATTTTATTAAATGGTTTTTCCTCTGGGGGAAAAAAATAATCCATGTAAGAGATGATTCAAGCTTGAACTAGGGTAAAAACCATGAGTTGAGAAAAAGGAGATAGATGTGAGAAATCCTATGGAGGAAAAATTTACAAAACTTGGCAAATGATTGGATGTTGTGGAGTTCAGGATAGGGACAAGACAAGGATGATTCCAAGGTTGTGAACCTGGGTGACAGGAAGGATAGATGATGGTGCTTTCAACAGAACTAGGAATCTATCTATCTTCAGAAGAGGAATGGGCCTTGAAGGACAAATAATGATTTCTGGTTTGGAAGTGCTGAGGTTGAGATGCCTGCCCATTGAGCACCTAAGTGGATTGATCTAGCAGACAGTTGGGAATGTAAGGCTCAGCTTCAGGAGTGAAAACAGACCTGGAGATAAAGATTTGAGAGCCATCCACATGCAGATAATAATTCTTTCATGTCTTCAAAGTGCTTTATATACTTTGTCTCAACCATGTTATTATGCATAATGTCTGGCACTTGGGGAGCTAAAGCTCAGCCCTCTTCGGGCTACGGTGGAAAAAGCACTCCCCTTGGAGAAAGGAAGGACCTGTGTTCGCATTCCTCCTTTGACAACTTGCTACCCTTATGACAGTGCTTAAGTCATTGAACCTTTCTGAGCTCCTGTCTCTTCAATAAGAATCCCTAAAGTACCTACCTTAACCAGACTATTGTTTGAATCCAAGGAGATAACATAAAGTACTTTGTAAAACTTGAAGTGTTTATATAAATGGCAGCTGTAGCCCAATAGTGAAGATCAGGGAATAAAGACAGCCTAGGACTTTTGATAATTAAGATGCTACCCCTCTATTTCAAGACTAGAGACCATCAGTCTTACTTACTCCAGAGCCCCAAAATGGTCCATAGGAAAGGAGGGCTGTGGGCAAAATCAGAGTGTGGAGAAGATGCCGACCAATCATCTTCCACCTTTGTGTCTTTGCACCAGTGGTGCTCACTCCCTCTTTCTATCTTTGTCTCTTTGTCTCTTTGTCTTACTCTCTGTTTTTCTCTGTGTGTGGGCCTCTGTATCTCTGTCACTGTCTATCTGTCTGTCTGTCTGTCTGTCTGTCTCTCTCTCTCTCTCTCTCACACACACACACACACACACACACACACACTTTAGAACATAAAATGCAAGTCCTTTGAGGACAAGGACTGTATCTAATTTTTGTCTGCGTGTCTCCAATCTCCATCTAGAACATTAGAACATCATATATTTTATAGGTTATGAAAACGAGGTTGAGAAGAATCTGAAAGGTTTGAACTTGGGTCCTCCTGACTCTAGTCTAGAAGTCTATGCACTATGACACCTGGTAGCTATAGACATCCTTGGATGTGTACTTCTTTCTCCTGGTCATCAGAAATGTGAGAGGCTGAACGGCTCATAGTACAATTATGCCCAGGATAGTGACTGGTGAAAGATGAACATATCTAGAACCTGAAACAAAGCAGGTACTTAATAAATGTTTGTTGCATTTCATCTCACAGTATCATAATGGATTCATCACAGAAAAGGACCTTGGTGACTATCTCCTTCAGACTTGAGGAAACTGAAACTCAGAGAGGTTGTGACTCACCTAAGGATCCTTAGGTTCTTTCTACTTTGGTATCAGACAATTATTATTTTTACTTACCTCATAGAATTATTTTAAGGATCACATGAAATATTGTCTCAGAGCACTCTGCAAACCATATAGACCTTGACCAATATACGCTACTTCTATAGAATCTCAGGTCTAATGGTAAAATGTTCAGCTTCCTTTAAGATGATTGTATTCAAGCTCTCAAATAAAGCCTCTCAAATGCCCTGGTGTGAGGTGGATAGTTTATTGAATTCTGGATTTGAAAACACGATGTAAGGAAGAATGGCCGATAACTTGAGCATGGATCCTTGGTCCCTGGGAAGATGCAGCCTGAGAATTCTTCTACTATTCATTATCATAACAAAGATCCAGCAAGTGAGTCTAATCTAAAATATAAAAATTAAAAGTCTACCCGCTCACATAGAAACGTTTTACAATCCCCCACGCAGTGATGGCATCCCAGCTACACTAATCACTGGGGCTCTGCACCCTAATTGAATAGGTCAGCTAAGAACAATCAACATTCACTCGAGTGTGGGCCCCTCAGGAGACCTTTCAAAGTCTGTAAATAGAAAGAAAATTCAACGACACAGCATTTAGGTAGTTTGGACAATGCGGCCCTTGCAAATGCTGCTCTCATTAACTGTGATTCAAGTGACAGCTTCCAAAAGGATTTGCAGAAAACCCTTCCAACATGAAACACCAGCAAGCCAGAAGCACATGACCCACTACAAGGGCAAACCCTCCTGAACAAAGATTCAATGCGGTGAATGACTTATTTATACAGGTTCTGCTCTGCACAGACCTGGGAGGATGTGACATCTATTAAATTGCCTCTTTTGAGCTGCACAGCCATCCACATTGTATGGGAAATGTTAGCCAAAGATTTGAAGAGAACAAAATGTTTTACAAAGTGACAACCCCAAAGCTCTCACATAGACATTGTCACGAACCCTGTAAAATGCTGTCTGTGTCTCATGGAGCCAAAAGACTGAAAACTGAAAGGGGAGAGGTGGGAGAAAAGCTCTACATTTCTCCCTTCCCATATGATGGATCTGTGAAATTAATTGGAATGCCTAATCATTATTAGGACAAATTGTCATCATTAAGGAAATTCTTAATGAAGCCAAGTCGCTGTGTTTATCAACCTATGTTTTCCTACTCCTTTTTAAACCTACATTGTATTGTAAAGAGATACTAAAATGGAAACCAGTCAGCCTCCCACCCTCACCTCCTAGGATACCTTCCCAGGCTGTGAGGGTTTGGTTTTATAGAGACCTCATGATGAAATGCTCTCACCAATTCAGATGCATGATGGTTCCCGGTCTTAAGTTTAGACCTCTAGAGCAATGCTGTCACATTCAAATAGAAAGAGATCCCTGTGAGCTGCACACTGACTTAGCAAATCGCAAGTTAACATTATCTATGTAGAACTGTATTCTTATATATTTTGCTAACTAGTTTCCAATTATATTCTGCTCTGGTCTGGAGGCATTTGGATGTTTTACAGTAGATCCCAGAGTTTGAAAACTTTGTTCCAGGCCATCAATCAATCGATCAATATTTATTAAGAGCATACTATGTGCCGCAACCTTCCTAGGCAACTATCTCCCAGTAAACTTAAGAATTTAAGGCATTATCATCATAGCATTCCAAGGATGGGGAACCTCTCCAGGCACAGGTTTAGATAGTACTGATTTAGATAATACTTTGAGGTTTGCAAAGCATGTACATCGCATTTGATTCTCACAACAATCCTTTGAGGTAGCTGTTTCATTTTATAGATTATGAAATTGAGGCTGAGGGCCATCTGAAGGAAGATTTGAACTTGGGTCTTCCTGACTCCTTGTCCAGCGCTCTACTATGACACCTAGTTGTTATAAACACCCTTGGATGTGTACTTCCTTTTCCTGGTCATCAGGAATTTGAAAGGTTTAATGGCTTGTAGTACAATTATGCCCAGGGTAGTGACTGGTGAAAGATGAAATGGATACAAAGTAATGGGGAAGAAGGGGTGAAATCAGAATGCCACAGGGCTCAAGATCTGAATTCAGTGGATTGAACATTCAGCTTCCACATGGGGTGTTCAGCAAAGATCCAGGCAGAATCTTTTCCCTGATCGCCTAATTCAAGAGAGTCCAGTGTTTGTCAGCAGTGCATTTTATATGTGGCCATGTCTTAGAGACCTTCCTAGGTAGCTTTTAGCTCCCTAGAGCAGTTTGGGGAGAGGAGTGCAAGGGAGGGAGGTCAAGAAGAACCAGAGATAGAAACTACAGTTTATATGAAAGGGAATATTCTGAGTAGAGGAGTAGCTGATGACCATATAACAGAACTCTGTGGAGTGACCCAGTTATCCAAAAAACAGAAGATATAACAGTATAACAGTGGGGGGATTTTTTTGATTGCATGGTGAATGTATTTGGTAAGACTATGTTATAAGACAGGAAGCTGTAATGGTAACGTGAACTGGCGCTACAGAAGACCTAAAGAGATGAACCTTAATTTTTAGGATAATGAGCTATGTTTTCTAAAAGTATAAGTGCACTAGGGCCCATAGCTAGATTAACAGTGGCAGGACAAGCCATAATGCCAATGGCTATTTCAGAGGAAGAGGAGGAAGAGGATCTGAGTAGTCTAGGGGGGTATTGGCATAGAACAGAAAGTCTATCATTTGTTTGCTTCTATCTACCACATCTAGAAGATATCTTGACCTTGGAACTGGGGCAAAATCTTTATTCAAATCCGGAGTGACTTCAACCCATGATCATTGGGGTAAAAGCAGAGGCCGTAGCAGGTCTATCCATGGCTTTGCTCATGGAGTTCTTGGCCCTTATGGATGTCACATATTTTCACATGATAACAGAAATCATCCTGGCTACAAGCCCTCCAAAAGCCTAAATGACCTTAGGTGGGTTTGTAGGAAGGCCACATTACATTTCAGTGGTCACCTCAGTTTTGGCTTCCCTGGGAAGAACATAGAGCTAGGCATGCAGATGGAATGATCCACATGACCCAGAATCTTCCTGTTGGGCAGTAATACAGCTGGATTTGCATATAGGGATGAAGCCAGATAAAGGTGACCATGTTTCTCTGGAATTACATTGCCATAAAAGCTTTGGCCCATGGAAAGCTTTGGCAGACGGCAGTTGGCTTATGTTTGGCACCCCATACCTGAGGGGGAAATAGCACATCAATGAAAAATGAAATATGCTTTCTAAAATAAGAAGACATGATTTAGATTCCCCCCTCTCATATATATTCACTATGTGATCTCGTTTAAATTCTATAGCTTCTGTGAGCCTTTATTTCCTCATGTAAAAATGAGGAGTTGAGTAAGATGGCCTCTGAGGTTTCTCCCAGCTTTAGATCTATGACTCAGACAGGATTTTTGGAAGAGAGTAAAATCCCACTGGTTGTGTTTACCACCCCCTCCTATTGGGTAATGAAACAAAACTATTTTTAACAAAAAGAAAGTGGAACTGGTATTAGTTCAACTGCTAAGCAGTGCTAAAGTGTTCCCATTTCCAATGATCAATTCTTGCTCTGCTTGAGCACTGGCCCCCAACCTTATCCCCCACTGCAAGATCAGGGAGCCAGGACCAAGATCCAATGTCATAAAAGGCCAGTAGCTACTACATATGTTCCTTCAACAAATGACACTTTACTAGAATGAGAGAAATAGGGGAAAATCAGAATGCGGGTAGGGGGGAGTGACCTGTCAACTTGCATTATTCCCTCCCCCAAATGGGAATGCTTCACTCTGTATTTAGACACCATCAGTTCTTGCTCTGAGGATGGGTAGCATTTTTCATCATAAGTCCTTCAGAGTTGTCTTAGAGTGTCGTATTGCCGAGAATATTGCCGAGAATAGCTAAGTCAGAATGCAAAATTTCAAAACATCCTTCTTTTGCTCTTTGTACCATTCTTTTATTCAGTTTAAGTTATCTGGAACTTTCGTTTTTCTCTCCTTTGAAGTCTTAAACCTTAAAATGGATTTGGGAGTAATTTAACCCCTGATTTCCCAGTGTACTAGTAAAAGAATTTCAATTTCCCAAAGAGATTCACTCTTCACATAAACTGACAGAGAGATGCTGTCTCAGCCTAAATCAGATCTCCATTGCCTATGGGCTTAAATGTTAAATTCACACACAACAAACACATAATAAACTTGTTCTTTTAGAGTATGCTATATTTTAATCAATAAAAGCACACCTTCAAATTATGCAATTTTATTGACTTGCCTGAAGGAAGATACTAAATTAAGCATTGCTGTTGTTATTGTGAAGACAGTGGATAAGTAGCTAAAACAAAAACCAAAAAATAGTGAGGGAACTGGCTCAAAGACCTTAACTGACTTGGCAAGAGTCACACAGCTGGTAAGTGTCTGAGGCAGAATTCAAACCCAGGTCTTATTGATTATTGTTCCATTGTTGATGCTGTTGTTCAGTTGTCTTTCAGTCATGCCCAACTCTCTGTGACCCCATTTGGGGTTTTCTTGGCAAAGATACTAGAGTGATTTGTCATTTCCTTCTCCAGCTCAGTTTACAGTCGGGAAAACTGAGGCAAACAGGGTTAAATTACTTACCCAAGGTCACACAGCTAGTAGGTATATGAGGCCAGATTTGACTTCAGGAGGATGTCTCCCAGGCTTCATGCCCATCACTCTATCTACTGTGCTACCTAGCTGCCCTCAATTATTGTCCTGGTAGAACAATAATTTGGCACCTCTGCCAAAGTTGGGGGGAGGGGAAGATGTTGCCTCCCATCTGGACATTTGTCCTTGATCAACTAGGAACCTGCCTCAGGGGTCCGGAGTTACCACTTGAGGAACATGAAAGGAACTATAGAGTGCTAACCAAAGGAAAGGTATTATTATGACTAAGAGAACTGGCCTTCCTTAATCTCTAATCTACAGAGAGGTTCTCTAACCTTCAAAAAGGCCTAGAGTAGGGGTGGCTAGGTGGCGCAGTGAATAGAGCACTGGCCCTGGAGTCAGGAGTACCTGAATTCAAATCTGGCCTCAGACACTTAACACAAAAACTAGCCATGTGACCTTGGGCAAGTCACTTAACCCCAACTGCCCTCCAAAAAGCAAAAAAAACTTTTAAAAAATTGGGGTGGCTAGGTGGTGCAATGACTAGAGCATCGACCCTGGAGTCAGGAGTACCTGAGTTCAAATCCAGCCTCAGACACTTAACACAAAAAAACTAGCCATGTGACCTTGGGCAAATCACTTAACCCCAACTGCCCTCAAAAAACAAACAAAACAAAACAAAACAAAAAGGCCTAGAGTGCCAGAGGTGGGGAACCTGCTGCCTTAAGGCCACACATGGTCCTCTACACCCTCAGGTGCTGCCCTTTGACTGAATCCAAAGACAAGGGGTTGCCCTTGAGCAGCTAGAGGGCCACATGTGGCCTCAAGGCTGCAGGTTCCCCACCCCTGGACACTCTTCTCAAGAAGATTCATACACCAAATGCTCACTTGGTATCTAGGGTTAATTCAAGCCAGAGACCTCCCTATCTTCTTCCAGGGTGTGACTTGTGTATACCCAGTGTCCTCAAACCAGCTATGTAATTACAGCAGGCTGCAAAGTGGCTGGATTGACTGTTTTGCTTATTCCTGTATACTTTAACAGCTACACAGATAGTTTTCATGCATAATTCTCCTACATGTATGCAACCATTAACAATTAGAAGAAACATATTCTTAGAAAAGAAAAAAATTGTATTCCATATTCCTGAACATCGACCAATAACAAAATAAATTTTGGTTTTTTCCTATATGGTCAGTTGTAAATGCATTTTTAAATGTTTTTTTTTTAAGAGGAACTTCCTTTCTCTTTTTTCACATTAAACTCAAGTCATCCAAATTCCTGAAGTATAATCATTTTCTGTCCCTGTTTTCTCTCCAGTATTCCCCTTTGGTTTGTTTGTTTTTCTCCCCAAATCCCTTCCCAGAGATCTCCTTTGTAAGTGTGGTGCACTGTGGGTAAATCAGACATACCCATAATCATTCTGCGACCTTGGCTAAAACTTCTTAAGATAATAATAGTAACAGCTAATAGCTAGCATTGAAACAATGTTTGGAGGCACGCAGAGTACTCTGTGTGCTATCTCTGAGGCAGAGTATTCTAAGATTGCTCATACAAACCAAGCTTGGAATTCTGTACAACATGAGCTTGGGGAGCAGGGAGGAAGGAAGGCTAGACCCCGTTTTGTTCAAGGCTACACCAGCAGCAGAAGAATCCAACGGTTGTTCAGGATCCTGTACTCCTTAGCATAAGAAGGCATTCTCCAAAGGGGGTCTGCCCACATGAAGCAATGTGAGGAAACCATTAGAATCTAATCATCATTATGACATCATCATATTCCAATTATCTTTACTTGGTTCAGGGAGCAGTTAGACTAGCTGTGAACAATCTGATTGGAGAAGTCCATTAAAATCGGAGCTTGTGTGAAGTTTTTTTCTGTATATTTGTAAAACAGCTGGCAGACACATAGGATAAATGAGACTCAATTTCCCCAGCCCTTCCCTCACCACCCATTCAAAAAGCACCATCCAATTCTGAAGGAGGGAAATGATTAGGACCAGACAAGGTTCCCATTGTTTCCTCAGAGTTTGCTCTGCTTCAGAGAGCCTGATGATGGAAAAACACACTTGTAAGAAAGCAATTCCAGAACCTTCTTCAGCCCAACAGAGAGGAAAAGGGTGAGGGAGGCTACATCGCCCTAAAGGCGAAGGACCATCAACTTAAAAAGGCTTTTCATTCATTCGTTCATTCATTCATTCATTCATTCATTCCTTTGTTTGTTCATTTGCTTATGTTCTATCTGATTGCAAGCAAAGTTTCCCATATGCCTGGTGGAGCCAGTTAAAAACCTAGGCTGTAAGACGTTGAAAACACAGTCAACAGGCATACTGCCATACTACAAGCAGAAAGCAATGGGGCAGAGTCGGGGACAAGGCAGGGGGGTGGGAGGGAGAGAAGCAATGGATTTGAAGTCAGAGAACCTGAGTTCAAATCTTATTTTTTACCAGTATAACTTTGAGTAAATAACTTGATCACTCTGGGTCTCAGTTCCTCATATGTAAAATTAGGGGGCGGGTCTACTAGAGGTTCATTACCTGGGGCTGATGAATTTTTTCATGTGTATATACATCTATGTGTGTGTATGTATCTATGTGTGTGTGCACACATATATAAACACAGAGATACACATATATGTATATACACATGCATATACACATGTGTGTGTGTCTTGTCTCAATATAATTTATTTCTGAGATGGGATCCATAGGCTTCCTCAGTTCAACAAAAGGGTCTGAGACACAAGCAGGATTAAGAAGCCCTGCTCTAAGTGATGGTTCAGCTTTTTCTGCTCTAAATCCATGATCCTGACTGCAACTCCAATAGACGAGAGGAGAAAACAAAGAGAGGCCAAAGGCTGAGTATCAATGAGAGTCTGGGAAATGGGAATGTCCTATCTGAGCATTAGGACTCCACAGCTGCAAATGCTGGCACTAGTTAGTCAGTCTATCCACACTTAGGAAGTGCCTGCCATGTGCCCAACAATGTGCTAAGTGCTAAAAACACAAAGAAAGACAGAAGACAGTCTCTGCTCCCTAGGAGCTCCCAGTCTAAAGGAGACAAATGTAAACAACCATGTACAAACAGGCTACATACAGGAAATTGGAAATAATTCACAGAGAGAAGGCACCAGAATTAAAGGGGATTAGGAAATGCTTCCCTTAGAACAGGGTGGGGAACCTGCAGCTTGGAGGCCACATGTGGCCTTCTAGGTCCTCAAGTGCAGCCCTTTGACTGAATCCAGACTTCACAGAACAACTCGAGGCGGGAGTTCCCCATCCCTGCTTTAGAAGGTAGGATTTTAGCTGAGACTTGAAGGAAGCCAGGAGGCAGACTTTCCATGCATAGGGGTCAGTCAGAGAAAATGCCCTGAGTCAGGAAATGAAGTGTCTTTAAAAATCCACTGAATATTTTTTGCCATTCTGGTCTACTGCCTTCATTTCACAGAGCAGAAAAATAAAGCCCAAAGATATTAAGTGAGTTATCGGTGATATAAGCAAGACTTGAGCCTGTGTGTTGACTCCCAGACCAACACTCTCACTCCTACTCCCAGCTCTTCAGGAAGCTGGTTTTGCACATCCACATAAATGGACTGTGTTTAACTTGGCTGGTTTGATTTTACACCAGTCTGTGAAGCTCGCCTAAATCAACAGGTGGACCACGTTACATGCGGTCTTGTCCAGTTGTCTAGTCTCAGACCCCACTTTCATACTTGCTTGGGAAAGGTAAAGTCCCTTCTGCTCCAGGAGGGAAAGATGATAAAGTAGGAAACATAATGTAATCAAATTATGTCCAGCAGTCAGTATGATTTGCTTGATTTTGTATATTTGTTATAAGAGTTTTGTTGTTCTTTTGGGGAGGGAAATGGAAAGCTTGTAAACTGAGGGAAAAAATTAAAAATTTTCAAAAGTGGTGCCCAATTTTAGCCAAGATAAAAGAGCATGTAGATATGTGCAGTTTGGGTTGGAATATCAATGAGATCTGGCAGAGCATGCCTTGTTGAGACCCTGGCCAAATGAGACTTCTTGGGCAGCTGGCTCCAAAGTGTCTAAATGGGGCATAAAAACTTCTCAGTCTCCTTTTTTTTTTCAGAATTTACCATTTTTTAAAGTCTCCTTCTGATAAGGGAGACAGTGCATTTTAACTAATTTGCTGTGGTGACTTTTCTATGCTGAAAACCTTATGCAGGAAGAAAAATCATCCTTCCTGGCAGAAAATGACCTGTCTCTCCTCTCTGTTTTATCCAGTTCTGCTAAGCCAATATTCTCTAGAATGAGCACAAAACAACACGAGTAACAGCTTTTATACATCAACATCAAATGGGAAGAAGCTTAGGAGAGGACCGAAGAAAGAGATGAATGTGGACAAGTATGGAACAACCAACTGTCAAGAACTTCGTTCTAAATCTGGATCAACAAACATGGAAGGGATTCGTGGGAGGGAGGGAGAAATAGAGAGAGAGAGAGAGAGAGAGAGAGAGAGAGAGAGTTGCAATCATGGATTAAACACCAGCTCATTAGAAATTGTCATTGAGTAAGATCTTCAGAAGAAGTGCATGAGAAGTCACATTCGGGAAACATTTTAAAAACCAGAGGAATGTAGTTGTTGCTAGATTAACATGTAAAATATATATATGTATTGAAAAGGTTTGTAAATTGTCTTTTTTTAATTAAACTGGAAAAATACAAAAAGCTTTAAACTTTCAACATTATAGAGGCAGTCAGTTCTAAACTATTCCTATCTCAATAGCCAAGAGACTGATCAAGTATCATTTATTAAGGAAGCATCATATTAAATAAATCTGGATGTTTTTATCATATAGGAGACATGACTTTTACATCTCTGACCTTCATTTATTTCACTGTGTAATTAGTTATAAGTACTTGGTTATTAACATATGTAAAGCTTCTAACTTTTTACAATGTCTGTGTTGTTTAATCTGTCTGTAAAACTTAACTATATTGAGAAAGTGTTTTGGGCATACACGCTACCAAACTGTATATGACAGAAAATACAAGTGCTGAATAGCATAGGTTCCCAAACAACCTAGACATCTCTGTCTTCAGGCAACAGCAACAAGGAACTCTGAAAAATAGAGAAATCACACTTCCATCTTGAATGCTCACATGTAATATATAGGCTGCTATTCAATACTTTTCTATTTCTTCCTAGTATGTGCATAGGAAATTAATATACTTTACAAGTAGGTATCTAAAACCTCTCTGATTTTCTTTTCCACATAACATCCAAGGCTCATATGCTGTATTAACTTAACCTAATGGCACTCCTCTTTGTTTGTTTGTTTAAAAGATTCTAACCAACCAGATCTATTTCTAAAAGATAGTAAATGGTTCTAACAGTACACTTAATTGAATAGCTTTAGGAATCAATGAAAATATACATACATAAGGTCAAATAAGTTTATTAGGAATAAGTTGCCTTTCTGTTTTACTAAGTTGGGATTCAAAACATTCAAGCATTTTTATTGGTTGTTTCACATTTAGAAGTAGTTACAAACTAAACAGGTTTTTTTTCTTTAAATATTCAATGCCCCCTTTTTATACATATTCTAGGATTTGACCCCCAATAGAACCCTCCTTTTTAACAACAAAAAAAAATTAGGCAAAACCAATCAACAGTACTGTTGTGTCTAATGCAAAAGGCAACATTCCACACCTTAATTCTCTCCCCCTCCTCCCAAAATTTTGGAGGACAAAAGGATGTTTCTTTACCTGTCCTCCAGTATCAAGACTGGACATTTAAGTGGTTGTTTTTAACAATTTCTTATCCCTCCCCTCTCCCTAGAAGTGTTTATCCCACCCCCACATACACATACATACACATACACACATCACCCAAACCCAAAAATAACAATAAAGAAAAATGTTAATAAAGAAAAATGTTAATAAAGAAATAACTGGCTCCCTGAGAATCTAATTAAACTCAAGTTAAAATGTACATGCTGAAATAATCAGCATAGATTTAACCATGCATTTTATAAGGGCTTAAAAGTATAGACACACATGTAGCACTCTTTCATCCATAGCCTCTAAATGAGAGTAAATCAACCAAACTGTAATTTAATAATCCAGTGAAGCATACTAAATTTAGTCATTGCATTTGTTACTGAAGTAAACCTAGATAGAGTAGGATATGAGAAGTGGGACAAATGAAGCTCCTTTTCTCTTACTGTTTATCAGTGAAGTCTATGCTGAGTAGTTTGCAGAGTGGTATGTTTTCCAAGTTTCTTAGTTCCACTGTCATCATGGTATCTGACCTGTTATTGTTGTGCCCCAAGTCAAGAAAACTCAATTTATAAAACATGATCATTTACCAGCTCAGTAAGTTACAGAGTGATTCTTCACATCACAGAAGAATTCAACACCACAGGTTTCCTTTAAATAGCCAACCCTATTCCAATTGCAAAGTCTCTACCTACACACAACTTTCCAGGAAGACATCTGCTACATAAAGGGGAGTACTCCCTGTACTTTATCTACAATGAAACTGAAAGCCCTGGCTTTCTGTGTTCCATGTAAAATATTAAACACATGTAGAGTTCTGCATCCCTAATCATGATGTAAAAATTGTATAATAAAAAAGCACTTTCTAGTCACATGCAAACATTAGGAGGGGAAAGTTTTAAAAGTTGCCATGAAAACTTAGTGTAATTTAACATTACACTTCAGAGTGCTCTGAAGATAGGTCGGTGACAATGTACCATTTGTACATAGACTAAACAAACCGTCATAAATATGTAAATCACTCAATGTGAAGTGAGTATGAGACATACATTTTTAACTTTTTAAAAGGTGACTCCCTTTCTCATTCTGTTCCCATTGTACCTCGTTCAAAATGTTGTGTGTAAGTTTTTTTAAGGTCCAGGAAATGTAAAGAAACTTGTTGGAATACCTGACTTTCTGTATAAAAATAAAAATAAGTTTTTGTTACTAAGACGAGTGCCTGGTTTTGTCATGCCTCAGAAAGGCCAACAGGAGCTTTCCAGGATAGTACCTGAAGCAACAACTTCTCCTGTGTCATCATTTAATGACTCATTGAGAAATGGTTGGTATTGACAGAAACATCACTCTACTGGAAATTCTTGTTGCTGCTGAATTTCACTGTTTTCACTCATCACAGGCACATAATGGAGACCCATGGAAGAAAAGGTAAGATTAAGATCTCCAAAGCCTCCCCAGCCCAGACTAGACAAGCATTCAGTTGTATTTATCTACAGAAAGTAAACACTGTTTAGTGAGGTAAAGCTCCCAGTCATTCATATAAAATCGTGCCTGGAATATACTGAATAACTGGCTTCATTCTGCACATTGTGTGCTTGGACACCATCCTTTTCCCTCATCAAGTAACAGTCAGTGTCTATACAATCAATCCATGAAAGTCTATTGGTGCTTGCAGTGAGAGACACAAAAAGACGGGCAATGCAGTATTAGAAACAATTCCAGTGCCCATGGAGTCAAAAGTTGGGGAAGTCAGAACATATATATGAAAAATGAACAACATAAGCCAACGTACATTGTGCCAAATGAGTGTTTTCACTGGCTTCCATTGTCCCCCACTGAATTAAGTCAACTGCCTCTCCTGGCATTCAAGACCCTGCTTTGTCATTCCCAGACTACTTTTCCAGCCTGATCTCTTATTACATAACTCTATGTTCCCACCAAACTAGACATCTCAATATCAATTCTCAGGGGTTTTCTACTGACTCCATGCCTTTGATGAATCAGTTACCACATGCTTAGAATATGTAGCCATCTCCACAAACTGTTCCTAGATCTCCCAGCTGAAAACAATTTCCCCCTTCTTGAGAGTTCTCATAACTCTCAAGTTTGCTTAGATCTCTCCCTTGAACTTCACACATTCTATCTCATTGTACCATCTTCCCCATGGACACGTCTTATTCTTTCTGTTAAATTATAAACTACTTAAGGAGAGGAACTTTACTTATTTCATCACATTTTGTGATGGTGGTGGCCAAAATGATTTAAACTGGCAAAGTGAATGGTGCAAACAAAAATTAGAACAGGATTTTAGAGAGAGAAGATCATGGTAAGAGGAAGTAGAAAGGGAGGAGCTGAGAATTTTTTTAATTTTAATTTTATTTTATTTGGGGGTCACATTTGAGTTCCAAGCTCTTTCCCTCTTTCCCTCCCAACTCCACACTAGAAAAGACCAACATTTGACATAGATATAGATATAGATATATATGCAAAACTATACAATACATAGTTCCACATATCAGTTTTTTCTCTGAAAGTGGATGCCATCTTCCTTCACAGGTCCTTTGAATATTCATCTAACTCAGAACAGCTTTAGTCATTCACATTTACCCTTCCAACAACGTTGCTGTTGTTGTGTGCAATGTTCTCTTGCTTCTGCTCATTTCACTCTTCATTATTTCAAACAAGTCTCTCCATGTTTTTCTAAAATCATCATTGCTTACAGCACAATAGTATTCTATCACAATCATATACCACAACTTATTCAACCCTTCCCCGAGTAACGGGCATCCCTTCAATTTCCAGTTCTTTGCCACCACAAAGAGAGTTGCAATGAATTTTTTTTTTGCTTTTGGGGGGGGGGGGAGGAAGGCATGACAATTGGGGTTAAGTGACTAGCCTAAGGCCACACAGCTAGTAAGTGTTAAGTGTCTGTGGCTGGATTTGAATTCAGGTCTTCCTGACTCCAGAGCCAGTGCTCTGCACCACTGCACCACCTAGCGACCTCTTGCAATGAATATTTTAGATCATATAGGTTCTTTTCCTATTTTCCTAATCACCTTGAGAAACAGACCTAATAGTGGTATTGCAGGGTCAAAGGGTATACACAATTTTACAACTCTTTGGGCATAATTCTAGATTACTTTCCAAAATAGTTAAATTATTGGACTATTGAATTATTATTATTGAATTAGTCCATATTTCCACCAGCGGCATATTACTGTCCCAATTTTAGGACCTGCGGTTTTAATTGGGCTTAGAAAGATGGGTAGAATTCAGACCAGCAAAGGGAAGGGAAGGTACCATTGGGTCCAAAACAGGAATCCTAGACTGTGAGCAGAGTTGGGGATCCAAAAGAGAATTCTAGAATAAAACAGCTAATATTAGTCCAGGTGAGAGGTAATGACTAATTTAATAAACAAAGTGGCAACAGTAACAGATCTGAGTAATATTACAAAGAAAGACTATGAAAGCCTAAGAGATTGATTGACTATAGGGTAGCAAGAAAGAGAAAGGAATCAAAGATACCCACAGTCAGGGTATCACATTTACCTGTGTTTCCCATATATAAGCTTCTATAATGTGTGAATATTTTTAAGTGCCTTTAAAATCCTTGTCCTTCCAGTTGGACAATCAACACATTTTTTTTTTTTTTGCTTTTTTGGAAGGGGGAAAGGCAGGGCAATTAGAGTTAAATGACTTGCCCAAGGTCACATGACTAGTAAATGTTAAGTGTCTGAGGTCATATTTGAACTCAGGTCCTCCTAACTCCAGGGCTGGTGCCCCATTCACTACGTCCTCTACCTGCCCCTCAACACAAATTTTTAAGCCCCTACTTTGTGCTAGGAGCTAAGAATGCAAAGATGGAAATTAAATAGTTTCTACCCTCAAGAATCGTGCATTCTATTTGGGGAGACAACATGTATGTTGGGGTGTGTGGGTTTATATATATATATGAATACACATGTATACATAGAAACATGTATATACACATGTGTGTGTAAATCAAATATATGTATAATAAATACAAAGGAATTGGGGGGAGGGTACATGTCATGAAACCTAAATTTTTTGGAAAAGAGGAACAAAAATCAGAGCTGTAATTTGGAGATTTTCTAATCCAAGTTTTCTCATCCCCACTTCCCATTTTACAGATGAGGAAACAGAGGCTGAGCAGTTTGGTTTATGGGTGATCATTGTCAGAGTTGGGATTCAAACCCAGATCCTAAATCAAAAACTCCATTTATAGGTTGGGTTCAGTTCATTTTACTCCTATTCTCATGACCCTATGAAATTGAAATTGATGCTGTGATTTACAGAGAGATCAGATTCACAGGCTAATAGGACCTCAGAAGCCATCTTGCCCAATCCTCTCGTTTTACAGATGAGAAAAATGAAGCCAACGGATATAAAATGACTTGCACAAAGTCCAAGGTGGGATTCCTCAAAGGCAAACTCCATATGTAGATTCTCTGCCTTTAGAGCTGGTGCATGGAGCAGCTGGTAGGTGCAGCAGATAGAGCACTGGACTTAGAGTCAGGGTGACTCCTCTTGGTGAGTTCAAATCTGGCCTTGGACACTTACTAGCTGTGTGACCCTGGGTAAGTCACTTAACCCTGTTTGCCTTATCTGTAAAATGAGCTGGAGAAGGAAATGGCAAACCACTGCAGTGTCTTTGCCAAGAAAACCCCAAATGGGGTCACGAAGAGTTGGACATGACTGAAAAATGACTAAACAATTTTCCATCATATGATATTGTCTCTTTAGGAACTATTGGATCATGCACTTAAAGAGAGAAGGGTCCTTTGAAGCTAGAGTTCAACTTCTCACTTTTCTGTCAAGAAAACCGAGGGCAAGAGAGCTTAGATGACTGACTTCAGTTACAGAAAAGAGAATGAAATGCCCGCAGTACCCAAATCAATATTCCCATTACTATTTTGAAAGCCTTGAGCAACAAGCATGCCTGGGAGGATGTCATTGAGCAGTGAAGTTAATTCTTATTTTTAATAAAAGCAGTACCAGGCTAGAGACCAGACACAGAAGACAAAGGGCAAACCACTCTGAGTAAGCAGAACTCCTGAAATCTCCAAATTGCAGCTCTGATTTCTGTTCCACTTCTCCAAAAAATCCCAGTTCTGTGCCCTGTAGCCTCTCCTAAATTACCTTATACACATAGAGCATTTGATCTATATTCCTATACGTCAGTAGTTCTCAACCTTCCTAATGCCTCAACATGTTGTAGTGACCCCCCAACCATAAAATTATTTTCATTGCTACTTCATAACTGTAATTTTGCCACTGTTGTGAATCTATCTGATACGTAAGATGTGTTTTCATTGATACAAATTGAACATAACCCACAGGTTGAGAACCACTGCTATATGTACGTGTTGTCTTTCCCAGTAGAACGCAAGCTTCCTGAGGACAATGGGTGATCTTCCATTCAAGCCGTACTCTGACAAGGTGCAAAGATGACCATGGATTCTTGGAAGTCACACCAGAACAGCACAAACTAGAAGATTTTACCAAGCAGGAAAAGTTTTACATGGGGGCTTGGTGATGACTGCATGGTCTTTGCTTTTAAAGATCAGCCAAGCTAAGTTCAAATAGGTCCATTTTCAGGCTGGGCATGGGGTGGGGATGGGAGGGAGGAATGTTTTGGCCAATTCTCAAACACCATCCAATAAGTTACAGAGGACTTGCAATCTTTTTCAATGATAGAACTTCCCACATGGGGAAAACTCTAAATCACTGAAGTCCTATGGAAGTAAAGGGTGGAAGACAATTTGAGCCCCGAAAGAGTATAAGCCCTGGTAACTTGAAAAAAAAATCAACCCACATGCAATCAATCAACAGCATTTATGAAGTACCTACTGTGTGTGCCAGACTTTGTACTGGGCACTAAGAATACAAAGATGAAACAGAAATAGGCCTTCCCCTCAAGGAGCCTACATTCAATGAAGGAGCCAACTATTAACCATATAAGCATAGACAAGACCATTTCATAACCATATAAGCACAGACAAGGCCATTTCATAACCATATAAGCATACACACGGCCATTTCATGGAGAAGCACAAGTAACCAGCGAAGGTCTTAAGTAAGAGAAGGCTCTTAAACTGATCTTCGAAGGAAGCAAAAGATTAAGAGAAGAAACATGTAGGGAGTGTTTTCCAGGCAGTGCAAGGGGAGAGGGGGAGACCTCTGGACTCCTTTCTGACTGATGGGGAGGGTGCCAAATTTAGAGCAATTGACTAGTCTAAGGTCAAACTGTGGTTCTGCCTCTTGTGACCTCAGGCAGAGATATGACTGAATTTTTGCGACTGAAACAAGAGACAAGAGGAAAGGTGCCTTTAGGGGTGGGGGAGACAGAAACTCTGGAGCAGGTAAGGAGCCCACCCACCTACCCCCATGGCTCTGATAGCTTCCAGTGCTCCCCAATCCAGCAAGCCTTTATTAAGCATCTCTTTGCAAGGCACAACATTAGGCACTACAGATGCCTAGTCTCTGCCCTCAGGGCTGCTTACATTGTACTAGGGGGATACAACATAGACACAGGTAAGGGTATGCATGATTATTTGAGTAAGGGGAGAATATTAATAACTGGGGGATCAGGCGAGGCCTCCCATAGGTCATGGAACCTCACCTGACATTTGAAAGCAACAGGGGATTCTAAGAGATGGCAGTGAGGAAGACCTGAATTCCATGCATGAGCAACAGTCAGTAAAAAATCACAGAGAAGGGAGAGGTGATAGCGCACACAGGGAACAATGAGTAGTCCAGTTTGACCAGAAATCAGAGGGCCTGAAGAGGAGTAATATACAGCAAGACCAGGAAAGAAGATTAGAAGATTTCAGTCAGCTTTAAAGATGAAGTTGAAGAGTTTGCACTTTCTCCTAGACCAGGGGTGGGAACCTTGAACTTTGAGAGCACACGTGGCCTTCTAGGGCCTTGGTTGAGGCCCTAGACTTGGACCAAGTCCAAGTTTTACAGAAAAAATCCTTTTATTAAAGGGATTTGTTCTGTGAGGTTTGGATTCAGTCAAAAGGTCGAACTTGAGGGCCTCAAGGCTACAGGTTCCCCACTCCTGTCCTAGACATTCCAGCTATTGGATTAAGACAAGAAAGTGATTGGAATAGGAATTTGCCCACAGATTTTATTCAGGCCAAGTCATGTGTGCCCAAGCTTCTAGTCACACCTTGGGGGGTGGGAAGGAAAAGAGGTCACAGAAGGAAGTATAGTATTTTGGGACCTCGTGGTTTCTCTCTCCTCCAGTGCCCAGAGGCATAGCTTTTGGCAATTATCTAGTTGTCTCACTCCAGGCCGTGGGGAAAAGATCAGTACCCTCCCAATGGGGAATTTGTAGTGAACAGAATATCCTTCACCTTCTTGTCATTTCCCCTAGATGAAGGAAATGCCCGTGCTTGGAATTCATTTCTTCCTAACCTCCATCTGATCAGGATCCCCCAGTCCTGACCACCTGGCCCCACACTGACCTCCTTTTCACAGGGGAAGGGGCAGGATGGGGTAGGGGGAAGGGAGATCTTGGATGGGCCAGGGCTAGGCACAGTCATACAAAGTCAAGGCCACATAGAGCCTCCTATTTGTAGGCAACCCCATACTCCACCCCTACCTCCCCCAGCCTGTGCTCAGATCCCAAACCTATTCCCTACATATAGCTGTTTTAAAGGTAGGTAGGCATCCCACTCTCTCTAACCCAGATAATGTTTCCAACCCTGGGCAAGTCACAACTTCCTTGGGGTTTAATTTCTGAAAGAAAGAAAGGGAGGGCGGAGGAGGAAGGAAGGAAGGAAGGAAGGAAGGAAGGAAGGAAGGAAGGAAGGAAGGAAGGAAGGAAGGAAGGAAGGAAGGAAGGAAGGAAGGAAGGAAGAGAAGAACTATACTTGATGAATCTAAGATTATAAGATCATAGAATCATAGACTGAGAGGTAGGGACATTCAAAGCCCTGCACAGTTGAGCCCCCACCTACCTCTCCAGCTGTGTTATACATCACCCCCCTTCCCTTGTCCTACTGTTCAGTTACATTGGTCTTCCTGTGGAGCCTCACAACAAGGACTCTCCGTTTCCTGCCTTTATGTTTTTGCTCTGGTTGTTTCTACCATGCCCAGATGTATTCTTTCTTTATAACCCACTTCCTTAGACAAACACCCCCTTGTTTCCTTCAAGATTCAGCTCAGGCACCATCTTCTGCATGAATCCTTTCCTGATCCATTCAGTTACTGGGGACTTCCCTCCCTCCGAACTATTTTGCATTTATTCTGTTCATACTTGTATGTGAGCAGCTAGGCCGTACAGTGAATAAATGCTGGGCCTGGAGTTAGAAAGATTCATCTTCCTGAATTCAAATGTGGCCTCAGATACTTACTAGCTGTGTGACCCTGGTCAAGTCACTTAACCCTGTCCACCTTAGTTTCATCATCTATAAAATGAGCTGAAGGTGGAAATGTCAAACTACTCCAGTATCTTTGCCAAGAAAGCCCCAAATGGGGTCACAAAGAGCTGAAAACAATTAAACAACAAAAATGCTTGCATATCTACATAGTGTCTCCCCCACAAGAGTATAAGTTCCTCGAGATCAGGGTTGTTTTGTTTTTGTCTTTGTATCCCCAGCAGGGGATATGAAATAGCTACGGTTAAGGTTAGGATTAGAGACCTATAGCCATAAAGGTCCCTTATTTCAGAGATGAGAAAACAGAGACCTAAGCAGGTTCTATAATTTTCACAACCAAGGTCCCATAAGGTATTAAGCATCCATCAGTGGCAGAATTTGAACCCCATCCTTTAACTCCAAAGCCCCGACTCTTGGCCCTGTATCTGCCACTAGTCCATTGATGGATCCAGGCCAGTGCCATCAGACTCAAAATGAAATGGGGGTCCACTACACCAAATACTGAGATCCTTTTGGGCTTCATGTTTATTTGTTAAACATTTCTTGATGACCTTTTAATCTAATTCAGGCTGCACCCAGGAGTGTTTTGGATCGCATGTTTGACACTTCGTAACAGATGAAGAAACTGAGACTTAGAGGCATTAAGTGACTTAGCTAAGGTCTTACGGCTAAGTAGCAGAGCAAAATTCATTCCTGGTCTGCCATCTTGACTATAATCCAATGGGTCATATAGACTTTGCCTGTTTTACTACATTCCACCTCTACATGCTAGGCTTCTTCTAACTGCTCATAATTACTTGAGAACTGAATTTATTCCAGATGTGACCCTAACAGTCACTGTTTTAGGCCCCGGGGTATGATGATGCAGACTTAAAGGCCTGATTTGTAATAATTCTGTCCTTGGAAATACAGTTATGAGACATATGAATGTTTCACAATTATAAAAAGTCCTACCACAGTTCCAAATTATGTGATATTTCCTTGCCTTAGGAGATGAATAAAAAACTAAAAATCCCAGAAATCTATGCAGAACTGGGCCATTTTTTGACCATCTCTAAGAGGAGCATGCACAGGTGTTTATTCTGGGAACTAGAGGAGCAGAGCCAAAAGCTAGACTTGCATCTAATAGAAACAAAAGAGAGGACTCTGAGAATTATACCACTATTATGTATACCACATTATACCACTATGATGTTATCACCCTAATGGAAATGTTTCCAAAATCAAGGCAGGAGACTTCAGAAGGTATGCCACCAACAAGTACTGGCTTGGATTGGTTTTATTATCTTCATCTTACAGATTCAGAAACTGAGTCAGAAAGGAAGTGACTTGAACAGAGTCACACAGCTGAGCAAATGCCGGTGGCAGGATTTGAATTCAGGTCCTCCAACGTCTTTCTGTTGAAATGCACCTTGAGATAACTATAGGCACCCATAGTTGTTGCAGTACTAGAACTAGAAATATATTAGAGAAATTGAGCCCTGTAATGTGAAGTTAAAGCTAAGGAAACTGTCAACATGTCAGAAGGATCATAGGAGCCTGGACTAGAAGCTGGAAGAACCCTTAGGTCTGATTATGTCTAAGTCCCTATTTCTTATGAATATGAATGCACAGAGACATAAGGTCTCTTATTATATTAGACCCTGAGTTTCTTGAAAGTGGGACTTGTTTTTTGCCTTCCTTTGTGTTTGTTGTTATTTTGTTTGTTTTGGTCATGTTCAATTCTTCATGACTCTATCTTGGTAAAGATATAGGAGTGGTTTGCCATTTCCTTCTCCAGATCATTTTACAGGTGAGGAAAGTGAGGCAGACAGGGTTAAGTGACTTGCCCAAGGTCACACAGCTAGTAAGTGTCTAAGGCCGGATTTGAACTCAAGAAGATGAGTTTTCCCGACTCCAGACCTAGCGCTCTGTCCTACTGTGCCAGTTAGCTATCCCTTTCTTTATATCCTCAGCACCTAATACAATACCTGGCACTTAGGACATGCTTAGTAAATGTTTGTTGACCGACTGACTTAGTCCCTCACTCGAGGTCACACAGACAGTAAGTGGCAGGAGCAGGATTCAAGCCTAGACCTTCTCTCTCCACATCCTGACCCCATCTGATATCCTAGCTGCCCTTACATCATGCTGGGGGACCCATCATAAGATATTCCTCCTCTCAGAGCCTTTATTTTGTGGTTTCAAAGACTCAAAGCTAGAAGGATTCTTAGGAGCCTAATGACAGGACAGCCAAGTGATGCCGTAGCTCATAGGCATCAGGAAGACTCATCTCTCCGACTTCAGAACTGGCCTCAGACACTTTCTAGCTGTGTGACCCTGGGCAAGTCACTTAATCCTGTTTGCCTCAGTTTCCCCCCTGTAAAATGAGCTGGAGAAGGAAATGGCAAACCACTGCAGTAACCTTGCCAAGAAAACCCCAAACAGGGTCATAAAGAGGCAGACACAAGTGAAAAAGCTCAATAATAACAAAAAGCCAATTGAAGCCCCTTGACCATTTGTACAGACAGAGTAAGTCCAAGAGCCAGGATTCAAACCCAGATCTTCTGGCTCTAAATCAAGTACTGTCTCTACTGTAGCTTTGTTCAAATAAGATAAGCAAAATGGATGAGAGATGATCTCCAAGGTCCCTTCCAGCCCTAATACTCTATAATCTATGATCTATGTCACATTATGTTCATAGAATGAAGAAATATTTGATTTTTCATGGTTGGATGCCTAGAAAATTTCTAGAAAAATTGCCCATCAAGGCTATAAAAGAACAAATGCCTCTTTTCAAATCTCTCCTGACAGCTTTCCTGCTACTAAAGTCCTATTCTTGGATTTCCTCACGTCTCTTTTAGCAGAGCATTGGAGTTCTGTTTCCAATGATTAAAATCAATTCTGAATTAAATACAGTTACCCTGATCATGTCAAAAGTGATGAAGGTATTTTCCAGGACCTTACCCTGCTCAGTCTTTTTAGAATGCTGGGATGTTGTTAAACTGGTTTTTGCTGCCATCTGGTGGTAAAAATCTATTATTTACTCAGCCAATAGATTACTGATGGAAGTGATTTTTTTCCAGATTTATTGGATTTATACCTTCATAATAATTGAGTATTCTAGTTTATTTTTTATTGCTTCTTCTTTTTAAGTGGTGTTTGAGACTAGGTCTCCCTATTTTGTCCTTACTGGAAGCACAGTGGTCACTCTTAGGCCCAATATCACTGCTATTCAACATGGAAGTTTTGACCTACTCCATTTATGACCTGGGCCACTTTGTTCCTCCATAGGCAACCTGATGGTCCCATGCTTTTGGAGGCCCACCATATTGGTGCCAGACTTAGTAGGGATACTAGATTGGCTTTCCACCTACCGCAACTCAGAACTCCCAAACTCAAGCGATTCACCCAACTCCACTTCCCGCTGAGGTAGTGATTATAAATGTAGTCCACCCAGGTAGTGATTATAAATTTAGTGCACTCATGCTTGGACCTACTTTCCATCTTTTATTTTTCTTTTTTAGTGTTACCTTAACAATCATCAAGAATCACAAATGTTCCAATATACGAAAAAGGTCAAAATGGAGGGTTGCTTACAAAACTATGACTCTCCAATACATTGGGGTTTTTTTAAGTTATTAAGTTTAACAAAGGTAGATGAAGGCAAAGTAATAAACATTCATATAATGTATAATATGTGCCGGGCAGCCAGCTAGGTGGATAGAGTGCTGGGTCTGTAGCCAGAAAAACTTGAGTTTAAATCTTGGCCTCAGCCATGTGACCCTGGGTGAGTCACTTAGCCCTTTTTGACTCAATTCCCTCATCTATAAAATGAGTTGAAGAAAATGGCAAACTACTCTAGGATTTCTGCCAAGAAAATCCCAAATGGGGTCACAAAGAGTTAGACACAACAGAAAAATTACTGAACAACATGTTCCAAGCTTTATAAATATTATCTCATTTTAGTAGTAACATGATAACCCTGTTTATATCCGTTGGAAAATCTGTTTTCTTCTGTGTATTTTTATGTTTTATTGATTCTCTTTCTTTTCCATTCTATGTTAATATTTATCAATTACAGATGGTGAGTTGTACAAACAGAACAATCCGACTTAGCAAACATTTTGAAAGTACTTACTTTAAGCAAGGCTCTGAGCTAGGCCCTACAGATAAAAAGAAGGAAAAGGAAAAAGTCATTTCTTGCCTTTAATGCCTCAGTTACATGTTAAAAAGCAAGTCATTCTTTTTTTGGAAAAATGTATTTATTTTTAGTTTATGAAATAAAGCAAGCATTTCAAAAAATGATTGCACATGAAACTGCAAATCTGTTATGTACAACTTGCTATTTCTATATAATAGCTATCATGTAAACTTGTTTTCTTTTCTCCACCACCCCCTCCACCCTAGAGATGGCTACCATTAGACACAAATATGTGTGTATACACGTGTGTGTATAAATCATTCTATACACACTTTTATTTATCATTTCTTTCTCTGGATACAGATAGTGTCTTCCTTCATATGTCCTTTGTAGTTAATCTAGGTTTATAATAGTCAAAATGACTTATTTGCTCAAAGTTGTTCTTTCTCTTAGAAAGAGAATGAGAAGAACTCATTTAGTTCTTCCTTATTTCACACAAGACTATACATGTGGTTTTTTTTTTAAATCAACAAGTTCACCATTTCTCATAGCACAGTAATATTCCACTGTGTAGAAAGAAAGCCTTTCTTTCTTTAGGGTTTGTGCTAACCCAGTGAAATTGGTGCTTCCCCACCCCACCCCCAGTGGTGTTTTTAGTCTAATGATTGTTCCTGTTTTGGTTGTTTGGTTTGGTTTGGTTTCCCAAATCACAGACAGCTGCAGTCTAGACTGACCATGGTTTGATCACGCTTCTTGTATGGACAATTTCATATCATAACCAAAGAAAAAAGAACGTTTGGATTAAATGAAAATATATTTGATTTTGATTTCCATATCTTTATGGCTAGGAGGACACAGAGATGTCTGTCTGATCTGTCAGACAGGGACATTTAGCTATTATTGTACTATTATGGGCAAAGCATGTACTAGAAAGACCACCGGAGGAGCTGACATTTATACAATGCTTTGGGGCCTACAAAGCGCTTTACAAACATTTGGCTCTCGTAGAAGTCCTGTGAGGTCAGTAATACAAATACCATTATACCCTTTTTCCTGATAAAGAAAAGGAGCCTGAGAGCCTCAGACTTTCCTTTAATACACAGCTAATAAGTGTCAAAGACAAGATTCAAACCCAGGCCTCTGTGAATTCTGAGTCCAGAACTCTTTCTTGTGTGTATTTAATTTCTCTTGTGAATAAGGTAGTATTCCCTGAACTGCTGAGCTTAATTTTGCAAAAGAAAAAGTCAAAGCAAAAGAGGTTTTCAAATATTTTCTATTGAGTTGAAGCTATATCGCAATCTTCTCATAAATGAAAGGGAAAGGGCTCCCCTGCAAGGCTGTCTGGTGGGGAAGGGGATAGAATAATAGGTGATCAACCGAGCTGGGAGTCAGGAAAATGTAAGTTCAAATTCAACCTCAGATACTTACCAGCTGTGTGACCTTGGGTAAGTCACTTCACTTCTGTCTGCCTCAATTTCCTCAACTGTAAAATGGGGGTGATAATAATACCTATCTCCCAGGGTTGTTGTGAGGAGCAAATTTTTTTAAAAAATCTGTAATGCTCTTAGCACAGTGCCTGGCACCCTGAATAAATTTGTTCCCATTCTCCCATTCTCCTGTACACCCAAAATCACACCAAACTTGCAGAGAAGAAATGACTTGTCTAGGGTCACACAGCTAGTAAGTGTCTAAGGCCTCATTTGAACTCATCTTCCTTTCTGCAGGCCATGCACTCTATCGGCTGTACCACGAAGCTGATACATTACCTCATTATGAGAGATATCCTCCCTATTGATGACCTCTCAGCCCTGCCTTCTTGAAAATGCCTTAGTAGTAGGAGAGGACCACAGATGTATTTTGGTTTGGGTTTTGTTTTGACGAGGCAATCAGGGTTAAGTGACTTGCCCAGGGTCACACAGCTAGTTAAGTGTCAGGTTTCTGAGGATGGATTTGAATTCAGGTCTTCCTGACTGCAGGGCCAGTGCTCTATCCATTGCACTGCCTAGCTGCCCCTTAGATGTATTTTAAATTAAACATTTAACTCTCTTTACAAATATACCCAAATGCTCTGCCAACAAACGTTGTGCTTGAGGCAATCTCTTTTGCTTTAGCTGTCTATCTGCATCCAGACTTTGCAGCTTCCTACTTCCAAGCAGCCCACTGCCCCCACCCTCAGGACTAGGACTTGAGTGGACGCAGCTGACAAAATGAGCTCCCTCTTGACACGGTCCCAAAATTTCCGAGAGAGCTCCACAGTTTCCGAGGACTTTTATAGTTATTCCTGCAGTACTTTTTTTTCATGCAAACAAGAATTTATTCATTATTATGCTACAATTCTTATCATAGGGTACAGATTTTTTTAAGGAAACTAGTGATTTCCTAAGAAAAGGAAGCTTTCAATGAAAAACTCCCTACCAAAGCAGATCAGCACTTTCTCTCCAGCTTATACAGCATCATCATCATGTTTATATAGCTCTTAGTATGTGCAGGCATTGTGCTGAGTGCTTTACATATTACCTCTTCAGATCCTCGTATGAAGTAGGCACTATTATTATCCCCATTTTACAGATGAGGAAACTGAGGCAAAGGGAAGTTAAGTGACTTGCCCAAGGTCACACACGGAGACAGTATCTCAAGTTATATTTGGAACTCAGGTCTTTCTGTCTTCAGGCTCAGCAGTCTATCTACAATACAACCTAGCTACCTTAGAACGCAGTTAAGAAGTTAAATGATTTATTCAGCGTCACAGAGCCTGAAAAAAAAACCAGGTACAATTTAGACAAGATCTTCAAGATTCCATCATGCCATACTGCCTTTCTAGACTGAGAACACGAATCAGTTAGTCAGTAAACATTTACTAAGCCAGGCACTGTGCCAAGTACTGGGAATAAAAAAAAAAGGCAAAATTCAGCTCCTGCCCTCCAGGATCTCACAGTCTAATAGGAGAGAGAACATGAAAACAGCTGGGTACAAACATGCTATTGACAAGGTAAATGAGAAATAATAAACATAGGGAGGGCATTGGAATTAAGGAGAATCAGGAAAGGATTCTGTAGAAAGTGGGATTTTCACTGGGATGCTAGCCAGGAAAGATGGCAGGTGAAAATGAGGAGGGAGAGTGTTCCAGGCATGGGGAAAACCAGTGAAAATGCTCAGGGTTGGGAGATGAAATGTCTTGTTCAAGGAATAGCAAAAAAGACCAGTGTTACTGGATCACAGGATATGTGTGGCTGGGAGTGGGGGAGTGGAGCCAAGTGGGGTGATAAAGTAAGGCAAAAGAAGACTGGAAGGATCCAGGTTATGAAGAGCTTTGAATGCCAAACAGAGGGTTTTCTATTCAATCCTAGAGGGAATAGGGAGCCATTAGAGTTTCTTGAGTATAGGGTGACGTGGTCAAACCCACACTTTAGGAAGATCACCATGGCAGCTGAGGGGAGGATGAATCAAAGAGGAGATTTCAAATAGTACCTGGTCTCAAGGAACATAGACACAAATGGGTAAACATAAAGAGAGAGACAAAGATAGAGACAAAGAGAGAAACAGAGAGAGAGGAAGGAAAGGAAGTGG